>OY728157.1:1748229035-1749479035 GCA_963277665.1 Viscum album | reverse complement strand
TAATATACATCTGTTTTTTTTGTTACACATGAATGTAAGGTTGAACACATCAATTTTGGGTTAAATTCTAGTAAAAAAATGCATTTTCAATCCGTGAAATTGTTAACGATGAAAAATATTTATGTCGTTTCCTCAGCATCAAGATGGAGATTTTTGAATCTCAGGGGTATAAATGGGATAAGAAATAGAAATTGGATTTTAATTCTGGTTGTCCAATGGATAAATAAAATGTTTCTAAATAAATATAGAACCCAAAATTCCAATTCTATGTAAAGATGAACTCCTAAAATTCCTAAGGGAATAATGAAATGCATTAGATGTGGAATTGAAGGGAATCATGCCAATTATTCTTACAAGAGAATCCAAACAATGTGAAAGTGGTAATAAATTCTCTATCCAACCATCAAAATGATTTTTTTGTGATTTAATTGTAATGATCTAGGGTTACTTGTGAACCTGCTCACTAAAACAATGGTTTTGGAGGCAACCAAAAACCTTTATCGGAGAAAGGGAGATCATTATCAATCACCACCAACGAGGATGCTCCTGAAAATGAATTAGTGATAGTAATACTAGTTAATAATTCAAGAGTACTGAACATTGTTTTTATGTATGTTTCTATGAAATAATTTATTTCATGATTTTTAGGAGTACAATTGATATAACACCAAAAATCATAGATGTAGAGAGGTCGGTGATAATAGAAAATGGAGAAATTTCTTCTTCCACTATATATAACTACTCCCTATCTCAATTTATGGATTGAACATCCAAGAAATAATTTTAATACTTCCTTGAATTGAATTTTATGACATTATTTTCATATATTGGCTTTATATATATATTTCCAACATAAATTCCCATTACAGTAAAGTCACTCTCCATGTGGAGAACTGACCCTGGATTCGATACTGCTACAATGGGTAATTGGAATCTTCAACATAACAATAATCTCAAGAATGTACATTATTTCTATATGACCATGAGTATCTAGCTCATGTGATTGTTTCAAATTAAAGAACCATCCATGAAGACTTACCTATTGTGTGGGAATTCACTGATTCGTTTCTCGAGGATTTTATTGGTCTTCCACCAAGCAGGGAGGTTTGATTTCCGATTGAACAAATACTTAGTGAATTTCCAATATCCAATACACAATATAGAATGGATATTATACAACATTAGAAGATATGTAATCAACTACAGAGAAATTTTGATTAATGGTTTATATTCACAAGTGCATCACCATGTGGTGCACCATTCATATCATAATATATGGATGAACATTCCAAAAATCCATTTCATTCCTTGTTTAATTGAATATGATGACATTATTATCATATATAGTATTTTTCTATATATATCCAACATTAGTTTCAATGAGAGTGAAGCCACTCTCCATATGTAGAATTGAAACATGATTCTATACATATGCAAATAGGATGAGGAACTGGGGCACATTGCGAACCAGTTTACTAAGACATGGGTTTTGGAGGAAACCAACAACCTCCATGGTAGAAAGGGGGTCTTTTTCCATCACCACCATCGAGGATGATCTCGAAAATGAATATGTGATAGTAATGCAGGTCATTAATTCAATAATAGTGAACATTCTTTTTATGTATGGTTCTATGAATTAATTTTCTTCAGGATTAATTATTAGTACGATTGAAATAGCACCACAATGCATGGAAGTAGGGATGTCAGTTGAAACGAAAAACTGGGCAATTATTGCTTCCCATATATATAACTACTCTATATCACAAAATTTGGATTGAACATCCTAGTAATAATTTTCATACTTACCTGAATTTAATTTTATGACATTAGAATCATAGATTAGGTTTCACTATATATATCTAACATGAATTTCCATGAGAGTGAAGCCACTCTCCATATGGAGAATCGACCCCATATTCTATTCATGTGCGAGGTAGAAGAAGAATCTTCTTAAACACCATAATCTCAAGTATGTAAATTATTTCTATAGGACCACAAATATCTATCTCAACTGATTGTGTCTAAGTAAAGAATCATTTCTGAATAGTTTCCTATTGTGAGTGAATTCTCTAATGCATTTTTCGAGCACTATATTGGTCTTCCACCAAGCATGGAGGTTGAAATTTTGATCGAACATATACATAGAGAATTTCCAATATCCATGACTCAATATAGATTGGATATTATAGATACATTAGAAGATAATTAATCAACTATAGATGAATTTGGATAAATGGTTTATATTTCCAAGTGCGTCACCAGGTGGTGTACCATTCCTCTCCATCAAGAAGAAGTATGATTTAATGCGCCTTTCTGTTGATTATTATAAGATCAAAAAATCATGATAAATTACAAGTATAATTTTTTTTGAATGAATGTATTGTTAGATCAACTACATGGATAACAATACTTTTCCTAGGTTGATATGTGGTTGGGATTTTACATGGTAATGGTGAAGAATGATGATATCCCAAAAACATATTTTCATAAATTTTATGATCATTATATGTTCATAGTGATGACATTAGGAATCACTAATGCCACAAAAATATTCATGGACATGATGAACAGAGTCTTTAGGGAATTACTAGGAAAATTTATGGAAATATTTATTGAAAATTTTCTAATATACTACTAAACTAATTAAGATCTTAAAAAGCATCTGAGCACTATGCTAATGACCCTGAAAAATTAGAGAATATAAGAAAAGTATAAAACATTTCAATTATGTTTGAAAAAAGTCTCATTCTCACAAAACATCATCACAAGAAATGGAATACAAGTGTATCCATAGAAGAGAAAAATAGTTGAGGGATGGTCTAGGACAACATCTATGATATGTATTCATAAATTCATTAGGTTATCTATATATTATAACAAATTTTGAAGAAATGTCTCATGAATTTCAGAGCCTATTACCCAGAAAAATCAGATAAGACTCAACTTTTATTGGAATGAAGAATGTGAAGAATGAATTTTGGAATTAAAAACGAGGATTATCACTTCTTCTATGATCAAACTACACAAAATTTGGGAGATTTTTAAAATTTTATAGTAATATTCAATGATGGGATTTTGATATAAGTTGATGAAAAATTGAAATTTCATTTTTATGCCTCTAGACAGTTGAAAATTCAGGAGAGAAACAATCATATACTTGTTTTGGAGTTAGATGTTTAGTTCTTCATGTTGATAATCTAGTGGTATTATCTCATTGGGGATAATTGTGAAATATATTGAGATCACAAAAGTTTCAAATATATATTCACACAAAAAGATCTGAATATTCCCCAATGAGGATTACCATATCTCATCAAGGATACAAAATACTAAATACAATACTATCATAGGAAGGCGAACATGGTGGAAAATTCTATCATAACAAATTACACAAATATTCAATAATTGATCAGAATTGATAAGGATATTATCTTCTTAGTTTTGATGAATATGGAAATGGTAATCATAAAGAAAGAGACATCATAAATCCAATAAAAAATGATTTCTCAACAATATCATTTGTAATGGATAGATGATGATCATAAATATGATGTTGGAACTCATAAGATTGTTGAAAATATAATAAAATGTAAATCCTCAATGTTAAATGTTAATCAAGAATAAATTGTGAGATTTGGGTCAAGGATATGCATTCCATAAAATCCAAAGACATAGAATGATCTTTTGCATTAGGAACATAGTTCGACATTCACTATTAACCCTATAAACACAATGATGTATCGAGATATATGATTTCACTGTTGGTTGGATAACAGGAAGAATAAAATCTATGATTATACATTGAATTTCATTGTATGTCATCAAGTGAAGGCTGAATGGCATAAGTCTAAGGGGATGCTACAACCATTACACATACCATCATGGAAATGGGGAAAATCACTATGTACTTGGTCATAGGACATCCAAAGACATCCATGGGAAACAATTATATCATGGTTACTATGGATTGTCTTACAAAAACTAAACACTTCATGATGATTCAATGGGATTTTTCAATGGATCAACTTGTATATTTTACATCACATATGTTGTAAGGATGAATGGAGTACCACTATCGATTGTATCCTATTGAGATCTATGATTCATCTCTATTTTTTGGAAAGGCCTCTATCATGCTCTAAAAAATGAGCTGAACATCATTACGACATATCACATTCAAACTGATGGACGATCATAGAAGAATATCCCAACACATGGGGAAATTTTGAGAGACTTATCCATATAAATCAATGGTGGATGGGGATGATGTTGTCATTTTGTGGATTTCACATACAGAAATATTTTCAACTTGAGAATCCAACTTTCCCCTTATAAATCCCTTAATGGTAAGAGGTACAGAAAACCATCATGCATGATGATGTTGGGGAATGAAAAATATTATGTCCAAAAATGATCAAAGATATGGTGTAGAAGATTAAGACCATCCAACATCCCATCAATGCTACTCAAAGTAAAAAAATATCTATGTTGGCAATTATTGATGAGACCTAGAATATGATGTTGGATACATGGTATTCCTTCACATATCTCCATATGAGAGAGTGATGAGATTCGTGAAGAAGGTAAATCTTATTCCAAGGTACATCGACTGTTTTTATAACCTTGATTACATTGGATCACTTGCGTATCGACTACCACTCCCACCAAACCTTTCACAAGTACATAATGTATTCCATGTATACCTCTTAAGAAATTCCATACCAAAACCATCACATGTATTCAATCTAGAGGATGTAGATTTTCATAATGATCATTCTTAGAATAAATAATTTTTATAGAAAAATTTATTATTAAATTAAATTTTTAAATATAAATTTTCATATACTTTTTCGTGATGTAAAATGTAATTTTTATTACGTTTTAAAGAATGTTTTTGAAAAAACCCATCATTTTCAATATTTATCAGCATTTATTTTAAAAGTGAAAATTCCATTATATATTCAATCATCCAGATAAAATGAAATTTTTTTGGAATAATGATTTCAATATAATCCAACTATGAATTTTTCAGAATTTTCTAATAAAATTGAATTTCTGGGAATAAATTAAATATCTTATAAGTATATGATGTGTTTAAAAAAATTATACTCCTAATAGTTATGTAATAAATACTATAAAAGGTATCCTCATCCATATTAATATTTTCATTTAAAATAATTAAATTTATTTTGATATAATTTATTTCATAATGCCTTAATGAATTCTCTGAGACTTATAATATAATTTATGATTTTAAAATACTTCTATTCAGATTTTAAATCACATAAGAATAAGAAATGTAATTATTTTATTATATTTTTACATTTTCATTATTTATTGTTGTAAAACACTCCCCATTGGAAGACACTCTGGGTAGATACCATAGCATGGTTTATGGTTTTGATTATTTTATTATGTAGTGTACAAAACCAAAATAATAAAAACAATATTCCTAGTTTCATATATAATAATATTGAAGATCCAATTTCTATACACTATAATTAATTTAATCTAGTACACACTCTTTCCGCTAAACCATATTGTCTTCCAATAGTGCCCCAATGCTCCCAAAAATCTTATTCTAAGCCATTGGAGTCTAAAATTATAATAAGGGATTCTCTCTCTCTTATTTTTATCAAGCACTTAATTTATGATATTCCATTTTTATTTCCATTTTCATAAGTTAATATATATTCTTTCCTATCACCCTTACTTTATATATCAGTTTTATATTATGGGATCACCTTTCACTTCCATTTATCCTTCATATGAATCATTATGAACAAGCATTACATGATCACTAATTTGTATGCAATCTTCCACCCTCCACATTTATTAAGAATTACTTTTATGTTATGTCTTATAAACCATTTTTTCTATGTTTGGATATGTTATTAAATATCTCATTTACAATAAATTTCATGTCTAAATGATTATATAAAACTTTCACTCTAATCAACCCATTTTATAAATTCCTATATGATGCCATATTGCGACCGGAATTCCACCATAATTTTCCATTCCAAAATAGTATGTAGTGATTACCATAATCATTTCTCAATCAAGGTTATTAAACTTTATTACAATATAAATATTTATTAGGGAATTATATGCATGTATTCCACTTTCATGGATCGTGGAATGAATTATGATGTAGAATAAAACCATGTTATATGATCTATGTGAAACACATAAACATGATAATGAGATTATTACAAAGGGTGAACCATGATAGAGCTCCAATTAGTTGATAAATGGTTAGTGTAATGATACTTTTTATTATGACATGGTATTAAATTTATGAATTTATGTTACTTTTCTCCCCATTGGTTCCATGTAGATTTAGCCTTCATCTATTTATGATTAAGTGTTTTATATTTTTTCCACATTTTCCATGTTATGATTATCATGCTATATCATGCCTCATTATTAATGTTAATTTATTACTGATTTATATTCTTTGTCTATCATTTACTATTATCATTATTTTTTTTCCATTTTTATTCCCTTAGAGGGTTTCATAAGTTACCCATTTTTTTGAATGACCTCTAGTTCTTCATTTTAAATTTTGTACAATTTTTTAAGGATTATGATGTTTCTTATCATAAATAAGATAGAATTCACCATCCTAATAAATAATATAAAACCAAAATTTTAAATTGAATGAAATAGGGATTAAATCACATAATTTTAAATATTTTTTTATTTTTTTATTTTTTTATTTTGTAGTTTTGATATCTTTAATGAGATTTTTGGATATTTTTCACTATTGTTTGACTATGATTGATGTTTTCTTAAAAAAATTTCTTTTTATTTTTGTTATCACCAAAGAAGTATTTGAAATATCACTTATATTGATAAAATGAAATTATTTTCAATTGGAATTATGGAATTTATAGGATGACCATTGAAATGAAGAACTTGGTGTGATAAAAAGTACCATGCTAAATCAACAAATTATATTTGAATGTGATGCGAAAATTATGAAAATTGTTTTTTGTGATGTGGTGTATGGGATGTATAAAAATGTTGTGGGTAGGTAGTGTGTTGATAATTTCACGTTTTAAATGTAAATTATAATGTGGAAGACATATATTATATTTAACGTGGATATTGATGTGAAAGGTGTGTGACATGGCACTATTGGAATAAGAAATATATGTTTATATTTTGTTGTGTATTTTTTCTAGATGACCAATTATTAATTGTATTAAATGGTTACATTTAAATTGTAATGAAATGGATTGAAATTTTTATTCACCATTTAAATTTACAAAGGAATTGTTGATTAAATTGATTTTTTTAAATATGAATTGAATAGGTTGCATAAGGTGAAATATTGGGAATAATTAATTTATTTGGTGGAAAATGTGAAATAATTAAAATTACATATGTTGTAGAATGAATATGAAATCTTAAATGATGAATTTGTATTTTCTACTGTAATGTTGTTCATCTATTAGCGACAATGAATGTGGCAGTGGCTGTGATGTTTTAGAATGATGCTCTTAGTTGTTTAATACATTATTATGAATCATTAGGATGATATTACTTATGGATTTATATATAAAACTATTTAATTATTTATTATTTCATTATAAACACCACCCACTATGAATGTATCATTTCTAAAATTAAATTGTTTTGTTGGGTTTTTCAAATATCCCATGGTGAGGATATATGGTTGCCTACCACCATTCTATTATCTCTCTTCACTATGAGTAACATATGAATGTATTATGATGGCCCTATGATAGTAGTTAAATAGTAGTGATTTTTCTAAGAGTATTTGGTGAATTATTATGGTTTTCATTCATAGTAATAGGAAGAAATAAGTTAATTCTTTTAATGTTCATGACACCCAACTATTCGTGTTATAGTTTTGGTTATGATTTGATGGACTTGGTTTCTATGGGTGGGATGAAGAGTTATGTGATGGCCATATTGATTACAAGATATATGTGGGGTCATTTGATGTTGTAGGTAGATAAGTGAAATATTTGGGGAGCTTTATTGACATAGTTGTAAGTGAACAGTATGTTATTTGATGTGATTTGGAAAAGATATGTCTTCTTGGGTGCACAACATTATGGTGTGATAAAAGAAACACTATTAAAAACAATGTATTTTAACTTTATAAATATGATTCATTCCATGATATTATACATATATTCATTATTTTAAGATCATTCCATATTGATAATGGGATTGGTTAGTTAACATATTATTGTGTTGTTGGTTCTATTGTTTTATCTAAGGGTAATTATTATGCATCTATTTAATGTACACAAGATATAATGGGTATATAACTATGTAAAATGAATATAAAAAACATTTACATAAAAAAATTGGTTTTGGTTTCAAGGATGATTATTTTTACCATGTGAGAAATTAGAATCATTGAAAATATGAGAGTTGATGTGTTTCAACTCTATCGTTTTTTGGGTATTTTTTTTAAGATTTTTATTTGATTGTATTTTCCTTATACATGAATTTTTAGAATTGGGTTTTTCTATCATTATCTTATTTCTTGTATGAGAGTTGACATAATTTTATTTATAATATATTAAAATATTATTGTTAATGTGCATAATGCCTTCCAATTATGATATTTTTTACCCTCATTTCTAGTCACACTAATAGGGAACAAGGGAGATGATACATTGGGGTAATTATGACTCTTCCAGAATTTATATCTCCAAAATTGTACCTTTTTTGGGAGGGGGTAATGAATTTGCGGTATCAAATTATATCATTACGGGACTAGTTGGAGTTTGGAGTTAGAAACATTGTGCATTGCATTACTGGACATGAGATAGATTCTATTAATATTGATCCATGACATAGTACATGGAAGACCATCTTGTACATTGTATTTTAAGTAACCCTATGACCTGATTGAAGGAATCTAAGAATATAAAATGAACAGGTGGGTTGTTTCTGGTTACATAGTAGATACCTATTTTATGTAGATGAATAATTATTACTGATGTTAATTTTTATATATTTTTGGATTTGGGAATGTTAAAAGTAGTTAGAAGAATCATTATAAAATTCTATATATCTAGGATTATAGAATATATGTTTTACATTTAGAAATGGATCCATAATTACTTCAATATATGATAGAGGTATTTTATGTTCACTAATATGATAAAATTTATCTCTAATGGGTTGATCTAATTGAGAAGGATAAATCATAAGAGGAAACATTTTGTTCATTTTAGAATTATAATTTGTGGGGGGAAGAGGGAATTATAATAAATTTATATATATAGAGTTTAATAGTGGATATATAGATCAAAATTAATATTATATAGATTCTAGAGGAGTACTGAGGACTAAAAATTTACAGTCATATGGGACACACTCTTTGTTAATTATGGATATCGTATCTTGGTGAGTGAAATGAGAAATAATTTTCATGGTTCTAAATTCAAGAAGTTATTTGAGAATTTTTTTCTCAATAACTATGATAGAAGTAAAGTGGGAGGAAATTCTATCTCTTACACATTAGAAAATTTCTACACAAAACATTGTTTCATTTTTAAAGTTCATTATTTGGGGATTTTTAAGGAGTCTTGATCGCAGTTTCATGAGGAGGAAATCCATCCAACTATGTAGTATATTGTTGATAATATTACAATTTAAATGAATTTTGATGTTTATAATAATGAAGATATGATATGTTCGATGTAATCCTAAAGAGGATTACTGCGATATGTTAACCAATAGGGTTATATTGAGAGTTTGTTTTTTAGTGGAAATTTTTATGTTTAAGGTCCTTCATTGTTTTTACAACTACAGAAATGACCAAAACAATTTCATTCTATCCATATGGGTCTTGTGTTTTTCATTCCCATCATAGGGTCCTTGGAATTTGTTTTCATTTCTTTGGGATTCATGGTCATCATTACATGCATTTCTTAATGGAAACATGAGATTATATTTATGTGTTTTAAATTTTATATCATATTTATATGTAGAGGCTTCCATTCAAACCATTTCAGTGGTAGGGGTAATAAGATAATTCATCACTTATTGTAGATGGATTAGGAATGGTTCAACATTAATATTTTCCACATATTTAAGACCCTAATCCTAGGAGTGGTTTTAGAGGAATACATTTGTATAATATAATAGGATTTGGGCATAATCAGTTTATTATAGTGGCGACACCATCAAGATAGTTTTAAGATATCACTTGAGGTACGCTGATCTTGTCATATGCAATTGTTATTTATTTTCCAAATTTATTAGATTTGAACACCATTCATTAAACAAATATATTCCCTTCTGTATTACTATAAGTATATAGGATTCATGTTCACCTTTTGTTCATGATTCCATTCAGAGACCTCGACATTTTATTAATTTTGATGGTTGTTTAGAATAATTATGGGGCCCTATCAATACCATGGGGATAATTTATTACTAATGAATAAGTTTAATAATTCTGTTATTTAGTAAAAACAGTTATATTCTAATGATTCTAATATCATATTAATCATAATGAGTTGGGTGTTCAAGGTTTTGGATATCAGGTGTGTGGTTCTCATTGGATAGAAGATTTCATAGTTGATAATTGGATGTGTGGAGCTCCTATATTGTTAAATGATGATGTTTTATATGGAATATATGGATGAAAGTATATTATATGGTCTAGGGTTTTCAGGGAATATATGTATGTTTTTTCTAATATAGTAGTGATGAAACCATGATATTGTGATACTGGGTTGAGGATTTTATTACATCCGAATGTTTCTTGGATTTAAATTACTACTTATTGGATAACACTATCTATGTTGAACGAGTAAAATATTCATATATAATATTTAATATATAATTGTTTTATTGAGATTATTGTCCCATTATGGATTAATAAACTTTAATTCACCAAGATGAAGGATTATATTCTCAGATTTTTATAGAGAAAAATGTTTAATCATATGTAATTCTTGAATTATAACCCTCCTCCTAGGATATATAATCATTTGGAAATTTTGAGAGGGGTGAGGTGGTCTATCAAAATAGATAAACATTATAGCTATTACTCATTGATCATGAATGAGTTAAATTTCTCAAATAGTAAATCTAGATTTATGTACACGAACTTCTAGTGTGTGGTTATTTCATTTAGTGTTAGGAACACAACCACTATTTTCCTGGGGAACATGAACTCTTTTCCATAATAATTCATAGAATATTTCAATTTCATGTTCTTTGGCGACATACAAATCTACTTGATTTCATAGGGGAAACATGACAATAATCATTGTGTGGTCTCTCAAATTATATTGAATACAATTCTCTAGTGAGATATTTCCATGTTTATTTTTTGGACGTGATTGGTGCACTTCCTTATGAACACAATGTCCTAATAGGGCGTGGTATTGGACTTGTTTATGTTCTCGGTATTTGTTTCTTATTTTCTAAATAATAATGTTGCAGTTTTTTTATATTTATTAGGCTTGTTGTCAATTACTGGAGCTTCATATCAATCTTCTAATAGATTGTGTCCCTAATAAAATCATTAACAAAGAATCACACATTTTTATATTTATTAATTAGTTTCATGTAGTGTTCAACTAAAAATGGGGAAAATGATAAATGTTCTAGTTGTTTAGTTTTGAGATGAAGGAGTGATGTTTTATGTATTATTTGATGATTCTTCTCATGGGTTTAAATGAGTCATGATGTAGTGTCATGTAGTGGTCACTTATGGGTCCTGGTATTTGTGTACCCACAATAATAACTATTACAACCATGCAATATATATATTTTTGGTTGTGTTTTTACAAATTCCATACAATAATTACCTCATTGAGTAGAAAAAAGTATATTTCACTAGTTATATAATCTTATGGTGTATATATTCTAAGAGTCATATGAATCTAAAAAATTAGACAATTTTTGTTTATCAAGGAATATGACTGTTATATTTCAAACACCTAAATAATGGGGAAATCCATGTATTCATTATTGAGAATGAATATGTATAAGAATTTTAATTGAGATTTCAGTGTTTGATTGAGGGTGATATAGGAGTTGGAATCCATTATCATAAATATCAGGGTTTTTGATGGTGAAGGTTAGTTTTATATTGGTTACAATGATGTATTATCATATTTTCAAGGTTGAGTAGTCTCAGTGCGGAGACTCATATGAATACGTCTTGTTAAAAGATAGTGGACATGGTAATGATCTAGTGGGATGGTCAGAGGATAGTCTAAACGAGATAATATTTTGAGAGAGGTTATTTTTTATGTTGGTGATGTTCAAAGGAATTTTTAATGATTTTTATAGATAACCATTAAAATTAAAAAATTTAGTATCCACCCCTTATTACGTAATGAGGATATTTTATTGGTGTCATGTGCTAAAAAGGTTGTTGTAGTTATTGTGGTCGAAAGAATCATTTTACAGTATGTAAATATATAAAATCATATTCCAAGAGATTTTTGTTGCAGACCAATGATGTTGCGTAGTACATTTAGGATTTAATAATGATGATTATCACCATAATGTTACCATGATCTTATAAATGATATGATTATATATTGGGAACCATGGCATGTTTTATGAAATTGTCTCTCATTTTGTCAATCATGGAGATGGTATTAATAGGTTTTTTAGAGATGTCGTATGTGGTTGATGTGGTAAAATTTCATAGAGATTCTAGGTACATTTACTCACATTGGGATTTATGTTTTACCTCACAACTCTGGAATATATTATAGAATGTTAATGAATTTTAGTTTTTCTTTATACTTTTTTTCACTCTTAGATAGAGGGTCATACATAATGTACTATCGAAACAGTAGACGATATTTTTTTGGCTTGTATCATAGACTTAAAATAATCTTGGGAAAAAATATTGTAGTTTTTGTGTTATTGTATAATAACAATGATCAGCCATCCATTGACATGGACCCATTTTATTCATTGTAATGGTGGCCACATCGTCCTATATTTTGTTGCTGAATGATTATATATTCATCAATAATAATTCGTGATATGGGACATAGAACAAGATAGAAAGTTTAGGATGTTCATGAGTGAATAAAAGTATAATATGATAAAAATTAGTTGTATTCTACTTACAGAAGGGTGCCTGTGGAGTTTCTGGATGGATGACACATCTAATTTGTTATTTCCCCTAAATGTGTGATATTGAAATATAAATGTGAGATTAATCTCTTACTTTGGTTTTTGGACCATTTCATTTTATGTGGCACATTTTGGAGGTGGAATATCAGTTTTAAATTCATCCATGACTTGACAAGATTCATGTCATCTACCATGTCTCAATGCTTCATTGTAACCTTCATAATGACTCCCCTGATATTTACTAGGGATAGTCAAATATTAAGGGTGATTTGATTCTCATATAGTGTCCAATAGTGATAAAAAATCATTGGGTAAATGTTTTTAGTGGACAGACCATTCTATTAGATTTTTTTTGTCAAGGAAAGGTAGCATAATGTATAGTATAATGGTGCATATGATGCACATTAGTTTTCAATACTAAGTTTCATTATTTTATTTTTCTTGTATTTCCTTGAAATATTTTTCATTATGTTTTAATTTTTGAAATATTACTAGTTTATGAGATGTTAATTCTTCTTGTTTATATGGGTGTGATAAATGTTTCATTTCTTATATAAAAACCCTATTTTATAATAGAGAAGAAATAAAATATGAGAAGATTAATTTTTTTCGGTGAGTTTGTGCCATACAAAGTGGTAAATATCTTGACATAGAAGATTAAATTCATTGATTACTGTTTTTTAGGACATTTTATACGTTAATTGTGGTTATCAGTGTATTGAATGTTTAGGGGATGATATAGTGGTGTGGTGTTATTTTGTAAAATGGGTTTGTCTTTCTATTGATGTATGATAGTTTTTAAATGTTCAATGAGAGAGAATTGGTGACTGTACTTGTCTTTGTTTGGTGAAATTGGAGAGTGTTATGGTTTTCACTGGGATTTTATTATATACATGAGAGGTATATTGAGTATTTTTCACTGTGAAAATTTCAATACATCCTTTCCATGATGGTTTTAATTAAAATGTGATGGAATAATTTTAGAGGTATCTGATGTAAGATACCGAACATTATAAAAAATTACTTTTATGAATTTTTAATGGTGGAGGTGTCTAGTCGATGTCATCAAGGTATTGATAATTGAGGATATCATTCATCTAGAAAATATACCTTGGAGGAGTACGAAAAAATGGGTCCTTTGACTATTTCGTACGGGCTAGTGGATTTGGAGTGGAAGGAATGGTCAGGGCATATTGAGCCTTAGGGGTGGGGGTCAACCTATATTATTTTCTCCAAGAAATGTAATATCCCCTTCTTAATATTTGCGAGATTTGGAATTAAGACAATTTATATGGTGTAGAATCTTAGGGTTATTTTCCCACATTTTTTCCATTTTCAGAAATATTTTACAATAGTGTTGGGGATGAGTTAGAGGAACTTTATATTAATCCGTTCAGTGGAATGATGTTCCCTATATAATACAGAGTCTTCCAATTATATAAAGGATATATGGAAATAAAATTTCAATATATAATGGATTCATGATTGGCTATCCTAGATATTATGTGGTCGTCCCCACAATATCATAGTCCATTCCTTCTATAATATAGTGAATGGTGGTAGTTTCATGGTCTAATTAAATATAGTTCTCTTATAAATTCAGAAAGACATTACCACCCAATTACTATTTCAACATTTCACTTATATCTTGGTTTCCAGAAGTGAATCCTTTTGAGACCATTAATAATCTTCTAGGTGACCATTAAACATATCCTTGGGATATTGACTATTGTAATTTAATTGATAATCCTTTATAAATTCACCAAACTTTTACCCATTTTCATTATATATAAGGAAATTTCGTCAAAAAAATCTTGTTTTATTGAATTTTTTATAATGTATTTGATATTATTGTTGTGTTATTTTCTATTGAAAAAATATACATTTTATATGGGGTTTGCTGATGGTTTTCCATTTCTTCCAACTTATACCGATGACCAATAATAACTATTTGAAGTTGGTTCATTAATTTTTAATATTTTATAATGCGGGATGGGATTTTATCATTGTTATAGTAGGAATGTTAGTTATATATGACCCTATAAATATTATAAAGTACTATTTTACTAAATAAGGACAAGGGATCTATATGAAATAATTATATAAGTTTTGATATTACTTGATATTTGGATTATATTCTCATGGAACTTTTCTTCAAATTAGATTCATTGGAGGATTTTTTTTTCATTTTGGTTGATGTATTTTTGAACCCTTATTGTGAGGATATTTTTATCAGATTAAATATAAATGATAATCACTATTATCTTTTTAATATTTAATATTCCCCTAGAATTTTGGATCATGTGATAGTTTCGAGAAAATAATACAGTGATAGTGATGAGAACAATTTGGTGAATCTGAAGTAGACATTTGAATGTGATCAGAAAAGTATTGTAAACTATGATTGTGGTGCGAGGAAAGTGATGGGTTTATATGTTATGAGGATGTGATATAATGAGAAGTGAATGTATTATGACTTTTATACCATGAAAAATTAGTTATGATATGTAATGTTGATGTTTCTATGAAATATAGATTGTGTCGGCTTGTAGGAATGAGAATGATGAGTCATTTAATCTTTTTGTGTTGTTTTCTATTCACAGATTAGTAGTGGAATTGAGTGATAATATGAAAATTGTAATGTCATTGTTTGAAATGATTAATTAATGAATGAATAAAAAATGGTATGTGTATCTTAAATGGTGTTGTTGAATAGGTTATATACTATCTATATAAGGTGAAATAATGTGATGGAATAATTTAATTTTTTAGTAAGAAAAAATCACAAATATTTATTCTATTGTGAAAGAAGATTAAATATGAAATTTGATGATTTCCTTATATATTTTCATGTGGATTTCATATTCTAGTGGATGATGAGAAAATAAAAGTTCTTATTTATTTTGAAAGCGATGTTGTGATATGAGTAATTATTTTTTGTGAACCTAATGGACTGTCTTGTATATCGATTTATATATATGAAACTATTTAAATATGATATCTAAATACCCCCCACCCCATGTAGATATCGTTATACTGACATCCAAATGTTTTTCAGGTGTTCCACCCAGAATACTGATTGTGAGAATGGATGGTTAACTTCTTTCACTTTCCCCTTAAATCAACCTCGTGAGTAAGATATAGACATGTCTGATGACCAAAACTAATAATTTCACTATTAGAAGATAGGTTGATATGTCTTCTTGTGGGGGTAATTTTTATTATGAGAAGGGAATGTTGTTTAGGTACTTCTTTTTCATGATACACTACAATTCTGGTTGTGTATGTGGATGTGATGTGATATACCACGTATCTACAAATCCGATATGGTATGATGTGGTGGATAAGATTTTTACTAGAGGTATTTGGAGTGATGTTATAGATAAGTTGTATACATGTTATATGTTGTAATTTTGGATGATGTGTGTGTATGTGGGAATGAAAAGATGTGATTTTATATGTAATAGATAGTAGTGAAAGGATTTATGATGTTTATTTTTTGATATTAGCACACCAGTTGGAATGAAAGGCTGGGGACCATTATCGGTGTTCTACTAATTATATTTTTATAATTTCATTATTTATTTTGTAAGAATCCCTTTTTTATAGTATTTGTTAGACCACTTTATTTTGTTTGGTTGTATCTTATAATTCCACTCAAGATTATTAGAGTTCATCCATCACATAAACATGCAAGATATTGGGTATCCATTTGATAATAATTCTATGCACACCCAATGTATATAGAATTTTTTTTCATGATTATTATATTACATCGTAGAATGTTATAAACTCTACTAGATCAGATCTTGTGGGAGTTTCAATGATACTCCCATACCTCTTTCTTTGGTTACTTATATGGATAATTTTATTTATATTCTTGTAATTTATTAATACATTTTTTGATGGTTTAGGATTTTATAATATTATCATATTATGTGGATTTTGTTGTGTTTTATTTATTTTACATCATTATATTATTTTTATAGTGGGTAATGTCTCCCAG
Organism: Viscum album; assembly: GCA_963277665.1. Classification (NCBI taxonomy): domain Eukaryota; kingdom Viridiplantae; phylum Streptophyta; class Magnoliopsida; order Santalales; family Viscaceae; genus Viscum; species Viscum album. Next base: position 1,749,461,919 of record OY728157.1, on the reverse strand, counting down.
TTGGGATAATTTCATACCCTTAGAGTGTTTCACCTACGCAAGGCCTACAAGTGGAGGGGATTGAGGAAGATTATCTCTCTTCCTTAATTTCCTCTCATTGATGGGTAACCCTGGATAGAGGGATCATAATAATATTATTACATTAGAATTTTGATATATATATTTTTACCCCTATCAGATGGTTTTTTTCTCAATCCAATATATTATTCATCAAATACAAATCATCATGGTTTATAATTTATCATAAATTTCTTTCGAAATAATATATATAGTCTATATTATCATTTTTATAAAATCAGCCTCTCTATTGTAATTTTTTATGAAAATATTCTCCCCTTTTTACTTTTAATCCCATAATATGAAAATATTTCTCATTGTTAATCATTAAATGTTATACATTTAAAATATTTATTACACAAATAGTCAAACATGATATTTTTTCAAATTGTACAAAAAACTTATGAACTAATATCAGTTTATAATGATATGCTTTTTTTCTCTATAATATAATTTTCATCAAATTATGGCACGTGATGAAATAATATTAATGAAGAAAATGGTTTCTTAATATGATATAGATTATTATTATTTTATATATTTCTATATTTAATGTCACCATTCATTAGATAGTAGCACTAAATATTAGAAATATGAATGACATACCAGATTTAGGTAAAGAATTTATAGTCCATAATACTAGAGGCATAATATAAATTTTTTTAAATGAAATGATATGGATATTTTTATATGTATTAATCTATTTTAAATAATTAAAATTCAATATATTTACCAATTAAATAAATACATGATCATACACAACCATATTTATTGATCAATTCATAAAGGATTTATATTACCATCGACCTGTTGTACTTTTGAATGTCATATTTCAAAATAAAGTATAATTGTTAAATAATAAATAATTGAATGATACTTATAAATAATTTTTAATTATTTTATAATTTAATTTTTTTCATGAATATGATATACTGAAAAACATAACTTTTGAGATTTTAAAATTATCATACAATGAAACAGCCACCACATATATGGATTGAAAATATTAAAAATGAAAATATGTTATAAATATAATATGAATTTAATATTTCTGGAATATTTTTTATTCAATAGTTTTTCAATAAATAGGTAATTATTATTGTTTGTAAAATTATATATAACATATAAATAAAACATAATAGTGTAATTCTTATTAAAAGTAAGTATACCCACCGTTAACCAAGGAGTTATTTATTGTTGGATGATTATTAATAAAATGAATAGTGGCGGAGTCTACTCATGTCTGAAAATAATATATTATAGATCAATTCCATTATTTGAACACTGCATCTCCAAAAAATATACCCAATTATATAACCCAAATGATTTTTAACATATAAAATAGGTAAATATTGTTTAGACGTTATATTATTTTTTCAAAATATCACCCAAAAATCATGACACAAGACTTCCATAAAAATATAATAGCATGTAATTACGTGATTAACTGAAAATAATAAAAAGATACATGAAATTATTAAAAATAAAATAATATTTCAATCATTCATAATTGGTTAGTATATAATATTTTGAAAAAATCTGATCATTGAAGAAATACATAATCTAAGGAATAATTGGATTATATGTGATAGTCATAAGACACGATAAAAGTCATTGAATGGAAACATGTTTCGATAAGTGGATCATAATATAATAATCACATGTATTCCATGGAAAAATGTCATTTTATAATAATAATAAACCATGATAATAGAACATTTGAATGTATGAAACCATAAGAATAAGAATCTGAATGAATGTCATGTTTAAATATCAACCCCATAATAAAATATATGTTCCTGAATTATAACCTATGAATTATTGCATATTAGGTTGGGCTTAACTACTAGAATACCGTAGTGTATCTTTCTTCATTACTAGAATAACATAGTAGTCTCATTATATATAAAAAGGCTATGTTATAAGTAATATTCGAAACACATTTTGGAGAAAAATGATTAATGAGGATATTAATTACACCGAGTATAATCATATTTTTATGAAGGAAAAAATCCATTAATGAACACTGATTCTTTTAAAAAATATAAATTTATATTGTGGTATGGTGGAAATACCAATTTAGTAGGGATAATACTTAAAATTTAAAATTATGATAGAAATAATCAGTAATGAATGGTTATGATTCAATTAAATGCAATATAATAAATAAAACTCAGTAGTAGAAAAAAGGTCTTTAACGTCGGTTTTTAACCGACGTTGAAGTCGCCGACGTAAAAAATATGACTTTTTACGTCGGTTTTTGTAAACCGACGCCAAAAACCTGACGCCAAATAAACTCATCCGCGTCATTTTTGGCGTCGGTTTCCCTAAAAACCGACGCCAAAAAGTTTAAACAATAGTTTCGGCGTCGGTTCTTGAAAAAAACCGACGCCGTAAATGGAAATAACTTATTTTTGGCGTCGGTTTTTACAAGAACCGACGCCAAAAAGCAATTTTAATTGTTTGATGTTTTAGAGCATTTCTTAATCATCGATTTGACTGGTCGTGGAGCTAAAACGGAGTTACGGATCAAAAGTTATGGCCGTCAGAAGTTGAACATGTCAAAGTATCGATTGATACAATATGTTTTAAAGAAAACAAGAAAAACACAAGTTAAAATCACGTACACCAAATGATATAAAATATACATAATACTTCAAACACATTTCGATTATTTTTCGATCTTCCATTGAAATGATATGTTGTTTATCATCATATCTATTATATTTAGCGTAGATCTCATATGATAATAAAAACGACGATCGATAATTAAACTTACACCAATCTTGGTAAATGTCATCCGAACGTTTTATATTTTTAACACAATAGAAAAAGTAAATCATCATTATTTGAAATCTAATCGAGTTGTTTATAAATGAAGGACATTAATAATAATGAAAATGAATGAATATAATACGTACCATAATCAAATTAATGATTGATGCCGCATTGAAAACTTGATTGAATCGAAGAGGATGAAAATGATAAATGAAGGACAAATAGATTTATATATAGTAAATGAAAATATTTTCGATTGAGTTGTATGAAAATATAGGCGGGATTTTAAAAAGTTAAACGCACGTTGTGAAAAAAATTGAAATTTTGATCCAGCGTATTAGTGAATACTATTTGTCGTCGGTTTTTAAATAAACCGATGCTAAAAAGATAAAAAAAATACATTTCGCGTCTGTTTTTTTAAAAACCGACGCGAAAAGTAAAAATAAATTGTTTTTCGCGTCGGTTTTTAAAAAAACCGACGCGAAAAACAAAAAAACAGTTTTGGCGTCGGTTTTTATGAAAACCGACGCGAAAAGTAAAAAAAAGTTTTTTTTTGGATCGGTTTTTATGAAAACCAACGTCAAAACATAAAAACAAAATTTACCATGTGTTAGAAAATTTCTTAAGCTTCGATTTGACTGGTCGTGGAGCTAGAACGGAGTTACGGATTAAAAGTTATGGCCTTTGAAAGTTGGACTTAATTAACACTTCTTTTAGAGAAGTTCAACTTCCAACATCCATAACTTTTAATCCGTAACTCAGTTTTTGCTCCATGACCAGTCAAATAAAAGCTTAGGGAATTATCTATAGGACTATAAATTTTTTTACATTTTTGGCGTTGGTTTTCATAAAAACCGACGTCATAACTTTTTTTTTTATTTTTTCACGTCGGTTTTTAAAAAAACCGACGCCGAATCATTTTTTTCATTATTTGTTTGCGTCGGTTTTTTTAAAAACCGACGCCAAAACTAATTTTTTTTTATTTTTTGGTGTCGGTTTTCAAAATACCGACGTCATAACTTTTTTTTTATTTTTTCACGTCTGTTTTTAAAAAAACCGACGCCAAATAATTTTGTTCATTATTTTTTCGCGTCGGTTTTTTTAAAAACCGACGCCAAAACTTATCCGCAAAAAAATTTTACGTCGGTTTATAATAAACCGACGTCAAATTGACGACGTTAAAAATGATTTTTCTACTATTGACTTTTCAAATTTTAATGATTAATATTTTTAATGGAATAAATATTTAAAATAATTAGAATTTGAATTATTATGGATACTCATGAATAATTATATTTAATTATTCCATTTTTATTATAATGATTATTTTATAAAAATTTAATCATGTGTCAGTCATTACAAAATATTAGTCAATGAATATGAATTGTGTACACAAAAAATTTATGGATTTGGTAAAAAATAATCAAGTGAATATGAATTAGGGGGCATGATATATACATTTTTATCCCACTATAGATACCTTAAAATGATATTATATGTCAATGGAATTTTTTTTATAATTTATATAGGAATATTTGGTTCAAAATGAGACACACACTTCAATGAATTGGAATTTATATGGAAAACCCTTACTATCAAAACCCAAAAATTTCATACATTAATACTACAGTTTCTATATTAATATACATTACATATCATTAAAATCCATCCAATTAAATTAATTTTTTATTTTTTTTAAACCTAGATATATAACAAATATCAACATATATGATCTTAAAAATTCTACACAAGTATCATCCCACATATATGACATCATAAACATACCATACACATAGAATTCCCTCAAAACATGAGAAAATTAATCCTATAAAAGGGAGATATAATATTCATATTAAGGGTAAATATATTTGATATTTAACAATTATAATTAGTGAAAAAATTTAAGAATATTTTTATGAATGTATGATGTTAAATTACAATAATGGTATCCAATCATTCAAATATCATTAATCATGAATCATGGGATATTTTTTGTCCACATTACAAGCCTTGATAATATATCCTTAGAATGAGATATATGTTTTCAGAAATCATGTATCTATATAAAATTAATTAATTATATGAGGACTACTCACATGACTATCATTGTGTAAAATTCCCCATAATGGAAATCCATTCCCCCTAATTTGCAATATTCACTAAGGATTTACTTCTAACTAGTTAACTAAATCATCTATAAAGTGTTTATTGACTCTATTCTATAATTATAGCATTTAAACTCTAAAATCATTATGAAATTCAATTTATGGATATAACATACCCTCCATACATGGATTATATAATTACATACCTTTTTAATAATGTATCCACACATCGATGGATTGTAAAAAATAATCATGTACTTTGTCTATAATCAATCCAAATATCCATGGTTTATTTCAAAACCAACCATAATTAGTATTTAATTTAGGAAAAATTCCATCGATTTTAATGTTTCAATATGTCATATTATTATAATAAGTTTATATTTATTCAACAATATCAGGAAAAAAATTATAATTAACTAAAAAACAATTACATTGAAAATGAAATGGGTTTCATATATATTAAATAATGAAAAAAATTATAGATAATAAATATTGATGGTAAATTTGGATCATATACCCTATTAATGATATGATACATTAAATGATGTTACATTATAAAAAATATAATTCAAATACTACTAAAATAATTCTCGACTATAATACACATTTAATTTTTAATAAATTAAATAAAATGTAAACTTTTCTAATATATTTTGGAAATTATTTACCTTGAATATAACTATAGAATCAGATTGAAGACAAAACACTACATGATAAAGTAAAGATACAAAAAAATTATGTGGTGTACACTAATAAAAAAATACATAAAAAAATATTATTATTTAAAAACTGGTAAAAAACAAAATAATAGGTATTTTTGAAAATAATTAAAACATTATTGATAATACTATATGAAATATATTTTCATGGAAGAAACGTCTCCCAAATGAAGATGGAAATATAATCTATTTTCTTTAAAAACATAATTTATGTCTCTTTAGAACGTAAAGATAGGAAACTCAATATAATATTAGTAATATATTGAAATTACTAGATGATAGTATAATATATATGATTCTGTATATATTTCTCACATAATTTTATAGCATAAAATATAATCACAAACATTAATGGAAAAAATGATATTTTTTAATATTACTCTTAATACAAGTATGTCGTTATTCATAATCAATATAAGCCACTATGTAATTTTATTAATTTAATTATAATTATATACCATGAAATATATAAATATAATACAAAACATGTATTAAGATTCTCTCATCACACTAGTTCATTGACTATATTACTTTTTCACCAACATTATTTTGTGTGTTAACTAAAAATTTTATATTTCATGGTTCTGTAGTTGTTGTTCATTCTATAAAATAATGATTTATTACTATAAATTCATTTAATAATTATATAATGATATTATATATTTATTATAAAAAATTTATAAACAGACATATAATGGTGTGATTGAAATTATTTCCCACACTATAGGGAGGAAATAATAATTATGTATGCATGAGCAAGGGTTTAATTTATATATTTATTGAATGAATGAAAGGTAAATAATAATTCACATTTATGAAATAATTATTATACATTAAACATATTATATACATATATATTATAAATATCAATATAACCATTCATGGTTTATGCTAACAGAAAATGATTAATATCGCTATATGGGGTAGTAGTTTACAAAAATGTGTGAGTGATTCATTAAAATCACATTAGATGGTGAGTATGTGGTGAATGGTATTAAAATCATATGAATATCAGCTTATTATGTAGATGCTACTATATTTCTAATGTTTTTATAGATATAACATTTTCATAGTATTTTTTTGTATAAATAAAATTGGATGAACTTGTTTAGGATTTTTACTACTTCATTGAGATAGATCATTTGTTCCTCCAATGGCCCGAAGGCCTTCATTTTTTATTGATTGATAATCCACCTTTCAAGGGATTAGGTGGAACCCTATTACATGCCCGTGTGACATATTTAGGAACCAATTCCCGTAGGAACAAACATACTATACAACCCATACAAACAACTTGGAACATTCTCCTCCCCGGCATCTTAATCTTTGAAATCAACTCTTCTCCTCCGCATGGCTGTTCGTATAGGCATTCCCGTGCATGAACAGGCTTGTCCCGATGGCAGGTGTCATACCCTCTCATTCTTGCAATCTGTTAGCTCTTGCTGTGGTGAAAGCTCCTTTTCCCATCCTCCTTGTAGAGCTTGTTACTTTGTAGTTTTTGGTCTGGTGTTTGTATCTGCAGGTGACCCGAAGGCCATATGGATAGCCCGAAGGCCCAACTGACCCGAAGGCCTAGGTGCCCGAAGGCCAATGAAGGACTCAGGGTCCAAATCTGATGCCTGAAGGCCCAAACAGGGGCATATTCCCGGCTGTTACAGTGCCAAACAGTGCCTGCTACAGTAACCGCTACAGTAACTTCTACAATAAGCGCTACAGTAACCGCTACAGTACCGCTATAGTAACTGCTATAGTAACCGCTACAGTAACTACTACAGTACCCCGAAAATCCTACCTCAACCTAGTTTTGATCCCTGGTCGCTTGGATGCACCATCAGAGACCTTGCCAACCGGGCTAAGGCTCATGTGCAGATAGATCATTTGTTATCAAAATAATATTTAATGTATTTATAATAAGAGAATACTTGAAGATAATGGCATTTTGTATTCTAAGGTACAATTTAATGATGGATTTTTGAATATTGAAGTCCCAATTTTATTTCATAATGGTGGATATGGGGTTCCCTTTTATAAGTTATCAGAATGATATGCTTGGAAATTCAAAAAACATTTCAATGATATAGGGACACTTTCATAGAATATTGATCAAAATAAGAAATGATTATATGGTATTACAATTATGGATTAAAATAAATTATACTAATATGAATTACAAAATAATGGGTGGAAATTCTACCCTATTCTATTGGTTTCCATCCAATTAGAATACATTTACCTCGAACCATGGGATATTTTATAAAAAACATTTAATAATCATTATAAAAAAAGTTATTTAAATTAAATTGTATTACTTATTCAAAATTAAAAACATTGAAAAAAATATTAATATATAAAATATATACATGTTGTATTGTTTAATTTTCAAGTTGTCTACAATGTGAATCATAAATCATTTTATAAAATAACATTTTTTTATAAAAAAAATTTATATTTCTACGATACGATGGATTGTGAAAAATGATTTTTTAATATATAATTTAAAATATAGTCTAAAATATTTCTTAACAAATTTAAAAATTGTAATTAATTTTATATATTGGGATAAAAACAAAGTGCAAGGATAAATAATATTTTTAGAAAAATATATATTAATTCAAAAAATAATTTGTTACCTAAATCAAGTGCACTAATTATTAATTTTTCAATAATTAGAATATTCTAATAATAGGAGTACTATGTTACATTAGTAAAGAAATTAGATATAATGTGAATTTTTTTTTAAAAAAATTGTTTGATAAAATTTTATATTTTCAGTTATTTATACGAAAATAAAACATTTTATAGAAATCCTTAATAGTCACAATAACAAATCATTGAAAATTATATAACAAAATATATATTAATTTAAAAAGACAATATATAAAAATTTAAAACAAATTAAATATAAAGATCAGTCTTAAAACGAAATAAAAACAATTTATTAAGAAAACACAATTTCTATGAATAACATTTTGTTATTTAAAATGGTTTAAATATTTATAAATTGATATTTAATTACATTTTTATGAAAAAAAATTTAAATTTTTTTTAATGTACTTATTCTAAATAACACATCAATTTTTTGTAACATAATTTTTTTTTCATTTATTGGAGGACCCTTTTTATTCCATTTTGGTTGGATATTGTTTGTGGGTTCTTAAAGTTAAGTTTAGAGAAATTTTGAGTTATTTTGGGTTGTGAATGTTTGGAACATTTTTTTCCCATCATTTCACCCACAATAAAACTATGAAAACATGGATAATAAAAGGTATAATGGTCTACAAATGGTTTTAAAAACCATGTATCCATCGAGAAGTGACTATACCCCTAGTGTATGGGTGCATGGTTAGGGAGAACAATATCATTAACCATGAGGTCCTATATAGGAATATATATTTTCATAACTAATTCATTCTGAATTTTTATTATAAAATTCTAATTCCCAAGGATTACCACCTAGTTTTAAAGCATTAAACCTAATTCAAATTCCATCAATTTGAAGGCTCCCATGAAATCGGTCAGGTTCCTCAAACCCCCTATCTTGTCCAGTGAATTTGTCATTAATCATGTTTAATCACATCTGAAAAGTGGTTATCCTAGATAATTGATTATCCCAATCTATCCACTATCATTATTGTTTTTTTGATCATCACATGTGGGAAAGATATAAAATCCTTTTAATTTGTTATTTACCATAGGGGTTATTTCTTTATTTACGATGCCTTAATTCATTTTTGGAATATAATTTGAAGCTGTTAAATGTTAATTTTCTTGATTAATGGTAGGATTTTTGTTTTGAATCATTCTTTATTAATAAAACCATTATTTTTGAGATTTTTTATATATAAAAAAATTTATAAATGAATAACATAATTTATATGACTTGGAATTATAATTTGAAATATAATGGATTTTGTGACCCCCCCCCCAATTATAGTGGAATGTGAATTAGGCATGTATTTTGATATAGATAGAGTTGGTGAAATAATATGAGATTTATTTTGGGAAAAATTAATTAAATATAAATGATGAAAACCGATGATTGGTTTTGTATTTGAAAAGGATGAAATGATCAAAAATAGATGTTTTGGTTAAGAAATTTTATTTTAAATAATAAAACTAATTGATGGGAAACTTGTTTTCAAATGACGATTTATTTTTAATCATATTATTTTACCTTTTTCTATTGACTGATCTTGCTTAATAAGTTATAGGTTTATTTGGGAACAGAACTCCAGGATTTTGATTCACTTTAATGGATTAATTATGGAAACTCTGAAAATCCAATTTCTGCATATCTTATCTCTTATCGAATGTTGATAAGTTCTATTCGATGTGACCACATGAGATATGTGTACACATACATTCCATGATCACTTATATGTGAACTATGATGTTTCTATAACTAAAAACTATCGAACCTAAGGGGATATGAAAATTGTAATTTTTGTGAATTTTTAATTATATATTCGATTTATTATTGGCCAATTTTACTCATTCAATATGATTTATACTATTTCTTTTTTATATAATTTTTATTAAAAACATATTTGAAATGATTCACATACCTTGAAAAGAATTTTTTTTAGTTTAAAATTTACAATGATTTATTATTACACACCCTATATTATTGAAATTTAAATAATGATTCATTTTATTATCGTGTTATCTATTGTTGAAAACTTTTTGAGACACTACTGGGAAATATATCTCCCACTCAACATTTCCATTATGAATATTCATATTGTCATATACCAAGTATAAGAAAAGGGAAATCACCTCTCTAAGTTTGGTGGATTTTCTTTATTAATTAGACTCTGTGTTTTTATAGTATTCGTTGGATGTTTGTATTTATACTTTTTAATGTGGTGATTTAATGTTTTATTTTAGGTTTTAATTGTTTTTTTCTAATAAATTCTCCTTTTGGAGATTTTATCAAGATGAAATGTAATAATTTATCTTCCTCACTTTTGTGGAAAAATAATTCCCTATATTAACATGTATAATTCCAAGTGAAAGTTAGCTCCGTGTGGGGATCATGAAATTCTTTCGGGATATGTCATATATGAATTTCTTATCAGGGTACTACGGTATTCAGGTATGTTAAGGACAATGTGGTATCAAAGGTGAATCTTGATAATCCTTCAATGATTTCATAATGTTATTTGGATTGCCTTTTTTGGAATTTTGATGTAATTATGAGAAACATTTTCATCCTCATTAATCATTACGTGACATAAGTCTATACAGTTATTTTATGATAAGAGACTTCAAGAATATATTGATCTTAATTATGAATTATAAATGATTTTTATTTTTCTTCGTTTAAATACATGTATTTATTTATTATGTGGTGGGAATTTTTTCTTATTTATAATGATTGAGTTTTTGATATTAGTAGTCTCATGATATATTATAATTTTTTGGTTTTTTTGTAGCATCATTCCACCAATAAAAAAATCGAATAGGTTGTGGGAAGAAGATACCTGTGAATCACACTATGATAATGATACATTGGAGTAGAAATATTTTTATATCATTATGTGTGATTTCAAGGCTGTGGGACATTCAACCACCCAAGTTCCAATTCATTCACCAATTTTGGATCCTTGGATGGATGAATATCATAATCATTCTCTTATGAACCTTATTCGTAAAAACCATGCTTCCCAAGGTTCTGATGACCCGAAAGATAATTATGATTCATTAATAATGATATATATTTTAATTTATTTTATCACAAAAATTATTCATTTAAGGTGATATAAGTCACATTATACTAAGAGGGACGTATAAGGTGACATTCGGAATTAATGGTGACATTAAATAAAAACGAGGGTTTAGACTGGAATAAAATTCGATTTAATTTCACTGAATATTTGTATCATGATTTGACTATGATGGATATGAATATTGATTGTTTCAAACATGAGAATGTAAAAAATACCATGATAGAGTTTGTGAATAACATTTCGGATCATTTACAGTTTCCACTTGAGATAATATTAAATGAAAACATGAAGAATCAATAGTTCAATATGGGTATTTTAACAGGTATTATTTCTCATTATTTCATACTGATGACAGCTTCTTATGTTGTTGTTTTTGTTAGGGAAATGATGGTTAATCTTATCCTAGGTGGTTAGTCAGCGTAGAGTGGAGTTATTTTTTCACCTTGTGGTAGTTATATAATATACATTAAGGGAATTATTAAGTGTAATGAGTATAATTTTGTACTAGATATGTCGACTCCTCTATAACTATTGTAGGGACCGAAAGAGACCATAAGAGTTTTTTCATGTCTGGAAATTATAGGAATTTGAAATGGTTTTGCAATGATAGACCCAAGATTTGAATCTACTTTATAATATTAGGTCACATGAAAAAGTAATTTCATATATTTTTTAACCCATATAGTGGAAGAATAACATTATCACATAAAATAAATATTGTTTTATCATGTTATTGAAGAAGAATGGGGTTCCTACCACATGCATCAAAAGTTAATCTTTTTCCTGAAGTGGAAGAGTCACAAAAGGAAGCTAAAATTTGTCCTAAAACTATTATAAGTACAATAACTATAAGATAATCGGTAGTGACTCTGTCATTTGATTCTATTTTTCCTCATTCATTCATTTTGTCTCGTATTGTGAACCCACTAAATCTTCTCGTGGATCCTTACTCTTATGTGACTGATATTACAATTCCCCAAAGAAAAAATAGAGAGATATGAATCCATTATTTTATTTATAGATTATCATAGTCATAGACATAAATAATATTGTATGTCACAGTTCTTGAACATGAATCATCTTGATATAAGTTTTAAGTTGGTTTGGCTCATTTTGAATAAGGCCTAAAATGATGGTTATCTTCAATGTGTCTGCATTATTATTCCCAATGGGGTGTCTCATGTAATTAAATAAGAATATGAAACGAGGTATAGTTGAGACCCAACTTCTTATCTTTATTTTTGGGAATGTGATGTCTATGGTTAAATATTATTTGGATTGGGACTATTTAGGCGATGATCTCCATATTATTGTTTCCATGTTTCCCAAAGTTTATCATTATGATTTCTCTAGTTTCTCGCCTATTAGAGGGGTCGAGTTTTATATTTCATTGTAATTACGAACTATAATTTTTCCTATTACTTTATAATTCATTGAACTATGATAGGTGAAATACTTGAAGACTCGATTTCATGATATCTTGGAGCAAGGCATTATACACATGAGTGTGTCACCTTCCACAATACATGTTCTTATTAAATGAATGATGACAAATAAATTTATATTAAAAAACATGTATTAGTTTTATATTATTTATGATATTTTGACGAATAGAATAGTGTAACATATTAACTTAATAATTATCCTTCATCTGGTAATCACCAGTTCAGAATAAAAGAATCTGACATTATTAACACCAACTTCTAATGTAAGTATGGTTTTTATAATTATCCTTCCATGCCATTTTTTAGACCAAGTCTCCTAAAATCATTATTTATGTGATGAAAATTATATTCCATGGTTATATAGATTCATTCATGTAATTCATAGTGGATTAAATCTTGGTTTACTCATAGTGTGACAAGAATCAAGTGCATAATCTAAGAGATGTTATGGAGTTATTAAGAAATCACAAAATATTTTCTCGAACATTAAAATTTTATTTATTAATATTGAAATTAAATTTATAAGAATAAATAGAAATTGAACATATTATCTCAATAGATCATATGAATGTGAAATATTTAATGAGATTAGATAAATTGAGGAATTCCTTGATGGTTCAGATATTCATGTTAGTATTAGGGTATTATTAGTTGTTTGTTATGTATTTCTGAATGTTTGATACTATAATGAACTCCCTCACCCATATAAGGAAAATTATAATTTGGATGGTAAATTTTGGTGTTATTTTGTTGGTACAAAATTTCTATTGACTTCTACAGGGTGGTTGACTATTTTAGAGGCTAGAAATGGCTATGTTGTCTTCTTTGACACATCGTTTTCATGTTATTATTTTTTCCATATTCATGATGATCACATGGTTTCCTATAAATATATATATCTTTTGACACATGATAATTACTATAATAACTCTAATATCTATAACGACCCAAAGTTTCATTAATGGAAATACCCCTTTATCTAATTAAATGTCTCTTGATGTTTATATAAAATGTCAACTTCATTTGTTTTATGTTAAGAATTTTTCCCGTTGCTAATATAGCCGTTGAATAGTGATCAAATGATTAGTATAAATATAGGTCCTTAACAAATCCAAATTTACTCAGACAAAAGAAGCGATTGACTCATTCGGTAGAATTGCTCCATATGAAGCCCATTTGTTAGAGCTCAGAAAAGAGGTGGCATCCTTGGGCTTCGCTCTTGACAAAGCCCAAGATGAGATTCATCATGTCAAGCATGAACGAGACAGTCTACGGGAGAAGTGGAAGTTGATAGAAATTACCACTCTAGCGATGTTATGTGAGCCACCCCAAGAGTCTGTCACCATCACACACCTTACCCTTAGGTCTTATGCGGCTGTTTTAAGGGGTTATGTAACAAATCACTAATACTATGATCATGTACATTATTTTTTTTATATAATAATGAATATAATTTCTTGTCATTATTGATACATTGTAAATAGTTTTTAAACTACAAATGGTGTTTTTAGTGATTATTTAATTAAGAAATCTATTTTATTAAATTAATGTATTTTTGAATTAAATAATATTTTAATAAATTATTATTATTATTATTATTATTAGATTAATTTTATTATATATAATTGATCATATAATTGTATGAATGTAATTATAATTTTTATTATGGTTTGAAAGCCATTTTTCTCAAAACCCATGAATTTTCGATAAATGTCAGTTTTTATATTAAAAGTGAAAATTCAAATATTTAGAAAATTAATTAGATAAAATAAATGTTATTTTTGGAATCAGGACGTCGAAATTATCCAACGGTGAATTTTTCATAATTTTTTGAGACAATCAAATTTTTGAGTAAAAATTAAATACCGTTTAAATATATAATGTGTTTTATGACCTCATAATGACCCAATAGTGATGTAATAAAATACTATAATCTTTATTTTCGGCCAATATATGTTTTAACATTAAAATAATGTGATTTTGGGTTTGTTTGGATTACTTTTCGAATCATTAATGGACCTCTCAAGACTTATTAAACATCTTGTCTTATTAAATTAATTTTCATGGGAGTGTGACTCACCTCCACATAATCAACTTCATTATTTTAAGAATTTCAAACCTTGGAATTATAAAATATTATTTTCCTCTTCCCTTTTCCAAAATCCATGGTCAAAAACCGTGGTATGGTTTCTGGTTTGGATTAATTTAATATAAGGGGTCCCAAACCTAAACAATAAAGAATTCCCTCACCTTTCCTATATAAACCCACCCAAGCTCCCACTTCCTCTTCACTAAAAGCCTTTGGAGCTCATAAAAACTATTCCCTACATTCTTTAAAATCCTCCCGAGGTTCTCGAAGCTCCCAAGAAGCCTCTCACAAGCCTCTCTCTATCCTTTGGAAGCACACATTCATGTAAGGGTTTTTTCTTCCTTTCTCATTTTTGTCCAATTTTCTATAAGTTTTTCTTGCCATTTTATTTTCAATTATGAATGTTGGAGTATGTTTTATCACCTCCCACATAATTCCATATATATGTTTGAATTATGGGAGACCCCTTTCTCTCTGATTAAATTCATCCCATGTACACCCGTTACTATGCCGAAATTCAGAAAGGAACTTCTCTCTCTTCTTTTACATTCAAGCAATACTTTTGTATCATGAATATAAATTCCATTAATATTGTTGGTACATGTATCTATATGACCTCTTTACTGTACATTACATGAAAATATGATTAGGAACCCCTTTCTCTCTCATCAATTATTTTTATGAATTATTATGTCACGCCGTTACGCTGCCAAAATCGCACCGAATTTCTAAGCCAATGTCATTGTGTAGTGAATACCATGCCCATTTATCCATCAAGGGTATTAAACTTTATATACATTTACATATTGATTATAAATTTTCATGTATTAATTCCATATTCCTTTATCATGGAATAACTTATTATGTTTTATGAATCCATGTTTTATGATCCATGTGGCACACTCATGCATGAAATGAAATGTTTAAGAAGGGTGTGCCCTTATAGCGCTCCAATGCATTGGGTACAGTATAGTATCATGATACGTCATGTGAAATTAGTGTTGACTCATACTAATTCATGTGCAATGAGTTTTTACTCGTTCTTCATGTGAAATGAGGATTTACTCATGCTCCATGTGCAATGGGCCTTGGCTCATGCTAATTCCATGTTATGTGTTGTTGCCACATTTCCATGTTATGATTATCATTCTTTTTTATTCTTTTATGTACATGTTTCTCTTGTTATCTATTGATATTCCTAATGACTAACATGTATTGCACTCCTCATGTTATTCCATGTGTATTCCCTTACTGGGCTTTATAGCTCACCCTTTTCTTATGCATGTCATCAGGTTATCCCATTCAATGCTAAGCACGAGGGAATGTAGTGGTCATGTAAAGGATGTTTTCAATACAGATGTTTTATTTCATGTTTCAAGTTTTAATTTAATGATCCTAAGCACCAAAGACACTAAACCTCATAATCTTCTTTGTTGTATCAAGTGAGGTTTATGTAAAAAATCAGGTTTATGTTTGTAATAAAAGCAGGGTTGTCATAGTTGGTATCAGAGGATAGGTTTAGTTATTTTTGGGATTAAGATTAGAAAACCCTAGTAAATATTTAGAGACAAGACTAAGTAAAATATAAACATCCCTTAGTTCTGGTGGGTATTGAGTAAGTGGTTTATCAAGAAAATACATCCCAGACTGGATATGAGTAGGTAGAAGCGTCTCTGGCATAGATGTATCCTAGGGGTAAAACCAGAAAACACCGCATTGAGCTAGACTCGAATGGGAACTGGTGTAAGACAACGAGCCTTGCTTCACTCTTGGTTATGACACTCCTGGGGGATATGTTTTGATAAATTCACAAGTTTAGTATGAACCCTTTTTAAGGGAATTAAAAAAAATTGCCCCAAAGAATGTATGTTTGAAAGTAGATCATGAAAAGCCTAGATTGAAGCCTTTAGACTCATGAGTTATAGAAATAAAATTTATTTATAAGTCATAATCTTTTGTCTTTGGATTACCCTTTATGTGTTACCCCTAAATTTCCTTTTATTCCATCCAATGGCCGGTAATAGGGGGACTCGGGGTAACAACCATTGGGAAGATTAGTGTGATGACTGTACTAATGAGATGCCCAATCCAATAAGAGCGGGAATCACGAACTTTGTCATGATTCTCTCTCACCAAAATCAAGTTTTGAATAGAAAAACGGGTCAATATGAACGTTAACCCCCCCCCCCCCCCTATGAAAGAACAAGTCGCTATCGAGAGATTCATGAGACAAAGGCCTCCTACTTTTAGTGGATCATCTGATCCCACGGTCGCTAAACAATGGATCAACTCCATTGAAAAGATCTTCTACATCCTTCAATGTTCTGAACAAGAGAAGGTTTTCCGAGTGGCTTATCATATGGAGGGTGAAGCTGATCAATGGTGGACGTTGATAAAAAATACGAAGCCTGAGGAGGAGATCGAGGGGTTGGAATGGAAGGATTTCTAGAAGATGTTTTCGATAAATATTTTCAGCGCACCCTCCAACTTAAGATGGAATGGCACTTCCTTTCCCTCATGAAAAAAGATGAAGATTATATTGGAGCGTATTAGGCAAACTTCACAAGGCATTCACGATACGCTTTTGTCTATGTCGTTACCCCAGAATGCAAAGTTGACTGCTTCTTTGGTGGGCTGAAGCCTATCCTACGGAAAGCATTGGTGATTCGTGACTTCGATAGCTATGAGGAAATTTTCTGATGTTCCCTCAAGGTTGAAATGGAGATCGGAGAATCACAAGGGTATCATGGGGATAAGAAGAGTAATGTGGAATTCAATGTTGGTGGTCCGATGGTTAAATCCAACGGTGCTAAAAAGATACAGCACCCTACTTTCCAAAAGTGTGGAAAGAGGTACCCTGGAAGTTGCCTTAAGGGGACGAGGAAATGCTTCAGGTGTGGAAGGGAAGGTCACCTAGCTGTTAACTGTAGGCAAAAAGACCCGCGGCCGCGACAGAGGATATAAACTCTCTATTCGAACCTCAACGCATTGTTCAATGCTACAAATGCAAAGAACCGGGTCATTTTTCAAATCAGTGCTTTAATCCATGGGTTTTCGGAGGCAACCAACAACCTCCAAGGCAACAAGGTAGATCTTTTTCCATCACTTCGCCCGAAGTGAACCCCAAATACAATGTAGTGACAGGTACGCTAGTTATTCATTCAAGAATAGAGAACATAATTTTTGATTCAGTTTCTACACATTCTTTTATATCTTGAATGTTTTGTAGAACAATCCCAGAACCACCACAAATCATGGAAGTGAAGATGTCGGTGAGTACGACAAATGGGGAAATCATTGCATTCCATGAATATATGACCTCCCATGTTATAATATGTCGATTGAATTTTTGGACAACTCATAATACTCCCTCTGGTGGAATTTGATGTAATTCATGGCATAGATTGGATTTCCTTATATAGAGCCAACATAAATTGTTAGTAGAGGGAAATCACACTCCATATGGAGAATCAACCCCCGAATATTTACAAGTGCTAAGAGGAAGATGAATCTCCTTTAGCTACATCATCTCAAGCATGGATATTACTACCTTATGAGCACACGTATCTAGCTCTAATGATTGAGTCCATGGATGAAAACATCCTTGATGAAATTCCTATTGTGAGGGAATTCACTGAAGTGTTTCCCGAGGAACTGCATGGTCTTCCTCCTAGAAGAGATGTTGAATTCTCAATTGAAATTATACCTGGGGAATTACCAATATCCAAGAATCCATATAGAATGGTTGTTGTAGAGCTCGAAGAGCTGAATAAACAATTACAAGAGAATCTGGATAATGGGTTTATACACCCAATTGCTTCACCACGGGGTGCACCACTCCTCTTCATAAAGAAGAAGGATGGGTCAATGCGGCTTTGCATTGATTATCGTGAACTTAACAGAATCAGGATAAATAACAAGTATCCTCTCCCATGAATTGATGACTTGTTCGATCAGCTGCGTGGAGCACAATACTTCTCTATGGTGGACTTGCGGTCAGGATATTATCAAGTCAGGGTGAAGATGTAAGATATCCCCAAGACTGATTTTTTCACAAGATTCCGGCACTATGAATTCATAGTAATGCCTTTTGGACTCACTAATACTCCAAAAATCTTCATGGACCTAATGAATAGAGTCTTTAGATATTACCTTGACAACTTTGTGGTAGTTTTTATAGATGATATTCTAATATACTCCAAAATCAAGGATGACCATGAGGAGCATTTAAGAACTGTACTAGAGAATTTGCGCAAGAAAAAGCTCTATGGAAAGTACAGCAAGTGTGAGTTATGGTTGAAGGAGGTCTCATTCTTAGTCCATATCATCACAAGTAATGGATATCTATGGATCCCTCCAACACATATGCAATCGAGGGATGGCCAAGGCCAACATCGGTAAACGATATTCGTAGCTTCTTGGGGTCAGCTGGATATTGTAGACGATTTGTGAGGAATTTATCACGATTTTCCAACCCTATTACCAAGATAACTCAAAAGTTAATAAAGTTTTCTTGGAGTGAGGAATGTGAATAAAGCGTCAAGGAGATTAAAAGGAGGCTTATCACTGCTCTCGTGCTCACTTTACCGACAAGTGGGGAAATTTTTGTGGAATTCAATGATTCTTTGAAGAAGGGCTTAGGCTGTGTGCTGATTCAGAATGATAAATCGATATCCTATGCCTCAAGGCAGTTGAAAATCCATGAGCGAAACTATCCAACGCATGATCTGGAGTTGGCGGTGGTGATCTTTGCCTTGAAAATCTTATGGCATTATCGCTATGGGTAGAAAAGTGAGATATAAACTGACCACAACAGTCTTAAATATATATTCACACAGAAAGAGTTTAATATGTGCCAGAGAAGATGGACAGAGCTCCTCAAGTATTATGATTGTTCAATACATTACCATCCTGGGAAAGTGAACAAGGTGGAAGATGCCCTAAGTAGAAAGGACGCAGCGATTCTATCATTGATGAGAATTGAGAAGGATTCAATCATCTTAGAATTGATGAAGATGTACATGGGAATCATAAAGAAGGGAAGATCAAAAATCTATTCACAAATAATTTCTCAACCATCTCTCTTTGAAAGGTTAAAGAATGCTCAAAAGGATGATGTGAGAATTTAGGAAAAGGTGAAAGCTATCAAAATGGGGAAATCCTCAGATTTTAATGTTAATGAAGAAGGGATTGTGTGATTTGGGAAAAGACTATGTGTTCCATAATGTCCGGAGCGGAAGAAGGAACTTTTTGATGATGCACATAGTTCAAATTTCTCTATTCACCCAGGGAGCACAAAGATGTATCAAGATCTCCGAGAAAAATTTTTGTGGGATAATATGAAGAAGGAGATCACTGAATATACATCAAAGTGCCTAGTGTGCCAGAAAGTGAAGGAAGAGAGGCAGAAGTCTAAGGGGATGATGCAACCATTTCCCATACCAGAATGGAAATGGGAGAACATCACCATGGACTTTGTCATCGGACTTCCGAGGACATCCAAAGGCAACAATGAAATCTGGGTTGTTATGGATCGTCTTATAAAGACTTTACACTTCATGTCTATTTGGGAGGATTTCTTATTTGATCAACAGGAACAGATATATATTAGGGATGTGGCAACGCTTCATGGAGTACCACTATCTATTGAGTCTAACCGAGATCCAAGATTCACCTCTATGTTTTGGAAGAGTCTTCAACATGCTCTGAATACTGAACAGAACTTTAGTACAGCCTATCATCCTCAAACTATTGGCCAATCTGAGAGGACTATCCAAATACTTGAGGACATGTTGAGAGCATGCTCAATGGACAGTAAAAAAGGATGGGATAAACATCTTCCTCTGGTTGAGTTCTCTTATAATAACAGTTTCCACTCAAGCATCCAAATGGAACCATATGAAGCCCTTTATGGGAAAAGGTGCAGAACATCGTCATGTTGGGATGAGGTCGGTGATCATAAGCTGCTTGGAACGAAAATTGTCGAAGAAATGGGGGAGAAGGTGAAAACCATTCAGCTGTATATCAAGGCCGCCCAGAGTTGACAGAAGAGTTATGCAGATAACCGTCGACGAGACCTTGAGTTTAAAGTTGGAGACATGGGTTTTCTATGCATATCTCCGTAGAAGAAGGTAATGAGGTTTGGAAAGAAAGGGAAGTTAAGTCCAAGGTACATCGGCCCCTTCGAGATTCTTGATCATGTCGGGGATGTGGCCTATCAACTAGAACTTCAACCTACCATGGACAATGTACATGATTTCTTTCATGTATCCCTCTTAAAGAAGTATATACCGGACCCTTCACATGTACTCTCTTCTGCGGTGGTACAATTAGAAGATGATCTTTCTTATGAGGAGAAACCATTGAAGATCTTATATCTTAGAGAAAAATTCTACGAAATAAGACAATGCCCCTCGTCAAGGTGTTGCGGAGAAACCATAAGTTTGAAGAAGCGACTTGGGAATCTGAGGAAGTGATGAAGCTGAGTTACCCACATCTTTTTTAGTGTGGGAAAAGAAAATTTTCGAGGGAGAAATTTCTTAAGGGGGGAATATTGTAACCACCCAATGTTTCATTAATGTAAATTCATCTTGATCTAATTAAATGTCTCTTTATGTTTATATAAAATCTCAACTTCATTGGTTTTATGTTATGAATTTTGACCGTTGCTAATATAGTCGTTGAACAGTGATAACATGATTATTATAAATATAGGTCCTCAACAAATCCAAATTTACTCAGACAAAAGAAGTGATGGCCTCATTATTATTATTATTATATTAATTTAATTATATATAAATGATCATATAATTTTATGAAAGCAATTATAATTTTTATTATGGTTTGAAAGCCATTTTTGTCAAATCCTGTGAATTTTCAATAAATGTCGGTTTTTATTTTAAAAGTGAAAATTCACATATTTATAAAAATATTTAGATAAAATAAATGTTATCATTACAATTAGGATGTCGAAATTATCCAACGGTGAATTTTTCATAATTTTCTGAGACAGTCAAATTTTTGAGTAAAAATTTAATACCGTTTAAATATATAATGTGTTTTATGACCTCATAATGACCCAATAGTGAAATAATAAAATACTATAATATTTATGTTCGTCCAATATATGTTTTACCATTAAAATAATGTGATTTTGGTTTTGTTTTTATTTCTTTTCAAAGCACTAATGGACTCCTAAAGACTTATTCAACATCTTGTCTTTTTAAATTAATTTCCACGGGAGTTTGACTCGCCTCCACATAAGAACCCTCAATATTTTAAGATTTTCGGACAATGGAATTATAAAATATTATTTTCCTCTTCCCTTTTCCAAAAACCATGGGCAAAACTCCTCGGATGGTTTGTGTTTCAGTTTAATTTAATATAAGGTGTCCCAAACATAAACAATAAAGAATTCCCTCACCTTTCCTATATAAACCCACCCAAGCTCCCACTTCCTCCTCACTCAAAGCCTTTGGAGTTCGTACAACCTCTGCCCTACTCTCCTTATAATTCCTCCCAAGGTGCCCCAAGCTCCCAAGAAGCCTCTCACAAGCCTCTCTCTATCCTTTGGAAGCACACTTCCAAGTAAGGGTTTTTTCTTCCTTTCTCATTTTTGTCCAATTTTCTTTAAGTTGTTTTGACCTTTTATTTTCAATTATGAATTTTGGGGTATGGATTCAAACCTCAGTCATACTGACCTATTTATTTTGGAATGATGGGATACCCCCTTCTCTCTCATTAAATTCCTCCCATGTACACCCGTTACTATGCCAAAATTCTGAAAGGAACTTCTCTCTCCTATTTTACATTCAAGAAAAACTTTTGTTTCATGAATCTAAATTCCATTAAAATTGTTGTGACATGTATCTATATGACCTCATTACTGTCCTTTAAATTTAAATATTATTATGAACCCCTTTCTCTCTAATCTACCATTTTTATGAATTCTTATGTCACGCCGTTACGCTGCCTAAATCACACCGATTTTCTAAGCCAGTGTCATTGTGTAGTGAATACCATGACCATTTATCCATAAAGGATATTCACCTTTTTGCACATTTGCATATTTATTATAAAGTTTCATGTATGAATTTCACATTCCTTTATTGTGGAATAAATTATTATGTTTTATGAATCCGTGTTTCATGATCCATGTGACACACTTATGCTTGAAATGAAATGTTTAAGAAGGGTGATCCCTTATAGAGCTCCAATGCATTGGGTAAAGTATAGTATCATGATAAATCATGTGCAATGAGTTTTGACTCATGCTAATTCAATTGAAACGAGGGTTTACTCGTGCTTCCTATGCAATGACGATTTACTCATTCTCCATGTGCAATGGGCCTTCGCTCATGCTAATTCCATGTTAAGTGTTGTTGTCACCTTTCTATTTTATGATTATCATTCTTTATCATGAAATTATGTTCATGTTTCTCTTGTGCTCTATTGATATTCCTAATGTCTAACATGTATTATACTCCTCATGTTATTCCATGTGTATTCCCTTACTGGGCTTTATAGCTAACCCTTTTCTTATGATGTCCTCAGGTTATCCCATGCAATGCTAAGTACGAGGGAATTTAGTGGTCATGTAAAGGAAGTTTTCAATAAAGATGTTGTATTTTTAAGGTTTCAAGTTTTTATGTAATGATCATAATCCCCAAAGACACTAAACCTCCCGATCTTCTTTGTTTTATCAAGTGAAGTTTTATGTAATACATCATGTTTAATTTGTACTAAAAGAAGGGTTTTCATAATATCAACCTCACTGTTGTGATGCATGCACCTAAAATTTTCCAACATTACATTTTCATAGAAAATATTACCATGTATTCCAATAACAACAGATTCAAATATATCTTCTTTGAAAAAGATATGAATCTATATTAGTGTAATGGGTGTGGGTTACCTATAATATTTTTATATTAAAAATAAATACACATTGACGAATGGTAATTTAATTGGATATGATTCAAGAAGGATAAATGTGATTCATTCAATGAAAGAATAAATGAAAGAGCAGATCTTGATGGTTCTTTTGGCAGTGTTTTATATAGTTGTTCTAGGAATAAGGGAAAAAATGTTATTGAATAGTTTCCAATTGACCTCCTCTTTTTTCAAGGAGTTCAAAAGTAACATCATTTTTATGATGAATTCCATATAATTAAAGACTATTTTAATGGATTTTATAATTTTACTATGTGGTCGTTCTATATTAAAGGTATTCAATGTTTACAGAATCTGTTTGATATGGAATTTTCAATGATAAAAGATATGATGGTGGTTTTTTATAATTTATCGTGTTCTTTTCACCTAGGAATAAGAACATTGTTCTATGATATATGAAAATTATATTGGAGGATTGGTGTGAGAAGGGGAACCACTAATTTTTCTTGACATTATTATACTTCCCAACATGTGAAGGACGAGCACCATAGACCTTCACGATTTCATTATCAACTTCTATTATTGAAATAGAAGTGTGATGAAATTTCTATGTACTATGTGGCTGGGCTTCAATGTACACATATAATGATGAATGTGATATGATTTTATATAATATGTATATGAAACTGACTCACTCTATAAAAATTCAGGATACAACCAACACTGATGAGTTTGGTTATCACTATGTGAGTTAAATATTTCATATGAATAGAGTTACATATTCTATATTCATTGGACAAGATACCCATTTTACCATTCATTTTTAGGAGGCCATATAGAGAAGATGGAATCATAAGTTAGTTTGAGTGAAACATAACAACCACATAATGATGTCCAAAAAGAGAGGTCTAAACATATTCTTATGGAAAAGGATTGTACTTGAGTCCTAAATATCAAAGTAGATTGGAAGGACCATTTGTACTAATTGAGTTATTTTATAACAATAAATCATATTCTAGAAATATAATGGATCATTTTGAGGAATTTTATGACAATCAATTTAAATGTAGGTTGTGTTAATTTTAGATTCATCAATCATCTTTAATTTGACTAAGACCAGTCCAATAGATTATATAGATGATTTGGATGATTCATCAAAGAATATTTACACAACAAAGAATAATTCAATATTTTTTTGGTTATAATTATAGACGATTAACTATTTTAGATGGTGACCAAGTGTATTTTGAGAGTTTCACTCCATTTGTAGAATCAATGATTGAAAAAGAATTGAAAATATTAACCTCATTTTGATGGATCATTTAATGTGGTTGAGTATATAGTTAATGTGTTATACCATTTATCTAATCCACCACATTACATGATTATAAATAATTTCTTCCATGTATCATAGCTTCAGAATTGACATTCTGATCTATCTCATGTTTTAATCTGAAATGATGTTGATGTTCAGCCTCATTTATCTAGGACTGTGTATCTAGTCCGAATTTTTTATTGTGGTTCAATGGTACATCATGGGAGGATGATACTGTTGGTCAATTTACTATGAAATAATTAATCTAATTCTAATGATACATGGTAGCATGAACGACTGATGAGAGAGGAGCGATGTCATCAAATTGATATGTAAACCAAATTAATAGGATTTCAATGGATCCTCAAAAATAAATTTTTTATTAAAAATAAATTTTAATGGGAAAAATGGGAAACCACATAGGTTCAACATCATAGATAAATGTGGGCTATAAGAAATCAGAAAATCATTAAAAATAAGAATAAGATTATTGGAGTCACAAACCTGATATAGCTCTGATAGCTTTGTTTCAAGCTTCTTATCTCGATCATCCTTCATTATATCTTCAAAATGAACATCCAATTTTTCCCATGTGTAGATGTAATCCTCTACATCTACTATCCATTCATTGATATTTTCTGCCAATATTCGTTCTTGTTGGTAGATCCAGGACTTCGTTTCCCTGTTAATAGAATTCTGGACATCTTTTTCTAATATTCTGGCCAAAACCTACTCTAAAAAATTGATTTCAAAAACCCTTTATGAAACATCTATCATAGAATGGACAATTAGGTTAAGTTATTTCTCTATATGCCCATCACCCATTTTTCACATCACCAATCCCTTGGACAACATCAGATTCACTCTTGGACTTAATCTTCCCACAGTTTAAATATGATACATTCCTTTGATCCTAGTCTTGAACAATTGGTAAACATTCTTTATTCTTATCCATTTACAAGATATTGTTTCTATCGGCTTAAGAAGATGAGAGTAATCTCTCATTCCATTTACATTCTTACCATTTACCCCCCCCCCCCATCATGGATCCCCTTTTCTCCATTATTCTTCCTTGGATAGTGGAGTCCTCTAACTCGATCAACTTTATCAAATATAGAATTGACTGGAGATCTCATCATCATCCACATGTAAGTGTCACTGCCTGACCAGGTCATATGGTTGTTCCAGAACCAAGTATATAGCCTCTAGGTCTCTAATGTCGTTGTAATGGGTAATGGATAGAGAATAAATATTATCAGATTCCCTTATCGATAACTTCAACCATCTTTTATTACACTCATGGGCCCTATTAGAAAATGAAACTCTCTCTGTAAGCCCCTTCAGATTCAAGAACTCTATTATTGTCTCTTAATATTTTTAAAAAATCTAATCCACCACATGATTTATTGGTGGAATGGGGGAAGAACAAGTATCTAGAACATATCTTCATGTCATCTTCCCCAGCCGCCACAATATTAGAGAATTAGGGGATAATATAAGAATCCCCCTCTCATGGAACTGATTTCATGCCCCCATTGAAACCACATTAATAAGGGACCTCGTCTATCGAAGCAGAAAGATATGACCAAAAATCCAACTAAGGAGGGTCAGTATATATTGTTTGGGTCAGAAGTACTCTAGAACATCTCTCCATCAGGACCGAGCAGCGAGACAAATGATTGTCCATTTGCATATGTCTGAGACGATTGAAAGGCATGCCAAAATCATACTAGTTCTCAAAAACAATAGATTGATTTCAACACAGTTCTTCACACACCTCAATCTAGAATTCTTAAACTATATTCTTAGAGTTTTCTACTTCCATGCATATACAGGGAGCAATTGGAGTACATAAGGATCTCGAACGCTCAACAATGTCAAGGATCCTCCTGACCAGGTTACCTAAAATTCGACAAATTGAATGGTTTTAGAATCAAATGGGAAGGTATTAATGACTTACCCATATCACTGCAATGGGTAGACCATGTTTATAGTGAAACTTATAGATCCATAATATGAGGGAAAAGAAGAAAGATTTCTGGATCGACTCCCTTTCGACCATGATTTTGCAAGATCTTCATCAAAATAAAAGTGAAGGAGAAATTGATCCGAATCTAGATGGATAACTACGATTCGATCATCCAGGGGACAAACACTATTATAAAATCTATCCAATCTATCAAGCAAAATTGTTTTACGATCTATGTGAGTAACTAGGTATAAAACCTGAAAAGATATTTCATTTGTGAACTGTTGTATAGAAATCGGACACTCATGAGAAACATGGTTAAGTGCGGGGTCTTTCTGGAAAATGCTGATAAAGAGAAAATCAAAGAGGGAGGTAGGATTTGTGAATGGAGAGAAATATTATTTTGAGGATAAAGAGGGGTCAAGATGATTGAACCTATCTTCCACACGAAAGGGCTGCCACCACATCTGGGGATCCACCATCAATGATGAAGTAGTTACACCTGTAATGTTTCCCCCACATAAAATATTTTTTACCAAAAAAAAATTCATATGGAGTGGAATTTTTAATATCCCATTACTTTTTTTAGGTATTACATGAACCATGTTTATATCTCTTTTTATTGGATCTTATTTTGGGGATATTCCAGTGAAATTTGAAGATTTGTTTTAGGACTTCATAGAAATATATAGGTTTTATCACAATTTTTTTAAACTATGTTCCCCATAATAAAAATGATAAAACCATATATATTGAAGGATTTTTTTAATGTCATATTTTTGGGAAAACTGTGTACCCACCTATGGGAAACCTAGCACCCTAGTGTATTGGTGAATGGATATGGTGGGTGGTTTTTCTAGACATTCATCCCTCTCCTTGAAATTGTGTATTGAAGATTAATTTTTCTACATTTATATTTCAAAATATGAATCATACCATATTAATAAATATTTGATAATAACTCGACCTACCATTAATTACAAGTATTAGGAAGTATTATAGAATAGTTTTTTTCTTCTCAAAAACCTTATAATGGTTTATCAAATCGTGGTTGATAATGTTTTAAATTATCTGGTTATTGGATATCCTCTATATTAATCTATACATATCATTCCTTCATTCATCCATATAGTTTGATGGATAATCACATATTGAATGGATCTAAAATCAATTTAATTGAATCTTTATTATAGGTTTCATTTCAGGATCTATGATGTATTCATTATTCAATGGTATTTCCATTTTTATTTTCGATCATATGAATCGTTGATTTATTGTACATGTTTCCATTTGAGATTATTAATTTAAATAAATAAATTTTTTTCTATAATCATCGAAATATAATCCAATGTATTTATGTATGTAAAATTTTATATCATTTGGAATTGATATTGTAAATGGAATGGTTTTGGGAAAAAACAATTAATTCATATTGAAATGGAATTACTGGAGAATTTTGTAATTGTTGAAGTTGATGAAATTATTTGATAATTTTTTGAGAAGATGTTATTTAATTTAAATGATGAAAACCGATTTTTTTATTTGTATTTAATATTCATGAAAATTTGAAAACCACATTTTTTGGTTTTGAAAATTGATTTTCTATATTGAAAATAAAAGCTGCGAAATTGAATTGTAAATGATAAATTATTTTATATGCAATGATTTTTCATTTTTTATTTATTGATATGGAAATTTTTATCACTGTAAGTCAGTGGGTTATTAGGAAGAAGTATGCAACGATGTTGATTCCATAGTATAAAATTTATTATGATAACACTAAAAAAACTAGTTTGACATATATTTTCTTTAATGTAATGTTTATTACTCCTAATCAGCCTAAAAATGAGGGATAAATGGTCACATAAATATTGAGAGTGCTAATATAATATTTTTTGGATCCTATGACTAAAAACAATTTTATTGTAGGCAATGTGACCATAGTGTATTTTGTGATTTATTTGATTATATATTTCTTATATTATAGAAATATTTTAATCATGAGAAATGAATAATATAATTTCTTTTATATAAGTTTTCTACTAAATCCATGTTTGAATTATTTCACATCCCTTGAAACAAAATTATGGTTTTCTCTAAGTATGAAAAATATTTATTATTACATGTCTTGTTTTATTTAATTTTAAAGAAAGAACCAATGTATTTTTATATAACTATTATGAAACTTATTATTAGAGACTATTGGGATTTTTTCTCTGGGAATACCTATTCCTTTCTGTATTTATAGATTTTCAAAATGTATGGTCTGAGCAATGGTGAAGAGCCACTAAAAGGGTGCATATATTTTATATCCCGATATCATTAGTTTTTTTCATTGAAATTAGATTCTTATCTTTATCTATTTTTCTTTGATGAAGTAATCTTTTTTAATAATGGTTTATATCTATTTCTTTAATCTGTCGGATTGTTGACCATAATAAGAATAAATCTTTTATTTACAATAGTTTATTGGGAAAATAATTCCATAATTTATCATGTATGATACACGGTTCTATTCACCAATAAGTGGGGATTTAGAATCCCCATATAGATATATCATAGCCTAATTAGATACTAATGTACCATGGTATCTATGCAGGGTCCGTAAAATTTTCTATTCTATGTTATAATATATCTTTTTCCATTTTTATCATGTTTAGTGTGATAAGAATGTGATTGAACACATAAAATTTTGTTAATGAATATATATTATAAATTGTTTATGTATTACATTCTACCCAATAAATAATTATTTTTTCTCTCAATAAATGATAAATGTTGTATTATTAAATAATAATATCTTTACTATTTCCTATCCTTGTGATACCATATAGAATTATAAAATTTATAATTCCTCCAAATAAATTTAACAAGTGGATTAGTGTTGTTCCATTGAAAATTATATATATGATCAAATATATCATATCGGTTTTTCATTATATATTTATCTATCAAGTGGTATGACCAATATGTTTAATATTTCTAATTGATCATTTTTTTCTCATCCTCAATAGATATACGTATATGAAACTTTAACATTGGAGTGGTTTGACGAATGGTATAAATAATTATTTACAATTACTTGTTGATTTACAATATTAATGTGAAAAATTTTGTATGGATTAGTATTCCCATAATCAAAAATCTCATATACTTATTCAATTTAAATATTTATAGAAATACATTATCTACTAAATAATATTACATATGACATAAATAAAAATTTGTGTAAATATTTTTTGAAATATAGCATACCATCACATGAATATTAATTCCTTCAACCTTCACATCAATTTCATTATTTACATTAGGTAATAATATATTTCATTCAACATCTTCATCACTTAATGATAATACTTTATTGTTATTGCTATATATGGATAATAAGGGATCGATATGATCACTTTATTTAAATATATT
The DNA here is from genome assembly GCA_963277665.1 of Viscum album. Classification (NCBI taxonomy): domain Eukaryota; kingdom Viridiplantae; phylum Streptophyta; class Magnoliopsida; order Santalales; family Viscaceae; genus Viscum; species Viscum album. The sequence continues at coordinate 1,749,431,398 of OY728157.1, read as the reverse complement.
ATTATATGAAAAATTCAAAATAGGATGGTTTTGATCCCATCCACCATGGATATCAAATGAATTGGATCACAAAATATCATATATTATTTGAATTGTACTATTAAACTATCAATTAATTTATGTATGACATGTATTATTGAAACACAAATCTCTATCATTACATTGCTAAAAACTTATCCAAAAAATCAATGTAAATCATGAATCAGGATATGAAAAAAAATACGGTACTCCATGAAACCATACTATTTCTTTAACATATATACTAGAAAGAGTATCATGAAATAAATATTATATGAAATAAATGAAGTGTTCATACATCATAATATTATAGAGATCATCCAAAATAGAATTAAATCCTTTATATATTTTTTGGAATCAGACAACAACATCCATGGAATTTTTTTTCATATTTCTGTTATAGTATGATAAATGGGATAAACAAAAACTTATTCATCATTATATTATCCATATCATGATAAAATACCAATAACCGTGATATATACTACAAAATGTCACTAATCACATTCTTACAACATGAAATAATTTCATATCCCGATAAATCATTCTACATCAAGGATGAATAGATAATGATGATTTATATTATTCATCAAGTACTTCCTTCATTAAATGTGGTATTAGAAGGAAAAATAATTTTTTATTAAATAGTATCGTGGAATAATAATCAGGTTTTTACATATGAACATTTATCACCATACCTTATATATCAGAATTCTCATTTTGTTAATCTTTGCTGATTATATTGATAAATAGTTAATCACTACCTTGATGAAGATAATATTTCTCTCATTAATTTAATAATTAATTGTATATCACATTCAAATACTTAAATATTTTCTGTTTTTTGATCCTCTACATAGATAAGAAAACACGATCCATTTTACTCAAAGCATTGAAAACAAAGTTGAGTTTTTATGTTTGTAATGTTTCGAGAAGTAAAAAAAATTAAGAAAATTATACTATATATTAAGGCACATATTAAACTTTTTTTGGATTAATATATACATTATAAATCTATATTCAGCATACACATCACATCTTTCATAATAGTGATACGACCAAAATATCAGTAATGAAAATATTTCCAATACTACATCCAAATCGTGAGTCAGGAAAATTTTCTCATCCACCACCAATTGAAAATTTGAATAAGATATTGTTGTATCATTTCAAATATGAAAATATCCCTAATCATTCTTAAATTAATCTCAATAAATCTAAAACCCACATCTACTGAAGGTTAGTGTGATCCCTGGTGCACTAAGAAAAATCGCTTTATATCTATGAACTTATCTTAACATTCATTTATCCAAAGGAACCTAATACCTTTATATGTTTATATGGTTTTTAAATTAAATATCTGTATTATTTAGAAATTCATAGATACTATATAAAATCCGATAAAAATACATTTATTAGTTAAAGATACTTATCTAGAAATGTTTTAAATAATTTTCATTAATGATTGATCTATAAATATTCCAATAAATGATTATATATCACAAAAAATTAATTATTTTAATGATTTTTTAATAAAACAAATATTTCTTTAGTGTATTAATTATAATATAGTATTAATTTTTAGTGTCTTATTTTCTCATAGAATATATTAGAATATTTTCTATAATGAGTACCAAAAACATATCAAGGTGTTATCTAAATACTCTATTCATTAAATCCATGATGATAGTATGGGTATTAATACAACAAGAATTCCATAATTCGATAGATCACATTCATCAATTAAAATTTTATCATAGTTATAACTTCTCCTTCGATAGATAATTCACATTATCCTAATTGAAGATCAATATTAGAAAATATTTTTTATATTCATAATTAATTGAAAAAAATAATGAATAGATTATGAATGATATTATTCTTGATCATTATCATTTTATGTTATAAATAAAAATCCATTGTCTCGTAGGTATATCATTCTTTTGAATAAAAAGAACTAGTTTACCATATGGTGAAGGACTTGTCCAAATTAATACCTTACCATGATTCACTTAGTAGTACTTCTTCATTTCATTCAACTAAACTGAGACCATTCTATATATATTCATTGAAATTGGTGTATCTCATATTATGCATTTCATTAATACGAAAACATCAACATTTAAAGTAATTCTGAAAAAAAATTTAAAATACATAATGAAACCCCCATAAAAAAGGCATACATTCTATTTTCCGTTTTCCCCCATTATCAAAGATAGAAAAAAATTTATATATGCATAATTTCCCACGATATTGATGTAATTTAAACTAGTTTTCCATAATATTCCTCAAATAAATAAATATGATTAGTATGATTTTTAATATAAAATTCAACTTATATTTTTTGAAAATTTAATAGGAAATTATATAATAAAATATCATTCCATCCCTGAAATACCCTCACATTCAAGATGTGGAAGAATAGTAGGATTTCCAAGGTAATATTCATAAAAACATGATTCATGTAACATTACATGAAATAATACGTGATAATAATACCACTTTTAGTTTTTAATTATTATTAATTATATAATCAATGAGGATATCAATAAGAATTCCTTGAAAATTTTACACAAAAACAAGACTTTGTATTACTAACTTAAAATTTGGTACATCAATATTTGATAATACCAATTACCAACTGATTTTATGAATTTAATAATTTTTTCACATAATATAAAAATTTATTCTTCACCATTATGAGTAATTAATTAGATTGACCAATAATGAAAACATTTATATATGACTTCTAAATCATGCCACATTTTTTCAATCTACGCCACATTAGGTTTATCCTATATTGACAATGGTCAGTATCTATTAAATTTTTTATAAATGGTTCATCATGAAATTATATAATTTTCCCAACATATCCAATGCATTTTTTTTATCTATATGTTCAGTTATATACAAACTAATCGTTCACAAGTGATGATCGAGTAAATACTCAATATGAAAAATTTAAAATATCAACCCTATGGTTCTTGTGTTTCGTAGATACATCAAGTTGTTATTACAATGCATGGATGAATTATATTCGTAAAAAAACTATTTTATTTACTATAAAATTTATTTTTTTCTTATACATAAGATTACACTAATGGTTACCAAAAATAATTTATCTCCATTTTTTCCAAAATTAACTAATCATTTCCCTAATACAAACTACAATGTCATTACCCGACACTTGTTGGGCCTTATGATACAAATACCCTGAGATCACCTCTATATTCCAGGGGTAGGTGAAAAGCACCAAAGGAACAATAATCTCATAGTGGACCTTGCATAATAATCAGTACACACACATGTAGCCTACTAAAGAAAAACATGTATAAGAAACCTTGAAAAAAGAGAAAACTTCTATATTTTAAAATGAACATTCCTGAACCTCTAGACGATACAAGAGTAAAATAGAGTAAAATAAAATGTTAAGTGGTAAAAAACACTCCCAATAAAGAAACCTAACCAAACCTGAATGAAAGTAATCATAGTAACAGTCGATCCTACCGCACTCCTATATCCAAACTAAGAACACTGTATTTAGTCCACACAACATGTATCCATAAGCTCCTATGAGATCACGATCGACATATTCTTCATCTGCAAAAGAAATGAATTGTGTTGGGAAAGTCCCATGTCAGGTGAGTATATAAATAACAAATAGAGCCCTCTAAAATGGTTAAGGGTAGTAGTATGATATATACATAACTAGAAAGTATTAGAGAGAACAAGGTACAATAAAGGTGAATGAAAATAGTACAACTCAAGCTAACAATACAGTTAATATAGACTCATCTAAACAAAAGGAGATCGAAATGGTGAGGATATTACTTCCTTATTGTTTTTTCACTACCTATAGTAATACAATATACTGGTTCAACCACTAAAACATGGAAAATGAAAGAACATGGCATACCCCATGTTCCTTTGCCTCTACTCGAAGGAGAGTATCAAATACCCAAAGAGTGTGTACTATAACATGATAGATTTAAATTCATAATAAAAGAATCAAAAATTAGATAGTAATACGATCTACATATCACAACACTTCCTATGAATGTGAGTTGGTAAAAGATCCAAGCGAAAGCGATCCTGGATACGCAGCACCCCATGCATCTTTCGTAGTGAAATAAGTCAAAGGGGCTCAAATCACCACACCTTGATACTATCATCTTCGGGTGGAATTTACACACATGCACGATTTCATGTCACATCATAGGGATGTGTCTCAGTGGGGAAATGTAACATCCCAAGATTTAATAGTAATTTATTTTCTTTAAAGTTATTAAATAGTTTACTCTACATGTAACACCAAGTTCGAGTGCACCACGACTTACCAAACATGCCATTCAAAAAGAAGTTATGAATATTATTAACTGAATTTTGAATTATATATACTACATTTAATTTTAAAATCCATATTATATGTTTCTTAGACATAATATAAGAACAAATTCCATTTTCTCAGATAAAAGAAATATTTATCAGAAAATGCAATTTTCCACCTTTTAATGGAGAACCATTTTTAAATCAAATATTTGACATTGTTATATATTCAATTTGATGAAATAAATTACATCTTTGTAATAGGGACATAAAAATTTAGTTTGGATAAATTTTCATTGCATTTCTGATAGCTTTTATATTTTGATGAATAGTGAAAAAGATTAAATTTTAATAAAAAACATCTTTTTATAAAAAAGTTTATAATGTTAATTATATATTTGAATGGTTTTGAGGTATAATTATATTATAGTTTTTTTGGGTAATCTAATGTTTTTTATTGGAAGTAATTTTACATTTAAATTAGACATAAACACATATCAATCTTTTGATAGTTTTTTCTTCTCAAAAACCAGTTTCTGTTTTTGAAAACCTAAATATTTTTTAAAATTAATTAGTAAAACATTTAGGTGTTTAATTTTTTGAAATATAAATCATTTTTTTAATTTGAAATATAAAAATTATCTTTGAGTTAATTTTTGGTATTCTTCTGAAATCATTTGATTTTTGATGAATAGTGAAAAACACTACATTTTAATTTAAAACTACATTTTTATTTAACTAAATATATATTTTATTTAAATTTTATTTATGTAAAAATAGATACATAATTCCTATATAAATTCAATGTAATTCATTGGAGTAATTTTATAATAAAATTAAATGTATAATTTTATTTGAACTTTTTACCATCTTTTACCCACTTTCTAGGCACACTTGCAAATTTGCAAAAAACGTAATTTTAGAACTTATGTTGATTGTATTTCAAAAATCCGAGAGATATAGTTTAAATAAGTAAGTAAAATGTGGTTCAAATGAATGAAAATAATTTTTGGTGAATGGTAACATTTGAATTTTATTTACCACAATTAAAAGAAAATAGGGTAAATAATGTAAAAAATTATATTATATTTACCCTAACACAAGTACTAATTCCATTGGATAAGTGTATTTTGACAAAAAAATACCATAAAAATAAAATATAATCCTTTTGATACTTTTGGATTATATTAGGACATTTATTATTATTTTATTTAAAAAAGAGATCAAAGATGTATAATTCAATGTTTAATAACTAAACCATTTTTAATAAAGGTTTATACATAAGATATATCCTAATATAAATATTAATTAGAAATATAAAATTATTTCCTACATCATGAAATATTATTTATAATTTTTTGACATTATGTAATTAAATTTATTTATGACACAATGATGATGATGTAATTACTTTATTAATGAATGATTGAAATAATTGATATAATAAATATTAAAATAATTGTAAAGTTAGATTTTGGATGCACTGATATAATATTCTAGATTAATATGACATTTTAGGATTGATTTAATGAGTTTTTATTGATGTAATAAATTTGATAAGTCATTAACCAAAACCAAATACTAAATAGTGTTAAAATTGAAATAATTGATTTTCTAAAAAAATAATTTTTTAATAAATTATATAATAGTTCTAAAAATAAACTATTTTTTCCAAAAAGTTTATAAAATGATAGATATGTTATTTGGTAACCAAATGGGGTTATCTTCACTGTTTATCATTTGTTTATTAAGCATATAATATAAAAATACATGGTGACATGGTAAATGTCCATTAATTTAACTAAGAGTTAAATCTCAATGATAATGTTAATATGGTTACCTGAACCTATCTAAAACATATTGGATGAAGTTTTTTTGACCCATATATACCTTATACCATAAATAAACCCATTTGGAGCCATTATAAACCGAAAATGAATTTAATATTAACTAATATTTCAAGCTTCTCCTAAAGTGACCTTCACCTCTCTTATAAAAGGTATTTCCTCTTCCCTTAATTTAACACCTCCCAAGCCAGTTGTATTGGCCAAACCCTACCCAAATATCCTCCAATTTATGGTTACTTCAATATATATTCCTTCGTTGGATCAGGAATCTTTTTTATAGGTCCCTTTCTATCAAATCAAAACAAACCACTAGAAGAAGAGGTAATAATTTCCTCACCTCTTTCAATGTTATATTTTTTCCACTTCCCCTTTAATTGTTGTTTCCATACCAAAATAATAACTCTTGTAACTTCTACATACTATAATGTTATTATATATACGGTACAAGAATATTCATTATTCTATCCATCCTATGAATGGCAATGTCACCATAACTGCATACACACAATTTATCGTCTCAACGTCGTAGTGTAGTTGTTATTCAACACTTCATTATTTGGATGGGTATAATAATGATGTATAATTGAACTAAATAACAAATATAACATATTAATTATTATTTATATATTATATAACATCCAATTATATAAAATTTCACCTTCAATTGAATGATATTGTCGCTCGTTCGTACATACAGATTGATGTCTCCATGAACGTGATGAGATTCATTCCTCATCTTAACCATTAAAGAATAATTGTTATTTTATTATTAAAAAAAATGTTTAATAACTAAATATATTTTTTTATATGAAAACAATATATCTGATCCATAACTATCCTGACTTAAGTAACAAAATATATAAAGGAAAACTTATCAGTTAACACCCAAATCAATGATACTACTAAAATATTATTAACTAAGAAATATAAAAAGATCATATATGATATTTTATATATGTATAAGATTCTTGTATAATTTAATAACAATAAATTATATATTTTAATGGAGGATAATGTACCCTATACTATGGAAAATTACACGGTAAGGGGTTTTCATCTCAATTTTTATTCTCATGAGATTCATGCTATATTTCCACAATTACATTTTTTGTGGTGTGTGTACTACCCTAATTGTATTCCTTGTGAAATATAATATAATTTATAGTTATTTAAAACTTCATTGTGCAATCCTTCTTTCATGGGGTTATGTTTCAAATGCTACCAAATCTGTAAGGGAATTTCTAATTTTGTTTTCGAATGAGTTGGTTTTATGAAAACTTCATTGGTTATTTTACACCAAAATTATGTTTGAAATAAATATTTATTTATATATTTAGAAATTTACAATACCCTTTGAGTGGATATAATTTTGATACACATAATCACTCCACTGATAAATTATCAAGTCATCTATATGAACATCATAAAATTAATCATAACTCAATATATATTCATTGAGTAAAACATCCAAGTAATTGGTGTAGTGGTTACAAGAATATGTGTGAATGTACTCTAATTGATTTACACTGAATATCCAATAATATTTAGTGTATTTATATTTTTCACACATAATAATATCACTGTTTTATCCTTAATCAAATGATACAGTCCTTACAATGGATTTCACCTCAATTTACATTCCATTGAGACATCTTTATTGTTATGTCACAATTCAATTATATATGGTGTATATACTTCCCTTTGACATATTATATCATGAATCCCTTAATTATCCTGATATTAAAAATATTTGATTCATCAATTATTAGTATTCAAGAATCTATCATGTGGTTTGGAATTCATTAACTAAAATATCGTTTTATTTGTATTAATGATTTAGTCATCTAAATATATTTTATTAATGTCCATGTTTTATAAATAGTTTTATAGATTTATTTATAAGGACAAGAATTTTTTAAAATTAGAATTTATTTTAACTGTTTCTATGTGGTATGATACAGTTGGATTCAAAAATCTATTTTTTAAGAGCTTCTTGATAAATAGTGTGACTTTTGAATGTTTTCAAAATATGGATATTTCTCTCAAATAGTTTTACTGATTATTTTTATATATGTCAATGTCCTTCTTTATTCTTGTTTGAGGTTGATTTATTATTATATGATCTTTTATATTGTACTGAATGAGTTATTCTTATCTATAGATGTGCTATTTTTGTACAATATATAGTTTGTGGTTAATGTATTAACATTTGGTATGATAGTTTTAATACGAATGATTATGTTATCTTTGAACATTATCATATGAAAAATGCATTGGACTTAGTATGTGACAGGTGGCGCCCACTATATCTCCTCGATGCATCAGAAGATCTCATGGGACAAACTAGTGTCTTGGAACAAGGCCTTGAAAAACTGTTACGTGTAGTCTTAGAACGAGGCCTTGACAATGTGCTTATGATGTCTTGCATTATGCATTCTGTCATTATGAAATTACCTATTAATATTACATGTGATTATTAAACTAGTAAAATATCCATGTGAATAATTAAATTTCATTATTTGATTTATATTTACCATATTATGATGAAGTTTTTGTTTATAAGGCTTGTGTTTTAGTCTTATTCATTCCCTTAAATGTTTATGAATATAGTTTCTTCTATATTGTTATCCTTACTGATCATCTGAGCTCACACTTTTGTTATGTTTTATTTTTGCAGGATGTGAAGATGTATATTATGTTTGAACATCAGGAATAGTCTAAGGGATATATAGTGTTCAAAGGAGACATAATATTGTTGTTTTTCATTTGATAATATAATGAAAAACTTGTGTTTGTATCTAGTACTTTCCAGGATACAAAACTAATCAGTATTTCGACACTTTTGTAATTTAATCATGCCAATGTTATGTAATAAGGCACTGAATCTGGGTTACTAGGGTCGCAGAATTATAGTTTATATCAGATGTAGTTTAGTATAAACCTTGTTATCCAGATTTAGAAAAACTATAATTAGAACACACTACACTAATATATGATTTTGAGGATTATTATTTAAGAACATCCAAATTTTTTGGTAATGTAAATATTGTGTAGGTTTTTTAATAAATACATCCATGTATAGATATGAGCGGGTAGAGATTGTTCTGGAACATATGTACAAAGAAGTGAAAACTCTGACCCAGCGTTTCTGGCTTAACCCGGGGTATCCTAGTACACGACAACATGCCTTGTTGCACTATTGTTTACTACATTTTTGGGGGATATACATTGAATAATTCACATTTTTTACAAACATATTTGAATAATTTTAATATACGATGAGAATAAATTACCTTGGTTAATTTTATGTTGTTTTTTATTGATAATAAGGTTTTATGATATTCTATAAATGATTTTATGACTCACATTAAGATTTTTTCTGTTAGTCAATGGCTGGAGTCCATGGAATTCATTCTAACATTGAACATGATATTAATGGTGGTCACTATGATTAAAATGAGTAACTGAATGGAATTTTGATAGGCATAATATATATCATGTACATGCCGAATCAGGTTTACAAAAATATCATAAAAAATATATACATTACCCAACTCCCATACTCAACAATGAAGAGAAAGGTGGAGAATGATAAGATATCCAACAAGGGAAACAGTGGAGAAAATAAAGCTCAATTTCCATCATGAGAGAAATGTGGAAGGAGACACCCATCAATGTGTCTCAATGGAACAAAGTAATACATTATCTGTGGTAAACAAGGACATAAAGTAAATAATTGCTGAGGAAAAATAAATATTTTTATGATAGAAAATAAAAATTATCCTAAAAATACAATTACATTCTTTTCCATAAATGTGTGGGACCTTGTAATTACCCAAATCAATGTCATACTCTATAAGATAACCTCTAGGTCATGGAAGAACCTATGTAGAAATAAATGTATGGCGAAATATTTAAAGGAATTAATAATCTTTTTTAAGGTATTACATTGGAATGTTATTCTCTTGTTTGTGTAATGACGCATTTTATCCTATTTGATGGAAAATTATATTTTCTATCATCGATATATTTATAAAGAACCATTCAGGTCTATATGATCTTTGAATTTGAGGAAATGACAAGTTATTAATTTTTGGGATGAAAATGTGAGGTATGAGATAAAATTTCTGGTTAAATTATGTTATGGTTTTTATGAAGAATATATCTCATTTTTGGGAATGTTATAAAATATTGTTTTTGATAAAATAAAACATGAAGACCGTGTGGAAACACGTCACATCAGACAAAGCTACAAGAATAGAACCCACATCCAGAGTGAGATTGGGGTTTATTTCCTAACATTGGACTAAGTGAAGTCCCTGATTAGTGTGACTAATTATTTTTAGTGAATCAATTTTATTGATCAATAATATGTTTGTTTGAGATCATAAGTTTTATCAAAATAATATAATTAGTATAATAAAATGATTTGGTGATTATGTGATGAATGTTATTTTGTAAGACATACACTCTGTTTGGAACACTATATGCCTAAGGAAAATAGAGTACTATGAAATTTCATTTGAGGATAAATGATGTATTTTTTTTGAATAATATATGTTTTTATTATAAATATTCAGGTTATTAATGGAAATTATTAACCTATCATATAGAATATGTGATTTGGTTAATTACACCTCTGTATGAGACTATAAGAGTATTTGATGTAAGTTGGAGATAAATGTTAAGATTTACTATGAAACACTATGTGATTAAATTTTTCTTGGGTTTCTTATTTCAATTATTGTTTGGAAAATATTATAGGATTTAAAGAATAAAAATTATTGAATGGTATTTATTGATCTTTGGGTATTTCTTGTTCAATGTATGATGTTATGATTAGTAATTCATTCGATAAAGGATTTTCCATTTTGGGGACTATCTAATCTTGTACTAAGCATTTAGTTTTGGATAATCTCTATAGAAGTGGGAAATATATAGTTCATCCATTGTCTATTATGTTACTCTCTAGAAGTTTATTTTAGCTCTTTAGGTGTGACCAAGTCTTATTGAATACTCATCGTTTCGAGATAATATGAGTTAGTGGTAGATATTTATTAAAGAATGAATCTATAAATAAAAATTATGTATATCTATTTATGTTCATATTTAATCTCATAAATATATTCCTCATGTTAATGAAATTTAACTTAAAACATAAAACGGTGTCCTTTTACTTTTTCTATAGGGAAACTAAAGACCGTTTAACCCATTATGAAGTTTGTGGTTTTCTTGTTGGTATATTTCTTCTGATCCTGTTTTATATAACTCTCCCTCAGAACATGACAAATAGTTTATCTTCCATATATATGTTTTTTTATATGTAATTATATTATGGGTTGTATCGGTGACTTTTGTACTTTTATTTCATTCTTTTGAAGTGATTTTTTATTGACACTTTTCCGAAGTGGGACTTTCAATAGAATTCCCAAGTAAAATTTTAAAATTGCGAAAAAATAATTTTTGAAATGGGGGGAAGAATTTAACACCCAATGATTTCATATTATGTTATTTTTTTTAAAATAATTCAATATCATGTGATACACGCAACACCAAGTTCGAGCGCACCATGACTCACCAAACTAGCCTTTAAAAAAGCAATTATGATTTTATTAACTGAATATTAAATTTTATATACTCCATATAATTTTAACATCAATATTATGTGTTTATTAGACTTAATATAAGAACAAATTCAATTTTTCAGAAAAAAGAAGTATTTTTAAAAAAATGAAATATTTCCGCTTTTTAATGGAAAACCATTTCGATATCCAATATTTGACTCTTTTATATATTCAATTTGATTATATAAACATATTCTTGAGAAGAGGGACATAAAAATTTAGTTTGGATAAATGATGACTTCTTTTCTAATAACATTCATATTTTGATGAATAGTACAAAAAATAAATATTAATTAAAATCAACTTTTTTAATCAAAATAATTTATAGTATAAAATTATATATTTTAATGATCTTGTAGTATAATTAGATTTTATTTTTATCATTTAATCCAAGTTTGGTTAGTGGAAGTAATTTTACATTTAAATGGAATATAAACACATATCATTCTTTTTATAGTTTTTAATTCTCAAAAACCCCCATTCGTGTTTCGAAAATAGGAATATTTTTTTAAAAAATTAATTAATATCACTTTTATGATTTTGGTTTTATGAAATATGCATCATTTTTTATTATTAAATATCAAAAATATTTAGAGTGAATTTTTTGTTTTTTCTGAAAACGTTCAATTTTTTATGAATAGTGAACACCACTGCATTACTGTTTAAAAATGACTATTTATTTAAATAATTTTTCATCATATTAAAATTTATTATAAGTAAAAATATATACATATTACCTATATAAAATCAATTTAATTCATTGATATCATTTTAAAATAATTTTAGATGGTTTTAATTTTATTAAACTTTTACCGTCTTTTACTGACCATGTAGGAACAATTTCAAATTTCCATAAAACATAAATTTACCACTTCTATGGATTGAATTTTAAAAATACAAGAGACGCTCTTGACATAAAATTGTAAATTGTGGTTCAATAAGTTGAAAATAATTTTTGGTTAATAATATCTTCGAAATTTTATTTATCACGGTTAAATGTAAATAGAGAAATTAATGGTAAAAATGATATTATAATTACAATAACACATGTACTAATTATATTTGATAAGTTTATTTTGACCAAAATCAACCTTTTGAATAAAATATTATCATTTTTATCCACTTAGATTATATTAGTACATTTATTAATATTTAATTTAGAGAATAATTAAAAGATTAAAATTCAATGTTTAATAACAAAACCATTTTTAATATATGGTTATATATAAGATAAATTATTAATTAAATATTAAATAAAAATAAAAAATGATTCCCAATATCATGATATTTTATTTATATATTTTTAGACATTAAATAATTAAATTTATTTATGACACAATGATGATGTAGTAATTACCTAATTTATGAATGATTGAAATAATTGATATTATAAATATTAAAATAAATCTACGTTGATATTTTTGATGAATTAAAATACTTTTCAAGGTTTATATTACATTTTAGGGTTGATTTAATGAATTTTTATCTAATTAAAGAAGTTGATATGACTTTTTGAAAACTAAATACTAAAAAGTGTCAAAATTGATCTAATTGAGTTTTTAAATTGAATACAATTTTATTAAATTATTAAATGTTTTTATGAATCAAAGGTTCGTCCAAAGGACTTATATAATGATATATATGTTATTAATGAGTGACTTGGTGTTTCCTTGTCAGTTTATTGTTTGTTTATTAACCATATAATATGAAAATACCAGGAGACATGGTAAATGTCAAACTGTTTAACTATGAGTTAAATCTAAATGATAAGTTAATATAGTATCCTAAACCAATATAAACCTATTGGTTGAGATGATTTCAACCCATCTCTTTCATAACCTTGAAATAAATCCATTTGGAGCCATTAGAAAACTAAAATGAATTTATAATAAAATAATATTTCAAGCTTTTCCTCAAGTGACCCTTACCTCTCTTATAAAAGGGAACTACCCCTTCTCCTAATTTCCTTCCACAAATTCCACTTGGATCTTCCATCCCATACCCAAATATCCTCCCAACTACTATCAATTAATTTTATATTACTCACTTTATTCTTAAATCCATCCTATGGAGCCCTTTTGATCAAATAAAAAGGAATCACCCGAAGAGGAGATAATAATTTCATCACCTCATTCAAAGTTATATTCATCTTCCACTTCTGCTTTCTTTGTTTATTCCACACTAAAATAATAAATCCATTATCTTCTACATGATTTTCTGTTATTTTAAATATGGTACAACCATATTCAGTATTCTATCCATCCTATGGATGACAAAGTCACCAAACATGTGTATGTACAACTAACCGCTCCAAGTCGTGGAGTAGTTGTTATCAAACACTTTATTATTTGTATGGGTTTAATAATGATGTATAATTGATGTAAATAAAAAATATAACATTTTAAAGATTATGTATATATGATATAACATCCAATTATATAGGATTTCACATTCAATTGAATGATATTTTTCCTCATGCGTATATATGGATTTCCATCTCCACGAATGTGATGAGATTCATTCCCCATGGTATCTATTCAAGAATAATTATTATTTTATGAATAAAAATAATGTTTAAGAACTTAATATTATTCTCTATATTAATTAAATACACCTTATCCATAACCAACATGACATATGTAACAAAAGACATAATGGAAAATGAATCAGTTAACATCTGAAAAAATGATACTACTAAAATATTTTTAAAAAATAAATATTAGAAGATCAGATATCATATCATATTTATGTATGTAGTTCTTGTATAATATAATAAAAATTATTTAACTATTATAAATGTGGTTAATGTAATTTCAAATATGGAAATGAACAAGGTAAGGGGTTTTCATCACACTTCTTATTCTCCTAAGATTCATTCTATATTACAAATATTTCCTTTTGTGTGGTGTATGTACTACCCATGATTGTATACCTTGTATAAAATAATTTAATTTATTGTTATTTACCAATTAATTGTATGATCCTTTTTTATGGGGTTTATGTTTTGTATGTTACTAAATAGGTAATAGAATTTCTAATTTTGATTTCCACTCACTGGGTTTTAGGAAATCTACACTGATTATTTTACTCCAACATTATGTGTCAAATTAGTATTTATTTATTTATTTAGTAATTTACACTCCCCTTTGCATGGATATAATTGTATACACATAATCACTCCATTGTTAAATTCTCTAGTCATCAGTATGAACTTTACAAGATTAATCTTAACTCCAATTTCATTCATTGAGTGAAACATCCAAGTCATTGGTGTTGTTTTTACCAGAATATGTGTGAATTTACTCTGATTGATTTACACTGAATATCCAATCATATTGAGTGTATTAGTATTTTTCACACATAATTATGTCATTTATTTATACTTAATCAGAGGATACATTCTTTATAATTTATTTTATCTAAATTTACATTCCATTAAGACTTCTTTGTTGTTAGGCACTAATTCACTTTAAAATGCTGTATATAATGACCTTTGAAAAATTTTATCATTAATAACATAATTATCATGATATTATAAAATTTTTATTCCTCAATTATTTGTATTCATGCATCTCTCAAACGGTTAGGTACTCTTTAACTAAAATATTATTTTAAATGTTTTAAAGATTTATTCTTATAAATATTTCTCATTAATATACATGTTTTAAAAATTATTTCAAGGATATAATTATATGGGAATAAATGTATTAAATTTAAAATTCCTTTTAAATGTTTCAAAGTGTTGTGGTACACATCGATTCAATAATATTTTATTAACAGCTTCTTGAAAAATAGTGATACTTCTAAATGTTCTCAAGAAAATGGGGATATTTCTCTCAAATGGTTTTACTGATTATTTCCATCTATGTCAATATAATTTATTATTATTGATTTAGGTTGATTTATTATAATACAATATTCTATATTGTATTGAATGTGTTATGTTCGACTGTGGATGTGATATTTTTATACCATTCATGGTTTGTTTTTAATGTATTAACATTTAATATGCTAGTTTTAATATGAATGTTTTTGTTATCTATCATCCTTTTCAAACTAGGAATGCATTGGACTTAGTAAGTGATGGGTGGATCTCGCTATAGATCTTCAATTCATTGGTAGGTCTCATGAGACAAACTTGTGTCTTGGCAAAAGACTTTGACCAAATTTTATTTGTAGTCTTGGCAAGATCCCTTCACTATGTGGTTATGATGTTTGGTATTATGCATTCCATCATTATAAATTAGCTATTTATAATACATGTGAATATTCAACAAGTATAATATTCATGTGAATAAATAAATTTCATTATTTGATTTATATTCTCCTTATTATTCTGATGTTTATGTTTAAAGTGCTTGTGTTTTATTCTTATACATTCCATTAATATTTTTTTATGATTGTTTCTTCTATATTGTTATCCTTACTGAGAATCTTAGCTCACCCCTTTGTTAGGTTTTCTTTTTTGTAGTTTTTGAAGATGTGTATTATGAATGACCTACAGTAATAGGCTAGGGATATAATATTGTTCAAAAGAGAGACAATATTGTTTTTTTTCATTTGATAATGTAATGAAAAACTTATTTAAGTATCTAGTACTTACATGGATACAAAAATAATAATCTGTGTAGACTTGATCTATTTGGATCATGCCAATGTTATGTAATAATGAACCGATTTTGTGTAACTAGGGTCAGGGAGTTATAGGAAAAACCCCTCTTCCTCGTGAGTCCATGGGTATGTCAAACCATGCCTCATGACTGGGTCGCATGGTCGAGGGACTTCCCAAGAGGGTCATCAGGGACTACACTAGCAAACCTTGCTAGAGGTTCATCTTGGATTTTTTTCAAGGACATCACAAACTAGACCAGTTGGAGGGTCATCCTAGAATTTAATTATAGACTACACTACCCAGTCCCACTATAGGGTCAAACCTAAAGGTCATCAGGGTCTAAAATGCCTAGCCTAGTAGGATGGTCAGCCTAGAATCATCGCGGACTACACTACCTAGTCTAGATGGAGGGTTAGCCCAAAACTTATCTACCCATACATTCCAGATGGAACCTCTTAGAAAGCATTGAGTAACTACACTGGTAATCACTTATTGATGGTACTTCTATAAATGAACCGAGGAACTACACTGGTCATCCATATAAGATTATACCTATCTGAAAACATTGAGTAACTACACTAGACATCCCTACTATATTGTATGTCTGGGATACTATGAAGAAACATTAAGATCATTTTCATCGTTTGGTGTCACCCCGAATAGGTGTCACACCAGTAACATATAACATCACATCTCTAAAGTTTCAATCGAGGGAACAATCGTGTTCTATATTGAAAAACACTATGAATAGGCTACCCCCATGCCCTAATCTGATTCAAAAAGAAAGAGATATGATATATTGAAGATTCATATATTCATACATGATGCATGAAGGTCCCAAACTACATATGATGCTGCCTCATTTTATACCTAGGTTTCCAGCCATTCTCGGGTACTAAACAGTTAAATAGTATAACTAGGCATACCTGTGTACTACAAGAGTACATGTGGAATTTTTTCTAGAGACTAATGAGTGCATGATGCAAATCATTATTCCAAAGGTAAAAACATAATTTCACTGATGTGCCACCTCAAACAGCCTCAGATGCATCGACCACATCTCTTCATACATCTTCTTTACTTTCATGAGATCAGTGGTGACATAATCTGTTGACTCTCTTCAGAAACATCCAATAGATCTTCCGCCAATATTATTTTCATGTTTCCACATATAATGAGATCACTCATAAGGATATTCACATCAAAACCAACCGAAAAATGGGAGGCGTCAAATAACCTAATAGATCACACTCTACTGATCGTTATGGGAAATCACACATGATCAATGATTTATTCACCCTAACCCGACAACTAGGGACAGTGTCACATTTAATTTCAATAGACCCAAATTGGGCTTAATGGGTCCCACACATCGATCATGATTTAAAATTCCGAGATTAGTCTCAAAACATACACCTCAATATCATGGTCACAAAACCACTGACATATCGACAATATGATATCATATGGAGTAGTTATGACATATGAAAGGTTATGCAAAAATATTATTATTATTTTTATTATTATGTATTTCATTGAACCTGGAGGTTAATCAAAATTTAATAACCTAAATAGGTCTTCAATCTTTTGTCATATAGACAAATTCATGTCTCAGGTGACAACTCATCAATTTGACATTGTATGCATGAGGTATGGTGGGTAAAAGTTTTAATATTATTTCCCAAATTCCTATATCAGGGAAAAATTTCCAAATTGCTATTAAAATGACTGTATTGTAAATGGGCTTACCCCACTACTAACATTAAATCAACTAGACATGTCAAGTGGGAGTTATGGGGGTTTAAACAATTTACTAATAATAATGGTACTATTATTATTATTTATTTTCATTTTCATTTTCCAAATTTTAATATTAGGACCCACTACCACATCTAACCTTAGCTGTAAAGCATCTTATTTACATTCTACGTCTTCCAAAACCACGACCACACCCATTGTCTTGTTGCCCTGCTATGTTTCTAGTATACATTCCGTCATCATAAGTATATTAATCCTCTACTGCTATATCGTGATGCCTACAAATGCTTCCATCTTCAAGAGTCTCCACATCCTCCTCATCATACTACTCAGAAGCCACCTGCCACATGGCACTAGGCGCCACCAACTGGCCTTAGACACAACATGCCACCAGAGATTTCTGCCATGGACCACGACATGTCGATCCATAAACTGCTAAGAACATTCACAATTAGAAGAAGGGTATAACCACCCTTTCACTTCACTAATTGTGGTTTTAGTCATGTCCAACATCGGGAACCCATATTATATATTTTCTACACAAGATCTAACTTCAAATCATGTTCAGACTTCTTTAGTGCATCACTAGTGATTAATTGGACCCTTGATCTCAATCCTGGTATCAAAATATACAATTCGGGATGACGATTTTTAGAATCTTCTTAATATTTATCACATTGATTCATAGTCAGGTGTTTTTTGAACCGCTGACCCCAAAAAATTAGAGCTATGAACATATGGATAATGAAGAAAAAAATCCTAATTAACTAAATTTTTGAATAAAATAAACTATTAATTTTTTATCCTTGATTCATCCTCATTAGAATGATTAAAAATAACACAAAACAATAATTAATAAATTAATAAAAGTATTTTATTTCAATTTCATGGATCATGTAAGGGTAATGATTGGCGAACATGAAATCAATATGCTTCAATTTAATCGTAGGCATAAAAAATAAATTTATGAGTTATACTAAGAGATTGGATCAGTCATTGGTGAAGAACGTGGTTGCCGAGCTCTATTGTGTTTATGGTGCTTCGATTCGCCCAGATCCAATGTCTGTTCGTTATTCATTATTCTTTGTTCATCAAAAGAAAACTCTAGAAAAAGGAGGTGTGATCACTAGACACTTATAAAAGTATGATTTATCCCAAGGACTATTCCCATCATAAAACTTTTATATGGATTTTTAGGGTAGGTCATAAATCAAAAAATTAAATAAATAATTATTTAATTATTTAACTATTCTCTAATGATAGAACATTAGCCGAAAATCTGACAATAAATATGGTTATGCCCAACATAGTGTAAAACAAATGAACAAAAGTAAATGGTGGTCTCATATTTTTCATCCGAGTTCCCATTAAAACATTTTGGGGTCTGGTCAATATAATTAATAAATAACTAATTTAATTTATCTATTTTACATACCACCAATGAGTGGGGGTACAAATATCCTACGACGACTCATTTTATTCCACTCATAGGGTATAAAATTCATTCCATACACAACTGTAGCCTCAGATTTCCAATTTGATCGACTATTTTTCATATATTCCATTATCACCGAAATTCCATTTTCGTGAATTAAAAAATAATAAATACTTTTTTAAAATTAATTCCAATTAAACTAGGCCTTAGAATCACACACTATCTCAGTTCCTGGCTATAGAAATATTCTTAAACTTATTCTAAATTCTTATAGTGAATAACCAGGGTCTCTACATCACTTCCACCTTTAAATGTTTTCATCCTTGTAAAGAAAAGGTCTAGGCACAATGAAAAGAAATCAAACAAATATACTGGGGATCCAAATCCAACGTGGTCCCCAAGGTTCCCCATGCTGATTAAATACAAGAACATAGATGAATACAAAATTGGTTAACAACTCTTATTTATTTATTCTACTAGGAAAAGATCATACTACATACATACAAATGTTTTCTCATCTACGATTGGTGGAATATTAATAAGCTTCATGGTGCAACTATATCCATAGGTTGTAGCATTACACGAAATTCACTAACCTAGAATTGATTCTGAAAAAAACCCTAGAGTTCAAATCCACCTATGGACTGGATATTTTACAGCCTCCTCAAGCATATTGTATTCTAGGAAGACCCCGAAATGTGACTGTTCCCAAGAATAAAACATGGAGGTAGACATATCGGACCAATAGAATATAGACACAGAATGCAAATGGAATACCCCTAAATTTCATTTATGATCATGGAAAGAGTGTAACTAGCCCAAAAACAACTCTTAACCCTGAACACAAAAGTTGAAGGACCTCATACACTACACCTCAATACTATCCACATTGGGTGTCACTGCCTCACTCACATAGTTTTTTGAACTCCACAGGAATGCATCTCGGTGGATAAAGAATTCCATTTTCTTTTGGACTAAAATTATACATCAACATGATTAGGGTAATCTAATCCATCCAAGATAATATATGCACAAAAAGTACATGGAATACCTGATGTGTCTTCTCCCCTCTAGGAAGGGGAGCAACCAAAAACAGAATACATCGCCACACCCACTACTTTCTTCCAAACAAAGTATTTACTATTCTCAACAAATCCATACTATTGAAACATCATGGGTTCTAATTATACCACTAAATAATGATCCTAGGAGAAGGTAAACACTTTTCATCATCACAATGAACACATAGGATAGAGATACCAATCAACAAGGACCACCATCATGAAAAGTCATCTCTAATCGTGAAATTCACACAATAGGCTCGCTCCAATCCTATGTCACATGAGAAGATGAACAATGTATCAACATTAATCTTTGGTGATATCTTTATTTAAATCTTCTGACACAAACGCAACACATGTCTGTCAATTTTTATGCACCTCTATTTCCATTAGAGGCTCTATGAGGAGGACTGGTTTCCAACAAAATAATATAATATTTCAACGTCTGCAAAAGTAAAAAAAACATAGTAAAACTTTATATAAAACCTCACTGAAAAAAGGGACATTCTCATTACAGAACATCAAAGGTCTCTGTTATGAGATATCAAAGAATGTGCTTTACTCGTTCCATTCATCATACAGTCTTACTGGATATATCTTCAAATCAACGGGTGGGGTTGTTGCTACCTTACCACATGGATAAAGGGAATACACGATGGACCAAAAACTGAGGCCTCACTGCTCATAGGGTCACCATCAAAAACAGATGAGGGTCCCTTTGATGGCTATCATCACAGAGGCATCCTAAAAATTATCAAGGGGTACAAAAGTCGAATGATAATATATATATATATATATATATATATATATATATATATATGAGAATGGGGATCTGAATCAATAATGGAAGTCCACATCTCTATCCTATATGATCCATATATCATTCATACCTCCAACAATTGTCTTATATTTCCAAGTAAACAAGCATGTTATCAGGGTCCTCGTGAATGGCTATGTTAACCGCCTGCACCATAATTGGACTCCTTGGCCAGAGAGCCTCTCTTGAAAAACATGGAAACGGTTTCCCAAAATCAAAATACGACCATTTGAGGAAGAAATATGAACAATGTCCCAAGGGATGAACCAAAATTTATACCACTCTGTCATAACTATAACTATGTTGGACCATGAGCCGCAACTACCCCAAGCCTACCTCCATAGGCCAAGGGTTAGTTATAAGCACTCAAGGAAAAAAACGTGTGGAGACCTTTCCCTAAGAACCTGTAGAAATGAATGTAGACAACTCATTGAAAAAGTGTAGAGGAAAAATAGAAAATTTTATCAACTATTATAAGAAAAATGAACATGCATAGACCTCTAGAAAATATAATTGTATAGTAGTTTTAACTATAATGATAAGGGAAAAAACACATTCTGAAACCAAAAAAAATGCCTCAAACCTAATGGAAACTAAAAATGAGTAATAGATGATAGATTTCTATTGTTGTATTTCATCATTGACAACATTATATGATCCATACAACTTATATCCCTATGCTCCTCTAAGATCACGATCAACCTATATGTCTTATACACATTACCCAACACGTGTTGGGAAAATATCATAAAGGGGTGAGTATATAATAACCAAACAGAACACCCCATGATTGGGATGGGGGCGCTTTAAAAGATACATTGATTAAGAATTAAATAGAGAGAATAATATAGAGTAAAACTGAATAGATAGAGTACAACTCAACCCAATAAGAGAGTTAAAGTAGACTCATCCAAACACAAGGAACTCGAAAGGTTAAGTATTTGAAATACTCATCAGGTCTATACTATATATAAAAAGATAGTACACTCTTCCAATCATAATAATATATATACTGTAATCGTGTTGCATACCCCACAAGTCTTATCCTCTACTAGAATGAGATTAACAAAAACCCCATAAGTGTGTGTTGTAACTTGATTGATATAAATATTCCGTAGAAAAGCCTAATTGGATAGTAAGGGGATAAATATATCACATCTCAAAACTATAATATGAGAATCCAATAGTTCCATGATAAATAGATATTATATACCCCACACCTCATGAGTCCTCATAGGAGACACTAGTCAAAGAGGATGTATCACTACACATTGATGCTATCTACATTGGGTTCCACTAACGTGGAAGATAGTTTTATGTGGTGTCAGAAGGATGTTTATTAGTGGGGGTGGCTCTCCACTTCATTGTGAGTCCAACGGTATGTAAAAAATGCATATCACTATGTCTCGCATCCGAGGGACTTCCCTGGAGGGTTTTTATGGACTACAATAACCACCCAAACTAGAGGGTCTTTTTATAATGTGGTTGAGGACTACACTACATGACCTAGATAGTGGGTCTTAGGGGCAGGTTATTGGGGGATACACTACCCATTCCATCTAGAGGGTCATCTCAGATGGTCATCAGAGACTACAATGCCCAACCATGTCAGAGGGTTAGCTCGATATCATCGGGGACTACCCAGCCCATCCTAGCTGGTGGATAATCATGGAATTTCCCTAAACATCACTGTTTTATGGTACCTATCATAAACCATCGAGGAATAAAACTAGCTATACCTGATTAATGTTATTTATTGAAAATAAATAAGGACAATCACTGGAAATCCCTATTGGATTGTACCAATAAAAAAACATCAACAGACTACACTAGCAATCCATGCTCGATAGGATGTATGGGATACTCTAATGAAATGATAAGATTTAAACTATCATTAGGTGTCTCCTTAGATAGGCGTCACACTAGGATTATCACTAACACATCTCAAAAACCACTAAGATGGGTATAATCGAGTTCTAAATGAAAAAAAAATTCAGGATATGCTACTTTTGGGGCCAAAATCAGATTCCAAAATAATGATATAAAAGAGATACTAGATTCTTAATCTGTAATAAAGTAACTGTAGATCCCACATTATGTTTGACCCCACCTCATCAACTGGTCATGATCCCACACGTACATGGGTACTAAACAATGAACTAATTTTACTAGGTGTACCACTGTACTCCCAGAGTACATGGAACATCTACTGAAGAGATTGATGATCTCACGATTATAGTCATTGGTCTAAAGGGAAAAATGTAATTTGAGTTACATGCCACCATGAATGACCCCAAAATCTTTGATCATATCTCGTCAGAAATATTCTCCACTCTCAAAAGAGTTGTATTCTATTTAATCACATTGAAAAGATATTACAACGATTTTTCTTTCATGTTTACACAGTCAATGAGGTCACAGATAAGGCTCAACACAACACAAAAAAAAATGGGATTACTCAGATAACTCAAAAGGATACATCATTACAATCCTTGTGAAAAAGTGCACTAGATAAACTAATAAATTTACCAACTTGGACACCTGGTGAAAATTTCAACTTTCACCAAAACACGCCCAAAACGAGATTCATGGGGTACACACCACAATCTCGATTTAATATCCAGATATTTCTCTGAAAACTTATACCTCAATGTCAGGTTCATGATTCCAATGACGACTCCCCAATATAATGTCGTATAGAAGGGTTATGATAGATTCAAGGTTTGATTACTATAAATGATACCTATACCAACGAACCAATACAAACTATTTGGATTTCATACGCCTGACGTATGGCAGGTCAAATATTTTATAATATAATTAAATATAACGTTTCAAAGGCACTTTCTTGGCCCATGACACTGGTTTGATAAATATTTTAGAAATTTACTTAAAATGTGTGTATTGTAAATGAGATTATTCTTCCATTGATGGTGCGTCAATCAGACTCCCGAACTGACACATATGGGGTTTAATCATATTAACAATAATAATAATATTATTATTATTATTTACATTTTTTTTATTCTCATTTAATTTTTTTCTTAAGTCCCGCTCCCCCATCACCTCCTCCAGCCTACCGCACCTCCTGTCCACTTTCTCTCATCATTAGCTGAAGCTACCTCCACCTGTGCACATCGACCCCTTCCTATGCCACCATCCTAAGGAGCTCCCACCACCACCTCGACAAAAAACTCAGAAAACATCCATCACACTGCTCCGCCCACCTCCTGCATTCCTCATATTTTCTAGACTGTAGGAATCTGCCATCTTGGTTTTCCAAAAAGGGATTCCTAGTCCTATGTGTGTTGCCTCTTATGGATGGATGGTTGAAATAACCTTTTGTTTCATTTGTTGGGGTTGCAGTCACTTGCAAAACCATGAACTGAAATTTATAATTTTACCCACATTATCTGACATCAAGTGATGTTCAAAATTCTATAGCACATCCTTGAGGTTGATTTCATCCTTGATCTCGATCCCGGTCTCACAAAATACAATTTATCGCAAAAATTTCTAGATCCACATTGATTGATTTATAATCAATACATAGTATGGTGTTTGTCAATCCATAGATCACAATAAATTATGGTGGTGAACAAATGTATAAAAAAAATTGATTAACAAAATTTTCAAATAACATCAGCTTTTTTTCATCTTAGTCTTGATTGATATATGTTTAAATTTTGAACACAAAATAATAACAATAATTAAAAAACTCATATAAGATGATTATTTGAATTTTCGGGATAGTTCAAGGGTACATATTTACCAACATGATATCAATATGCTCAAAATTTAATTAGAGGTGTAAAGACATAATGGATGAGTCCTACTCCGAGATTGTATTGATTATTGGTGAAAAGCACATTTTCTAAGATATTTGGGGTTATTCAAGCTTCGATCTACTCGGATCCAAGGTCCCTTCAACATTCGATGTTTTTCATTCATTGTGGGAAAACCCCATAGGAAGGAGGGAATCTCACTAGTGAATTTTGAAATTATGTGCTATCCAAGGGAAGATTCCCATATAAAAACCTGTTTTGGATGTTTTATGTTAGGTAGAAAAACAAGTTATTATATAAATAATTTTTTAATTATGTAATTATTCTCCTACAATAGTACATTAGCCGAACTCATAACAATGAAAAATGATTTGCCCCACCTATGGTAAAACCTAAATTCAAAACTCAATAGTGGTCTCAGATTTATAATATGAGCCCCAATTCTTGCCTTATTTGGGTCTAGAATTTGGAATGAATGAATTCATAAATTTATTCATCCATTTAACGTACCACCCACAATCAAGGGGTCCAAATGTCCCATGCTGACTTATTTTACGTTGCAAATAAGGTAATCACCGCATTCCAGACCCAACCAAAATCATGGAATTCTGATCCCATCATGAATTTTGGTTATATTCTATTATATATGAAATATACAATGTTAGTATTAAATATATATTCAATATTTTTATAATATTAAATTTGGCCACATCGGGCCTCGAAATTGCTCATTCTCTTAATTATTGGGACTAGAAATATTCCAATCTCTTATAAATAAAAAACCAGGGTTTCAATATATAGAGGCCCAAGACTTTTTACATTAATTATTCATCATATATTATTTAATATTTATTATTTATTATTTTTATCAATGAATAAAACATAATTATTTCACCTATTTAGAATATTGGATAAATAAACCATTTTCCAATAAAATATATTAAATTTTTACCAAATATATCTTCTCATAAACTAAAATTATTATACATACACTACATATTACAATATTTAATAACATATGGAAGAAAAACTACATAATTTTTTATCATAAACTCACCATAAGTACAAAAATTGAATATATCAATCAATGATGATTTGAGATTATAAGATGAGCATAACGGTATGTGAATACGATTATAATTCAAAATAATCACATATGTGAATTTAATGATTTTTATTACTGAATCAAAAAATACATTATTTTTCCTTAAAATTTATACAATAAAAATTATTTTTGATTCATAAATATTAAATTATGATCTATTATATATAATAAACCCATTACATATTATTTTTAATTAATATAAATTTATAAAATTACTACCTTAGTCACGGTTCACACAAATGGTTATAATTGTAGACATAGCCACCAAATATAAATTTTAACATAAAAATTTATTATATTTAAATAGATATAATGATTATATAATTTCTATAATTTTTATTGGATATTATTATCTTCATCATCACAGTAGATTTTCGCACCTAGTGAATCATTAACAAATTAATATGACGACTATAATGGATCAATAAACCTTGGACAATAATTTCATAAACTATCCCTAGTTTATAAAATAACCAAATATACCAGGTTTATAAACTAACACCTATCATTACATTATAATGTATTCATTTATACAAGTTTTATATTAAAACCACCCATCCTTGGATTATAACACAAATATTATAAGTTTTTTTATAAAAGAATAACCCATAAAATAATCATAATCTATTCATATAAATTACAAAATATCTAAAAAAAATATATTGTCATATCAAATAATAACATGTGGAATAAAAGTTTGATTCGCCAAAATTTTATATCAATTGAACATATAGATAATTAATAAATATTTATTTATAGTATCGTATTCCCAGTAAATTATATGTAAATTCAATGGATGCTGATATAGATGAAAAAGTCATTAACATATATCAAAAAGGTTTCATAAATAAAAAAACATTTTCATTTGGAATTCAAATATTTAGAAACTATAATAGTCTATAATATTTTTGAAATCATTATCATTAAAAATAACTTTGGTAAAAAGTTAGTGAATACTCAATTGAAATGGAGAATATAAACCTACAAAATCTCTCTTGCAGAGAAAACAATTTCATTATTTTATTATAGAATAATAAATATGTGTACAAATGAAAATAATAAATGTATAAAAAATATTAAAAATATTAATGAAAAATATTAACAAAAATAAATACACTGATGAATACATTCACGTCCAAGGGGGGGATAATATAAGTTTTTCTAAAATACATACATTTTTTCCATCATCTTCATTATGAGATAATAAAAAAATTAAAATATGTAATCCCCATAAATATATAGAGGAGAATTAAATAAATGTCATTTGGGAGATATGCACCATAAAATATTATCAATATAATGGTAAGCACAAAAAAATAGAGAAAAAAGCCACTATAATATAAAAACCTTACAAGGTGTCTCTTGTTCATTAAATGCACTCTAAACTCATGATTACTAATTATAAATATATTATACATAAGAAAATCCATATTAATACATATAACAAAGTTACTAGTTTCTTAATATCATATTATTACCGGTTAATTTTAAAACATTCAATTTCATAATCATTTCGACTACAAACTACTTCTATTTTATATATACTTTGGTCAAGTAATTCTTTGATTTTAAAATTTGTCATGCTTCCATTGAATTTATATTATTATAAATTATCTTAATATAACATATATACACTATAAAAAATTTATAGCCAATAATATATTGGCTTCATAATAAATTAATTAAATCATTATGATGTGATTGATGTCATTATGGATGAATGAGTAATGTTCCCATTTTTTAATTGATGGAAAAAAGTATGGTACAAAATTTATTAAAAATTAAACAATAGTAATGATATAATAAATAATATATATATATATATATTAAATCAATATTGATATAAACATATGGATGATTGTGATGGAGAATTATTCCTATCAATACTACATGCGAGAGTTTACAATTACACATGAGGAATTAATTCATCACATATTTGATAGAGAAGAGGTGTTGAATGGTTGTGAAATGATAATAATAAAATAATATTACAATGATAATAGTGTGTTACACATTTTATGAATGATAAATTTTATTATAAACATTTTAATAATATGAGTTATTATTTATACCTCTTCATTAAAGGACCTCTTTTTCCTTACACCTTATACCTTAAATAATTAGTCATAGAATAACAAGAAATGTAAAATGAAGAAGTTATCAGTTAATTTTTAATATTTATCAGGTATGATCTAATATTTAATTATCAAGTTGAGTAAATTTTTTAGGAAAACATGTTCATTTTTTAAGTGAAGGGAAGGGCATATATGAAATTTATTAAGAGAATTTAACGATTCAATGTCACTTTCAACGAAAGTGGATAAAAATGTATCATAATGGAAAGTTAAGATGTAATTAATTTAGAATATATATGGTCAATAGTATTGATTCATGTGAGGGTGGAAATATTTCCCTTATTCCTTTGTCTAATGCCCTAATAAGCCAATTTTATACCAAACCATGGTAAGCTATTTTACGGGTTTTACATGAAATAATGAACCAAAATTATATTGTACCTATTTAATAATATTATTTATACATATTAATATTTTGGATTCTATTTTAGCATATTAATTTCTTTATTTTTGGTTGAGATTATTTTTAAACAATCCAAAAAACAACCAAGGAAAAAACATTTTTAGGTAAAAAAATATTTTTCATTTAATTAAATTTAAATATACTCTTCAAAATGTTATAACTATCAATTGAATGTGAAAATAAATTTCCAAGTATATAATTTAAAATTTTCATTAAAAAATCAATAATTTTGATTAATTTTATTTATTATGAAAAAAACACACATTTTTCTTAAATATACTTATAATAGTAATGAATATTTATGTTTAAAAATAAGATTATTCCAAAATCAAGTATACTGATGATTACTCTTAATTTAATTATAAATTATTTTATTATTTTAGTATGAATAATAAATATGATAATAGTCATCACATAGTTTGAATTATATATGAATTGAAATTAATTTTTTTAAATATTAGTTTTAAATATTTTTAGATGATTCCTAAATATTCACTCAGAGATAATAATGACATTATAATTTCAAAAAAAAATATCTAGTCAAATAAAATATTTATAAAATATGTAAATTAATTAAAAATAGAAATGTAAAAATTCAATAAATATTATTCTAGAAGAAAACATATATATGATACATAAAATGACTTTAATGAAAATTGATTTATTATTTAGTATTAATGAATGAATAAGATTATATGATTTATGGATTTTATATAATATTTTTTATTGTATTCTTATTATTCCTATTAACACAACAATTTCAGCATCTATTATATACTATAGTGTTAACCATTTTAATATCATTGTTTTATGTCCATCCAACTATCATACATAACGAATTTAGATGACGAATATATATATATATATTCTAATAAGATTATATTAATGTTACCGTGGATTTTAATGTTGAAATAATTTCCCAAGGAATATGTATACTTAATATTTTTATATTATTCTTCTAGATCATAAATATTTTTATATTTATTTTACATGTTGGTATAAAGTCATAAATTCAAATTACCTATTACATAAATTTGTTTATTGTAAAAAAAATTATTTTAATTTTAATAGTCATGTTTGTTCTATGTCATAATCAGAAGGGAATTTAAGATCCATTATTTTTTATTACGTGTTCATAACTCAAAAATTCGTAAAAAAATCATATAAATAAATATATAGTTATATATATCATGGATAATGTCTTATAGTCTCGTGTAAATAATATGGAATGTTTGGAAATAGTTATTAAGGAGATGTTAAAATATGAATTTTTGTGAATATTAACTGTGTATATTTGTATTAATTTTTAATTATTAGAAATATATATATATATATTAAAAAATTAAGGATAAATTATAAATCAAAATATTTCACATAATAATACATGTTTTGATATTATCTTAATGAATAATGATATAAAAATTATAATTTAATTAATGTAAGTGTTATGGATGATTTAAAAAATAATGATTTATAATGAATGATTAAATAATAATGAACTGTTTGATGTATATATTATCACTATTAAAGAATAATGTTGTCTTTAAATCATATAATAAATGTGATATAAATAATTTGAGATTAGCTGGTTGAAAATGATACAATTAATATTATTAGGATTAAGATAATAACTAAGTTGATTATATAAAACTTGCATTAGAGATCTTATTTGAAATTATGTATTTGAGTGATGTTCATGTGATTTTAGGTTACCTAATGTGGTGTTGTAATTATTTCAAGAAAATATATAAATGTATTCCATATGATATCAAATGAAATGTGTTTAACGATCTGGGTAAGGGGAGGGTACATTTATTATGTATAATAATGAAAAATTCCAAAAAATCAATAGTATTATGAAAAATGTAATTTATTTTTTCTTTTAAAGAGAATGCATGATTATATAAAAATATAACTATTTTTTTCAAACCCAATAATGTTAAATGATTACTGGAATAAATGGTACTATGGTTGCGAACATGGTGAAACTTTTTTTGATGCCATATTTATTATAACTCCACAGGGAAGTGATCTTGTTATTGATTTGTGATCATCATGGGTGACCTCGTAAAATGTTTCCCAATATGTTTAATAATCTAGAGACCACACTGAATG
Organism: Viscum album; assembly: GCA_963277665.1. Classification (NCBI taxonomy): domain Eukaryota; kingdom Viridiplantae; phylum Streptophyta; class Magnoliopsida; order Santalales; family Viscaceae; genus Viscum; species Viscum album. Next base: position 1,749,400,357 of record OY728157.1, on the reverse strand, counting down.
AACCTATATTGTCCAATGGGGATATTAAATATTCTGATGACATGTGTATGCAAGTGGGTGGTTACCATATAGGGGACCATGTGTCTTTAGGGAAACTGGTACTTCTTGGAATAGAAGAACTCATTTATCATTTTACAGGGCGTGTATTATTTTAGTCAATGAGGACCAACAATGAATATAGTACCAGAGTACTTTCCCAATAGAATGTGGGGTTTTATTTAATTGGTTTATATTGTGGGTTCATAACGAGGATGTTGTGAACTAAATATGGAGTAAATTCAAGACCATGAAATGTGAAATAGTTAATATATTAAATGATACTAACCATGTCAATATGATGAACCATTATATCTAGGATACGTTAATCTATGAATTCTATAATTATACATTCTCAACCTAGCCTACTGATTTGGATGAGTGACCTCTTATGATGTTTCCGTAGGATTGTTCACTTGAGTAAAAGGAAAACATAATAATATTATTTTTGAATTTGTTGGTAATAATTAGTCTAAAGACCAATTAATGTAGATGTGTTGGACATAGGCAGGGGACCTCGTGTTTGTAAATAAAATTTTGTTGCCAGGAAGGCTATATTAAGAATACTATTTTAAAGAGATTATAGATGGGTTTTCATTGGGTTATAGTAATTACAATTCTTACAATTACCTATCTTAATATATTATAGATACATATTAAAGACATTTTAATCCATTATATATTAATAATTCTACTACGCTCAATTTTTTATTTTATCATGGTTATATGATTTTTACCTCCATAACGTTTTCACGAAAAATGTTATTTCCAAAATTAACTAATTTTTCAATTATGATTCCAAATATAAAATCTTTTTATTATAAACAACTTATAAATTTCATGAAAGTTTATTTTAATAAAACAACATAATATGGGAAATTTTTAATGAATTTTTATATGTTTTAAAGAATAAAATGATTTTATTCATTTCAATTTCCAAGTGAAAACCATTAGATAAATGAAAATATTTTTTTGATGAAATCCATATATTACTTTAAAAGTATTATATTTCATTGATTAACATATATTCGTGAAATTAAATTTTATTAAATAAATAAAAAAATTCATTTAAAAAATATAATAATATAATTAATAAATTTTTACCAAACTAATTAACTTTTTTTAAGTAACAAAATGTATTTATTTTCATAATAACATTTTTTTGAAAAATTTTATTTTTATATAATTTAATTCATTTAAAAAATATTTATTTTATAATTATATCACATATAGAAAATACATGTAATAACGAATGCAAATGTACCATTTAAAAAAATTACATGTTTTTTATCATTGAATTTTGTGCTTACAAAACCCCTCATCAACTCCTTATAGTTTCTAATTGAGTAATAATAAAAATTTTAAGTCAAAAGTGGTTTATTTTTATACATGGATATCATAGATATTTGTAAAATCATTGACTTCATCCATAGTTAATTTCAATAAATTCTTAACTGTTAATGATTAAATTGGGAATGTTTTTTGGAAAACCATATTGATACTATTTATTTTTAAATATTAGATAGATGATACTGAAAAAAATTACCACAATTAGTTTATATTTTTCATCCCCTTTTGAATATATATTTATAAATGTTATTGTATTAATTTCATCATCCATTTAGATAGATAATTTATGATGGTGTTATTGAAATAAAATAATACATATAATTTATCTCAATAATTATTCATATTCACGATGATGGTGTTATTTTTCCAAACTATCTTAATGATATCATAATACGGACATCCATAAAATTAAAATGCCCATAAAAGACCAATGACTAACTAAAAATTTATATTATTATTATTCAATAAGTGATAGAATAAAAATATTTAAAGGGAGGTTATATAATACAAACAAAAATATATATATTATACATATTATATCTATATATATCCACACATATTACCATATAGTCATGCAACCTATTCTTTTAAACCATTCCCATGATATATATTTCATTTATATAGTTTCACTTTATCTCCATATTTATATATATTAAATATATTTTTGACTATCTAAGAGAGTGTCCACAAAATTTATAACATCAATTGGTAAATTTTGAAATATATTTATGGGGTGTTTTAGTTATCATTTTTATCTATTCATCACAAATATGAATTCAATATGGTAAACATTTCATAAGATGACTATTTGGTGCATATATATTGAGAAAATAGTCAGATCCAATACAACCAATTTAATATTTCTAATTTGAATTAGATTATAAATAAAATATTTATTTTGTTCAATATAGAATTTTCATGGGTGAATTTCAAAATTCTTAGTAATTTTTATAACCCATGTATAATCAGTTATAATTATAATATATGTGATGTAAAAATTTATTTGAATAATGTTTGAAATATCTATGTTATCATTTTGTAATAACATCCATATGTGAAATATATTACTAAACCTGTGTATTATGTGATGTGGTGATTCTTTATAGAGGAAAAGTTAACAATTATTCAGTGAGAATGTTTTATTATTTAGATTTTTATTTTGAATATAATATATAAAAATTATTTCCACCATTAGAATATATATTAATATAATATTCTTATCAAGTGGGATAAGTTCAATAATCTATGGAAAGTAATTTTAATGAAAAGGTATATTTATAAATCATAATTTATATTTATCAATGTATTAATTAATTTTTTTATAAATATATAGGAAACAAAATTTCAAATTAAACATCCACATGAATATATTTCTATACATGATACCACTATATATTAGACAATGTATCATTTTATAGACATTATCATGATTTAATATATAATTTAAATTCTATAGTACTCATTCCTGATGAATTTAAAAATACTAATTTTTTGGAAGGTTATGAAAATAAAAGAACTATATTATAATTTCAGGCTCGGAGCTTTGCACAATGCGATGAAGATGGAAACACAGTATGAATAAAGATGACACCCCCCTCCTGGAGGTGGGAAGGGAGACGATGGCTTGAAGCTACCTCATAGGCCGCATTTCTTACCCTTCTCCAACCCTCACCATCTCCTAGAGTTCCAGATGATATTAGTATGTCCGAAGGTGCCGAACCGTCATATTGGTAATCCTCAACTCATGATTTTAGTGTTGGATTTCTCTAAGGCGACGAGCCATCATGACCTAATCCTGGTGGAAATATTCAATTTTTGTAGGCCATCAGTTGATGATTTGGATAGGTTTGATTTTGGGAAATGGGATCTGCAAGATCGAGCGGTCTTCGGGCATTTGGATGGTCTCCATTTGATGATCTATTTTGCGTCGAAATAATACCTGATACGAGCATGGTCCAATGCACCCAGACAATGTAATGTTTGTATGTTTTTTATCTTCCGGTGGATGTTCGATCTCTGTATGAATTGTGACCCTTCCTGCATCCCGATTTGGGTATGTTTTCCTCTTTTACCTTTACCTTTCCAAAATCCCAGGATTATATGTATTCTTGGGAATCTGGTATTTTGTTTTTTGTGTTTTGATGTTCGAACAGCCATGGTGAGTCACCCGATCAATCCTCGACTGTGTGTTGAAGTGGATATCTCAAGACCACCGGGGGAGTGGGTAAGGATTTCAGTGGGTCAGGAATTCAGATAGAAGTAATAAATGGTCTATGAATCATGGATTGATTACTTCAAAACCTACAGTAAGATAAGGTATTTGGTTGATAAATGTAATGGTGCTGTTTCTAGTGGGAGGTCCCTAGGTCCGGGGAGGAGACTTGAAAAGTCTGTTAGGAGGAAGTTGTATGTAGTGGCCCCTCAGGTTAAAATGCACATTGGACAGTTTCCCAAGTTGCACCTATTCTGGAAAATCCATTGGAAGTTCATGTTAACCTTTTGGTATCTTCGGTGCTTTCAAGACAGAATCACGATTTTAATCGAGGGGATGGTCTCCAGAGAACTGATGGCCTATGTGACGTTGTAGCATCATCTCATGTGGCTGAAGGGGAGCATTAGGATCCTGGTGTAATGAATGGAATATCCTTTCTTGATTTCAGCCAGGAGAAAAGATGGTTTCTTTCTGGAGTTTTTGGTGTGGTAACTTGTTGTAGCAGTGGCAAGGTAATTGAAGGGAGGAAGGGGTCAATGTTGGTGACCGAGGTTGGAGAGTCTCCTTCTGCTTTGGTGAACTGTGGTGCTGGTCTACCTATAGGGATGATAGAGGTTTGTGGTTAGGATATGAAGTATGAGGGTGTGATGTATACAGTGTCCATAAAGAATTGTTTTCATGGGCAAGATATTGTGGGTGGGGAATCCTATTTGTAGGTTCAGTGAGGGGATGAAGTGAATATTGAAATGGAAAATGGGCTATGTGCAGGGTAGAATGAGGGTGCAATGATTGTGGAAGTTGGAAATGGGTCATGTGCAGATCATTGTCTGATGGACCAGCCACAATGCCTTGTACTTATTGATACGAATAGCCAGTTTCAGAATGGGTCTCTATCACATGAGGGTGGAAATGGATCTGAAGCTGTGAAACAGGGGACTTTGGTTAATTATGAGACTGTGGAACATCCAAGGTGCCTCGTTGTTGATACCAATGGCCAATTCAAGAAGGGTAGCGGAGGGGAGGATAATTATCAGTATGTGATCATCAATGGGAAATGGGGGAATTTCTCTAATAGTGACAAAGAGAACTATGGAGGTTTGATCAAGCCTTCTTTTAGTGATGTGTTCCAAGGCGGGAGGTCGAAGATGAATGAGACCCAAGAAGTTTTGATTGCCCCTCCACGACGTAGGTCAAGGAAGGAATAATCTTACCTGCCAAAGCCGTTGGCCACTACATCTTCTTGTGGTAACACTGAGCTTTTAGTCCTAGAACGAATGAATCTGTGAAGGAAATATGCTAAGGTTCTGAAGCATTATGAAAGCTCAGAATGTGAATCGGCTACTGTGGAGGAAGCTTGCTACCCTGGGTGTGGAGATGGGAATTGTTTTTATGACATGTAACTCTATCTTTTGAATTGTGTTTCTTGTCTCTATCCTTTTATTTTATTTTAATAAACGGTCATGGGGTTATCCCCTGGCTGAGCATCACTGGTATCATAAATTCACATTTTTATTTTCTTCAGATAATTGGAATATAGAATAAATGATCAATTAAAAAATAAAACTATTCTCAAATAAATGTACAAAAGATATAACTATGTATCATATAATGATTATTTAAGTAATTTGATTATTTAATTATCCATGTATATATCCATAACTATCATTTTCATAAAACATCTTGCTCAAATTAGCTAGATATTATATTAATTTTTGAATCATTTTTCTATTTTTTTTGTTGAATAATTGTCATTCATGACTCGTAACTATTATTTAATATCATATAATTCTTTTATGTTTCAAAATATTTATAATAAACATACTTATATTTAAATCACATAGGTTTTTAATGTAATCTTCCTCATAAAAACCAATTCTAAAATACAAGTTTTCATTAATGAGTATATAATTTTTCAAATAATAATAATACTTATTGATTAATGATTTAGTAATGCATATATATATGAGTAAATGCTACATCAAATCTGATTTTAGATTATCAATTACATCACTATAATATTGAATAAATTTTTTTATCTTTATGATTGAATTTAGATAATACATTCATGGAGGACCAAAAAATTTCATAGAGCTAGAAATTTTGTATGATACATTAAAAATGGAAAATATTTATCAGTTTTAAAATAATTTCACTAATTATAGATATCATTAAATTATTTTCATTACAAAATAAATCATAATTTTTTTTGAATTTATACAAACTATTGAAAATATTAATATTCTTTGTAAATGGATCGTTGATATGTGAAAAATGAGAAAATATTTAGTAACATTTTCAATAGGTGAAAACATTATGATTATTTTATATTACTAAAAAATGTATATTTTTTATCATCAAATATTTTGAAAAGATTCATATGTAATGTTATTTGGTAGATTTATTTTATGATCATTCTAAAAAAATCCCAAAAATAATTTTTTGAATTGAATTTTTCTTTTTACTAATGTCATAGAATGAATTAATTTTAAAAGGTAATATAAGCATATTAGTTCAAAAATATTTTTATTTTATCTTATATAATTATACATAAAATTCATAATTAAAAATTTTCATTGAAAATCATAAACATGACCAATTAATGGCTTCTTATTAGTCTAAAATGTATATTTTATTTTTTTATCAATACATTGGAATACATATATTATGTTATAATAAGATGTATTGAAATAATAAATCATAAAATAATTAATGGATTAATGATATTATTTTCATTTATCTATATTAAATGTATTTATAGACCAATTATCCATGTGTGAGATGATTCTATGATAATTTTCAATTTTATAGGTTGTCTTTTAATATAAAAAAGATATGTTATTGAATCATCCAATAATGGAGTTTGTTGTGTAGTTGAAAACTATATAAATTTTTTTGTTGTGTATTCTAAAATACCATAGGTTAAAATTAATGGTATTACTATGATTGAATCTATTATTTAAAATTAATTATTCATTGAAATAATGTATGAGAGGTTTTACATTTTTAATTATTTGATTAATTATACTATTTTATAAATCTATATAGTATGGTAGTTAATATGTTATCATCATCTATAGATGTGGAAGTGGTTGTGAAGTTGAGATTATTCCAATGAATGTGATTACATTATATATTTATATGATGAAATTTATTCATGTATATATCTTATATTTAGTTTGTTATATTATATAATTTAATGTCAAATTATAGATAATGTACTGCTTCCATAAAAGGATTTTGGAAACTGAATAATCTTGTTCCTTTTATGGACCATCATGATGGATGAATTTAGTGAAATATATGTTCTTAAAAGAACATTTTTTCATTTTATTATTTCAATATATTACTAGGACCTGTTTTGAGAGTATTAATGTCACGTGGAATAAAATTCTTAGCATAAATTCCCTATAATAGGATTTAATGATATAATAATTTTCAAAACTTAATAAGGTAGATTGAAAAACCATTATATGTATCATGATCATTATGTTCAAAGTTATATAATGAGTAAATTATTGAAGTAAATGATGATCCATTTATAGCTTCTATGATTAATGTCTTGGTATACATCAAATTGTACTAGTAACCTAAAATATAGATGTAAATCAATTATGGAGTACAATGATTCCATACATTAATTAGACCCTACCATTTAGGTATGACTGACTATGATTTTTCTATAATATAATAACCCATTATTATCATAAAATGGAGATAATTATGGAAAATGATCATGATGGTGAATATAATGATCCAATAATATAATTTAGGAATCCATGGATGATGCCAATGATGGAAAAGTGTCTTGATGGTCTACTATAGATAAATCATTTCAACAATATATTATTTGAAACCCACTTATCTAATGTATTTTTCTTGGCTACAAAATCATGTCTTATACAGATGCATGATTATACATTTAGTGAGGAAAACAAGGAAAACTAAATTCATAAGCCTCTAAATCTAAATGAAATGGAAGGAAAACCCATATGAGAATGTTCCATGAGTTTTGTTATTATCGGGTAGAAAATGAATCTATATTATGGAAAAATATAGTCACTAGAGAAAATGATAATTATAGTTTTTTGTGAACATATAAGATATAAAGGGCAAATGGGATACCTCACTATGATCTGTAAATAATTTCTAAGGGTTATACTATGGGATATTCAATTAATTGTATTTAGATGATCTTATTACTATAAAATATATCATGGATTATGTTACATATCCAAGTCTTTTTTATTCCAATTGAAATTTGATCACATATCAATGTTCCCACCATGTTAGTTAAAAAAATATCACAGTTAATAAATTCATTCTCTTTCTAATCAAAAAACATTTATAATGGGAATCATTAATACCTAGGGTTCCTAGACACATTAAATAATTTTATTTATAAATTTTATTATATGAATAGTGAAATAGTATAAGGTATTATATATTTAAACAATTTTATGTTCCATATTATATTAAAGTATGATACTGAATATCACAGATCTAAAAATAGAGTGCATGTTGATTGGGTGGTTAGGGACTAGGTTTGAGGACTAGGATATATTGAATTCGATAAGACCACCTGATATTTTAAAAAAATGGGGGATGAAATGACATACATTCAATGTATAGTGTCCATGTTTCTTTTAGTAATAATTAATGGTGATTGGTTGACCATGTGGTCTTTTTTATGATAATCTCTCATTTGTATACAACATTATTTCAATTCCCCTTTTAACCCATTAGGTTCAAAAAATACTTCTACAAAAAATTCATCATAAGAGGATGTAGTGTATAATATTTTATGTATCACATGGAATAATATTGAACATGGATATAAGTAGGCCATTCACACATGACGATAGGTTAACATGCACCATCTCGATATGGAAATAATGACATGTTTCGGACATTAATGTATGCACATTTTTTATAAGTGTTTATATCATAGATTTAGGATCTGTGGACACTCTATATAAATAATAATTATCTACCTCTTCAATGAATAGTTTCAATAACGAACCATACCTTTTCAACATTTATATGAAATTTTATTTGATGAATATTTAAAACATTAAATTATGAATCACAGAATAATTTTTATGTTTTATTTTAATTAGAAACACAGATACCAAATTTTGTTTTTCAAAAGAGGTCGATAACATCATTAATTATGTTCTATATATTAATAACCCTTTAGTGTCATATCATATTTTTAAAGATTATTCATCACATGTAAAAATTAAATAAATAAAAGGGTGACTATAATTCTCACTGATGTTCATTAATGGATATAACAATGATTACATAATAAAAACATTACCATAAGTGTTTGAGAAGTTGATATTAACATTTCAATAGAACACCCAAAATATTATGAATCGGAATTTTGGGACATGTAATAAATCATGGTAGTTTAGAAGATATTGATTATAACTTAAGACAGTAACATGATCCATAATTGCATATATTTTTCATAGGACATATGTTTATTGAATAAAACTATGAATAGATGAATTCATTTGACTATGATAACAACGAAGGAAATCATATTGGATTGGGTTCCAAACCTATTCTATCATATCAATATCAACAAAAAAATACCAAGAATATCATAGTTGAATGAGTCCCTTACTAAACTATTTTCACTAATCATTCAAATTTAAATTATTTCATGACACATCTATCATTACCAAATACAATAAAAGATATGAAATATTTGTCCCACCCGTAAAATAATGGAAACTAATGAATTGTTTTCAAATTGTTATAAAGCTTATATTATTGAATAACTTATATAAAGGATAGATGTTTTTTCAAAAATTGTTAATTACATACCAGTGAAACCTGTGGAAAGGAAATATTTTTTTATATAGGATTCATCATTATATAATTAACACTTTAAAAAAATATTTTACACTAAATAATCCTTATATAATTATCATTATAACACATTAATAGAATTATGGAGGTAGTTATCAATGGATAATATCTCAAGTAATGTATTTCAAATATCAATGGATGTTATCATTAATTTAATAGACCATTAAAATATCACTATATCATTTATTAAAAAAATAAACTATTAACATTGAAATCTCTTACATAAAATATATAACGTTTTCCAAAAATTAATGGAAAATATTTTCATTTAAAATAACCATGGCGAGTTGCTTAGGAATCATATATTCATTTAGTGGTAATGATATCTTGAAATTTTATTCTTGTTTTGCAGATTAAAATAATGGTTCCTCTCACATAGATTAATAAAAGTAAATATGGACATATTAAAAAAAGAAGAAAATAATATTTTTAATTTTTTTATAGATTAAAAAATTATTAGTAAAGAACATAAAAAGTAGTAGAAAAATAAAAAAAATAAAAAAATGAAACATATTTTAGATAACAAAGAAAATTAAGAAAAATTATATTCGAACGAAGAGGGAAAAAAGACAGAACTCTATAAAAACTTTATTTTGGTTTACTGATTTATTAAAGAGTGTAAAGATGAAGGGAAATATTTAACGTCAAAATAAAACCCTATGAGAAGATATTATATGGGATTCTTGAGTTATTATTTGAACATTTCACTATTATAAAATAAATCATAATCAACCTAGATAAATAATTATATTTTAACTGAGATCCAATACATCAAGATTTAATTGATTCAAAATTTATCAAAAATAACATATATTAAATTTAATGTTGTTTTCATTCTTTAAAAAAAGTAATACACATATAATATAAAATATGATCCACTAAGAATAATTCAACAACCATTTATTACATTTTTATTAGTTCAATCATCATTTCCATGTGTTATTGTTTTCATTTATCATGGGATTATTAGACCAATAGTCCCATTACAAGTACATTTATCATTGATCCATCATATCCATAATTTAATATCATATATATATATATTTTAAATATATAATATATTCAATAAATCTTATCAGTTGGATATATAAATTGAAAAAGTAATAACACATTTCAAGGAGATGAATGCTCATACATACAAAGAAAAATATTTTTAATATTTTTAACAATTGAAAAAATTAATGTGAAAATATAAATAAGTATTAAAGAAATATTATTTTATCATATGTATCATATATATTACATAAATATAGAAGTTCTTTCATTCATGTAAAATTTGAAAATAAATAAACACATCATTTTATGGAAGAGGTACTCTCTAGGTTTTCATGAGCGGCATCATGACTTTACAATGGATGGGAAGTTAAAAAGGTTTATCGGTTATTATAAATAAAAAAGCATAATTATTTCAAATATAAAATTTTTATGAAAGTGATTTCATTATAAAATAAATAATGAATTTTTTATTGAATTATGGAATTTTTATAAATTTATATTACAATAATGTTAAAAAAATCCACTTTAGAAAAAAATAAATCTAACCAATAACATCATTTATTTAGGTAAACTTTAGATAATAAAACCCCTAATTTGGAACACAATAATCCATTTAATTATTTTAAATATAATATGATTGATTATAATATTTATGTATATTTGTTATTTCATGTATTTCTATTTAGCTGTCAACTTTTGTAAAAAATAATTGGCTCTATTAATGAGAGATTCCATCATTGTAGTATAATAGTATTCATACTACAAAACGATCCATACATGATTCTTTAACATATCAAAAAAATAATAATGGAACCAATTAAAAAATAAATAAATTTAACGATTCCACATGGGTTGCTGAGTCATACCATATCATCACTTTTGTGAGATCTATAAATTTTACTATATCACGAAGTCTCACAAATCCCCCTAAAAGCTCCATATTTAATAAATTTAATCCATCCATGGAATGGGGGGATCCACATGAATTAAAAGGATCAAACTATGAGACTATAATAACTTTTAGTGACATTATTATTCAATACAATATGATTATGAATTGAGTTATCAAATTAACTATTTTGAATGAATTTAGAATATTCACAGTAGTGATACTTTTATTGAAGGATGAATATGAATATAAATAAATATTTTCAAGAGTATTATTATTTTATCTACATAGAAGTGATTTTTTAATTTTATAAAAAGCCACTAATTATATCGTTATCTATTTCCCTGACAGTTGCAGCATGACACATGCCCTAAGGTGCTCTAGTATTTAGGATGTGTATCGGATTACCTCTATAATGAAATCTATAGTGTCATTCCATAAATACGAAGTGGTGGAATAACATTAGAAAATATGATTAATATTACCCCAATTTTTAAATCATATGGTATACCATAAAATCATTATAATATAAATAGAATGAAGAAAAACATTATTGGGTAATAGAGAAAACATCACACACCAAATAATAAGGAACATGGATGGGGGATGCAACTTCTATTAAAATTCATAGCCCATATCTATTTTTCCCTTTTAAAGACTATGAGTAAAATTATTTTTATGGGATTATTAAAATTGACGATTGTTCCCAAAATAACAATTCAACACCATTTATGAAGAAATTTTTCATCATAATATCCCTAATATTAGTAAGGATATTTTTATGGGATTCCCCATCTTCATTCTGATTGAAATTTTTTTGACATGTGATGGATATATACTGTTTAAGAAATTAATAATAAGTTTGACTATCTGGTTGTATGGATTGAAATTTAGGTTGGATTTGATATTATAGACTTATTGATAACTTAGTGAAATGTTTGCGTAGGAATCCTCAATGGAAGGCCATATGGATGAATCCATACAGTTGAATTTTTTTGTTTAGCTTGGTTAAGAAACTACATCATATAAAGTTATGTTCTTCTTATTTTACACTGATATATGTCCAAATTATGTTGGAGTGTAAATAAAGATAGTTTTTTTAGTGATTTTTTATACCAATACATCCATAAATAATATAGTGACAACATTTTTTCCATGGATGAGTAGAATGTTTTAACTAAAGAGTTCATATAATTATTAAAATTTTCTAATAGGGTTATTGAAAATCATTATGTGTTAAGTATGATAAATATACCATGAATATGTAATTTTATTGCTATATGGAAGTATTAGTAAACACATAACCACAATAGATATATTCATATCACATTTGATGGACAATAATGTGAAGAACGAGGGTTACATAATAATATGAAGATATTAATATATTCATTATACTGAATTAATTATTTTATGATGAATCACACATTTGAAGAGGATGACATAATATAATTAAATTGAATGAGTTTGAGTATGATGGTTAATAATACATTGGTTAGCCACATGTATTTCCATTCAAAAAGAACCATTGAGGTCATTTTATGAATTTTGGTATATAAAATTCATGAATATGGAATATTAAAAGAGACATGAAATGTGGATGATCAAGATACATGGATTATTTTTTTGATATGAAATAAAAGTAGGTATGTTTTTTATAATTTGTGGAGAGGAAACACATTGAATTTATTAAAATGATAATATATAATAATTTAGAACTCAATTCACACGCTTAAAAGGGTCTAGGTATTTGAATATGGGATAGAATAAAAAGAGGTAAGATAATAAAGAAGTATTTGTAGAAGTTTAATTTAAATATCATGATTATCACGTTGATTATTCCATGGTAAATTCATTGTATTCTAAAATTGGGTGGGAATTTATTCTTTTTATAATATTAAATTTACCACAAAATTATGTTTAAAATATTACACAAAATTAATTTTTTTATTAAAAATATGGAATCCAATTTATAATATTCAACTCATATAATTTAAAGAATTAATTTTAAATTTAATATAGTAAAATTTATTAAAGGATAGTTTTCTAGAATAAAAATGAGTTTTTCATTATACTTTAAATTTATACTGTAATCAATCATAATATTAATTACAATGAAAAAAATGTATTATTTATAATATTTAAGAACAATTTTTTTTTAATAATTTTAAATGAGAAATAGAAGGATTTATATTCTTTAAGTGGTACTATTTATTTCAATAATAATAATTATTAATGATTATTCATAGTCAAATATTTATTTCTGGATGATTTCAAAAAAATAACTCTCCACTAATTTTTACACGATTATTTCAAAAAAATGAACATTTTGTTAGAAAAAATGCATAAAATTGAAAAAATTAATTATATCATTTTCATAGAAAAATAAATAAATAATATTTTTTTGGTAAAATTCATTTTTGAATCATATAATTTCATTACTAATAAGTGAGTAATTATATTTCAATAAATTAAAAACATTTAAAAAAATATAAATTATTCTCAATATGCAGTTATTTCAATTCTAAGAACCAATTGAATGTATTTATTATTATAATATATCATTTTAAGGTTCATTTCGACTCATATATTCATTTATTGAAAGTCATCGATGATATAATTCTTATTAGATGTGAATTAAATAATAAAACTAATATGTGAGATAATAAAACACCATAGAATGAATTAATCCATCAAAATTACATCACCATAATACTATAAGATGTTAGTATATCTGTTTCATCACATTCTCTGATTTTGAAAAATTTTCATTGATTTTCTATATTCACCAGAGATATTTAACATGGTTATTAGTCTTGTTTCACATGATATTATATCTACGATCCAAGATATCTACATGTTGTTATTAATAAAGAGGGTCATGACCTAACAGTAACTCATCTTACTTCATTATATGTGACATATCCATGGTATAATTCTGATGGATAAATATATTGAAGAAATGTTGAACTAGAGATAGTTTCAGTGGGAGGATTATGATATAAGCTACAATACCTACCAAAACAAGAATCGTCAATGGGTTAATATACCTAGGACTTAGAATTTGTTAATTTTTAAATCTCAAAAAAACTTTCCTTTGATAAATTCACTTGAATACCATCTAACTAAATATAAATTATATATTTTACATGGTATGTTTTTTGTAAAATTTCTATCATCTCTGAGAAATATTATTTTCTTGTTGAAAGTCACTACTATTATATATCATTTCCTCATAATTATTAGGTCCAAAAATATTTTATCCCCAGTTTCATCCAAAAAAAATGTGTTATATATGTATTTAAATATATTTTTGTTTTCATATGCATTATACGTTAGAATGTGATAATGAAATTTTTTAATAAAAATCAACTAGAGTTAGTTGCTCATTAAAATAACCATTAAATCAACATAACTGGTGTACAACATATAATTTAGTGTTTGAATGATTCACTCTCACTAAAAATATGATTAATGGTGATATTCAGTATTGAAACACAACAATGAATGCATATCATAAATATAAACCCAAAATAAATTCATTGTAAATCTCTGTTCTAGAAACGATTCAATAAAACACTTCAATATATTCAACCATAAAATATTGATAATGGTGGTTATAAAAATATGATCAGTTAATAAATATTATATAATTTCAATAAAGTGTTGGGAAATCCTATTGAAATTAATTTCAACCCAAATACACATTTATACGTTATACGATTTTGAGTGTTTGATGAAAAAAACTATAAAAACCCTAATTCCAATAACCAATATCTTGTTTCAATATTATAACATTCTAATAGTTACAATTGTTTTAATCCATAATGATATATCACATTAGTAGTCTTGGAATGGAGTATTTATTCTAGGAAACCATTTTACATTAGTAATAATATATTGATCATTATAATGAAAAACATTATGCATTTTAAACACATTCAATGAATTGTTCCTCCTATTATGGGTAAATGAATCCAAATAAAGCTTATCTCAAATGTTTAGTATGGTTCACAAAAAAATATTAAATAATGATTTAAAATGGAATAAAAAAATATTTCAATTTAAATAACATAAAATATTTGACATTTAATCAATCACATCTGAATGAAATATTTCTAGGGATAATATCAATTTTATAATCCACTAAATAATAATAAAAATATATTAATAATTAAAATTCATCATATTGAATTTCATGAACTAAAAATCTTTAAATGATAATTTTTAAGACCTTATTCCATGATAATTTAATTTATTTTTGGTTTTATTCCAAATAAAACATTAATTTGTCAAACTGATTTGTTTCATGAGACTTATCGATGAATAGAAAGATTATATACTTCCATTACCCATCCATTCCTCTAAGACTAGTGATTTAATTTTATATCAAATAATCCATTTTTTTCATGAATAATATTTATTATTAAAAAAATATACATATAGACAGCTGAATATGAAATATCAATGTTTCCAAATTTTAAAAAAACAACATTAAATAAAAAATATTGTATATGGAAATGGTATTAAAATAAATAAATAATAATATATATGATAATTATAATTTTTATAGATGAAATAATTTAAATTTTCATGTTTCATAATAAGGTCATTTTTTTCAATATAATATAATGATTACAAAATAAATAATACAGAATAGATGACAATATATTAATTACAAATATTGTTTATGAAATAAAATGTAGACCTTCAATAAAATAATGAAAATTAATTTGTAATGTTAAAATAATATATCAATTAATATTTATCATTGTAATTTCATTAAAAACATGTAGAAGGTCAAAAATATTCCAAAATTGTTTTGATGGTGGGAATGTATTTTAAGCTGTTATACATTAACAATAAAAATTCAATATTGATTATTATATAGAATGTAGACAAATTCCTTTGAAATAATGTATAAAAATTCAATTCCAACAATTTAAATAATTAATTAATACATAGGAATTCATTAATAAGAAATTGATTAATTAGATGACATTATTTAAAACAATGTTTGAAAATATTTAGAAGAAGAAGGATATATATTATTATATTAGAAATAAAAATAATTTTCAACTGTTATTTGATTGATTCAAGTGAAAAGTGTGGGAAATAGTAAAAAAAATAGAATTTACACATTTATGTCTATGATAAGAAAAAATATATATTTTATTCAGATTTAATTTTAATATTCCATTAATAAAGATTATATATATACTAGAAAATAATATTGTAAAATAAATCCTCACCTCTATGGAAACTATTAATTTAAAACCCATAGAATTAATGAATATGATTTGATTAATTAATAATATTAATAATATAATTTTTCATGTGAAATATATCAATGGGGAATTATATACACAACATAAATGTAAATAGATTCTTTATATAAAATATGTCACAAGAGATTGCATACTCAGATGAAATCTCATACCCCAAGAATTAATTAATAAGAATTTAATTTTTCTACATATATAATGGTTTAAAACACATTATTATTTTTTACCAGAAAAATAATATATTTATAAAATAATTTATGATCGTATAATAATATTTTATCATTAGTTATTTTATAATATTTTATTTTTACCATTGTTTTAGGGGTTAATTACATTGTTTTCTTATCAAAGTTTTTTCAATGATATTATGGTTAATATATGTAATATGTAGTTCTATATTGACCATAATAAAATTATATTTATCGATAAATTAAAATTTCATGACATTACTTGTTATTATTATTCATTTATTTTGTTCATAGAAAATGAACCACGTAACGTCTTGTGGGTGGTACGCCTTATATATTGATTTGATATATTTTAAGTTCTTTTATGGGTGAAACAGTATGAATTTAGATGATATATTAAATTTTAAAAATAAATATAATTTTATATATATCATATATATCCACTCATTCCATCATTGTGACTATATTTGTCAGTTTTTAGGGGATTATATTGCATCAGATCACAGATTTATTGTCTTCCATACACAGAATATACAGTTTTATATAACATTTAATAGATTTAGAGATAGATAAATATTATTACATTAATAAAATAATATCATATTATTTGTTATATACCGGAATAAATATTTTTTATCATTAAATTTATTTCTCATGGAAAAACATAAGAATAAAAATTGAGTCATCTTGATGATGTCAATTACCATTTTGAAGAAAGAACTCCTTTATTTGTCATATCAACAAACAAATTCATTATATTGTGGGAATAAAAGTAGATAAATTATATGGATAATAATGTTTACTTGAAATATCAGAGACGTTGGGTCGAGATAAATGGCTAGAGTGGTGTGATGAATTGTGTGTGTGTGTAGGGGGTGGGGGGTGGGGGGGTTGTTCCCCTATAAAATAAGGTTGAGTGGTACCCTTGAAATTATTAAATGTTTTCCAAAATAATCTTCTCACATTTATGGATATATGGATGAAAAGTTTCTAATATTATTATAGTATAAGTTGAATTGAAATAAAAAAAACCAACCAATGGTCTTTCAAATTTTTAAATTCATTTTAACCATTATATTTATTGATTAACCCTCGATAAACATGTTTTCACCTTAACTGTAGTAATTTATTATTACTATTTTGTGTATTCAATATAAAAAAATGAATTGATATTATTAAAAACTATTAATTTTTATGTTTTCAAATATATAATATATTTTATCAAATTAAATACATATAAATTTCATAATATAATTAAATAATAAACACTAAAAAATTTTCAACAAACAATTTTTCATGATGATTATTTTTTAAGAAATAGATAGTAATACATAATCAATATTACTAGTAACCATCATTATATGGATATAAAAACATATTTTAAGGTGTATTCTATAAAAATTCCATTTTTATCATTCATCATTAAATATAATTTTGATTAATGAAAATGGTATTCCACTATGCCTTTATTTTAGAAAATTATTTTATAAAAAATATCAATTTTCTTTCAAAAGGATCTTATAAAAATTTAAATAAAAATTAAAGTAATTTTTTTTCGATTACTAATAAAATGAAAGACTATTATAAATAAATCGAAAAATAGTTAAATAATACATTTTCAAATTACTCATAAAATAATATATATAAATAAAAATTTCAAATATTGTTATGAATAATTTCACGGAATATGTTTAGAATTGTTAATCATCCTGTAAAATTTGAATTGTTTTACCAAGAAAAAAATTAAAATAGTCATTATATTAAATATTTATTAAAATATACAATTCACTTCATTGTAATTAAATTTCTTATGTAACAATCTTCTCTCAAAAAAAAATCCATCCTCGATATTTTCAATGATATTACATTTTAAACAATTGAGGGATGATAATAATTTTAACATCCCCTTATTCAAATTATTCCACATACATTGTAGTATTTCTCCATAGTATGTTCAATATTCATGTTATCTTATTCATAAATACATGATATCTAGTTTCATGAATGTTTAAGGTATCTTTGTAGTTTTAATGATACAAATCCATTTTTATTTCTTCACTGGTGAGAACATCCATTAGGTCGGGTATGTTTTCACAACCAATTCCCTAGGGCCAATGTCGTGACTATCCCAAACTCGCCTTCCATAGGCCAGGGGCTGGTGACTAGAACCAAAGGCCTAATTCCATAAAACTGGGAATGCATTGCCTTTATAACCTATAAATACACACAATAAGATACGAACACAAGTAATCTGTATAACCCAAATAGTGATGAAAGAAGAAATGGGATGGGATACAAGCCTAACATTAAAGGTACAACTACAATTGAAAACAATACAACTGATGAAAAATAAATAAAAGCAGCTACTGGGTCGTCCTCCAGGATTCCTATCTAAATAGTAGGTATAGATAGCATCCTCAGCACTGTGCATCCATCTGTCTCCTCCACGTACTGACATGCCCTATGGTCCACCAGTTGGCACCGTCCAGTCCTGGTACTCTCAGCCCTAGTCAGAAATCTCTGTTTGTCTGTAACCAACAGAACAAGGTGTAGGCATATCTCATGCAGGGGAGAGTATAAGGATACTCAGTAGGGACCCTAAAACCCTCAATGTCTCACAAAATAGAACAAGGATAAATCAAAAATTATGTATTCAATAGATATACTTACTTAGTTATCTGCCCATACATATACATAATTTATTGAGAGATCCATCTCAATCATGAGGAAAACATAGAAAAACTGGCCCTGCTCAACCATGATTTTATTTAAGGGGTAGTATCAAGTAACATCACCAACCACAATGTCAAAACCTCAGATGCTAGATAACTCTTCCTCTATCTAGTATAGTGGGACGACCGCGACACCAAGGGCACTTCCTACTAACCTTGGACTTCTGAGGTACTCCTCCAGTCGAGTACCATGGATCTGACGGGTCACCATGACTTCTCCCCACTATGGGTCTTCAGCATCACAAAGTGCACTCACCCTCATAGCCTGATGAGGTACTCCTCATGTCAAGTATCGTGGTTCTACCACAACACAAAGGCGTTTCCCACTATGGGTCTTCTGTGTCACTAGGGCGCTCCCCAATGGCCAAGTTGAGTATCTCCGAGTCCAAACGGTCAGCATTCGTCATGTCTCAACCATCTACTAGGTCTCCGCACTATGCTCACTCGTCTCTGTGAGAATCCAATCCACAAGCTACTGATCTATACTCCAACTACCACTAATTCCCACAAAGAAGTATCACAATGGTCGGCCACCTAATAGGGGTATCAACGTAATGGACGGTGTGTCAATCAGATGATATATATGTTAGTTATTAGATATTTAGTCCAGGGGCCCGGTTAAAATCATGCACGATCCAACATTATAGTATCTAAAATATAACTCAAAATCTTGTGGGGTATACTCCAAGGGATCGTCACGATCCATGATTTTTAGCACGGCTGAAGGTTCACCAAACGGACGTCCGGTGCCAAAGATATGGCCAAAGGAGCATAAATGGGTCATAGTGGGCCCCGATCTGATCTGACCCGGTCAGACCGACCTGGTCCGAACCTGCCTGGGGTGACCCGGTTCAGGTCGACCGAACCCATTGTTCCCATCCCAGCAAGCCATGAGGGACCGCGTAGAGCCGTGAGGGTGCAAACTGGCTATGAGGGCACAGACCAGCTGTGGGTCGACGTGAGGGCGGTTTGACACGGAGGTCACTGGGAGGGAGGCTCGACTCAAGGTGCAGGGCCCATATGTCATGGTGGGTTGTAGGGGTGAAACTCGGGGTGTCTCGGCCTGAGGCCGGTGTGGCGCAACCAGGGCAGGTTTGGCCTGCTGGTGGATCGACCGAGACCAGTTTGGCTGGGAGACGGAGCTTCCGGGGCGGCTCGACTGACAGACGGTGAGGCCTGGGCGGCGCAACCAGAAGGCTGGAGCGGTCGGGGCGCGGCGCGGTCGGGGTGTGACATGGCTCGGGGCCGGTGAGGCTTGGACATGGTGCGGTTCGGGGGCGGTTCGGCCGGTAGTGGTGCGGGGAAGGTTTGACTGGGAGGCCAGAGCGCCACAGGGCATAGAGGCCACGGGTGTCGGTGTTGTTTCCTTCATTTCGTTCGGCGCCTTTGTCGCCTTCCTCTATTTCAAAAAACACCACAAATCAACATAAGGGTTATGGAGAGCACATTCCATGTTAGTTTGGCCTCCACTATCTGCATTAGAGCAGTAGTAAAAGGTTCACAAGAATAAGAACATCAAACTCTCCCGCAAAGATTCTTCCCAAGCCACAAAATAAAATAAGGGGAGTACTTGTGAAGTGATAAACAAAGAGCACTAAACCCCTAACTCGGGTTGATACGTTGACAGAGTCACGGGGAAGAAGAATAAGTTTTCATCATTCGTCGCATCTGCCACACACCTCTAATCCCGAGCTTGTGCGCCGTTTTGTCGTAGATAAGGACGTCCATTGTCAGATGATGTCCCGAGAAAGAAACTCGAAGGAGGTCATCGTTCTTCGTTGGGGAGCGCATTCTTCTTTAGAGAAAGTTTTCTTCATTAGAGATCGTAATCCTCCCACTGTTGGGCGTCCCATCACATTACCAGCGCTTCGTCGCATGGTGAATGCATCCCAAATCCTCCCCCCAAGCGTTACATATATTAGAGAGGTTGGTAGGTAGGTAATGATCGTGTAATTTATGATGGTTCATTTATTAGAAACATTCCTAATTTCCAACGACGGTCTTACTTATTTTAAAAAAGGTGAAATCTAATTAACTATGTTGGCATAATTAAAGATATGTGTGTTTGAACAAATAATGTGGATGAAGTCAAGAGGCTCCTCAGAATTAATGTTGGGGGTTTAGAGTTTCTCTCAATTAAATGGGGGGGGGGGTTAGTCACTGGTGGTCCCCACCCCCATAACCTCTCATTGGAGGTTATGGTTCGGGTGGTCCCCACCACCATAACCTCTCATGAGAGGTTAAGGTATGGTGGTACCCACACCCCAACTTCCACATTGAGGTTTAGTTCTGGTGGACCCCACCTCCCAACACCTACATGGGTGTTTCAAATAAAAATAAAAAAATTTATACACTTTTATTTTTATTTTATTCACACACAAAAAACGAAAAAACTAACTTTTACCATCGAACAACTATCGTCTAGCTGAAAGTCTTCTTAATATAATACTGGTGCTGCGAGTTCAATAGTGCCCTCAGATTACAATTCTGAGTGTCAGTTCAAAAGTTAAAAAACTCACTCGCCCATTTACTGAACGTATTCGAAATAATGTTTATAAATTTATTCCGGGCACTCTGAGCCTCAGAATCATGCACTATTAATTTTCGCAGACTCGTAAAATTCCCATATATTAAAAAAAATATTTACATTGAAATTATGGGTCTCTACATTCTCTCCACCTCAAAATTTACATCTCTATAAGCCATAAATCAAACTAAGGGAACAAGTGGGGTTACTGAGCCCAAATCTGAGCCTCCTGCACCCATGTGCTCTCCAGAGATTCCTGTACTGCTAGCCAACGGGCACAAAACGTATCGACTGCCCATGAAGGACCCACTCCTATCAATCCTCAATATCTAACAGAACCTCCGTAAAAGTCTCCCCATCGTCGACATCTAGATCGCCAAGGTTGATGATGTGAGACGGTTTGTGTACATATCTTTTCAGCTAGGTTACATGAAAGATGTCATGCACCCGTTGAATCTTAGGTGGAAGAGCTATGTTTTATGCCACCTCACCAATTCTTCTGAGGACCTGAAAAGGTCTGATGATACTTGGAGATAACTTCACGCATTGTCCAAATATCTACACACCTCATTGAGGTGAGACCCGTAGAAAGACATGGTCTCCATCCTCAAACTATAGATGTATCCCTCTTTTGATGGAAAATGAATTATGCCAACTTTGTGCAGTCTTCATCCACTCCAGGATGACATGCACCATTTCTGTGGTAGCTCATACAATCCTTGGTCCCACTAGTGCTGACTCCCCTTGGTCAGGCCAACACAAGGGTGATCAGAAAGGTCGTCGGTATAATGCCTCAAAATATGTCCTCCCAATGGTAGAGTGATATATATGGTAGTACACAAATGCCACCAAAAGCAAGTGATCCTCCCGACTAAGATCAAAGTAGAGGACACAAGAACATAGCAAGTCCTTGAGGGTTTAAGTGGTCCACTCAGTCTGACCATCCGTCTGAGGATGGAAGGTGGTGCTAAAATGAAGCTGAATCCCGAAACCATCGTACAATCCCTTATATAGACGGGAAGTAAAACATTTATCGTGATTGGTGAAAATCTTTTTGGGTACTCCATGTAGACTCGCAATCTTCTAGAAATAGAATAATCCCATGTTCTATAGTGAACCCTTCTCTCTGATTGGTAGGATGTGGGACGACTTGGTGAGTCGGTGGACGATCACCGAAATCAAGTCATGTCCCCAGGATGTACGTGGAAGTCCGATCACAAATTCCATGGATATACCATCCCACTTCCACTATGGGATGTCTAAAATCTGAACCATTTCTGCTGGTACATGATGGTCCACCTCATCTTGCTGATTATTGTGGCATCGAGAGACAAACTCTCCAACTTCTTTATTCATTCTCAGCCACCAGTGCTGTTGTTAATGGTCCTGGTACATCATCACCCCTCTTTGATGTACCTCTAGAGGGGATTTGTGGAACATCCTCAACACTTCCTCCTGAATTGATGTTGGTACCATGGTACATCCCCTGAAGAGGATGGCATGCTCCCCACCTTCAGAAAATCCGTCATTATCCTTTCCTATGGATATCTGAACATGAGTGTCTCGTAGTCAGTATCCCCATGCTGTACCTCCCTGACTTGATGAAGAAGTGGGGAATGACTGTAAGATACTAAAGAAAAGGTACTTCATCCTGATTTGCAGAGGATATCTACAAAGCGGCCATCTACTCTGTCATCTCGCCTAGTAGCTTTATACCAGATCTCCTACTTAGTGCATCTGTAGCAACGTTCCCCTTCCCAGGAGTACAGACTATCTCGAAGTCATAGTTCTGGAGGAATTAAATCCAACGTCACTGTTTGATGTTCATGTCCTTCTGAGAGAAGATATACTTAAGACTCTTGTGATCATTGTACATGGTAAAATTCTCTCCCATCAGATAGTGTCACAACATCATCAAGGTGAAAACCACTACTCCTCACTCCAGCTCATGTGTATCATAGTTCTGCTCCTTTTGTCTCAACTGTTGAGAGCCATATGTGATCACTACTCGCTCCTACATTAGGACATATTCGATTATGGTCCCTAATGTGTCACATCAGTCAAATTACCCTTCGCCTTCCTTTGGAATATTTAATATGGGGGCACTAGTCAGCCTCTGCCTCCGCTTCAGAAAGATCTTCTTGCATCTCTCCGACCACACAAAGGGATCCAATTCTTCATCAAGGAAAATAGTGGTGCTGAAATTCAGGAGAAATATGCCACACATCCCTAGTAGTATCCAACCAAACAAAGAAAACTCTTTACATACATATCACTCATGTGTGGATACCAAGAAATTACTTCATCAGTCTTTGCTGGAACCACTTCAAATCCAGCCTCCGAGATAACATGTCCCAGTAAGTGAACCTCTCAGATCTAGAACTGGAACTTCGAAAGAATACTAGGAAGATTGAGCTCTTTGATTGTGTACAGTACTACCCATAAATGGTAGGCATGCTCCTCCTCAGTAGTAATGTAAATCACAATGTCGTTAATAAATAATACAACAAATATATCAAGGTAGGGCTGAATGATCATGTTCATGAGTCCCATGAACACTGATGGAGCGTTGGTTGTGATGAAAGGCAAAACCAAGAACTCATATCCGCCTTAACAACATTTCGAATACATCTTCTTCACATCCTCATCTCGAACTCTGAGTTGGTAATAGCCCGATCTGAGGTCTATCGTAGAGAACCACCATGATCGCTTCAGCTGATCAAAGAGGTAGTCAATCCTCGAGAGTGGGTACTTGTTCTTCACGGTCACCTGGTTTAGGCTCCAATAGTCAACACAAAGCCTCAATCTCCCATCCACCTTTTGGAGAATAGAATCCAAACTACCTAATCTGAAACACTAGGTCAGATGAACCCCTTCCCCTATAAGTCCTATAGTTGTACCTGAAACTCACGATGCTCAGTGGGAGCCATCCGATATGCTAGTGTAGATATCGGTGGAATCGTAGGGTACAAACAATGTAAATTTACACATCTTTGTGAAGATTTATACTCATAACATCATCATATAAGACATCCGTGTATTGGTCTACCACTATAGGATAACTCAGACTCTCCACATCAAAAGTTCATAGGGCAAGGCTAGCCATCTAATGACTGATTTGATACAATCTCCTCTGAGCAAGTCCTTTATGTGATGAAAAGGCTCCATTCTTGCCGCTGAATTTAATCATGGTCCCATCCATGTAGACACACCATACATTGAACCTAATACATTCAAATTGAGCATTGAATATAGATAAAATGTCCATACCCAAGATGTTGTCGTATGTCCCCGACGCCGCAACTAGGAGATCCTAGCTAACGCTCTCACCTCCTAGAGTGTGTTCAAATTGCTGGCACTAGTGTGTAATTTTAAAATCTGCTCTCGTATGGGTCTCTAGCCATAAGGATTGTGCCAACGACTTTATCATAATCCCCTATCTCTAAATGAGGTCAATGGAAATAAAATAATGATTTGAACTTGTGTCTATAAGTATTGTAGCTAGTGTGGAGTAGACATGCACTGTACCTCATATCATCTCTATAGCGACATGGTCGTAGGCCTCAGTTTCCTGGAGTTGAGCTATCCCCTATCCACCTACACCTTGCAGTCGGGCTAGACCTCCTGGTGGTAGTGGACGTAATATCTCAAATTGTCACCCACCGCCAGTTGCACGACCAACTCCTCTGCCACATCTGTCTTCTCCCTACAGGCCACCTCGATCAAATCTTTGTCTTTTCATGTGCGGTGCTTCAACCATCCACTGATCATCTGAATTGTGGGTCGGACAGTCACGATCCATGTGACCCTACCCGCCGCATGAGTATAACTTCCTGCTACTAGCATGCATGTCTCTACTTCGGGTGCCCCACACAACCGATCATGAGTTATGTAGTTGTCCACTTGTGGGTCTGGTCTTCTTGGATCATTGTGACGTCTATATGCTACTAGATACAGAATACTCCACTATGTGATGACTGGTGATGGTTCTTAATGCTGGAGACTTCTCAGCAAAGAAACTCCCCACTAGGAGGGCTCTCTCTAACACCCCAGCCTAAGTCGGGATGCTAAGTGAGATCACCAAAGCCCAGATCTCCCGCCTGAGTCCCTATTCAAAGGTCTGAGCCTTGAATAATGGGTCACACACCATTTCGGTGGAGTAGTGTGAGAGTTCTATGAACCTCATTGAGTACAGAGCTATAATTTCGCTACCCTCCTACAGATGAAGTAGCTCCTGAATGTGCACTGCGCGAAGAGTTACATGGACAAACTCTACCCAAAATTGGCTCTCAAATTCTGAATAAATATGTGTCACCTAGTCGTGAACCTAGATAATAAAGCTCTTCAATCTACCCACTTCTACTTGTATAAAGCTAGAAGAAAGATTCAACATGATATTGGCTAGTGTCCCTACCAGTTTGAGAATTCTCACCACAACCTCCATCCAATCCTCAGCCTCTTGCGGGTCCGTCTCTCCCTTGAACCTAGGTGGCCTCTGGTGCTGGAACTCATGAAACACGCTCAAGTGGAGGGAAATCTCTAATAATGGGGATGGTGGCATCGGTGGACCAATGGGTAATGATACCTCTGGAGCCTCCGATGTTGCCTCTACTAGAAGAGGGCCATGCACCAAAGCCTCTTCGCTCGGTGGGCTAATAGTGCATACAACTCTCGGAACTCTATCTAGATGTCTGGGTGGAGGAATCCTAAAATGAAATAGGTGTCCTACGGTTAAAATTTTTTACCTTGTGAGATGACCTAGTGAGCTAACATAAAGTTAACTTTTGAAAACACAAACAAAATTAGTGTTTTCGTGCACTAAGTCTGAAATCAGTAGTCATGGTCCTGGTGTATGGATACGTCATCCACCGCACCTACACTAGACTCCCTGAACTGAAAACCACACTCACTACACTTAACACCATTTCTTCATAGAAATGATCTGAGTCCTATGTTTTGCGATAGAACCAAATCCTCTAATACCAATTTGTCAAAACCCATTCCCAGGGGCCCGTGCTGCGACTACCCCAAGCCTTCCTTCTATAGGCCATGGGATGTCGATGAGCACCAAATTCATATTTCCATAAAACTAGGAAGGCATTACGTTTATGACTAGTAAACACACACAGCAAGATACAAACACGAGTAAACTGTATAACCAAAAGAGTGCTGAATGTAGAAACGGTCTTCCATACAAGCCCAATAGTAAATGTATGAGTACAACTGAAAAAAATACATCTGATTTGTCATGACCCGTCCTCGGGGCACATGCCGTGACTATCCCAATCCCGCCTTCCATAGGCCAGGGGATGGAGACTAGCACCGAAGGCGTAATTCCCAATATAAAGGGAATGCATTGCCTTTATAAAAGTAAAAAACACAACAAAGTGCAAGAGGAAGCTAACACTAAGTAAAGTAGTAAACAAGTGTGCTAGAAAAAAAGGGGCCGGAAATACAAGCCCAACAAAAAGGTACAGCTACAACTGAATGTAAAGTACAACTCAAAGGACAAGAGCTGAAAGGTGAGAAGATGCTCCTGGATCGTCCACCATAGATCCTACCTGAAGGGTAGGTACAGATGTTCTCTACAGCACTCCACATTCGACTGTCCATTCGTCCGTCTCCTTCGGGTACCGACTTGTCGTGAGATCCACCTCCGGGTACCATCCAGCTTGACAAGCCTCAACTACGATCAGTGATGTCCGTCGTCTACAAACAACACAATGATGTGCGGGCATAGGCTGTGCAGTGGTGAGTACAATGATACTCTTTAGGGACCCCGAGACCCTCAAGGTCTCACTAAAATCCAACAAGTATAAACCACGAAGAAAGATCTCAACAGATAACCTTTACTTAGGTGTATGCCCTTACACAAACCTATGTTATCATGTAACCCATCTCAATCATGAGTAAACACAAAGGTTATGAAACAGACGGATATCCACTGCTTAGGTATATGCCCATACATATACCAAAGTTATCAAGTGAACCATCTCAATCATGAGGTAAACACAAAAGTCATTGACTCAGCTCAAACTAGGATTTTCATTATCGATACTGTAACTACTGAAGTGCTCTGTCTCTGATGAGTACAGTGATCCTGTCACTACTCCGAGGTACTGCCTACTAACCTAAGACTGCCGAGGTACTCCTCCTATCGAGTACCGCGGGTTAGCCACCTCAAAAGTAGTGCTCCTCTTCCATGGGTATGCCCCCTCACATAGTAGTTCTCCCCCTCATAGCCTACAGAGGTACTCCTCCTGTAGAGTACCGCGGGTCTGGCACCTCACAAAGTAGTGCTCCTCCCCCATGGGTCAGCCACCTCACAAAGTAGTGCTCCCCGTTGGGCTACGCAAGTCACTCTGACTCAAATTGGACAGGCAGTCATCAAGTCTTAGCCAGCTACACGGTCTCCATACTCCGTACGCTCATCTCCAGGAGGGTCCTATCCACGAGCTATAGGTCGATACTCTATGTATCACAACTTCCTACTAATAAGTTTCTCAAAATTACACCTCGTCATAGGGGTCTCAACACAACAGACGGCGCGTCAATCGGACGCCTGGTCTGTGAGTTATTAGCCTTTTAGTCCTAGGTGCCTCGTTGGTTTCATGTACGAACCAACCCGACCATATCATAACTATACCCCGAACTCACATAGGGTATACTCATAGGTACCGTTTCTCAACGTGATCACCAATGTCGCTGACGGTTCGTCAAACGGGCGTCCGGTCTGAAAGTTATCGGGTTTTGCGTTCTAGTGGCCCGGTTGGATTTCGGGTACAGTCCAACCCGACAAACTCCAACTACATCCAAAACTCGAGAGGAGTAAGCCAAAAGGTCTGTCTCACTAAGAGGAATCCAAAAAAGGTGATGATACATCAATCAGACATCCGGAGCTCAATTTATAGGTGTTTTCACTCCGAGGGCCTGGTTGATTTCTGGTTCGAACCAACCCAGTCATACATCAGATGACATTGGTTAACCAAAGCAGTCACACCATTGCGATCCAAACGAAAAAACACACGATATGGACTACCCATTGGTACAAAACAGATAGCTGGTGAAAAAGCTGCATTTCACCGCAACACGCGTGAACCGGGCCTCATGGGGCCCGCGCCTCAACCTTGACTTAAATATCCAAAATTGGTCTTGAAATATCCTTCTTAATTCTAGGGTCACAACCTCACAGACGGTTCGACATTCTGACGTCGTATGAGAGAGATATGTTTGATACAAGATCCCGTAAAAATAAAAATATTATTATCATTCGGTGTTTCGTGGGCCTGAGCAACGAAGCAGAATTTAGTATTCAACTTTAGACTTGAATCGACCGTATTGATTTCAGGATTACATCACAACTGACAGCAATCCAATCGGATGTCGCCCACATGGTTATGGTGGGTCAAAGATTTAATAATAATATTAAATCAATTATTTTCCGAGCGCTTCGGGTACCCGATCCAAAAACCCGAAAAAGACATCCAATATTGGACTCATAAATTACGTCTTGTAGTCATGGACACACTTCCGTAGACGGTTCGTGAAACTAAGGTCGCACGAAGAAGATACAGTCAAAACAGTGTATTATCATCAAAATTAATAATAACAGTATTTTATTATTATTATTATTCATTATTTACATATTTATATTTCTTACTCCAAAATCAATCACGATTTTGGACTCCTTGTGCGCTGGAATTCATCCCCAAAAACCCCTAAAATTAACTTTCAACCTGCAAAAAAACGCAACTACGGTAAAGGTCCCCTTAAGTGAATACCGGCGCTGCGAGTTCATCGGTGTCCTCAGATTTCAATTCCGAGCACCGGTGAAAAAGTTATAGAATTTCGAACATACTTTTACTGAATATACATGAAAAAATGTTTGGAAAATTAATATCAGTCACCCTCAACCCACAGCAGTTAAGGTTAGGCTCTGCCTAGGTGAAACACACCCCAACGAACCGAACGGTACTCTCAGATTTTCAATCCGAGTTACCGTTTAGAAGTTATGAATTTTACAATAAAATATTTTTACATTTATTTATTTTATTTGCGGCCAAAATCTAACTTTTTTCTGGTGGATATCTCTGACAAAAGTTAGTATCTTATTAAATAAATCATTCCCTCATGAGTTCAACGGTGGTCTCAGATTTTTAATCCGAGCTACCATTTGTGAGTTATAAGCATTTGAAAAATAAAATAATTTATTTAATTATTTTATTTACGGTTAATCCATTTTTGATATTTCACATAAGAGGCCCGTGCCGACTAAACATAAGTCGTGTCTAGGGTAATCCCGCCATCCTGAGCGCAACAGTGCCCTCAGATTTCTGATCCGAGCAACCATTCAGGTGTTTTTCTACGTTTTCAGGAAAACTGCTTACAGTCATTAATATAATCATAACAAAACTTTGACGGATCATTTCGGGCTCTCCGGGCCTCGGAATCATGCGCCGTCAGAAACTGTAGACTCATAAAATTATAATGTATTTATGAAAAAAAAATCTTTGAAATTTCCGGGCTTTTACGTTACACCCACCTCGTGGCTTTACGTCCCCGTAAAGCTTCAACACACACTAGGTGAAACAAAAGTTGTACTCCACGCATCTGAGCCTTCTGCTCCCATGTGCTCTCCTGGAGGATCCTGTGTTGCATGGGGTTTCTTTTTCTACAACAATGGAAAACCAATCCCATCATTTCAAGTAAACCACAACCTTTTTTCCTAATACCGTCAATCCGTGTTTGAACTGTGGTTGCCCAGTCCATACCCAAACTAACATTGTAAGGCCTCGATGCTGCCTCCAAGAGGTTCCAATTCAATATTCATATCATATATAGATAGAGTACATAGTCTCTTTCCAAATTTCACAATGTTGTCTTCGCAACCAATGTTTTCCAATTTCCCATAATTTACGTATTCTATTTTCCATTTAGTATGATCATCATCATATTCTAAAGATTTTATATTTTATATTAAATATTGTTTCACAGTCACATAAAAAATAGTGATATATTCTCTTCAATAATATTTCAACATCCATGCCTCTAGATTGATGAACTTGGAATCTCTTTCAATCATAATTTAGGTAAAAAAATTTGATATTTCTGACTAAATTCATGTACTATATTTTTTTCAGTCTCTTTTTTTAATGATAAATTATAATATATGAGTAGATCCATTCTCCACCATTCTTTCAGTATTTTCTTTTTTTTTAATTAAAATATAAATTTTAAGATCCTCTATTCTATTTATATATCACATAATTCAGAATGTTGATTATGTATACCTATCATTAAGGAAAATAATGATGCTACCAACTCATGTTCATCTATTACATAGTTATGTTCATGATTCCATGAATATATTTAAGAATATTCAATAATTTTATCATTTCTAATAAATAAAAATCTAATTAAATACTTAAATGAATCAATCTATATTAGAAAACTATCATTTAATTGTGGTGGATACAAAATATAATCACTACAAATACACCCATAAATTTAAAATATTATTATTTACATTAATTTGTTCATATGAACTCAACAACCTTATGATAGATCTAATTTAATGGTGATTCAAATTATGATAAATTAAGGAGAAAATAAGAAAATAACCCAGCATAAAATTACTATATACAAATCAGTTTTCTTTATTATTTTATGTGATTCTTTAATGTCAATTTTTTTAACAAGATAAATAAAAATTACATATGGGAATATATTAAGGCCATGAATAGAATATTGTTTAATCAAAAAAATCTCACATTCTATTTTTTCAATATAATTATTTTCTTCATTTATTCTTAGAAATAGTGAATATTTAATTTCAATGATCCTGATATTTTTTAGAATAAAAAAAATTATCATCAAAAAATACAATAGACATATTGTCATGATATTACATGAATAATATCATCATTTTAACAGAATAAAATATAGGGATTATTAGTCAATCAATTTTGATTTACAGTAAACATGTAATGTACATGCTTCATTTGAAATACTTTTATCAGAATACCTTCATTCAATAATCTAAATTTGTAATTCTCCTAATGTAGGTCAATCATTGATTAATATTGATCTATATGTTGTTTATAGAATAAAATTTCAATTCATGGTAGTGAATACATTTTATTTATTGAAACAACATTTATTTCCCTAAAATCTTATAATATCATAATAGAGAAATACATTTTTGAAAATAAATGGACAAATGATCCATATGTTGTTATTGTAGGTAATAAAAATCCACTATCATAAAAATATTCTAGTTTCTTGTCAAACTCATCAAATTATAGAGTGCATGTTATATAGGTTGTCTTTGATATAATAATTTTACAAGGGGTTAAATGAATGGAAATTCATTTTCATGCTCCAGTGGTTTTTTTAGAAAATTCCCTATGAAATAAATCAATGTATCCTATTACAAAATTTCTATGATTAATTTCATTACCAATTCCACCACACATAGCATTTGTCTTTTCCTTATTATTATTCCTATAATTAAAATGTAGAATTAGGGGTTGATATGGATATTAATCAGATGATGAAATCTATTATATAATGATAAAGAATTCATTATCATCATAAAAAATAATAGTTTTCTTCAACTTATAAAAAATTATTGAATTGTATTATGAAGGCTAGACAATTATATGTATTATATAAAATTATATTATTTTTATAATGATAAATTCAAAAAAATTTAAATGTTTCAATTTCCTAATGGAAACTACCTGGAAAATCCTTATTATTGTGACATTTTCACAAGTAGTTCTAAATGAGAACTCTGTTTAAATTAGTTTAGGGAAATTTTTTATTTTATTCAAAATATAGAGAAATATAAAATATTGAGAGGATGAAAATGTTTAAAAATGAATTGGTAAATTTGAATAATATTATTAATGTAATTATATCATTATCATTGATAATTTCTATAATAGATCTAGTGATAGAATATGTTTTTCCTTATCCCATTGATCCCATTTTTTATTGATTCTTAAGATTCATTGGATTTTTTTGAATGTTTCCACATTTGTTTTTAGTTTATGATCATGAAAACATTGGTCTATGTATTTCCATTCATTAGTTATCCAGATAACCAAAATCTTCACAATTGTATCAAACTCACACAATCATTGAGAACTCTACAAGATCTTTCGGTCATCAATTTTCATATAATGTAAATAGATTCATTTTAATATTCTTTTTCAATGAGTTATATTTATTATGGTTTTTAAAATACCAAACCACCTCTTTATTATCCTTGAATTTATTGGATACATATTACATTTTCTCTATTTTAATGGATTATAAAACTATTTTATTAGATGATGAAAATGATTCAGAAACTGGTCCCCTTGTGAAACATAATATGATCCTTACCATGAAATGGTAAATATTTAATTATATATTACACATTTAATCAGTACTTTGAATAGTTATAATTTTTATGGTATCCAATATTTTTATAGAAATTTTTTCATCATTTTTCATTTTGTAGAGAAAATTTCATTTATTTCAATTTGTTTCTCAGAAGGAAAATACTTGTAAAATTTTATTTATATAAATGGAAAAAAATATTTGGTTTTCACTTCATCTTCATCAATAGTATTTGCGATAAAATATCATGATTAATTAGTATCAATTTTTAGAAAAGATACAATATGAAAAGAAATTACCCTTTAATAGCATCAAATGGATAGAAATATATTTCAACTAGAAAGAATCTATTACTCAATTACTAGAGGATTGATAGTAATTCTAGAATATGAAACAATTTATCACAATAAATTATCCTAGTCAGGTGTTTCATGTTTTGAAATAACACGATTCCTTATTTGACAATGGTTTTAAGTTATAAACATTACCAACCACCTAAATATATCCATGATATACTCACCTACAACAATAAATGTATTATCATTATATTCATGTAAATTAAAACATTATCCTTGAGATTTAATATCATTATGTCATCTGGGAGACATGATTTTAAATGTAAAATAATTTATTTGGACATGAAATTGCGAATATTAAATACTATAATATTATTATAACTCTGATGTGACACTACAAATAAAAAAAATTTAATGAATTTTATATTTCATCATTATAAATATGGGGTTTTTGGGAATACGAATAAATATAAAAAAATATTTTAGAATATTTCATAATTATATAAAAATTAAAAGTCAATTTACCCTATCAAATTCTAATAGACTGTGAAAAAATGTTTATTTTATGTTCTCATACATATTCACCAGAATGATTTCCAAGATATTCTCATCGCAAATCTTATAATGTTTATAATATATAGGTGCATCTCTTTCAAATATATTTCTCAAATAGTATCCTGATATAGATTTATTTCATTGAAAAAATATAATATCTACATACCTAAATCATTACAAATATAATTAAATAATTATAAATATCCCCGATTTCTATCATTGGGTTATTTCTATAAACAATGTTTTATTTAATATTGTTCCCAATTTTTCTGCTAAACATACATTAATATATAATGTAAAAAACGAGATAGTATATTTATATAGTTTAAAAAAATTATTACGTTGGCCTTAATAAAATAATTTTAATATATAATTACTAATTAGTTTATTAGTCATGGTGATCTAGATACAGGACTGTAATTTTGAAACACATGAACATGAAAGAAAAATATATACAATAAATGTAAAATAAAATCACTTTTTACCATTTCCTTATTTTTTTTATTTTTTAGAGCATAATATATGGAAAAGGAAATGGAATCTCTAAAAAATACTACAGGTAAGAAAATATAACGAATTTTTGATGGATGAATTATATGGATCTTTCAAGTAATATATATAGAATCCAGAAAAAATGTGATTAAAAAATAAGTCATTACCTCTTTGATAAAATTTAAGAATTTACCACATTAATGAAAAAACTTTAATGGAAACATAAATCATTATGATTAAATTTTTTGTAAGGATAAAAATATCAAATAAGTAGTATATACACCACATAAAAGTTAATTGGTTTAAATTATCCAATATATCTCAATATCGTTGAAATAGAGACATAATATCTTACCTCACACGTCCCACTAGATTAATATTCATTAACCTCGTGCAAAATGACTTTAAATATTTGATTATATTCTATCAGAAAAATATTAAAATTTAAAATATTGTATATGATACTCTTATAAAATATTATTACATATTCGTTAATAATATATAATTATTACAAGGATTTCATATGTTAACTAGTTTGTTTTCTCATGAATGTTTTATGGTACATTTTTTGGATATTTGTATAGATTATGAGGCCATAGTATCCAGAGTTATATTAAAGATACAAGTATCATATTATATATTAAGAAAAGTATTCACAATCATTCATGAAATTATGACATGGAAACTGAATCACAAAACATTGTGGAGATGATATGTCATATGTACACAAGAAAAACCAATTGATTTCCTTAATTGATGAAAGTGTAATGATTCTCAAGATATATAAAATCTATAAATTATATATTATTCAATATTCAGCATATATGATAATTGGTTACTTATATTTAAAATTATCTTTGTTTCGATAATGAAATAAAAATTACATCATTTTGAGAGGTGGTTGTCCGCCACACACAGAAGTGATGGTTTTGATTACAATTTAATGTAGATAGTGGTTGATAAATAGTAATATATGAAAATAATATCATTTCATGATACTGTTGAAAATTATATTGTTATATTGTTATTTTTTTAAATATATTTATATGATAGATGGTAATGTAAAAAAAGTCCATGGTGGAGATAATATAATTTTCGGATAAAATCTTACATTGGATTAATTGTTAATGGCTGATAGGTTAGTATAATGGGAAGAATAGATGTTCTATAATGCATATAATGTAATTTTTTGTAGCTTTTATTTATTCTATCATGATATATGGAATGAGATTTGTGATGAAGTTATGGGAGGCAGATCCCTTTCATAAACGAGGTTAGTGTAACACTAGTAAATTATAAATATTTTACGATAATGAAGTATCATATTTATATAAATTTGGATGAAAATTTATAATATTATAAGCGGATAACGTTATAGATGATATAAAACAAACCGGTGGGTTTTAGAATGATGTTTGTCATATAATCTCTTACTGTTATAGAGAATGCCTGGTAAACACGTTTCTTCCTTAGCCATATTAATTGGTTGGTAGTATATTAACGATTCATTAGGAAAAAAATTTAGTTAATATTATTTACAATTGTTAATAATTATGATTGTAAATATATTATCCATTTTATCAAATTCAGTTCACTGAATTGGATTATATTAATTTAAAAATACACCCAAATATCCTTGTGAAAATATAGTTTAACAAGAAATGAATTAATCATGTTTAATATGGGCATAAATAAACTACATAACTAGTAATCATAAAAATGTATAATTTAATTCATATATATATTTATATAATCGATAAATTTCATATTAATAATACTAAATTAATGATTATTTTATATAAATAAAATGGAAATTCATTATTCTATTTAGATAAATATTTTTCAAAAATGATGAATTTTTTTAATAAAAGTAATATTATATATATTTCTATCAAACAGAGTGTGAATAAATTTTTAATTATTAATATTATTATAAATTATTATAAATAAATGGATAAGTAGTTATTTATTTCATTTTTTTTAAGAAAATCCAATTTCCGAGGAAAAAACATTAAAATAAAATTATAGAAAATGTTTACATTATCTATTCAAAATTGAAATTCATCAAACAATATTATTTTTTGTCAATAAATATTAAATAAATAAGTGTATATTTTTTTATTTAATTATAAATTTCATTTACTATTATTTAAACTTTTGTATAACAAAATATATGAAGATTTTTTACTATTTAATCTGGGCATGATTAATGGTTGTAATATCTTGATGGTTTTCGGTATCCATACGAAAATCGTTGACCAATCAATCTTGATGATTCATAGCATATAGTATTTATTTTCATATTTTCTCAAATGAAATACACCACTATATCTTCATATATATTTATTATTCTACAATGAATATAAAATGATAAAATACAACTATTACCCAATAAATTAGTATTCATGTCTGGTATTGAATGGAACCATAAATTGTTTAATAACATTATCATTCTATCAATATTGAGGGAAAACTCAGTAATATTTCTTACATTTTTTAGAACTAATCATATTCTTTATATAAATTTTTTATCTTTAATGACATCAATGCTTTAAAAATAACCTGATATTGATTATTTTATCCAATTATTATATCAGTTCCTCATTAATCTATCAATAATCTAGAAATAATTGATCTTCTTTTCTCATAATAAATTATTTTATCTCTTGATCAGTTCAACATAAACCATTTCAAACACTTTCTTTTTCTATGGTGAAAATGTATTGTGTTTTTAATTGTTAATAAAATATAACAATATTTTATATATCATATTCAACTCCTTCTGAGTTCTTCTATACATTAAACTTTAATGATCAGTATATAAGTCACACCATCAGTAGTTTTGAATCATATGGTATAACCATAAAATTTCTCATGTGGAATCATAACTCCCCCTCCACAATGAATCACTATAGATCACAAAATAATCTCCAATACATGTTGTTGTATGTACATGTGATTTAATAATACTTCTATTCAGTTCCATAAAATATTCCAAACATTCAGAATTCTAATGTATCCTAGAACATTTCTATGTTATCTTGGTGATTTAATAATTAAAAATTTTGATACATTCCTAAAAATGATAACAATATCTTGCTAAACCTAGAAAAATATAGTTTTTGATAACAGTGGTTGGTATGAGATAATTTGTAGTGGCTTTTTTCTATGATGGATCCACCCATATGACCTAGATTAAGAATACATGACATAAAAAAAATTAGTATCTAAAAATCATTTTTAGTATCTAAAAATTAGAGATTATTAATTTTTTAAACAAATTATCATTACTTTTGTTATTCAGTACAATCATAAGGTGATCCTCATGTTATTCTATACCCTTGATATAAATGGCAATAAAATATATAAATACCAAATTATATTAATCAGAGAAATATATAATGACCATATATAATAAATAAATGATGGTAGAAGTGGAATCTGAAAGACTAAATGGAATCATTATATGTTCATTGTATTTATACCTTACACTACTTTTCTTTGGAATGTCTTCACTTTTGAGAATAACTGATATTATGTATGTCAAATACCTATATTGTAAAAATATTATGTTCTTTATAATTGACTAAACAAATGATTAATAATGGTTGGAAAATAATTAGTCATTATTTTATTGTTGTTAATTTTTAGTTATTAAATAAAGTTCCTCATTGATTATTATTATTATTTCGAACCAAATGAAAATCTGATCCAAATGGTGAGTCACATAGATGAATGAATCCAGTAATAATATTATCTTTGATGTTTGTTCTATTTC
Source organism: Viscum album (assembly GCA_963277665.1). Taxonomy (NCBI): domain Eukaryota; kingdom Viridiplantae; phylum Streptophyta; class Magnoliopsida; order Santalales; family Viscaceae; genus Viscum; species Viscum album. The sequence goes on along the minus strand of OY728157.1, from coordinate 1,749,361,753 downwards.
ACATTGATCAACTAGGGCCATTTATTACCAAGACATTAAAACATGTCTACGAAAAGTGATGATATATATTTAAAACAAAACACCATTATTTAGAGGATGACACAAAAATTAACCATGCCAAACATACAAAATATCCATTATAGAATTTATATACTTAATATTTGTTTGTCCCAAACAATATAAGAAAAAACATCCATCGTATAAATTAAGACTTATAAAATTTATTCAATTTCCCTAAAATATTAATATTTATGATCTCTCTAATAAATGATCATGGGTTTGTCTGAAACATATACTATTTCTTCCCTTATCTATCAATAGACCAGGGGATCATTTGATGAAATACAATCCATATGTCAGATGAAATTATATTTAATAGTAAGACTAATAAAATGATTTTACCGATGTAAATTACTAAAAAATATTAAATACAATAAGAATCATTAACATGAGATGTGATTATAAGAAAATATGTATATTCATTATTTACATAAAATTTAATCTATTATATGGATTTTTGATAACCATATAAAATTCTTTGGATATAATGAGTTTTTAGATGATGAATAAAATAATACATTAATAGTTATATAGCATATAATATTTTTACAATTCAACAAATTATAATAATACCACATATTACCGATACTGTTCACATAAGATATCACCTTTGGGGCAGGGCTAAAGATGTTTTTAATGCTGATCATCATCATTTTAAAATTGATTTAATAAATATTTAGAATAACTCTCATAATACGTATGTTTTATAATTGTATGGTGGGTGGATCATATTATTATGATTAATCTAAATTATTGAATAATATATTACTCACATCAAAGAATGAAAAGATTTCGTAATTATTATTCTTACCACACTGATAAAATTACTAGTCCCATTGAGAAAATATCTTCCAAGTATCCCTCCACACATTGAGAATATTAGAGGGAAAATATTCTTCATCTACCTGTTATTAATGAATGTAATTTTTTTATAATTGAAAAAAAAATTTCTTATCAAAATAATGAAATTTTTTAGTACCTTTAGTCTCAAATTTCTCAATGATAGAAGATTTATTGATTTATTCATAACTAATAAAGTCTCTAATGAATAATAAAATTTATATACTCTAATTACTGATAATAAGTTATTATACAAACGTAGATTTTGTTATGATTAATGTAATGGAAGGATACCAAACATATCTTTTGAAATCACCTAAATAGGCAGTAATGGATATATATTCCATATTATTTATAACAAAAAATTATGTATCCATTTTCATATAAAGAATATGAGAGAATAGCAATTGAAAAAAATATACTAATCTCATTCCACCCCATGGAATGAATTTAATCCTATTATCTCAATTTATTGATAATAGTAAAACAATAATATTATTCCCTATAATGCTAATAACATATAAAATAAATTAATCAAGCTATGGACATTAGTAAATAGAATGTTTTATGTGGCTATGATCCATTACTATAGAACTACTGGACTAGTAGACCCACAAAAATATGATGGATGATTCATCCTGAAGAAAAATATTAAAATTACCACTCTATATTCTCTTTTGGAATCACAATATGTTAATAATTGAATAATTTATTATATGGAAATAAATCATGTTTTATAATGAATCTCACATTCATTTGGTTACTCAGAGGGGGGATAAATGAATTTTAAATAACATTCTACATTGACATAATTATTAGAGGTTCATGAAATTGACTAATACCAAAAAAATAGTGTGAGAAAAATTAATCATAGAAAAAAACACATATTAATGAAAAATAATTAATGAATTCCTAATACATGGACCCTTTATATAAATATTTGATACATTAGGATTAACTAATGTCATTAAATGCCATCAAATATTCACATATGTAACAATGGATCATAATAATAATACATGGATGCCAAATAATAACATTCATGAGTCAAAAATGACCTATGTAGTAAGGGAACTCTTATTGTGTTGTAGATTTAACTTCGTGGTATAATATATTACCTATTTTGGGGTTATTTCTAATAGATTCATATATTCTAAAATAAAATCCACTTATAGTATCATTATATGGATGTCTTTTTATGAAATCATTCTTTTTTTACCATTACCTATGATGTTTTCATATACATCAGATTATCCCAAAGGTTCACAATAATGAATTATAATCCTTATTTCTAAATGTATATAAACGATCCTCTAAAAAATCTAAAAACCTGAAAATTATATGTATAAATATTTCATTGTATTAGATGAATAATCAAAATATAATGGTATGATTATTGAAAAGATAATACAAGAATGATATCCTTGAAAACATTGTTACATAAATATCTTACTCATAATATATCTACATCCACCCTCACTATATAATTAATTACAATCAACCTTAATTGGTATATCATACATAAATCTTCAATTTTTAGCTTATGGTGAGGAAATATAAGAAAGGGTGAGATCATATTCTTAGTTTTATAAATAGTTGGATACAAATGATAAATTAAATAACAAATGAGCATAAAAGTATTATAAAATTTTATTTGAATTTTAAATCCATTTCATACATTACATAGATCAATATCATGAGATGGGGAATAAAACATGGATGTTTATTATATGTGAATCATAAAAGTAATTACAATATTATCCATGCGAAAAGAACCTCATGATATGAAAATGTTTTTGTAATACCTATATTATTAAAAAATCATTTATATAGTAAAGGGATACTACAAATACTACCTTATTAGATTATGTTAACTCGCTATTACATAGTATCCTTAGTCATGTTTCACTCCCAGTACTATCATAGTTTACATTTTCCCTTACAATAATGGGTTAGAACTCCATTGTTATCCTTATTATGTAATGAGGTAACCTTATTTTTCCAGTTAATTAGTGGGATAATTTTTTTAACACCAATAATATTACTAAAATCATATATAAGTGTACCGAAATATCCTAAATCTTTCATTAGAGCATATCATGTGGATATATCGGTTCCATAAATGTTTAATTAAAACCTAATTTTTTGGTGGAAAGAAAATGGGTTTCATATAATTATCGAAAACTATTCAACATAAAATGAAATCTAAATAACTAATTTATATATTGCCATTGGATCATATCCCTATAAAAGTATATGTGACATAAAACTATGTAAATGTAGAACAAAATGTATGTAAAAGTTAACCAGAACATGTCTCGATGAAATCAACCCTTTCAAATTAAAATAAGGAATTGAAAAAATATATATATTCAAAAATAATATTGATCTTTAAAATAATCATCGAAATTTTTAATCGATTCAGAAAAGATGGAGTGGTTCGGATAGAGGTAAATTTTGTTCATGTTGTGTATATTAAAACAATAATTCCTTTTATATTTTCAACATACAAACAATAATAACAGGTTTTGGAAATAAAAAACTACTTATGAATTTTTTGTAAAGTATTAAATTTTTAAAACATATATTTGATTAATCATTGTTGAATATGAATCCTTTAATGAATTTTTTATAAAAATGTCCAATGTAGAAATTTGTATTTTTAATAATGTAATATAATGTCAACATTACCAAAAAACATTCATTCATCCTAATTTTTTTAATGATGTTATTATTAATTGAAATATTTAATATGTGAAAACAAATAGAGGATTATAAAATTAATAGGTCTCAGGACATATAGCTTACAAAATTTCAAAACCCATAAATTCATCATAAATAATCCTAATTAATAATATTATTAGTACATAAATACCATAGATCATGATCAACATTAATATAATGAAAATTATTCAAATATATAATAAATTTATATATGTTAATGTTATTTGAATATATAAATTATATAATTATAATATAATATTTTATCCTTTTATTACATTTCAACACCCATTTTTTCCAATTCATTGTTGAAATTGTCATATTTAGGTGTTAAATGATTCATTTTTCTTGAGAATTTTATTTTTTTTGTTATATTTCCAGTACATATATCATGATTTAAAAATATCTATGATTTTTATAATGATATAAATGTAACACCCCAGGTAAATAAAGAATATGACATTTTTTTATTTATCCATATTTGTGAATAAAATATTAATATTACTTTAAAAGGGGTGCTATGCTTGATGGCATACCCAATATGCAACACCGAGTTTCTTGGGAATCTTACGTTGCACTCTAATAATAAAATAATAATATTTTAAACAGTAGTTAACGCCTGGCCGTTGTAATGGCGGGAATGAACAAAACTAACGACAAAATGATTATATATGTTTTTCATATATTTTTACTTTTTACAATAAATGTTAGAGTATTAAAAATGCAAATGAATCCAATTTTAAGCGTAAACATTCTAATATTCTTTAAAAGGTCGATTAACTGCCTTTTGATGGCGAACCACTTTTAAATCCACTTTTTGAAAATTTTATGTGTTATATTTGAAAAAATAAAATTCTTCTTTAGAATTGGGACATCAAAATTTACTTTGTGTAAATTTTTGGTATTTTTCCGAAAAAGATTAATTTTAAATGAATAGTGAAAATGTTGTATTTTAATTCAAAACCTCTTTTTAATCAAATTTATTTATATGATTAGATTATCTTTTGAATTGGTTTTAAAGTGAAATTAGAAAATATTTTTACCATTTAATCCAATAATGTTCTTTGGAATTAATTTCACTTTGAAATCAGACTTAAACTAGTGTCAATCTTTTGATACATTTGTTTTATAAAAACACGCTATTTGTTTTAACAGCAGGAATTAATTATTAAATTAATTAATGCAACTTATATGTTTTTTATTTTGTAAAATAGACATCATTTTTGAATTCGGAATATCAAATATAGCTTAGGGTAAATTTTTGGTAATTTTCTGAAAAAGTTGAATTTTTAATGAATAGTGAAACCACTAAGTGGTACTTATAAAAATTGATTTTCCATTTAAATGAAAATTTTCCATTTTTGTGTTTTGAATTTCAAAAATATGACATACATGGTTGTAATTAAGAAGTAAAATGTGGTTCAATGGGATGAAAATAATTTTTTGGTGAATAGTAACTTATTATGTTTTTAATCGCGGTTAGAGGTAATTATTGGAGTTTAAGGTAAGAATAATGTTTTAGTAATATGAAATGATCGAGACACATGTCCTACCCTCATTTGATGAGTCATGGACGACCATGATAATCTATGGGTAAACTTGGGGACCCCATGGAGCCACTTTGGTTGGAAAATGACATAAATACCTTTTTATTTAATGTTAAAATTAAAATGACACAAACATGAGTTGTTTTACTAAAACTATTTTTAAAGAGGGTTATAAAAGTCATATTTTTTACAATAAATAGTAATTGGAAATCTAAAAATATTTCCTACTTAATAGTATTTTTGTATAATTTATAGACATTAAATAAATTAAATTATTTATGACATCATGATGATGCAGCGATGACCTCATTATTTAACGATTTAAATAAAATGGAAAGATAATGTAAAATATAAGACCTACACATGTCCAAAACCTATTGGATGGGTGGATTTAGAACCCTTATCACCTTATCCTCGAAACAAATCAATGTGGGACTATTAAAATTCGAAACTCATTCTAAAATAAAGTAACATTTCTTTACTTTCCAAAAGTGCCCCTCCTCTCCTCTTATAAAAAGCCCCCACCTCTACTTCATTACCCACACTTAAAAAGCCATTGTATTGGCTAACCCCTGATCATTTTGCCTCTCCACATCCCTCTCTTACTCCTAGAATCCTCACATTGGGCAGAAGTTTTCCCAAGGATGCCTTTGAGCTCAAACCAACAAGAGTTACCCAATTTTCAGGTAATGTCTTCACATGTGTCCTTTTGTTTTATTTTGCTTCTCCAACCCCCTAAAATCTTTTTATTCATTTATTTTGTAACAAATCCAGTATCTTCAATATACTAGGATGTTTTTATAGGAATTATTCGAGCTACACTTACACACACCTACATTTAATGGTTAAAGAACATATTGTTTCTGTGGATGGCGAATTTATGCCTCACGAAACGATGATTGTTCAACATTCTTCTAACACCTTCAAAGATGGCCATTAAGATGACACTATATTTATATATGATATATAATATGTTTATGTTTTACTTAAGCTTCTGTATTTTTCATTTGTGTCATACCTTTATGGTTTCCATTATGGGTAAACGCGATATCTTCATTTAAGGAAGTGCGAACTACCGCCCCCTCAAAGTGATTTGATTCGTTAATACCATATGTGGAACGTATAAAGGATATATTTCATGATATTATATATGATACCATATTGGAATTAAAATACTATTATATATCATTATGTTTCAATTCCATTAAATTTGAAATAGAAATGGAAGTAGCGTTCATGCGTACGTACGGCTTACCGTCTCCGTGAATTGTACATTTCATTTCTTATCTCAAAATGTTATGTACTATTATAAGTACATATATATAAATGATTTATATGTAATATATTACATATAAATGATGGATACAATTATGAAATTATAACATATATATATATATATCTAATTTTGTTTTATTTCCATTAATATGACAAAAAATAAAAGTAGCGTTCATGCGTAATTACGGCCTACCGTCTCCATGAACGGTGCTTTTAATTTTTATCTCCAAATGCTATCTAATAGTATAAAATGAATATATACTAGATATATATGATATTTAAAACATCAATACTATTCTGGATATTATTTACCTATAACTACATGGAAAATTATTTTCCAACAAGTTCAATTTTTGACTCATGTACCGAACATCGACAAAAACTTCTGATATGAACTCATATTATTAAAAAATTATTATAACATTAAAATATGTGATATGACCTGAATAATAATCTTTATAGGAGTTCCTTAAGAAATTATAAATTGACAAATGTTTATTATTCAGGAATATAAAGAAATGAACAAGACAAGTTGGACTTGAGGTAAGGGATTCGACTCCTCTCTTCTTTTTAAAATACACTCTTCTATGTCATTCCTTTTAAAGCTCATCTTTCTTGTTACTGTAATATTCATTTATATTACTGTTACTGTAATTTTTATCTTCATATTATGATAGACCCTATTCTCTCTCATCAATCCATTTTGGATGTTTTGAGTGGCGTCGTTAGGCTGCAGAATTTTTGTAAGAGATCCAACCTCTCTCATCTTTTTTAAGTACTATCCTTTATGTCACTTCTTTTAAGCTCCTATTTGTTATGATGGTGGATGTTTTTTTATATTCCTATTTCTGTAAACTTTATGTTAATATGATTAGAGAACCTATTTGATCTCATCATTCCATTTTGGATGTTTTAAGTGGCGCCGTTAGGCTGCCAAGTTTTCGTAAAGGATTTTTCATCTCACTTTTATTCCCGTGAGATTTATGCTACATTTGCCACAATTTCCTTTTAGTCGTATATGTACTGACCATTATTCTACTCTTTGTGTAATATAATTTCTTTTATGAGTATTTACATCAATGATTTATTGTCCTTCTATCATGGGGTGTATGTTTCGAAAGATACCCAAGTGGGTAAGGGAACCTTTCACCCTCCTTTTTTTTAAAAGACTTCTTTTGTTGGGTCTTTTAATTTACATATTGTTATGCTGCGATATGTTCTTCAATATCCTTATTGATGTAAATTTTATGTCCAAGTGATGAGATACCCTTTTTATCTCTCATCAACTCATTTTGATGTGACACCGTTAGGCTGTCAAGGGAACTTCTTAACCCAATTTCGATTTCTTTGGATTCAACATGTAGTTATTGAATATGTCATCCTTTGAATATGTGTGAATGACATTTGAATATTTTACACATAATATACAATTATATTGGGTGTATATATAATTGTCGCACATAATTATGAGATTGATTTATCCTTAATTTAAGGATACCATCTTTATAATGGATTTCATCTCAATTTACATTTCCATTGAGACTTCATTGTTGTTATGCACCAATTCACTCTTATATCGTGTATATACCATCATTTGGAATATTATATCATGAATCCCTTTATTCTCATGATATTATAAAGTTTTTATTAAATGTTATTCCTCAATTATTGTATTTAAGTGTCTCTCATTTTGTTAAAAACCCTTTAACTAAAATATCGTTTTAAATGTTTTAATGATTTAATCTTATAAGTATTTCGAATTAATATACATGTTTTCAAAATGGTTTTAAGGACTTATTTATATGGATATTAATGGTTTAAAATGTTAAAAGATAAATATTTGTATGGGACACTTTGATTCAAAAATCTCTTTATTAAATGTTTTAAATGGTTATGAAAATGGTTTTTAGAATGGATTCATTATTTCAATATCTTAAAATGTTATATTGTTATTGCAATGTGGGAATGTTATCTTTCATTTATGCTTAAGTTATGTGCTATGATTATGTTATGGTTCTTGGGCATTGTTATGAAGACGGGTGGTTCCGTGATAAACTAAGGCCGGGTGAGCCCGATATAGCTCTCAAATGCATTGGGTAACGCGAAGGGGTTAAACATTAAGGTTTCTCTGAAAAGATTTAGGGAATATAATGTGGTGGGTATTCCAAACGTAACCAAGAGGGTTACTCCGTACTTAATAATGTTATGAATGCCTCAAGTTACATTTTATGTCTTATGATTTCTATGATTTATTCATGATTTTATGAGGTATGTTAAAATGCTTATGTTTTATGGGTAAAGTATGATTTCATTCATATGTATACATGTACTCATTTTCATTTCCATATTTTTATAACCCTTACTGAGCTTTTTATGCTCATCCCAAGTTTTTTTGAAATGTTTTTCATAGGTCAAGGGAAAGGTACATGATATGATGATAGTGACAAGGAAGTGTCAAGAAAGAATCCATGTTTTATTTTAAATATGTTTCCGTTGATGGGATAAATGAATATTATCTTTATGTAACCACTTTGTTTAAATGTGGAATGTAATGCATGTTTTAAGATATAATTCTCTAAAACTCTAAACCTGAAAAGTTCATCAATGTGTAATCTTGTAATAACTCAAGATTAAGTAAGGTTTAAGGCTGGGGCATTATAATATATTTTACATATATTCATTATATATATAGTAATCTATAAACGAAATAAATATAATAAATAATTACATTATTGAAGAAGATTGTGTGCCATATGTACAAAATAATATTGTTACCACAATTCAAATGGAATAAACCAAATAAAGGTAAATATTAATTAAGATTTAAATAATATTCATTATATAATATATAAAATATATAATCCTTTAATAGATCCTTATTGCCATTTTTTAATGTATAAATGAGATACGAATAACATCTCTTTGTGAATGTAGTAGTCAATATATACACACAAACCACGTTATTATTTTCCAATTGATGGGAATAAAATAAGAGAGTTATGATATCATAACTCATAGTTTAAAATTATCTTATAAATATAATATATAAACCTTTTATCCATCATAACATAAATCCGTGATTCATATTTTTGGGAATCAAATATTTTGGTAACATGGATTTGGTAGTCCATAATTTTGGATGACTGATAAATTGACATATCATTATTAGAAATGATGGAATAAAATTTAGGATTCATGAACATAAAAAGACATCAGTATAATGTCGAAATAGAATATAGCATTTTAATATGAATACTAATTATTTATAATATGTAATTGAATAAATATGTTAAAAGTGTTTTGGTAGATTGATTACATCTACTTCAATTGGCCTTAATTATATCATTTATTTGTGGCCTATATATTAAATGTTTATAAATAATGAAACCTATAAATACGATATAATATTGTTTGTAAGATAATTTGGAATGGATTTTTGAGATATTTGGTTTATGGGGGTGTTTATAAAAGAATGAATTGATGAAACACCATAATTTCTATTTGAAATATATATTTTTGAATTAATTTAATCATTTTTTTGAAGTTTTGAATTTTAGGCAACACTAGATATAAATTTTGTTATTATAAATCGCCAATTTAATACCATTTTATGATACACGATGTTACATAGTAATTATATTCTACACCAAGATAATATTATGCTATAAGAATCACAAATTCATCTTGCATTATACGCAATACTGTGTTTTAATTCCTTTTTCTACAACGCTTATTTTGAAACTATTTTCTTGTTATTTTAAAAAATTTATTTTCTTGAAAAAAATAATTTTTTTTATTCTTGAATTTCATAATTATTTTTGATGTTTTTATTTTTATGTGATTTTTCATTATTTAGATAATGGTAAACATACTATATTTTATAAAAAACGTTCATTATCATTAAATTGTTATTAATATTTAATTATATTTTAAATTTTTTTTAACCACAAAATATATCATTTATATATCTATTAATTAAATATAGTTCATTAGAATCATTTATTATATTTTATTTTTAAATAAAAACTTATTTATATTTCAAAAAACATCCTGTTGAAACCTGAAATCTCAACACGTATATAATATAAGCATTATGTTTCAGATTTTCAGTTTTGTGATACGAATTTTATTAATATATGAATAAACTGTTTTAATAATTATTATTTTTATATCAAAATCAGATCATCATATTTTTCCACACGAAAAATTTTTGGATGTAATTAAAATTAATTACGGAGATTATAGTAAAATTCAGCATAACTTGGGGATAAACCTTAATATTAAAGGACTAAATGACCTAGAATCTTTTCCATAAATTATTTAGTTGCTACTATTTCTACCATATCACCTATTAGTAAAATTTTTATCAGTTACAGGGATATTATTCCATTAAATTTATTTGTATACCATGTTAATTGGTCCACAATATCCAATATATCTCAATAGAGAGGAAATTGAGACAAAATATCTTACCTCAAACATCCAATTAGTTGAATATTCATTAAGATTATTCATAATTATTTTAAATATATTTTTATCTTATAACAGAAAAGTATTTAAATTTATAATATTGTATATGGTACTCTTATAACATCTTGTTACATATTCTTTAATAATATTTATATATTATTATTATTTCATATGTTATATAGTTCATTTTCACATATACATTTTATTTTTGATGTTCAATATTTTATGAATAGTTTATAAAGTCATATTATCTAGAATTATATTTAACATAAAATTATCATATTATATAAAAATAAAAGTATTCATTATCATTCATGAAATAGTGACATGGAAAATGAATCACATAACATTATAGAGATGATATGTCATATGCACAAAAGAGAAAAAATCACATTTCGATAATTGTTGGAATTGTATGGATAATCATGATATATAAAATATAGAAAATTGATATTTTTTGATTTTCATCATATATGTTAATTTGTTCCTTAATTTTATAAATTTGTTTGGTTTGATGATGGAATACAAATTACAACAGTTCACGAGGTTGTAGTTCTCTATACATAGAAGTGATGGATTTGATTCCAATTTAATGAAGATAGTGGTGGATAAAAAATATTTTATAAAATTAATAGCATATAAATATATTTTTTATAATTATATTGTTATATTGTAATTTTTAATACATATTTTTAGGATGTATGAGACTGTAAAAATGAAAGGCCCTGGCATAGGTAAATAGATTTTCATAGAAAATCATACCCTGGATTAATTTTTAAAAGCAAATTGGTTTGAATTTAGGGAAGAATAGATGTTATGTAATTTAGATAATGTTATTTGTTTGTCTTTTAGTTGTTTTTTGATCAATATATATAGATTGAGATTGGGGATGATTTGAATATTGGTGATCCCTGTCATAAATGAGGTTAGTGAAACATAAGTAAATTATTAATGATTTATGATAATGAAATATCATATTCTTATAAATTTGGATGAAAATTGATAATATTATATGGGCATAATGTTATAGATGAAAAAACCAACTGGTGTGTTGTAGAATATTATTTGGTCATATAATCACTTATTGTTATAGAGAATTCCAGATAAACACATTTCTACCTTAACCATATTAATTGGTTAATATTATATTTAATATTCATCATGAAATAAAATTAGTTAACCTTATTTCTTGTTGTCAATAAGTATGATTCAAAATATGGAATCCATTTTATCAAATTCAGTCAATGGAAATGGAGTATTTTAATTTAAAAATAATCCCACAAATCCCAGTGAAATCACTTTTACAAGAAATGCATTATTCATGTATAATATGACCATAAATTGACTATATAACTAATAATAATAATTATGTGTAATTTAATTCATATATATATATATATGTGTGTGTGTGTGTTTATTTATATATATATATATAATCTTTAAGTTACATTTTAATAACACAAAATTAATGATTATTTCAATTACTGAAATAGAAATTCATTATCCCTTTTAGAAAAATAGTTTTCTAAATTTAAAAAAAAATTATTTAAAATAATCTTATTTATATTGCTGTAAAACAGATAGTGAATAAATTTAAAATTTAAATATTATGATAAATTATTATAAATGAATGGATATAAAGTTATTCATATCATTTTTAATTTTTCATAAAATCTTATTTCTAAGGGAAATATATAAAATATAACTATATGATATTTTTATATTATCTAATCAAATTTTATATTCATCATATATTATTATTTCCCTATCATTAAATACTTTAAAAGAAGTGTATAGTTTATTCATTATATTATAAATTTCACATAATATAATTTAACCATAGGTATTACAAAATATATAGCGATGTTTTACTATTTTATCTAGGTATGATTAGTGGTTTTAAAACCCCTTGTTTTTCCATATCTCATACATTACTTGCTGACCTATTAAACATTGTGATTTTTACCATAAAGTATTAATTCTCATGTTTCACTAAATGAAATACTCTTCTATCTCTTCATACATATTCATACATCTACGAAGAATATTAAATGATAAAATACAATTTTTACCCAATAAATCTTTATTCATGTCTTGTATTGTCAGAATACATAAATTTTTAAAACACATTATCATTCTATCAAAATAGAGGCTAAATTCAAGAACATTTCATTCATTTTTTTAGTAGTCATCATATTTTATATACGTCTATTTAATCAACAATGGGTCAATAGTTCAAAACTCATTTGATATTGATTACGTTTCTCCCATTATATTATCATTTCCTCATTCATCTGATGATAATATATAAATATTAGATCTTGTTTTATATTAATCAATAATTTAGTCTCTTGATCAGTCATTCATAAAACATTTCCCACCTTTTCACATTCCATGGTGGAAATGTATTGTGTTTTTGAATTCTTAATCTAATCGAACAATATTCTATATATCATATTCAACTCCTTTTGAGTTATTATATACATTAAAATTTTATGATTAGTATATAAGTCACACCATCAATAGTTGTGAGGCATACGATATAACCATATAATTTTTCATCTTGACCCAACACATCATCATCCACAATGAATCACTATAGGTAACAAAACTATCTCCAATACATGGTGTTTTTTTAAATGTGATCTAATAATAAATCTCTTCAGTTCCTTAACATTTTCCTAACATTAACAATTATAATGTATATTGGAACCATTCTATGTTATCTTGGTGATTTGATAAGAAAAAGGTGTGATACTTATCAAATAATTTAGGCAATATCTTGCTAAACCACAAAAATGTAGTTCACGGTCACTGTAGTTGTTATGGGATAATTTATAGTGGCTTTTTCTATAAGGGATCCACCCATATACCCTATATTATGAATATTTGACCCATAATATGTTTTTTAGTATCTGAAAATTAGAGAAGATTAATTTTTCTTACAAATTATCTTTACGTATATTAATCAGTACAATCCATGGGTGATTCTCATGTTATTCCATACTCTAGATATATGTGGGAATAATATCTATAAATACTGAATAAAATTAGTCACGTAAATATCAAATGACCCTATCTAAAAAAATTATGCTAGAGGGAGAATTAGTAAGACTAAATGAAATCAATATATGTTAATTGTATACATACCTCACACTGATGATTTTATTTGAAATCTCTTCACTTTTGAGAAACAACTGATAGTTTGTAGATAGAATACATATAGTGTAAAAATATTGTGTTATTTATAATTAAAAAAACACATCATTAAAAAATGGTTGATGATAATTACTCTTTACTTTTATGTTGTTCATTTCTAAAAAATCAAGAAAGTTCCTCATTGATCTATCATTATTTGGAACAAAATGAACATCAGATCAAAATGGTGATGCACATGGGTAAATTAATCCAATAATAATATTGTCCATGGAATTTTTCAATATTTCATGTAGATCAACTAGATCCATTCAGTATAAAGACGTTAAAATGGGTAAAAAAATTTATGATTTATATTTAAAACTAGACATCATTATTTATAGAAAGACACACAAATTAACAATGTAAGAAAGCCTAAATATCCCTTATAGAATGAATATACTCAATATTTGTTTTCCCAAAACAATATGAGAAAAGATACACCATTCATATTAATAAATACATATACAATTGATTCAATTTTCATAAAATCGTAATATTTATTATCTCTCTAATAAATGATCATGGTTTTGTTGGGAATATAATATATTACTTCCCATATTTAACAATAGATATGGAAATTATGTGATGAAATACAATCCATAACTATGATGACATTAAATATAACAGGGAGACTAATAAAATTATTTTTTAGATGTAAATTACAAACAATATTAAATAAAATAAGAATCATTGACATGAGATGTGATCATAAAAATTAGTTGTATTGATTATTTATTTAAAATTTAATCAATGATATGTTATTTTGATACCCATAATAATTATGTTGGTATAAATATTTTATAGATGATGAATAAAATAAGACATTAATAGTTATATAGTCTAAAATTAGTTCACGATTCAACTCATCATAATAATCAAATAAGATTTCACATTTTGGACTTCGATGAAGATGTTTTGAATATCGATAATCATCATTATAAAAATGGATTTCATAAATTATTAGAATAAATAAGATAATCCTTGAGTTTCATAATTATAATTTGGGTGTCCCATATAAATATAATTTATCAGAATTATTAGATAATATATTTCATACATCAAATAATAAATTGATTGCTTAATTAAAAATATTACCACAATAAAATAATTACTTGTCCCATTATGAAAATCTACTCAATTTATCCCTCTACACATTGATAATACGAGAGGAAAATATTCTTCATCTACCTGTTATTTATGAATCTAATTTCTTTATAAATGAAAATTTTATTTCTTATCAAAAAAATGAGATTTATCAATAACTGAAATCTAAAATTCTACCAATAAAAAATATTTATTTATTTTTTCATAGTTAATAATGTCTCTTAAAAATAATCCTTTATAGTTACTCTGAAGGAAGATAATAAATTAATTTTCAGCCATTTATTTTAGTTAGATAAATATACTAGAAGGATACCTGGCATGTCTTGTAAAATTATTTAAATAGGAACTAATTGATATATATTCCATATTCTTAAGATAAGAGAAATATATATTCATTTTCATATGATCAATATAAGGATAATATCTAATGAAAAAAATAACCCAATCTCATCCCACTCTATGGAATGAATTTCAACCTATTGTATCAATTTATTTATAATAGTAAACCAATTATATTATTCTCCTTAAATATGACAACATGTGATTCACTTACCCCAATTACCCAGAATCGGGGAATTATTACAAAACATTAGCATGATACTAGAAATCATGTCCTGAAAGGCTTATCAGTTTAGTATCCTTGGATGAACTAGATACATACATAAGTTTTACATTATATCATGAAATAAAACAAAAACAGCATTGTGTCCCCTTTGAACACACTTATATCCCATAGCCAATTATTATAGGTTAATAGTAACATACATCAATGAATATTGGGATAAATAAAACATAAAAAATGGTTGATCTCAGATGCTCAGAAAGGATAACAATATAGCAGAAACTATAATAAATAAGAACAAACATTTAAGGCAATGTATAAGACAAGAAAACCAGCTTTTTAAACATAAAATTAAGCATAATATGTATATTATTAATCAAAAAATTCCATTTACATATTAACATGGATATTCTACTGGTCAAATAATCACATGTAACATCAATAGCCACTTTCATAATGATGGAATTCATAATGCCAGACATCATAACCACATAGTCACGGCCTTGATCCAAGACTTCAAATAATAATTTTGTCAAGTCCTTGTGCCAAGACACTAATTTGTCTCATGGGACATACTGATGCATCAAGGAGCTATAGTGGGATCCACCCATCACTTACTAAGTGCATTTAATTCTTCATATTAAAGGTTGAAATATAATCTAAAGATTTTTATTAAAATAATCGTATGAAATGTCAATACATTAACCATAAACCAAGAATGGTATAGAAATTGCACATACATCGTTAAACATAACTCAATGAATACAATATGGAAGAATTTATTATAATAAATTAACATCAATTGAGAATAATGAATGATATTGGCATAGATGAAAATAATCATGAAAATATTTAATGGAAATATACCCCTTTTTCTTGTAATCATTTAAAAGCATAATTATTTATCCAGAAGTGGTTTTAAAGAGACTTTTGAATCAAGGTGTCCCATACCACTTTGAAACATTAAAATTGAATTTTAAATTTAAAACATTAATTTCCATACAAAGAAATCCTTAAAACCATATTAAAACATCGAAATTAATTAGAAATATTCAGATGAATAAATATTTAAAACATTTAAAATGATATTTTAGGTAGAGTTCCTAACCAAATGAGAGGCACATGAATACAAATAATTGAGGTAATAAAAAACTAATAATATCATTATTATAATGGGATTAATGATATATTATATTAATTCACAATGTATACAATAAATAAAAGTGAATTGGCGCATATCAACTAGGACGTCTCAATGGAATGCAAGTTGAGATGAAATCCCTTATAAAGACTGTATCTTTAGGTTAAGGATCAATCAATGACATAATTATGTGCGAAAAAAATAAATAAACTGAATATTATTGGATATTCATTGTAAAAAATCATAGGACATTCACACATATTCTTGTAACAAAAACACCTATGACTCGGATGTTTAACTCAATGAATGAAAATTAAGTTAAGATTAATCTTATCATGTTCATATCATTGACTTGAGAAATTATCAATGGCATGATTATGTGTATCAAAAGAATAAACACTCAAACTGGAGTGTAAATTAATACATATATTGATAAATAGTTATTTCACACATAATCATGGAGGAAAATAATATATGATGTTTGTGTAAATCCTAATGAGTGGAAATCAGAATTAAAAATTCCCTTACCGATTTGATGACTTATGAAACATACACCACCTAAAAGAAGGATCATAAAATGAAGATGTAAATAATTAAAATTTCATGTATATTACATAAATAATACAATAATGGGACATAAATACACCACCTGGAAGGATATAGTGGAAATATAGCATGAATCTCACGAAAATAATAAATGAGATGAAAACCCCTTACCACATTGTAATCAATCTAGTTGTATGAAAAAATGATAATAACCACAAATTTATTCATAGTATAAGATGAATATAAAGAGAATCATGATAATATATTTCAAATTTAAGTACACAATACACAACATGAAATATAGTAGTTGTGAATAGTGGAGATCTCACAGAATTTACAATTAAATAAGAAACCCCTTACCTTGTACTTTTCCTTGGTATATGGTAAGTTAACCTCCAATTTAATGATTAAATAATTTTTATTAAATTATAAAATAACAAACTACATAAATATGATATCATATATGATTATCTAATATTGGTTTCTTAATGATATTTCAGTAGTATCATTGTTTTGGTTGTTAACTAATTCATTTTCCTTTATATGTTTTATAACATAAGTCATATTTTTTATGTATAGGATTTATTTGATTCATATCCAGAATGATATTAATTTCTTAAACAATATTATTAATTATAAAATTAAAATTATTTTTGAATTATTATGTTGGGGAATGATTCTCATCGTGTTCATGGAGTCTGGAAGTCGTGCGTATGCACGATTGAAAATATCATTATATTGATGGTGAACTAATATGTAATTGGATGTTATATAATATATAAAAAAGCATTAAATAGTTGTATTTATTATTTAAATCATTTATAATCATTATTAAACCCATCCAAATAATGAAGTGTTTGAATAACAAACTACACCCCGACGTGGAGATGGTAAGTCGTACGTACACATTTATGGTGATTTTGTCATTTATAGGATGTATAGAATAATGAATATGGTTGTACCATATTTATAATAATATCAAATTATATATAAGGTACTAGATTTATTATTTTGGTATGGAAACAAAAATATAAATAGGAAGTGGAAGAAGAAAAGAACTTGAATGAGGGTGGTGAAATTATCACCTCTTCTTCGGGTGTTTCCTTTTGAGTTGATCAAAAGGGCTCCATAGGTTGGCTTTCTGATCAATTTAATTCCTCTATCATGAAGTGAGGGAAGTTGGGAATATATTGGGGCAGTGGTTGGCTTAGCCAAATGTCTTTGGAGGTTTGAAATTAATAGAATATGAAATACCCTTTTATAAGAGAGGTGAGGGTCACTTTAGGGAATGCTTGAAATATTATTTTATAATAAAATAATTTTCTGTTTATAATTTCTAGAAAATGATTTAATTGAAATATTAGGTTTTTATTGGTTGAATTTCTATAAACCAATATGTTTTATACAAGTTTATCTTTCCATTGTAACCTTATCATTCAGATTTAACTCCTAGTTATATAGTTAAACTTTTACCGCGTCTTCTTGTATTCCTACTATATATGGTTAATAAACATACTATAATATTCCAAGAGAACCTATAGTGGTTCATTTATGACATATATAATATTATTTAAGCCCTTTGAATGAATCCTAGTTTTTTAGGAATATTACATCAACCAATAGAATAGTATTGTTTCTATAAATTATTTAATGTAAATTTTGACACTATTTGGTATTTTGTTTTTGTGATTTATAAAAACATTATCACATTGAAAAAAATTAATCTAATAAACCCAAACATGGTATATTAACCTAGAAAATTCGTTTATGGAATCAAAACATTTAAATTCTATTTATTTTAATGTTTATAATATAAACTATTTTAATATTTCCTTTTGAAGGTAATTACTAAATCATCCTCATGTCAAAAATAAATTTAATTATATAATATCTAAAAATTATAAATAAAATACAATTATTTAAGAAATATTTTTATATTAGTAATTAATATTTATAGTCCAAATGATAACTTATATTACCCCATGTAAAAATAGTTTTCCTAAAAGATATATGTTTAGGTTATTTTTGTCATTACATTCATTTAACTAATATAAACTGTCATTATCACTCTTAATTGGATCCATGTGGTCCCAAAATCGACCCAAGGATGCCCATTGTCGGACATGTATCCACTAATATTAATCAGACACAAGGTAGGGTAATTTAATGTTATTATAATATTATTTTTTGTTCTTATTTACCAGATTTTCCTTTTAAACATGGTAAATAAAATATTTACTGAAGTAATTATTAATAATTTCTAAAAATAAAAGTTACCTAATAACACAATTTTGACATAAAAATTCCAAATATGGAATCCATTTTTACAAATTCAAAACATATAAGTGACAAAAATTAATTTAAAATTAATTCTTTTTGTCAAAACAAAAGGTGAGTTTTTAAGAAATAATAACTATAAAAAGATTAACTATTGTTTATATCCAGTCTAAATGTGATATTATATAAAATGACCAAAATTGTATTAAATGATAAAAATATAATTTAATTTTACCTGCAAACCATTCAAATTCCAAATATAACACAATAAATTATTTCGATTAAAAGAGTTGTTTTCAATTAGAATTTAGTATTTTTCAGTATTCATAAAGTTATTTTAGTTACCATAAAAGTATAAAAAATTTATCCAAAATAATGTTTTTATGTCTTTATTCTAAATATGAATTTAATTTCATTAAATTATGTATATAATATGGTCGAATATGGGTTTTAAAAAGGGTTTTCCATTAAAATGTGGTAAAATTTCATTTTTTGAAAAACATTTCATTTATCTAAAAATTGAATTTGTTCTTATATTATGTATAAAAACACAAAATATGGATTCTAAAATTAAATGACATATATAAAATTTAAATTTTAGTTAATAAAACTCATAACCACTTTTTGATTTTCTAGTTTGGTTTCTCGTGTTGTGATCAAATGCAGTGTTGCGTGTAGGGAAAACTATTGAATTACATTAAAAAAATAACTTATTATTAAATATTGGGGTGTTAAATTCTTCCCCCATTTTGGAAATTTCATCCTCGCAATTTTAAAATAGGGCTAAGGAACTTCATTGAATATCCCAAATCAGAAAAAGTGTCAATGAAACTATCACTTAAAAAATAATGTGATGTAAAAAGGTCACCTGAGTTTACCCATACTAGGATTCCTTGTAAGAAAATATGGATATGGAAGAAATAATATGTGTCATCTTCAGTTAGAGAGTTATAGAAAACATGATCCGAGGAATGTTAAAACAAGAAAACCACAAAACTATGATGGGACAAACGGTCATTAGTTTCCCAGTATGAAAAGTAAACAGACAAAGTTTGTGGTTTTAAGTTCCATTTCATACTATTGAAGAATTTATTTATGATATTTGAAATGAACATAATGAGATATAGATAATTTTAAGTATATTTTCATCCTTTTACAAATTTCTACTGTTAACTTTCCTTTTTTTTAAATGATGAATATTCAAGATGAATTGCTCACACCTAAAGCGCTAGAATAATAATCTACTAAATCACATAATCCACAAAGTATAAAATATATATTTATATTTTTTAGAGATTAATAAAAAATGGTTACTACAAGATTAGATAATCCCCAAAAAGGATAATCCTTTACAGAAAGAAATACTAATATTAATTTCTAAAATTAATCCAACAATACCCAAAGTTCAGTAAACAATATTCTATAAACAATTGTCCTTAAAAGTCATTAATTTAATCAAAACTAATGTTGAAACAAAAAACATAGAATAATTAGATTACATAGACATTCATGTTAAATGGTATCTCCAAAAAACATCGACTAATCTTAAAGTCACATACTTAAAAGTAATTAACCTAATCACATATTCCCTATGATAGGTTAATCATTTCCATAAATAACCCAAATCATTATAAATATAAAATAAAAACATAGATAAAAATCAACCATTACTCCTCAAATGAAATCCCAAAGTATTCTATATTCCTTAGGCATATAGTGTTCCCAACCGAGTGAACATTTTCTAAATTAACATTTCTCTCTTAATCACGAAACCAATTTTTTATACTACAGATATCCATTTGATAAGACATAAGATAAAAAATCAACTAATTACTTATCAATAAAATAATTTAACTAAAAATAATTAGTCACACTAAATAGGGACTTCATGTAGTCCAGTGGTAGGAGGTAAATCCCAATCGCACTACGATTGTGGGTTGATTCTGACAGCTTTTTCTGATGTGATTGTTTGTCACACAGTCTGCATGATATCCTATTTCAAAATCTATATTTATAACATTCCAAAAATGAGAAAAATTCCTTAACAATAACCATAACATAATTTCACAACTAATGTTATCACATACCTCGAATTTTCATCCCAAAAAGTTAATAACTTGTAATTTCCTCAAATTCAATGACAATATAAACCCAAATGGTTATTTATAACAATATCAACAATAGAAAAATTAATTATTCCTAAAATAACATTTCATATAACAAACTCCATGGTTACACATACAAGAGAAAATTAATCCAATGTAATCCCATCAATACAGAGGACTACTACTTTTAAAAATTTCACAATACATTTATTTCTACATTGGTTCTTCTTGACCTAGAGGTTATCCTATAGAATATGGCATTCACTCAGGTAATTCCCAGGTCCCCTATATTTGTTGAAAATTACTATAAATGGATTCTTAGGATTATTTTTATTTACTTCCATAGTACTAGTTATTTTTCAGCAATTATATACATTATTTCCTTCTTTCCCAAACATAAATCATTTATTTGTTTAATTGAGACACTTTCTAAGGTATCTCCTTCCACATTTAATGGATGATTAAAATTGATCATTATTTTCTCTATGGTATCCACTGCTATAACTCTTATCATTCACCACCATCCACTTAATTGTTGAGTCCGTGAGTTGATTAATATAAATGTTGTTGATGATATTTTTTTAAAAATGAATCGACATGAACACAAAATCTTTTACATCTATCATCATTCCATTTCGTTGCTCATTACCACCACCACACCCACTGTGTAAATCAAGTTCAATGTAACTATGACTTCCTTAGAATCCATCCATTAACTAACAGAAGAAATCATAGTGTGAGTCATAAAATAATGTAGGGAATACCATAACACCTTATTTTAAATCATAAACACCTTAGGATTATCCAAGGTTATTTATTCATGTCTTATATTAAAATCCATCAAATCTATTTGTAATGAAAATGTGAAATATCCTACATATATCCCCCGAGTGTGTCATAACCAATAGTGCAGCATGGCCCAATATTTTTTACCAGGTTACCCTAAGTCATGCTTAAAACTCTTTATCAATGTTTTCACTCTAAGGTACATTTGTACCAGAGCCATCTTTACCTACTCAAATTTAGACAAGGATATATTTCATGGATAACCCACATAATATTTTCATTACCAAAATTTTTGGATTTTTCTTCTATAATAATCCCCAATGTCTACCTTCGGGTAGTGTTTCTTAATCAGTATTTTTTCTAAATTTAGCATCCATGGTTTGTACTAAAATTCAATTGATACCAACTATAACACCCCGACCCCTGTTACCTAGAAATTTTGCATTATTACATAACATTGGCATGATACAAGGAATCATGTCCTAAAAGACCACTGAGTTTAGAATCATTGGAAGTACTAGATACATACATAAGTTTTACATTACATCATGAAATAAAAAAAACATCATTGTGTACCCTTTTAACACTCTTATACCCCTTATCTAATTCATACAGGTTAATCATAACATACTTCTTTTCATCCTATGAATAATAAAACACAAGAAAGGGTTGTGCTCAGATGCTCAGTAAGGATAACAATATAGCCGAAACTATCATAAATAAGAACAATCATTTAAGGAAACATACAAGACTAGAACACAAACCTTTTAAAAATAAACATCATCATAATATGGAAAAGATAAATCAAATAATGCCATTTAATTATTCAAATGGCTATTCTACTAGTCGAATAATAACATGTATCATTAATATCCATTTTCATAATTATGGAATGTATAATTCTAGATGTCATAGACATCTAGTCAAGGCTTTGTACTAAGAATACAAATAAATTTTTTTCAAGGCCATGTTCCAAGACACTAGTTTTCTTAGGAGATCTACCGATGCATTGAGGAGATATTTCAGGCTTCACCCATCACTTTCTAAGTCAAATTCATTCCTCATATGAAAGGGTGAAACATAATCTAAACATTCGTATTAAAAATAGCATACAAAATGTCAATACATAACCATAAACCATGAATGGTTTAAAAATATCACATCCACAGTCAATCATAACACATTCAATACAATATAGAAGATTTTATTATAATAAATTAACATCAATTGATAATAATAAAGTATATTGTCATAGATGATAATAATCATCAAACCTATTGGATAGAAATATCCATCTTTTTCTTGGAAACATTTAAAAGTATCACTATATATCACGAAGCTATTTTAAAATAAATTATTGATTAAAAGTGTCCCATACCACTTTGAAACATTTAAAAGGAATTATAATTTTAAAACATTATTTTCCATATAAATAAATACAAAAAACCATTTTTAAAACATCGACATTAATGAGAATGATTTAGAAGAATAATATTTTAAAACATTGAAAATGATATTCTAGTTAGAGTTACTAACCAAATGAGAGGCATCTGAATAAAAATAATAGAGGTAATAAGAACATAATAATATCATGAGAATAATGGGATTCATGATATATTATGTCAAAGTAAAATATATACACCCAAAAAAAATCATTTGGTGCATAACAACAAAGAAGTCTCAATGGAATGTAAGTTGAGATGAAATACATTATAAAGACTGTTTCATAAGGTTAAGGATAAATAATTGACATAATTATGTGTGAATAATATAAATAGACTAAATATGATTTGATTTTATGTGTAAAACAGTCAAAGGGCATTCACACATATTCTTGTAACAATAACCCCAGTGACATAGATGTTTAACTCAATGAATGAAAATTGAGCTATGATTACTCTTATCAAGTTCATATTGATGAATTGAGAATTTATCAATGGAGAGATTATGTGAATAAAAAGAATAAACAAAGAATGTGGAGTGGGAATTACTACATAAATAAATAAAGAGTTATTTTACAAATAATCTTGGAGTAAAATAATCAATGATGTTTTCATAAAAACCAATGAGTGGAAATCGAAATTAGAAATTCCCTTACGAATTTGGTGACTTACGAAACATACACCCCATGAAAGAAGGATCATACAATTAAGATTCAAATAACCATAAATTAAAGTATATTATTTACGTAATATAATCATGTGCAGTACATACACCACACAAAAATAAATAGTGAGAATTTAGCATAAAACTCACAGAAATAAGCAGTGAGATAAAAACTCCTTACCACATTGTAATCAATAGAGTCATTTGAAAAAAAGATAATAACCAAAAAATAAATCACATAATAACATTAATATAATGACAATCATGATTATATATATCAAATGTATATACACAATACACCACATGCAATAAATTAGTGGCGAACAGTGAAAATGTCCCGGAATTATAAGTGAGATAAGAAACCCATTACCACGTTCTTTTCCTTGGTATATGGTAGGTTAAACTCATTTATAATGGTGAAATAATTGTTATTAAATTATAACAAAACCAAATACAAAAATATGATATCATGTATGATCTTATAATATTTCGTTCATAATGATATTTCAGTAGTAGCATTGTATGGGTTGTAAACAGATTCGTTTTCCATTATATGTTTTGTAATGTAAGTAATGTCTGTTTTGTATAGAATGTATTTTATTTTTATCAAAAATTATATGATGTTCTTAAAAATTATTTTTAATCATAAACTAAAAATTATTCTTGAATTATTATGATGGGGAATGAATCTCATCGCATTTGTGGATACGGTAAGCCATACGTATGCATGAGCGACAATATCATTATATTGATGGTGAAATCATATGTAATTGGACAGTATATCATATGTAAATAATCATTAACAAGTCATATTTATTATTTACATCAGTTATAATCATTATTATACTCATCCAAATAATGATGTTTTTGAATAACAAACTACACCACGATGTAGAGAAGGTAAGATGTATGTATGCAAGTATTGTGACATTGTAATTTATAGGATGGATAGAATAACAATATGGTTGAACCATATTTATATTAACATATATGTGTGTAGAATGTAGTGGATCTATTATTATTGAATGTAAACAAAAAATAAAGAGGATGTGGAAGAAGAAAAGAACTTGAATGTGGGTGTTGAAATTATTACCTTTTCTTCGGGTGTTTCCTTTTGAGTTGATCAAATGGACTCATTAGGATGGATTTATGATCAATTTAAGGGCTCTATTATGAATTGAGTGATGTTGGGAAGATATTTGGGTTGGTTTTGGCCTAAAAAAATTGCATTGGATGTGTTAAATTAAGATAAGGGGAGGTACTCTTTTATAAGAGAGGTGAGGATCACTTTTTAAAAATCTTGAAATATTATTTTATGATAAAATAATTTTCAGTTTATAATGGCTCCAATATGATTTATTTTCATCCTATGGCGTGGTGGGATCTTAATACGCTAAATAAATAGGTTTTAGACAAGTTTAGGTACCCTTTTAACCTTATCTTTTAGATTTAACTCGTAGTTAAATAGTTTTACATATACCGTGTCTTCCGGTATTATTACAATATATGGTTAATAAAAAGAATATAAACTTCTATGAAAATATCCAGTGGTTATCTAATGACATATATATTATTAATTAATCCCTTTGGCAGAACCATAGATTTTTAGGAATTTTATATCAACGAATAATATATTATTTATTTTAAAAACTAATTTATGTCATTTTTGACAATATTTGGAATTTTGTTTTGATGAAGGTCATAAAAACCTTATCAATTCGAAACAAATTATCAAATAAACCATATAATGTTATATTGACCTATAAAATACGTTCATGGCATCCAAAATATTAAATTTTATTTTTTTTTAATATTAATAATATTATATTTTTAATATTTCATTAATAAGGTAATTACTGCATCATCCTTGAGTCGTAAATAAATTTAATTATGTAATATATAAAATTATAAATAAAATACCATTATTTAGTAAGTATATTTATCCTTATAATGAATATTTATAATCTAAACTATAACTTATATAACCCAATGTTATAATTGTTTTATTAAATAATATATGTTTAGGTCATTTTTGCCTTTACATTAAATTAATTAATATATAGTGTCATTATCTCAATCATGTGGCTCAATGGGGTCCCAAAAACGACTTATATTTATCAAAACAATATTATTTCTACAAAATGAACTAAGATAAAATCTATTAACTGTCATTTTTCAGGTTCTTCCATATTATATAACATGCCAATTGCATATATATCTTCTTAAATATAAGATTTATATAGATTTATGAACATAAATATTTATCCAACTACTAATTTATTACCTATGGTATTATTGTTAAACATAAAAATTTCCTAAACATTATCATTTCATCCAAATCATTGATTACAACATTAAATGTCATAAATTCTCTTTTAAGACCATATATTATGTCAATTCAACATTAAATTTTTATATGGATTTATGGTTGAACAATACATTTTGTATGTTATGATTTCCCCCATTCTATTAATAATTTCATATATTTCTTTTAAAAATACAGTTGTATTGGATATTTTTTCCTCTCATAGATACGATGGGATGATCCACATAAATAAAATCATTATATACTTCTTCAATTTCTCATGGTAATAATGTTATGGTCAATCAAAATAATTAATTAACTCCATCCATCTTATATGGATCATATTCCAAAATTGAATAGTGAATATATATAGTAAACTATTATGATCACTATATATTTCACACCATTATCTATAAAGATGATGAATTTATATAATTAATTGTGAAATTAACTCAAGTAACTTGAAATCATGATTTTTGTATTTTTGTTCAGAGTGAATCAATTTTTTGAAGCATAAGATATAATAATATCATTTTATATTTGGGTGCTTCAGAATTTTTAATTTGATGTGTCAATATAGGGCACTTACCATTCTCCTTACAAAGTTATCCTAAGAAAATTTTTCTAGAATAATATTTTATTCAGTTCCTTTAATTTTATCACATAATAATGTATCGAATGGAACATAAATCCCTTATATTTAAATATGATGACTGTATTTGAAACCCATAACATATATTCCCCAATGTGATTATAATTTCATGAAAAACAAAGAAAACAATTCATCTCAAACATGGGAGTTTCTCTATCCCAATGTTTGATATATTATATATATTTCATGGATCTACCAATATACTTGATGGTTGAGATTATATGACCCATGTATGATAGTTCTTCAATCCATCAACCATCGTTGATATGTTCTTTTTTAAACATAACATTTATTTGTGACTTTAGTAAAATCATCATATAGTCTTCATGGAATTCAATATAATTGTAATAGGTCTGAATTACATCTATAAGGGCTAACAAAAACTGATCATTATGATCAATATATACGCTATTAATTAAATCCATAGTGTTAGAATGGGAATTAGTAAGAATAAATAGGGTCAATTAAATTTAATATTATACCGACCTTGTATTGAAGACTATTTTCTATATGTCATCAGTATTGACCCTAAACTGATAGTTTCGAGATGAACTTTTAATCTTAACCAAATATGGATATCATATTCATGGATAGAATAAATCATCGATAGGGGAAATATGATATATATTCATGACTGTGACCATTATTAATTCATGGAAACCAATGTATAGTCAAATGTATTTATCATTCATGTTTACAAAAATACCATGTTCACCCAATAGAGATTTACATTTCCTAATAATTACATTATTAATATATTCAAGTAGTTTCTCTCTTAATTATTTTCACTCCATAGGGTCCATTCCACATAGAGACTCTAAAATTGTTGTAACAATAGGTATAAGTTGAAAAGAAACATAATATTATTTCTTCACAAGAATACTATTAAATTTTATAAAAAATCATCAAACAACATCTATAAATTTGATATATATTCATTATTCAGTTTATATCCAAACATTGACGATAGATAAGAAATTTTAACCGAAATTAACATATATATACTAGATTAAATTTCCATTAGAATTATATTATTATCATAGAACAAATAGATGATCACATTTTTCTTTAAAATATAAAATTAATCTTCCTTTCATCATAAATCAATATGGGAATTATATAACGAAATATAATAAATTCCAATTTTGTTTTATATAATCCTAATAAATTAGGAATAATTGGATTTATTTAAATTATATTACTATAAAATTAAATTGGGGAATATTCATATACTTGAGATGAGATCATTTTACAAATAATGACTTCAACTACTTTTTCAGAATATAATCATCGAGGTAGTTTTGTGATACCCATAGGAAAAAATTCTTATGTTAATGAGTGGGTATTTAATGAACTAGAAAATATGATACATGTTATAGGAAATATGGTAAATTTTAACTTCATAACATCATTCTTTCACCCCATGTCTCAAAACCCCTCATAAAATAATGATCATATACTAGAAATTTCAAGGGTTTTGTAATTCCCCAATTTTCAATGTCTATAGTCAATATGTTATGGCTTATAAACTCATTCTTATTGGAATTTCCAAACCAAAAATGTTGTGTGATAAATAGATATATTTTAAATGGACATTAATTTGATATACTTTTGTCCCTCATAATATAAATGAAATTTTAATAGATTATATTTGGTTTCTCAATCATGATAGTATCCATAATGATACATACAACAAAAAGTCAATGTGTATGTCAGTCTCTTTGTTCACTGCATGATTTTCTACGGCTATCTCTATTGTGAATTATTGCACCTCATACATTAGAAGAAGGAATTTAGGGGATGTTCATGAATTTATTTATAAATGAATTAACAATATATTTATCTTTTTAGTGGATTATAACAATTAGATGAATCCTAAAGAAAAATCTGTTTATAATTTATATTGAGTAGTACTTGTGGATTTATTCAATTGCATTGATAATTATAGCCTTTATGTGGTCAAATTTTTGGATATTAGTTCACATAGAAAACATATACACTAAATTTATGACGCAAAACAAAACATGGTTGATTTTTTATGAAGATGAATAAAAAGAAAAATTTCAGTGGATTTTTTAGTCATTCCTTGCATAAGATTAACTTAGATCAAAATCCTGTCAACATTGATTTTTTCACCCATTGTACATGGTGACCCCCCATTTCATTTATATTCAATGTTGTATGCCATGATAATCATGGATTCATAGAAGTTATTATTGTGGTCTGGAATGTAAATATAATTTGAAATCAATTGCATATTCTTATAGATAAATTATATCACAGTAAAGGTATGTTAAAGGATTGGAGAAAAAATTCCTTCTATATGATTAATGGTAAAATCAATGATGAAAAAGACAAACATAATGACTTTTAATTAAAAAATAAACACCAGTGTACCCATATAGAGGGAATATAAAATCTATTTTTTAGGCTTGATAATATTATAATTAATAAATAAATAATTAAAATATGTAATATAAGTTTCATGATGATGACAAATCATTACATAAATTTGAAAATAATTCTTAATTGTCGAAGGAAAAAATAATATATAGATTGAAAAATTCCATTAATATAAATGTATGTCCTTACAACTCTAAAAATTGGATCTTCATTGATGTTGTGGATTATTTACAAGGGGTTTATAATTATTATTGGTTGTAAAAATTTCCAATAATGATTAACAATATTACACCTATTTATGAAGACAAAAATAAATCCCTTATTATGAAAATTTATAATGTATAAAAGAATAAATCAACTTCTCTCTCAATATTAAATTTATTCCAACATTTTACTATTTTAAAAACAATTTTTTCATGTTTTAATAGTACATTTTGCAGGATGACGTTATAAATGCACTTAATGAATTATTTTCACTTGCCTTTATAAGCATCATGGGATCAACTCCAACCTTATTATTTCACAACAAAAGGAAGTGTGTGAAATTGATATTAAATATTTCAAAATAGTTTTCTTTGGGAACATTGTCCTTAAAATTAAAATTAGGGATTTAATGTATAGTATTGGAGGACTTGTCAAGGATATTTTAACTACACAACAATATTGGTTTGTTCTGAGGAGGAATATTCATAACAGTTTATTCTTTTCCTCCCTGTGTATTAGAATTTCAAAGATGAAATAAATCGATGGGAATTATCACTCAAGGTTGAAAACACTAAGGGTTTTGATACTCTTATATTGAATTTTCTTCTTTTCTTTCTATCAATATGATATAACTTCCATCATTTATTTAGTGATCATCATTCTTAGATATTTACGACATTCAATTCACATGAATGGTTCTTCTGAGGGGATTAATTAAATGCAACACGATGTGTTAGACAATGTGAGACACTCCTATATTTATCATCATTATTAAGGAAGAAAATATGTCTATATTAATTAATTATCTTTCTCACATTGGATTTGATAAACATGTTCATGTTGGTTGATATAATAATACATCATCTCATGTTTATTTGGATGAAAAAATAATATTACTTGGAAATGATTCAAGTAAAACGATCTATATCAAGTCCCTTTTTAAAAATATGATGAAGTGGATTTTCAACTCATTGGATGGAGAATAAATCCCTCTTTTTTTGTGGGAATTCATGTAATAAAGAAAAATAGAATGCTATATTTTATTTTGAAAATATTGGATTTATTCATTTTAACTATATTGGTGGCCCATTATATTGTTGTATGGTCAAAAAGAAACACCATGGTTGTATACACAATGAAATCATTAATAAACAATATTTCATAATGGGATTTCTATGTCACAATCTAGAAGGGTGTTCTTAGTCAAATATGTGATGACCTCTAAATTTTTTAACTCAATTTCTTTATAAAAATTGTTGACAAGCCTCATTAATGGACATAAATCCATGATTAGTAATTTTATATGTACTGAGTGAGTGAATTAAATGAATAAAATATTGTTTTACGGGATGTATTTTACTAAGACTATTAAAATGTGAGTTCTTATAGTAAAATAACATTGCATCATTAATGATGGTCTTCACAAAAAAATTAAAACAGAACCAATTAAATTTTGACGATCCATCAATTGAATTTTAATTTTTCATTTAAAAAATACTTATGACTGGTTATCGATAATATCATTCTTCGTATGTGTGACTTACACTCAATAACTCAATTAATGATGAAATTTATAAATATAAATCATTATATAGAAATCAATCAACACTAAATTCTTGTAGCACATTATTGTTTGTAAAATGAATAAAAAATATCATGATTGTTCCACTACGAAGGATTTGTATGACAATGACTGATCTTTTAAACACAAAAACATAATTTATGACATCATTCCTCCTATGTTTTCTTTTGAAATCTGGAATTATGATGTTATTATTTATGACACATTGGTTTGGAATCCTAAACTAAATAGAAACTTTAATGAAAGATATTATTATATGATGGAATGTAAATGATCAACAATTCCACTATTATGGAACATGAAAATTAACGTAACATTAATTAAAACATAATGTTTATTACTCATTTATTTGGTTTGTAAAAATATTTTTCCAACCAAAT
The DNA here is from genome assembly GCA_963277665.1 of Viscum album. NCBI lineage: Eukaryota > Viridiplantae > Streptophyta > Magnoliopsida > Santalales > Viscaceae > Viscum > Viscum album. The sequence continues at coordinate 1,749,329,489 of OY728157.1, read as the reverse complement.
ATCAATTGTTAAGGGATGGGTAGCATATTTTTTTACCTTTTACATATTTGTTTGTGAGAAGAGGAGACCACACAAAAACTATTTAGGGGATTTCCATTTTCCAATTAACAACTCAAGGGTATAATAATCATGTTAATAATTAGAGACTTCATAAATAGGCACTAGTTGGACCCATGACTCTCATTATTAAGGCTCGTCTAAGAGAAATGATTCAAAATAAAACAATAGAATCTGTTGTTTCTATTGTTTTTTTCTAGACATAAAGGAATCATAATCAGTTTAATAACTCTCTACATTTAGTTCATTTAGGGTTCACTAAATATCACAATGTATTTTATACTACCTAAAATTTAATGGTAAAATATATGATTAACACCATTAATGACCTTACATTTTGAGAATGTGAGGTGTTCAAGTTTGCTCTAGAATTACAACTGTTTTGAAATATGCAAGCTCGATTCCATGAATCTCATTATTACTGAAAATCATTATAGATGGTGCGTCCTCTATAATTATGGGTCCCTTGTGTTATGGAGGTATCTTTCACAAGAACTATGGATTTGATAATGGATTAATTAATTATTATATTGGAATTGGAAATGCCTATGAGGATGAACTATCATCCATTATTTATGACTTAAAAATGATATCATTGACAATTAGAGACACTCGTGGATTGAATCATACTCAGAGAATGAAGTTAAAAACTTTACTGATGGAATGTGGCATGTTCTTGAGGGACACCATATGTGTTGGATTAAACAAATAACAAATAAATAGCATTTCAATATAAATTATTCAAATGATAATAGGGAAGATGACTGTGAAGGGGATTCCATATCAATGAATATAATCATCGAAATGAGCATGCTATGGTTATTTGGAATTCTTAATCAGTGTCAGCCATTAGTGGGTGAAGATATAAAATGAGTAACTCACTCATATCAATATGATACCTCTTATAATACCTAACATTGTTTGTTTCGTATTAATAAATTTCTTGGGTTGGTATCAACTAGAACTTGGATATTTTTGATATCTATCATATTTCTTCCATAACATCATTATTTGATTTCCTGATGAAAAACCATTACACATAGAACATATTTTAAAATCCCCGAAATTAATCTTTCACCACATTCACATTAACCCAGTGATCATATTTGACTTCTCATATTTCTCTTGGAATTTTTTTGATTATTATAATATACATTAAATTTTAATTTCAATATTTTATAATAATATTTTTATAATATGCATTCATTTATAATTTTATTTTATTGTAAATACAATGAATTTTATGGGTATATATAATATCTTTATTCTACTTGATAGTAAAAAGTAAAATTTCATTATTACCCCTAATAAATCTTATGGATAGTATCATTCATCGAAGTGGTTTTATGGTAGATAGGAATTGATCGTTGTTATAATGAGGATGGATGATAATTCAAAAAGTATTCCAAAAAGGATATGAAAATTTACCTCATTAGTACTAATTTATTGATCATCCTTATAGATTATGTCAAGGAAATACTTCTCTAATTAACTAGATGAATACAAGGTGAGTACTTATTTGAAAATATGATCTTATAATTATCCCACTCCATTAACTTAATATCTCACTATTGAACTATATTTTTAGTATGATTCAAAAATTGATCTACATCATCTTACAATTCAAAAATTGATAAAATAAATTTTCATTTTTCTCACACTAGAAAATAAAAAGTATCATTATAGCTATACTGATATAGTTCTCAGAAACAATTCGATCACACTACCAAATAAAATAAGGTGTTTGATACCTTTAAAAGGAATAAATGAAACATTTATCACTATTTTATTCCATGGAATTCTTATTATTATTAATATAATTATAATGTTTGAAATACATATAAATTAATGTTTCTATTATATATCCATTAAAATCTTGTTGCTAAGGATGAAAATATCATTATATTCTATTAAATTTTACATTAACATGTTTCCTAAAGGCTCCATTAATTATTTAAAACTAAATTTATTTGTATGATCCACTACAATGACAATGATAAATAATAAAATATTGAAAAATTTGTTATTGGCTGTATAAATCATTAAAAAATCAATTTATAAATCATTTTAGTTATCCTAAGTCCATCGTGGTTATCAACTATTGATATAAATAAATATGGTTAATAAATAAAATATGTGTTAGCACAGTGATATACCATGAGTGTGTCAAATGGAGTTCACAACAAGGACACACATACCATACACTATAATGATGGGAGATGCATACAGAAGCATCATTTTTCGTGGTTATTACCCATAGATACATCTATTCCAATTCCATATACACACATATTATCCGGATTGGAATGTTATGAAAGGAAAACAACAGAAATTTATTTATAATGACATATAATGTTATCATATTCAAAGGATTATCATATAGTTTCTTAGTAATGTTTTCTCATCATTGATTCATATGGTAACTATACCTTATATTAATAAATATAATAATTAATCATACTTTTCTTATATAAATTATACAACTTACTTGATGAAAATTCATTACACAACCATAAATTTGTTTTAAGATTTTATTATTTTATTTTATTTGAAAAAATAGTTCATCAATAAGTTGGTCATGAGAAATATAAAACAACTACCACATTGTTCTTCTTAATAATTGACATTTAATAAAGAATTTTTTCATGACCTGGGTATAGAATAAATTGTAAAAGATGCGAAAAAATTTACAATATGGTTAAACGTGATATCTATGAAAAATGACCTAAAAGAAATGTTAGAGTAAGGGTAAAATAACAAGAATGAAATCTTCCAAAACCATATCTACTATATTAGAGATAAAAATAGTCTTTCATTGAATAAATTATTGATGTTCATAATTCATGAATCATAATGAAATCAAGTTACACAATCAATGGTAGGATAAAATTGGAATATGACATATGTTTGTGGCATACATATAAATATATAAAAATAATTTATCTAGTAAAATCTCATTTCCACAACTACCATTGATTAATAGGATCACTAAAAATCCCATTATACACATTGGAAAGGTTCACACTCAAGACTATCATAGCTAGATGACTTCTTTATTCAACATGTTTCCATCCTTTTTTGTATCTTAATTGTAAAATTATATATTAAAATTTACCCAATGCATTTGATAGATATAAATTTAAGTATATATAAAACACATAATGAAAATCATACATATATGTTCTAGAATATTAAGACAATTTTATCCCATAATAAACCGTTGGAAATAAAATTGGTTTCATAAAAATTCCATCACCTCATCATACATAATCCCATGAAATTAAAATTATTTTCATAAAAGATTCTTAAATACATAATTCTACCACTTATTGAAATTTGTTTCATAACATCAACCACAAATTAACATCGTTATTTGACATCCAATGAATTGAATTTGATGGTGTAATTAAATATAAAAAACGGAAAGGTAACATCCATGGATGTTATCACAGAAAAAAAATCCATTAAAATACCAATAGAAAATTGTCTGTGGTAAAATACCCTATTCAATTTGAAATAATTTTTTTATAAAAACAAAAAAAAACATCTTGGAACCCATTTTGATTTAAAAAATAATTTTTAACATGTTAATTATTATTAAAATAACTCATTTTTATTTATAGTTCTAAATTAAATTTTTGTCATATATAATAAAAAAGTATTCCATTCACATTTTTAATAAATTTTAAAATATTAAAACATGAGAAAAAAATTTGAGTATTAATTTTATAATATAATAATAATTACTAAAAATTGTTCTTATAATAAATGGACGTGGGATAAATATTTTTTTGGATGAAGATATGAATAATGTATGTTATCATTAATAAAATATCAGAACATCCACTGAGTTCTTAAAGAGATTGAAATGAAGTGAAACCATTTAATATACATAAAAAGAAATTTGATTAGAAAATTAATTTCATTTTTGATATTATGACAAAAAATTTCATCATTGAAATTTAAATTATAAATAAATGTTATAAATAACAAAATTATAACATAAATAATGTACTTGAATTTTTAATTTATTCAAAAACACATTAAACACGTGAATAAAAACCATATATATATATATATATTAATTATATAATATAACAATTCACGTAAATATACCATTAGATTTGATCAACATATAACATTTAAAATACCATTTATCAATATCCCTTATTGAAATTACATTTTATAGGTGTTAACTATATATTTATCCATTAAAAATACTTCTTAGGTTGTTCTGGTCCTTGTATAGTGATAATAATTTTATCATTACTAGAATATAAATTATTATATAGATATCCTATATATTTTGAGTCATCCATAAATGATATAGATAGAATAAAGAAATATATTGTTCATGAAGATGGTGGGTTGTACATATGCATGAACACTAATTTATCTTTTTGGATGAAGGAACAAAATCAATAGTGTTTAACCATTATAGAATCATAAAAATATCATCTATATCATATATATTCATAAAATATATCATAATTACCTTCTAATTAAAAATAAAAAAATGTGTCTCATAGATTTATGGAGGAGGTAGTCCACCTATATGCTTGAGTGATGTTATCCTTTTCCAACAGATGATATGATAAGATGGTATATGTGAAATTTTAAATTGTGAATCCAAATTATGTGAAAATATCATATAATTCTTTTATCCCATTATAATAAAAATACATGATTTATGGTGATAAAATCAATTTCATCACTACATTAATGTGTTATACTATTAATACACACATTTTATTATATTATTTTCATAATCCAAAAAATTCATTATATTTGTTTAATAAAAATATACCCATTTACAAAGCAGGTCATACAACGGAAAAAAATTTCTAAATAGAAATTTATTTAAATTGTTGATTATATATGGTAAATATTGTTTATAAAAATTATATTTTTCCAATATTAAATGTAATAATATTATATATATATATATATATATTAATACAGAAAAAAAAAATTTATTGTATCCATGCTGGAAAATATTTTCTATATTTATTATACATTATTTTAAAAAATCAATGTTGAGTTATTATATATAAAAAATCATGATTAATCAATATATTGATTCTATTTTATCAACTTCAAATCATATTATTATTGAAATTTATTTTTACATTTATCCCACAAAACATGATGTAATTAATTTTTCTAGAATTTTTTTATCATGTATAAAATTTTGTTCTAACATTATTGAATATAAAATTAATTATAATATCCTAAATTTTATTATGTTTCAAACCGACCTATTGGGACTGTCTTCGATAGTGATTGACCTAATATTAAACCCCATGTTCTCTTTTAATTTCTCATGCTCTATAGACTAGACCCAATTATGAATAACCCAATCATGGGAGACCATATGCTAAATTACCTATAAAAATGAAAACATATCCAAATTCCAATACTATTATTTATGATCAATAAAACTAACCAAATTCATACATATTTTTATATTTAAAATTTATAATTTTAATTAATGTGTAGAGATCATAAAAGGAAAAAATACAATTCCGCCAAATAATTGATTATTTGTGAAACCTATTATTTTGGTGGGAACGAGAATAAAATGATACAATTCATCCAACCATAGTCTGTCTAACACACTATGATTGGCCTACTCTTGATCCTCCATGAAATTCATGAAACTGATTATCTTTAATATATGACATTACACATTTGTAGAGATTCCATGAATGAGTGGGAATAATAATGCCTAGATCAATTGGATATATTACTAATCATTGGGAATCACGAGTTGTCTACACATAATATAAAAATCTTGTTAATAAATATATGAGTCAAATAAATAAGGATAATCATAAAACAAATTAATAAATAATAGAATCTAAGTCTCTTGTTTATCTCAATTAATCCATATTAGATGATTATTTAAAGTCTTCAATGTAATAATAAGAACCTATAACACAATCCATGATCTATGATGTCATTTTTATCTCTCATCTGAGAGGACATTCTCATTATTCCTTACCAAGAATTGTATCAATAGAAATTCCATGATCTCAGCACTCAAATAACCTATCACACCCCAGTCCATAGAAGACAACATACATATTACTATTTTTTCTTATCTTATAGGGGACCAATTCCAACTGAATGGTCATAAAGCCGATAGCATGAACACAACTATGGATGTTGAATGAATTATAAAGGATCTGGATCCTATCACATGAATGGATGTATAAAACACTATTTCAGGAAAACCCCATCCAGTGTATCATAATCCTATTATTAGGATGTAATTCCACACTATTCCATCATATTGGTGGAAAAAGTGTTTATAGTCAATTATGAATGGTCTAAACTAAATAGACAGAGGTCTTCTACATGACCCTAAAAAGTACACTACATTTACTAGGGGATGTGGTTGAACATCCTAGATTTTAATTCCTTATTGTGACATTGTATTTCATTTTCATAGGACATGTAATCTTCTATATACACAAAATGCATTATAGGGGTAACCAATGTGATGCTTTTGGGTCAATAGTAGTCATGATATCTTTATGTACCAATGTACATATAATCATTCCCATGTAATTTCAAAAATTACCATATACCTTATTATATATATGTACCAGTTCATCCTCATATAATTGTGGTGTTCATCCTTAGCCTCCTGCACTAGGTTATATAAAATGTGACATTATTATCTATGATTGTTACTTTTTCCACCATAGAAAAACCCTACATCATTATAAAAGAGACTACAAAGCATGTGTTCATTTGACTATAAGACATGTAGTAATGAATTTTTTATAAAAATTAGGTTCTTTATGTGGTTCAATAAAACCACATTCAGTACTAAATACTATACTATAATATCCAATAATTTTTTATCTATTTGACAATGCCTACCTCTCTATTGGTTGAAAAAATTCCATCTTTCAAACAGACTAGGAATCATCTCCCATTTCACCACATCGTAAGTCACATTTTTCAACCACATCCATGTATCACTAATTTGGTATATATTATCCTATGATCTACAAGAACTATCAATGAACCTCAACTTATGTATCTATCATATATTTGATTCCATGGTATTGATTTCTTTTTTGCAGAAGAATGGTTACATAATGATCAAATACAAGGTAGTGGTCAAACTACCACCCAACTAAATCTTATATGATGAATGTTGATTGAACATGGGGGAATCCATAAAACACAAAAATTGAATGGAACCTCCACCATTTTATGGGTTGGAAATGATTAATTTCTACTAGAAGGATGAATGTACTGTAATAAATAAATAATATCAATTCAAAAATTCTGGGAAGATAAACTGAATAATGATAATACGAACAAACCATGAATAAATATGTTTTTAATGTGAACATGTTTATTTTGGGATAATGCAATATGGAATTAAACCAAAAAATATGAAATAATATAAATTATGTTTGGATCAATCACAACTAATTAATAGAACATCATTGGACTTATTGGTGATATACATTTCCATCATTGAAGAAAATGATCCTCCAAAAAATATATCATGATCCAAAATTCAGTATCATTATGTATGACTTGATGCAATGGATCCAGTGTCAATCCAAAAGGATTTTTAAAAATAGATGGCATATGGAATATGTAGGATTAAATAACAGGATGGTATGCCTCTATATTTAACATAACAAATTAATTAATTAATTAATAAAATTTTTATTAGAAATTATTTTTAAAAAAATGTATAATGCTAAACAGGTTTTGTAATTCATAAGGAAAACACAAAATTCAATATTTAAATTGATTCTCAAATATATGATTTGAGTCCCAAATTGGAATTTATTTTATAATTATAGAAAATGTTTGCAAAAATTATATTAATAAATTAAAATATTAAAAAATATAATTTATAAGGCTCTCTGTGCATTGGAATACAAACGTGAATCGTTTACTATATAGATAATACAATTATGTATATTCTAAATCCTTTCAGTTGAAATTTTTTTCCTACATTCTTTACATATTATGAACATTTATATTGAAACTAAAAGAAACCAATCAAAATGACGAGGGTACTAATAGCACATCTCGGTCTCCTAATCTATGGTTCCCATCTTTATATTCAATATATTCCACCAAAAATGAACCCATGGAATCACACTTCCACATAATATATTGTCCTACTGATCCTCGATTTCTGAATGGTTCTCAACCAATGTAAATTCACACTTAATTTATGTCTAACCCTACTCTATAACAAGATATAAGCTATGCACATTCATCCACATATATGAAAAGCGGAAGGAAATGTGTATCTATATTAATAGTGGCAGTAGGATAAAATATTCTAGTACCTCACTTACCATATGTAGTATCTATAAGGGGCCAATGAATCAAGGAGAAAACATGTTTTCAACAAAAAATTTCAACAATCAGCATTAAAAAGAGATTTATTAACACATGGTCTCCTGTTCTGAAGCACCAAAGGCCTATTTCACCATTATGTATATGGCTATTAAAGACTCTAGTTTGTGTTTATATGATCTTAGAGGAACATCACATTCACTTTCAATACACAAAACAAGTTTGGTCTCGTAATCATAGATATTCCATGATTAGTCCAACATAGTTGTGACCATATACCTTTCTTGTAAAAATCTTTGAATGGTCACATATTTATGGTTGAATATTATATTTTGTTGTATGAAATCTCTTCCAAGGTTAGGTGATCCTTGTACCAATGTAGAAATTAAACCACTCTAGCATGTAGAACACTATATAGAACTTGAATGGTATGGTCAGTCTTACTAATAGTGTCATGTTGAGATTTCAAGACAAATGTAAACTATATTATAACGGAATCCTATAATTCAGTCTATATGACTGTGATGAATTTAAAAATCATGGCCTGAGGTGATTATTTACAGATCAAAATGATGATGAACTAACTCATGAATTTATAGTTTTCCAATATTTTCAAATTACCTATAATCTCAGATATCTCTTATGTGGCCCAACATTGTGAGTTATTATATGATAACCAAGATTTAATTATATCCTCTAAACTATCACAGAGTCCCCATTATTTATCCCCAATATATAACATCCCACATCCTCTATAACATCTCAAGGGGATGAGTTAAACATATTAGAACATGCAGATCATACATCAATTTCTAATAAGTTTGACATTGATATACAACATATAATACAAAATACATTCTCCAATAGGATTGGTGCTGGTGGCTAGCATCAATTACTCAAAAAAAATTAATGGGTGGCCATAGACTAATATAACTATAATCACACACAAATCTAAAAATTCCCAAAAAATGATGAAAGGTACATAATACTTATGAACAATATTCATTTATCTAAATAACACAATTAGATTAATAATAATGTACTATAAATCATAAATCGATAAATACAAGTCGAATTAAAAACTATTACAGTGTCTCACCTTAAAAGAAGAAGAGTAGGGCTATCAAATGTATCACCTGTTATCACCATTATCATTCTATCTATAAATTATCCTCATTCTCAAAGTCTTCTTATAAATCTATCAATAATCATGTGATTTATATCTGAAAATACTTGTGTGGTAAGAGCCCATTATATGGTGTGTATAATAATAACTAGTATGAAAAACTAAATTCACATAAAATATAGAATCAAGCCATTTCATATCATCAGCTCAAACTCATGTCAACTATGATATAAATTATTATTGTAATTTCTATTATAAAACACATATATACATATAATATAAGTTAAGTCTATGTTAGGTCTCAAACGATAGCGTCCAGATGACTCGTCTTGCGGATTCATTGTAAGGGTCATCTTAGAGAACTCAATCCCATTTTCATCATGTTATTAATGGTTCTCATCTGAGAGATCATTATCATTATGACTTTACAATAAAGGAAATATTGTATCAGTATATGTATCAACAACCATATAAGGGATCACACCCAATACTACTATGGGACACAACAAACCCTACAAGGTCATTCTTTTTAAAAGGGGATTGAAGCCCTATGATTGGTCGTCATGCTGAGACCATGAACAGTGCCAATGATATATATGGAAAGGTCACAGATATATCCCCATTTATATTAAAGGATACCATATAATCAATAAAATAAAAAATACTTATATGTTATCCCAATATTTGTCTCATGTTTTAATGAAAATATATAATGCCATATAGATGAAACAAGTGATCCAACTAAACTAAAAATGGTCAAAACTAAATAGATGGAGGACCTATACAAACCTTGAATGAGGAACATTGAATATACTAGGGGGTATCTTTTGGGTCTTAACATTCATTATTCAACCTATGTCTCACCATGTCATGCAGATTTAAATCCACTAGATACATGAAATGTGCTTTAGTTGTAATTTGAATTTTGATTTTGATCATACACCAAATGTTCCACCTACATATAATCATGTACATATAGAAGTGAATGTGTTCTTAAAAGTTTTCCCATGTATGTGTTCCTGTATATACACTGAGACATTCCCATGTACCCTATCCCTGACTATGTACATGGACATGTTTTTACATATGTACATTCATAGTAGACAACAAGATTCCAGCACCAATTCTCATGACATGTGAAATATTCCCCAAGTAATTTTATATTCTTCTCAATGTATAAACCATTGAATAGTAGAATAGGGACTAAACAAAATGTATTTTTCTAATACACACTATATATCCTCTAATTAACTGTATCTATAATTTAATCATTTAATTTAGTCATGAATTCGTCACTAAATCAATCACATGACCCACAAATAATTTTCGATTTGGTAGACCACTTCAACCTCACTACCGGTTGATAGATTCAATACATCAAACTAGTTTAGTTATAAGATACCATCACAACATACAATACAAATAACATCAAAACGAATCCTACTATAAAAAATATAGTTTCATTCCTCCTCTGATAACAAAATTTTTTCATCAAATCAGAATAGCTCCATCGATGACATTCCCAAACCGTATGTATCAATCAGTTGCACAGAATAACTATCACATAATGATCATTTATCGGGTATTGGGAGAACACAAGACTAATGGTATAACTAAAATTAATATTCATATAGTATGTTAGAGGAATGCATGAAATCCAAATAATGAAATGACATCAACTGTTTTTGGCATTTGCCTAATTTTCATTCCATTATAATGATTAATAATGATAGAAAAATAAACTCAAATCCCAAATTATAGTATGAAAAACCCAATAACAATAATATGAATATTCCAAAAAATCAATATGTTGGTGGATTTTATTTTTTGACTGTTTTATAATAAATGGGTAAATTATGAAACCTAAATAAAAAATCATAGGGTATTTTTGAATTGATCTTTGACAATGAATAAGATTGTGTGGTTAATGCTAAGTCCCATTAGAGTAATTGGAAAACTATTATCATGGAATCAATCTTGATCCTCATTCCAATTTCATTCCCAAAGGTACTTCATAATGGATACTCTATTTTTCTTTATGGTTATATGAGTATCATTGGGGGATATTAGAATTATTAGGTATAAATAAGCCTCAGAGAGGTCACTATGTTAAACATGAAAAATAAATAATTTTATTTTATTTTATTGTTATTTTTCCCATCACTGACCATTTAAAAAAATCACACTATTGAAAATTGTTTTGTGTCACCTGGGTTAAAACAAATATTTACAACAAAATAGTATTCCCAAAAATATTATATTAGGATATATTCAAGTGTTATTTCAAAATTTAAAAAAATAATTATTACACATATTATATTAATATATTTAATATTTATATAATATCAATACTGAGCCACTCTGTGCCGTATAATCTCCCACCGACTCAGTGCCTTGATCAAAAAATACTATTATATATATAATAAATTATTACAATGAAAAATGATCCCTCAATTATTTTTAATATTATATATGAACCAATGAATTTTTTTAAAATATTTTAAAAATGATTCATTTTTAATTGATTTATTTGATTAATATTAAACAAATATAATTATCATTTATTTTTCATGAATAACCAATTGTTTCAATTTTTATAGAAAAATTCCTCTATGATAAATTTGGTATGTTAATTTAAAAAATGATTTTCTTTTTGAAATACTATTTCTAAATGTGTATAAATGTAATTATTTACATACCTCACATAAATCAATCGTAAAAATATTTTGTTATACTGTGATTTTGGTGAAAATAATGTATTTAATAAATATTTTACTTTTATATATCGATTTGATTTGATTATAAAAATCTGTTATAAATAATTTTTAGATTTATTGTATTCCAATTAAAATAACCAATTAAACAGATGGGATATAACAATATAATATATTTTTGTTCATGTAGAATCTAATTTTTTATATCACATGATATAAAAAAATCAAATTTATTAGAAGATAAATATATAATTAAGTCTAGAGAATTTATAATTTTGAACTAAGATATTATTGTATACAAAAGAATAAAATCATTCCAATTTCATTAGAAATTAATTTTAATGTATTAGAACTACTACATAATGACATTTGGTTCAAATGAATGTGAAAAACCTATGGGAACACATAAGTGGGGAACAATATAATATTTAGTGATATTATCACCCACTAGTTTCTGAAAATTAGTCATTAATTTCCATCATTATTTTTTCCACTCATTTTAAATCAAATTTTAATGTATTTTTAGGATATGGATATTTCGATAAATTATAATCAATACAATTATGTTATAAATAAAATAAATATATTTTTTAAATAATATTTGAATGAAAATATTGATAATTTAAACTAGTAAATGACTTTTCATTCACAATCCATACTAACTCATAATCTGAGCTATTTTTTATTGAAAAATATACAAATCTATGAACTCAAAAAAATTATACTCACACCCCATTCTGGACAAATATTTTTAAATTTGGGATACACAATTTTTCTTTTTTATAGTATGATAACAAATTGTTTATGTTTATTTTAATAGGTAAGATTATATAAATCTATTTTTAATTATATTCTTGTGAAAGGACACCATATGTAAATTAATAATGTATCTAGAGCTATTGATACACTATTACATCACCACCTTCCAGATAGTGGTGACTAATTTTTATAATTGGTCGTATACTAGATAGGAACCTCACCAATTACATGGATTATAGTAATTGTGTATAAAAAAATAATAGGCTTGAATAACATGATACTTGTATACAATCTATCCCAAAATAAAGGAAATATGCAATTCTTAAGGAAGGAAACTCATCACAAGAAATAATATTATATACTAAATCATATCATTTATTGTTTTCTATAAAAAAAATTAATTCAAATTTATTATTATTGTGATGTAATTTGGATGTTCATGATAAATATTGTGAGCCAATACTCTTTAAGATGTATACATAATATCATCCATGCATAAATTATAGTAGAGATGTTGACCAGATGCAACCTTATCATTGTTATTTGATAAAGGATATTGTGAATGATATAAAAAAGGTATAAAAATGGATAAAATAACCTTTTTATAATTATAATTGATCATGTTTTTTTCCTTCAGGGTGAGGGACCAACATAACATTCCATAGGTAATTTACCAAACATTCATAATATAGGGATTGTATGAACATAGTCTCCTAAAATGGACTATAGTCACAAAATGAAATGTTACTAAAGTTTTATCCTGAACATATATAGCCATGTTCATCAAATGGTTTAATTTGACATGTGGCTTACAGTATAAATTATTCAATTTACTGTGTAAAAAATATGCATATAACCAAGCCAATTTCTAATGATCGTGTTTCTAGAAAATTGGTTTATGACTATTTTAGCTCTATTAATTCTGTAAATTATATACAGATACGTATAGTATGTCTAATTTTATAATATATTATTACAATATATCATGGTTATTCTATATATATATGGGTTAAATACAGATATATTAAAAACATTTATGAATCATATAACTGAAAATTTATGTAGAGGTGTTAATTATTGTTATACATGTAATCTACATATAGATTTCTGGTAATTCAAATAAATGACACAATTTTTTTCAATACCTCAGGGGGTAAACCTGAAGAAATAAAATCATGAATATCATTATACTAACTAAAATGATAATTAATGATGACCATGGGGGATATAATAGGTGAATTTAATATATTGATATAAGTAATTTTTTTATAAAAATTCCTTTATTTTTGATATCATTTATGAGTCATATATATTAGATTATTATTCTATTTAATTAAAATTCATATATCTACATGTACAAAAAATATTAATATATCCTTTGATAGAGAATCATTATATGGTTTCTAGGGAGAAATTGTCAATGTATTCCATGGATGATACTCACACCAAAATTACATTACCCTCCTAGGAATTTTGTTTTACATTGACACCAAATAATTAATATGAAAAAATCATATCTAGAAAGAACTCTATGTTATCAAAAGTAGTTCCATCTTTATTAGTTCACATACATCTTAAAATGAAAATCATGATTCAAAGAATCCCCAAAAGTAACATATATATAATAAATCATCATATCATCAATGATGATAATATTATTAATATTATTAATTTTTAATATTTATGTAATTGAAAAACAAATGTCTATAGTGAGATATTTATGTTGCATGTTGTGAGATGATTCTTCAATTCAGGATAAGATGATGGTAATGATGATCAATGTGAATGATCCAAAAGACACCCTTATGAATGATAGAGAATGCTAAAATTATTTCCAACATTAAACATATATCGAGTCTAACACCTTTATAAAAACTAATATGTTGTGAATATACTCAAGGGTCACCATTATGCTTTTCATGTTAATATAAATATTCACTTGATCAGAAGTTTCAAGGCCTATAACAACGTATATATAAATGATAACATTCTTAATTTTGTGAATATCCATGGGATATTGAAATTTATTTTTTATGTTATTGAAACCAGGGACCCAATTAAAATACGTGCATAATAAATATTCGATCATCAAAGTGGACAAGAGGATTAATTAATTTGTGAATGAGGAATTAGATGATTTCATCAACCATGATGTTTAATGGAAAATTATTCATATAATAAACATCCTTTAACACTCTCAATTACCTTTAACATATCAATGATTTTTTAGTAGTATAAGGATTTCAAAATTCCGCTTGCTTCTCACCAATTGAGTTATCTCAGGAACCACTATTTGAATGAAAAATAATTGGTATAAGAAATATAAATTGAGGATTATATGATATTATAGAAATATTGAATGTATATTGGAATGAAAATATCATTTATTTCCATGTTATGGAATAATATGAAATGTAACTGATTTTAGATTACCCGCAACCATAGATTAGGAAATGAAAATTTCAATTATATTAGCTATACACATTCACATTGGATAAAAGGGCTGACTACTAAATTTTGTATATCCAATATTCCAATTATACTCAAATATTGAATATTTATGATTATTTATTCATGTATATTAAATAACAAACCTCAAAATCCTTTAAATATGAAAATTATACAGAAATATTTTTAGGTGTCTAAGGGATCCACATCTAAAAAACAAATCACTATTCCCAAAAAAGTTCCTCTAAAATAATGAATTTCATATCACAAGAAAATATAATCCTTTAATATTGTTTCCAAATGTACCATGTTCATTGAACAAATAAGTCTATTCTGATTATTAATCAACAACAGATAGTGGTAATATTTAGACTCAATTGTTGTATTAAAAATACCATTATTTCTTGTTTAATATTCATCATGTTTTATAGAGGTTTATAAATAATATATTTAATACCAATTTGATGAGAATACATACCTGAAATATTAAGAGGATGATAAAGGGGAAACTAGTCACCCTTAATTAGTTAAAAAATTCAATAGACTCAATTTGGGTTGTTTACATTTTTGATGAAGAAATTCACAAGTATCGTCAACTAAATCATACAAGGATATAGAAGAATTCAGTTTGATATCATTCATAAATGTGTTATTAAATCATTATGAAGAAAATAATCATACTTTTATAATTTTTGTTTCAATTTTTTCATAACATGAAAATGATATAGAAAAAATTAACTTCAGTCCAATTGAAAATGACTAATGATCGATCATTATTTCTCCCAGTGTGTAGATATTTAAATTATCGTCTTGTGAAATCTAGGACCAAGTAATTATGAATCCATTATTACATTACCAAATATCTCATTGATGTGGATTTGAATATTTTGATAGTTATATGATGTAACTATATATATATATATATTATATGTGTTTTATTTATTCATAAATGAATACATTTGTTCATACATTAATAAGGAACATTTTCTTATATATTTTTATCACATCATGGTTAAATACCATTAGAGGGGAAAAATCTATGTATAAAAAATTAAAAAAATATCCAATTAAGATCCTACTTTTTCATAAAAAGAAACATTATTCTCTCTCCTTCCCTTTGAAATGAATAAAAATATTAAATTATGTAGGTTAAATGTTGATTTTACTTAGTTAACCCTTAATCTGCTATATCTAGAGAGAATAAACTGAAAATTCACTATCATAAAAGATCCAATAAGAATCACGACCAAAATAAGCTTATGAAGAGATCCCTTCTGTTACCTGACTCACTTCCATTATAGTGGTTTGGAATATCTCACTACATAACAAGTATCACTCACTAAATATTTCATTATATGGATCTCTTATGGTGGAATCGATCACATGCATCCTCTTCTTCTACTCAATACTCTAGGAAGGAATCACACAGTATTTATGGACATGTAGATCCATTGTAAAAATAATGAATTTGTCCTTAATTATATGTATATTATATGTTTATGTGAAACATTAATCCACTTGATTCATTAAATTTCACAAAATTTTGATTGGGAAATATGTTTTTAATAAATTTATGATGCTCACTTCCTTCATGAAGCTCTTAGAAAATTCATTGAACATCCTAATTAATCAGAAGATAACAATCCCTTAACAAAACCCATAAATTTTTCAATTAACTCCTATTTTATAAAACACAATTGGTGTAACATTATTCTCATCCTCATTTGATTGAGAAGGATTAATGGAATTAAATGGCCCTAAGTGACATCAAAATGAATCTGAAGTCTAGAAAAAAATTCCAAGGGATTCACATAAAAAGTGGGGACTGTTTTCCCATTTAAAATTTTAAAAACCAACCAAACATTCCATTACCAAATAAACCACTTCGTGATGCATGAAATAAATGAGTGTAAACTCAATGTAATATCATTTATATTAATTCCACATAAATATACTACCACATCAGAATACTAAAAAAAGATTTAGGTATACATCGGAATACAAAACAAAAAAAAACAAAATGAAACCATATAACTCCAATGCTCCAACATTCCCCATAACCCAACTCAAAAACATCCCATGTATCACAATGAACAATGAGTTATGTGTGGAAAAAACCTTTATACATGTCTTTATAAAAAGTATCTATAATAACACCAGTGTTCTAGAGAAGATATGAGTAATAAAACATTGTATGATTTATCAAAATGACATTCATACTCACACCTCTATGATATAAAATTTTATCACATGAATTGAAAAAATGTAAAAAACAATTGAAATCATTTCATAACATATGAATCCGTTTTTAACAAAACAAATATCAATGATAAAATTTATTCTATGAAAAGAAGAAAAAAGGTTCTCTAAAACCATTTAAAAAAATACATTTTACTATAACAATTTCTATTCCATATATCCAAATATTAAATGACCCATGAAACTAGTAATACCATATAGTCATTAGTTATGAGACATAATTTCAGTATGTCATCACATAATGAAACCATTTGAGGGTGTAATAGCCTAACCATTATCTATCCCACTAGGTATGGGGGATACTTTTTACCCTTATTCTCCATGAATGAAAATAAAAACACAAAACCATTTTTTCAAAAAAAAATTCAAAAAATTATAATTTCAAATATTAGAGTTAAAACATTCATTTATTGGAAACATTTAAAAAATTCAATTTCTATAAAACCAACCATTTTTTAGAAAACTTTTTCATTCATCATAATCGGATGATAAATTTAACATCATCATTATGTAATAAAATTACAAATTTAAATATATAAAAATATCCAATTTTCACAATTCTATAAAAAATTACCCAAATAATGTTTCCAAAAAAAATCACAGTAATTTAAAAACAAATTTCAATAAAAAATATTAATTTAAAACTAATCCTTCATATTTAAAATACAAGAGCTGAGAGTGAAGCTACTTACATCAAGAATTATAGTGAAAATGAAGAACGACCCTAAATGTATAAGGAAACAATATTGAAACTCCAAACCCCACCTTAGAAATATTCACCTAAAATCAAGAAAGATAAATATGACTATATTTAGAAATATAACTCGTAGATATATCCATAATAGAATGGTATTTATGATATTGGGAGAGTGAGAGAAATAAGGCCTACAAAAGACCAAGAAAAATACCATAAACCAGAATATACCATTAGAATAAGACAATAAGACACCATGTAAATCCATCATATTTCCTATAGATTGTTTAGAGAAGGATATCCTTCAATTAAGAGGAAAATATCCCATTTTATATAAATTTTTGTAGAAAAAATGATGTGATAATTCTTAATCTCAAGATAGAGCCACAATTTATGGATCTAGTTTTAACCAAGAATGGTCAGTTTGATTGTTTGTAAAATATGAAGTAATAGTTCTCTAGCCACCACAATAAGGGGAACCTCACATTGTTGGCTTGAACAGTTAGAAAAAACATGTTCCAACCTTGAAAAATATAATGACACCACTTTTTAAGGTATCTCAAAGGTGGTTGTAGGTTTTGGAAAGCCATGTGCCTATCCCTATACCCTACCCTTAACCAATATCTTATAGTGCACAATTTCATGTAGTAGTTTCAATGTTATAAATAACTATGAACCAACATTTCAACTTCATAAATGTAACATACCAGGTAAATAAATTATATTACATTCTAATGTTTATCAAAATTTGTGAATAAATGTTAATACTACTTTAAAGGAAATGCTATGCTCGATGGCGTACCCAATACGCAACAAAGAGTTTCTTTGAAATCTTACATTGCACACTAGTAATATAATAATATTATAATTGTTAACTCCTAGCTGTTGTAATGGCGGGAATGAACAGAAATAACTAAAAAATGATTATATATGTTTGTTAAATATTTTTACTTTTAGCCATTAAATGTTAGAGGCTTAAAATGAAAATGAATCCAATTTTAAGCATAAATATTGTAATATTCTTTAAAATGTCGATTAACCGGCTTTTGATGGAGAACCCTTTTTAAATATACTATTGACAATTTTATATGTTCTATTTGACAAAATAAAATCTTTCTTTAGAATCTGGACATCAAAATTTACTTGGTGTAAATTTTTGTTATTTTCCCGACAAAGATCAGTTTTAGTGAAAATATTGCATTTTAATTCAAAACCTCATTTTAATATGATATTTTTAAATTGATATATTATATTTTTAATTTATATTAAAGTTTATTTATAATATATTTTTACCATTTAATCCAGTGGTGGTCATTGGAATTAATTTCACTTTGAAATTGGACTTAAACTAGTTTCATTCTTTTAATAGATATTGTTTCTTAAAAACACGCAATTTGTTTTGACAACGGGAATGAATTATTAAATTAATTAATTCAACTTATATATTTTGAATTTTCTAAAATAGAAATAATTTTTTAATTAGGAATATCTAATATATCTTAGGGTTAAGTTTTGGTATTTTTTTTGAAAAACTTCAATTATTGATGAATATTGAAACCACTAAGATGTAGTTAAAGAAACTAATTTTTCTTTTAAATGAAACTTTACCACTTTTGTGATTTGATTTTCAAAAATCTGACATACATGGTTGTCGTTGTCATTACCCCTCCTCGGGAACCGTGTCGTGACTACCCCAAGCCCAGCTTCCATAGGCCAGGGGCTGGCTACTAGCACCATGGCGTAATTCCCGATAAAAAGGCAAGGCATTGCCTTTGTAAAGTAAACAAACATCACAGAGCAAGAAATCAGTAGAAGTATAAACCTTCTAAAAGCTGATACAAAAGTAAGTGTGGAAAAGTAAGTGGGCCAGAATACAAACCCAAACTGAAAGCAAAGTACAACTGGAAAGGGAAAATAGCAACTGAAAGTAAAGCCGCAGCCTCGAGTCGTCCACTAGAAGTCCCACCTGAATGATGAGTACAAATTGCCTCCACAGCTCCTCAGGTCCAGCCATCCACTCCGAGTACGTCACACCCAGTGTTCCACCTCCATGTACCGTCCTGCTCTGCAAGCCTCAACCACGATCAACGCTGTCCAACATCTGCAACCAACACAACGTAGTGCGGGCATAGCCCGTGTAGGATTGAGTATATGCTACTCAGTAGGGACCCCGAGACCCCCGAAGGTCTCCCAGAATCCACAAATTATAATCCACAAAGGAAATATACAATCACGAAGTAACATCCGATACTTCTTAGGTATTTTCCCATACATATACCTAAGTCAACAATTCCAGTTCGCTCCAACCTCCGAGCCCAAGTACAACCCAGTCCACACAGGAAACCACAACCCAATCCACACATGAAATCATAACATAATCCACATAAGAAAGAAATTCAAGATTCAGCCCACACATGTATACTTCTTCGTATGACTATAGATATGATCAGATATAGACATTGATTCATCTGAGACGTCGGACCCACAATGGATCGATAGGTACTAACCCCCGCAATGAGCCACAAAGGATCTGACCCACACAGGATCGATAGGTAACTAACCTCCGCAATAACTCACAAAGGATCTGACCCACACAGGATCGATATGTAACTAACCCCCGTAACGACCCACATAGGATCAGACCCACATAGGATCTGTAGACGCTGGCCCACACAGGACCGCTGAGCGATGACCCACACAGGATCGGACCCACACTGGATCGGTAGCACTGATCCATGTAGGATCTCTATGTGTTGTAGTCTTCGCCGTCGAATCCACAGAGGATTCCTGCACAGTCGTCATCGTCGTCGCAGTCACAGCCAGATCTAGGGTTCCTGCACGCAGCAAACTCGTTCGGGAGGGTCCGCTCCATGAGCCGAAGGGATGATACATCAACTGACACATAGTTCGGAGTTGATGTATCCAAAAGTTCCATATCATCAATAGGAACTCAACGTCGCTGACGGCGTGTCAATCAGATGCCCGGTCTGAGAGTTATTGGATTTTTCGTCCTAGGGGCCCGGTTGGTTTTTAAGTCAAAACCAAACTGACTGTACTCCAACTGCGTCTAAACCTCGAGCGGAGTAAGCCAAAAGGTCTGTCTCACTAAGAAGAAACCGACAAAGTCTACGGCAGGTCAATCGGACGTCCAGAGCTCAAGTCATAAGTGTTTCCGCTCCGAGGGCCCGGTTGGTTTCGTGTACGAACCAACCCGACCGAACCCAAAGTTCTCCTAAACCTTGAGTCTGATATACCGAAACGAAAGTCTGGATCAAGGATCGCATCGCAACTAACGGTGCATCGATCGGAGGCTCGAAACTTATGTTATGGGAAACTGACCGAAGGAGGTTCGATATTAGGGGGTTCGGGCCCGGTCCGACCTGGCCCGATAACCCCAGGGTCGGCCCGTACCGGGTTGACCCGAACCGGCTCTGGGTCCATACCGCTTGGGCATGACCCGTCCCCGATGGCGCGGCCCGACCGGGCGGCCCGGTCGGGCGGACCGACCAGGGCAGCCGGCCCGGCGCGCTGGCTAGCGACTCGGCCGAACGGCCGAGCCGTTCGGATGCGGGGGGCGATGCCCCCGCTTGTAGTAACTGTGGCAACTTAATGGGGTCGCTCACGTCCGGCCAGCTGGGGGTCTGAACTCCCAGCTCTTCCCTGTCTGGTCGGCCCGCTCCTACCGGCCGGCCTCTGCCGCCATGGGACCGGTATGGCCGGTACCCCCTGCTCTGAACTCGGCGGCCCGATTTTGGTATCCGGTTCAGGTACTCCGCCGCAGCTGAAGCCGTGGCCTTGGTCCATCCGGCGCGGCGCGACAGCGCCGCGCCCCTCCGCCGCGGCCTGCTCCGACAGCGGTGTCTTCGGTTCTTTTTCGGCGCGGCGCGACGACGCCACTGCTTGGTTTAATTCTCAAATGAGTGGCATGACGGTGCCGCACATTTATTGTCTCTCGTTCCCGCGCGGTGCGACGACACCACGTTACTTTTCTTCAAACCATAACTACAAATAATAATAAGGGAGGAGGGTTGGTCATGTTTGTGTGGTCCGGACCCCTCCCATTAAACGATATCAATAGGTCCAAATGAACGAGGTTAGATGATGGAAGATTTCACAAATTAAAACCCATAACACCTACCACAACGTTGTTGTCGAACGAGAAATCATCGCGGAATTAACCGTCGCGGAAGAAGAGGATCGTTGTGGAAGAAAAGGATCTCCACGGAAGAAACCGTCATGGAAGGAACGTCGTTGGTGGTAGCTAATCTCCGAGGAAGGCGTCTCTCGCCGTCATCCGCCATCGGAAGTCGGTGTTCTTCATCGGCGGCGGTGCGTTCTTCGCGTTCTTCGTCGAAGAACGAAGAATCCTCAAGACTTCTCTTTTTCTCCCAAAGGCACCCACAACCAGAATTCCAACAAAATAAAATAAGCCCTTCTCTTATTTTATTATCATAACATAAGAATTTTAAATTCAAAAGACAAGAAACGAACAATTAATTCAATGAATTAATTGTAATGATTAAACCGCCCAAATTAATGAGACGTTTCTTAACCAGAATAAACGCACGGTGGACATTATTAAAAAGGGGGGGTGCGGGTGCGTTACATAGAAGGAAATAAATGGTGGGGCTCGTGCGGGCCCCACCTCACAAATATCCCACCAAGTGGGTAGGATATTGTGGGTCCCACCTTATCTGCATAACTTAGGTTAAGCAACTTAAGTAAAATAAAATAAATTGTCACAACACTTTTTTTTAATTTCTTAACTGAACCCCAAAAATATAAAAACCACACCCAAGCAAATGCAACTCCGGAAAAGGTGTTTATAAGCAATTACTGGTGCTGTGAATCCATCGGTGCCCTCAGAATTCGATTCCGAGCAGCTGTTCAAAAGTTAGAAAAACCCGCTCATTTGTTCACTGAACGTACCCGAGCTAAACTTCGTACAAAGATTCTGGGCACACCGGGCTCAGAATTAGGTGCCGTCAGAAACTGCGCCCTTGTAAAATTTGCAAGAAAATTAAGAAATAAGTTTCCTTGATTTTTTCAGGTCTTTACATCACTCCCACCTCAGGACTTTACGTCCCCGTAATTATACATAAAAAACTAGGGAAGAAAATGTGGGTACTGAGCACGCATCTGAGCCTCCCGCTCCCAAGTGCTCTCCTGGAGGTTCTCGTGCTGCCATCTGATGCGCAGTAGTGGATTCGACCGTCCACATAGGACCCGCTCCTGTCGATCCTCAATCTCCACCGGGACCTCCGCAAAAGTCGCCCCATCATCAACGTCCAACTCCCCATGGTTAATGATATGCGTCGGGTCGTGCACGTATCTCCTCAGCTGCGATACGTGGAAGACGTCGTGCACCCGGTGCAACTGAGGTGGTAGAGCCAGGCGATAAGCCACCTCGCCAATCCTGCTAAGGACCTGGAATGGTCCGATGAAGCGTGAATACAACTTTCCGCCTCGGAAAAATCTCCGTAATCCACGTGGAGGTGAGACCCGCAAGAAGACGTGGTCGCCATCCTTGAACTCTAGTGACCTTCGCCTCCTGTAAGCATAAGACTTCTGCCGGCTCTGAGCTATCCTCATCCGCTCCTGGATGACCTGGACCTTCTCTGTCGTGGCCTGGACCATCTCTGATCCCACAAGTGCTGACTCCCCAGGGTCTGTCCAGCACAAAGGAGATCTGCAAGATCGGGCATCCAGCACCTCGTATGGTGCCATCCCGATTGTGGAGTGGTAGTTGTAGTTATACGCGAAATCCACCAAGGGTAGGTGGTCCTCCCAGCTGCGACCAAAGTCGAGGACACATGCGCAGAGCATGTCCTCAAGAGTCTGTATGGTCCTCTCCATCTGACCATCTGTCTTAGGGTGAAAGACGGTGCTCATACATAGCTGCGTCCCGAATGCCTCTTGCAACCCCTTCCAAAGCCGGGAAGTAAAGTGAGCATCTCGATTGGAGACGATAGATGATGGAACACCGTGAAGCCGTACAATCTCCTGAATGTAGAGACGTCCCATGCTCTCCACTGAGCCATGCTCCTTGATGGGTAAGAAGTGAGCCGACTTGGGGAGTTGGTCAAAAATCACTCAAATGGAGTCGTGACCTCTGGAAATATGTGGAAGTCCAGCCATGAAGTCCATAGATATCCCGTCCCACTTCCACACCAGGACCACCAAGGGTTGTACCAAGCCTACTGGTACCTGATGCTCTGCCTTCACCTGCTGGCAGGTGAGGCATCGAGAAACGAACTCTTCCACAACTTTCTTCATGCCCAGACACTAGTGTTGTCGTCTGAGATCCTAGTACATCTTCACCACTCTAGGATGTACCGCCAAAGGGGAAGTGTTAAACTCTCTCAGCACCTCCTCCCGTAAAGCTACTGGTACCAACGTACGTCCTATGAAATGGACGTCATGCTCTCCTCCTATAGAGAAACCTTCAGCTGCCTTTTATAAGGAAATAGCGCACACCGCATCTAATAGTCAGTGTCCCCATTTTGTGCCTCTCTGGCCCGCTGCAGTAGTGGAGGAGTGACTGTGAGTGACTGAAGGAAGGCTGCTCCATCTCTATCCACAAAGGATATTTGCAAAGCGGCTAGCTGCTCTGTCACCTCCCCAAGTAGCTGAATGCCCATCCTCCTGCTGAGAGCATCGGCTAACACGTTCCCCTTCCTAGGAGTATAGAATATCTAAAATTCATAGTCCTGGAGGAACACCAGCCATCGCCGTTGTCTCAGGTTCAGGTCCTTCTGAGAGAAGATGTACATGAGACTCTGATGGTTAGAAAAGACTGTAAAGCGCTCGCCCGTCAGGTAGTGTCTCCATGTCTTCAGAGCGAAGACCACTACTGCTAACTCCAAGTCATGGGTAGCATAGTTCTACTCATGCGGCCTCAACTGAAGTGATCCATAAGCGATCACTGCCCACTCCTGCATCAGGACACATCTGAGTCCAGTCCCTGATGCATCGCAATAAACTACGTACCCAAGTCCCTCCTCTGGTTGCCTCAAGATAGGTGTGCTGGTAAATCTCTGTCTCAGCTACTGGAAGCTCTACTGACATCTTTTTAACCACACAAAGGGTTTCACATTCTTCGTAAGAGCTGAGAGTGGTGCCACAACTCTGGATAAGTCTGGCACAAATCTTCGATAGTATCCAGCTAGTCCTAAGAAACTCTGCACCTCTGTCACGCACCTAGGTGGCTCCCAAGCTAGAATTGCCTCGATCATCACAGGATCCACCAAAACTCCCGCCTTAGAGATTACGTGTCCCAAAAAGTGGACCCCATGTATCCAGAACTGACACTTCAAGAGTTTTCCATAATGCTGGTGCTCACGGAGTGTGTCAAGTACAACAAGCAAGTGGTAGGCGTGCTCCTCCTTAGTCATCGAGTAAATCAAAATGTTGTCGATGAAGACCATGACAAATTGATCGAGGTATTTCTGAAAGATCATGTTCATGAGGCCCATGAACACTGCGAGAGCATTGGTTACGCCAAATGGCATAACCAAGAACTCATAGTGTCCATACCGACATCTGAAGGCCGTCTTCTGCACGTCCTCGTCCCGAACTCTGAGGTGATGATAGCCCGACCTGAGGTCTTTCATTGAGAACCACCGTTCTCCTTTGAGCTGATCGAAGAGGTCATCAATCCCCGATAGCGTATAATTGTTCCTCACAATCACCTGGTTCAGGCGATGATAGTCGACACAAATTCGCAAGCTCCCGTCCGCCTTCTTGGCGAACAATATCGGGGAACCCCAGGGTGAAACACTGGGTCAGATGAATCCCTTGCCCTGCAAGTCCTCCAACTGTACCTGTAGCTCTCAAAGCTCGGCGGGAGCCATCTGATAAGCTGGGGTGGACATCGGGGCTGTCCCGGGGTACAGATCAATATAAAAGTCTACCTCTCTGCGAGGAGGTAGTCCTGGAAAATCGTCGGGGAAAACGTCCGCATACTGATCCACCACTGTAGGAAAAATAGGACTCCGCACGTCAACTTCTCCTAGGATGAGGCTAGCCAACTGATGAGTGATGGGTTGTCCTCTCCAATACGAGAGTCGATCATGTGTTGCGAAGACTCCCTTCTCTCCAGTGAAGGTGAAACTACTCCCGTCGGTGCGTACACATCGCACTTTGCGCCTAATACGGTCGATCTGAGCGTGGACTGTAGATAACCAATCCATGCCCAAGATGATGTCGTAAGGCCTCGTTGCCGCTACAAGAAGATCCCATCCGAAGCTCTGGCCTCCTAGAGTAAGCTCACACTGCCAGCACCAGTGCATAATCGTCGGGTCTACTTCCGTAGGAGTCTCTACCCATAAGGATCGAGCCAACTACTGTCAGAATCTCCAAGCTCCGAACAAGGGTAGCGTCTATGAAAGAATGACTCGCTCCTGTGTATATAAGAACTGCAGAAAGGGTGGAATAGACACAGATAGTACCTAGAATCATCTCGGGCATGCCGTGGTCGTAGGCCTTCACTGCCTAGAGCTATGCCTGTCTCTGCCCACCAGCTCTCTGTGGTCGGGGTGGACCTCATGGAGGTGGTGGTGGTAGAGCCTCAATGCGTCGCCCACCACCTACTGCTCGGCCAGATCCTCTGCCTCGTCCACCTACTCTCTGCGAACCGCCACGGTCGACCCTCTGCCCTTGCCTGGGTGGCCCCTCAACCGTCTACTACTCCTCGGCACGGCGGGTCGGGCAGTCACGAGCCATGTGGCCCAGCCCGCCGCATGTGTAGTACTTTCTGCCTCTCAAAAGACTGGATCCGCGATGTGTGCCCCGCACTACTGAGCCAGTGTCCTGAGGTCGTTTTCCTGAGGGTCTGGTCTGCCTGGACCCATGAGTCAGCCGTCGACTGCCTGCTTCAGAAGACTCTGCTACGTGTCGCCCCGCGGTAGGTCTTGTTGCGGAAAAAAGGCTCAGCAAGGAAGCTCTCGATCAAAAGGGCTCGCTCAAGCACTCCTGCCTCGGTTCAAATGATGAGGGAGATCAGTGATGCCCTGATCTCATGCCTCAATCCCTAGTCAACGGTCAAGGCCCGGAAAAATGGGTTCTGTACTATGTCAGTCGAGTAGCGCGATAGATCGGTAAATCTCGTCGAGTACTGGGCGACCGTCAAGCTGCCCTACCGCAGCTATAGAAGCTCCTGGATGCGCACCGCACGGAGGGTAGCTGGGAAGAACTTCAAGTGGAAGAGGATCTCAATGTCTGTCCAGAGGAGAGAATTCTCATCGTGCACATGGAGCATCACGATCCACCATCTGCCTGCTTCCGCATACAGTAGGCTCTCTGCGAGGATCACCATGAGGTCTGCTGGTGTCCTCAGTAACATGAAAACCCATACAACTGCCTCCCTCCAATCCTCGGCTTCCTGGGGGTCCGTCTCCCCGCAGAACCTAGTGCGGTAACTGGCACTGAAACTCATGCAGTGCACTAAGGTGACGTGCATCGTCAGCGGCTGGGGATGGAAGCATCGGTGGCTCAGAGGGTAAAGGTACTGCCGATGCCTCAGTTGTCAAAGGGCCCTGTACCGAGGCCTCATCGCTCGGAGGGCTGTCATCAAGCAAAAATCTAGGAACCCTAGCAGGCTGTGGTCGTGGGGCCATCCTGAAAAGAGACAGGTGTTCCACGGTCAAAATAGTATACCTGGTGAGCTGACACAAAGTAATCACAAAGAAAACATGAAACACACATGCAATCAATGGTTTCGTGCATTAAGTCGGAAATCAGAAGTCAGGGTCCTGGTGTACGGATACGTCGGTCGCCACACCAACATTGGACTCCCGGGACTGATAACTACACCCAATACACTTAACACTATTTCTTCACATAGAAAAAGATCAGAGTCCAAAGTTCGAGGGTAGAACTGAACTCCTCTGATACCAATTTGTCACGACCCGTCCTCGGGGCCCGTTCCGTGACTACCCCAAGCCCGACTTCCATAGGCCAGGGGCTGGAGACTACCACCAAGGAGTAATTCCCGATAAAACGGGAAGGCATTGCCTTTGTAAAGTAAACAAACACCATAGAGAAAGAAAGCAGTAGAAGTATACACTAAGTAAAAGCTGATACAAATTTAAGTGCAGAAAAGTAAGTTGGCCAGAATACAAACCCAAACTGAAAGTAAAGTACAACTGGAAAGAGAAAAAATCAACAGAATGTAAAGCCATAGCCTCGAGTCATCCACTGGATGTCCCTCCTAAAGGTTGAGTACAGATAGGCTTTACAGCTCCTCGGGTCCAGCCGTCCGCTCTGAGTACGTCCCACCCAGTGGTCAACCTCTAGGTATCGTCCTGCTCCACAAGCATCAACCACGATCAGCGCTGTCTGTCATCTGCAACCAACACAATGTAGTGCGGGCATAGCCCGTGCAGGGGTGAGTTTAAGCTACTCATTAGGGACCCCGAGACCCCTGAAGGTCTACCATAATCCACAAAGGATAATCCAGAAAGGAAAGATACAATCACGAAATAACATTCGATACTTCATAGGTATATGCTCATACATATACATAAGTCATCAATTCCAGTTCGCTCCAGCCTCCGATCCCAAGTACAACCCAGTCCACAAAGGAAACCACAACCCAATCCACACAAGAAATCATAATGTAATCCACATAGGAAATCAAGTCAAGATTCAGCTCACACAGATATACTTTTTCGTACGATGATAGAGATGATCAGATATAGCCACTAATTCATCTGAGTCGTCGGACCCACAAAGGATCGATACGTACTGACCTCCGTAATGACCCACAAATAATCTGACCCACACAGGATCGATAGGTAACTAAACCCCTCAATCACCCACAAAGGATCTGACCCACACATGATCAATAGGTAACTAACCCCCACAAAGACCCACACATGATCGGACCCACACAGGATCTGTAGATGCTGGCTCGCACAGGATCGCTGAGCGCTGACCCACACAGGATCATACCCACACAGGATCGGTAGCACTAGTCCATGTAGGATCACTGAGTGCTGTAGTCATCGTCGTCAAATCCACGGAGGATTCCTACACAGTCGTCATCGTCGTCGCAGTCGTAGCCAGCTCTAGGGTTCCCGCACATAGCAAGCTCATTCGGGAGGGTCCGCTCGACGAGCCGAAGGGATGATACATCAACTGAAACATTTTCTGGTGTTGATGTATCCAAAATTTCCGTATCATCAATAGGAACTAAACGTCGCAGACGTCACGTCAATTGGACGCCCGTTCTGAGAGTTTTGGCTTTTTCGTCCCAGGGGCCCGGTTGGTTTTTTAGTCAAAAACAATACGACCATACTCCAACTGCATCTAAACCTCGTGCGGAGTAATCCAAAAAGTTCTTCTCAGTAAAAGGAAACCAACAAATTTTAAGGCACGTAAATCGGACATCCGGATATCAAGTTATAAGTGTTTCCACTCCGACGGCCCGGTTGGTTTCGTGTACGAACTAACCCATCAAACCCAATGTTCTCCAAAACCTTGAGTGTGATATACCAAAAAGACCGTCTCGATCCAAGGATCACATCGCAACTGACAGTGTGTCGATCGGAGGCACGTAGCCCATGTTATTGGAAACTGACCGAAAGAGGTTCGGTATTAGGGGGTTCAGGCCTGGTCCGACCCGACCCGATAACCCCAGGGGCGGCCCGTTCTGAGTCGACCCGAACCGGGTCCAGGTCCGGACCGGTGTGCTGGCCAGGGACTCGGCCGAATGGCCGAGCCATTCGGATGCGGGGGGCACTTCCCCCGCGTGTAGTAACTGCGGCCCCTTAATGGGGCCGCTCACGTCCGGCCAGCCGGGGGTCTGAACCCCCGACTCTTCCCTGTCCGGCCGGCTTCTACCACCACGGGACCAGCAAGGCTAGTCCCCCCCTGCTCTAACGTCGTCGGCCTGTTTCCAGCTGCCAGTTCCGCTGCTCTGCCGCGGCTTAAGCCGCAGCCTTGGTCCGTCCAGCGCGGCACGACGGCACTGCGCCCCTCCGCCGCGGCCCGCTCCGGCCGCGGTGTCTTCGGTTCTTCTCTAGCGCGGCGCGAAGACACCACGGCTTGGTTCAATTATCAAATGTGTGGTGTGAAGGTTCCACACATTTCTTTGCGCTCATTCACACGTGGTGCGACGACACCGCATTACTTTCCTTCGAACCGCAACAACAAAAAATAATAAGGGAGGAGGGTCGGCCGTGATTGTGCGGTTCGGCCCCCTCCCGTTAAAAGATATCAAAAGGTCCAAATGAACGAGGTTAGATGACGGAAGATTTCACAAATTAAAACACATAACCTCTACCTCAATGTTGTCGTCGAAGGAGAGTTCTTCACAGAATTAACCGTCGCAGAAGAAGAGGATCGCTGTGGAAGAAAAGGATCACCGCGGCAGAAAACGTCATGGCAGGAACATCGTTGGCATTAGGTGATCTCCGAGTAAGGTGTCTCTCACCGTCGTTTGCCTTCGGAGGTCGGCGTTCTTCATCGGTGGTGGTTCGTTCTTCGTGTTCTTCGTCGAAGAATGAAGAATCCTCAAGACTTCTCCTTTTCTTCCAAAGGCTCCCACAACCAGAATTCCAACTAAATAAAATAAGTCCTTCCCTTATTTTATTATCATAACATAAGAATTTGAAATTCAAAATATAAGAAATGAACAATTAATTCAATGAATTAATTGTAAAGATTTAACCTCCCAAATTAATGAGACGTTTCTCAACCAGAATAAACGCACTGTTGACTTTATTAAAAGGGGGTGTGGGTGCGTTACTTAGAAGGAAAGAAACAGTGGGGCTCGTGCAGGCCCCACCTCACAAATATCCTACCAAGTGGGTAGGATATTGTGGGTCCCACCTTATCTTCTTAACTTAGGTTAATCCACTTAAGTAAAATAAAATAAATTGTCGCACCAGTTTTATTTTATTTCTTAACTTAACCCCAAAAACTTAAAAACCACACCCGAGCAAACGCAAATCCAGAAAATGGGTTTATAAGAAATTATGGGCACTGCGAATCCATCAGTGCCCTCAGAATACGATTTCAAGCACCATTTCAAAAATTAGAAAAACCCGCTTGTTCGTTCACTGAACGTACCTGAGCTAATCTTCAGAAAAAGATTCTAGGCACACGAGGTCTCGGAATTTGGTGACATCAGAAACTGCGCTCTTGTAAAATTTGCAAGAAAATTAAGAAAAACATTTCTTTAAATTTTTCGGTTCTTTACATTAATTAGGAAGTAAAATGTGTTTCAATGAGATTAAAATAATTTTTTGGTGAATAGTAACTTTTAATTTTTATTAATCGCGATTAAAGGTAATTAGTGTAATTTAAGGTAAAGATAATGTTATAATAATATGAAATGACCTTGACACATGTACTACCCTTATTTAATGACTAATGGCCGACCAAGAAACTCCATGGGTCAACTTGGGGACCCCATGGAGCAATTTTGGTTGGAAAATGACATTAATAACTTTTTATTTAAAATTAAAATTAAAATGTTACAAACATGTATTGTTTTACTAAATAAAATATTACATGGGGTTATACAAGTCATATTTTTGACTATAAATATTCATTAGAAAGATAAAAAGATTTACTACATAATGGAATTTTTTGTTATAATTTTTAGTCATTAAATAAATTATTTTATTTATGACACTGTGATGATTCAGTGATTACCTCATTAACGAACTATTTAAACAAAATGAGAAGATAGGGTGAAATATAAGTCTTAAACTTGTCAAAAACCTATTGGAAGTGTGGATTTAGAAACCTTATCAGATTATCCTAGAAATATATCCTTTTTGGACCTTTATAATCCAAATAAAATTTTATAATAAGGTAATATATTATAACTTTCAAAGAGTACCCCTCAGATTCTCTTATGAAAGGCCCCCACCTCTACCACCATACCCACACCTCTCAAGCCATTGGCTCATCCAACCCCTACCCATTTCATCTCTCCACATCCATATCTTCATCATTGAAGCCTCACCATTGGCAGAATTCTCTTCAGGAAACCCTTTTGGATCCAACCAAGAGGAGTTACCCGATTTGAAGGTAATGTCTTCACTTGTGTTCTTTTGTTTTATTTCGCTTCTACAAACCCCCAAACACTTTTTATTCCTTTATTTTGTAACAAAAATAGTATATTCAATACAGTAGTATGTTTTTATGTTAAGTATTTCAGCTAAACTTAAAAAACCTCCATCTAATGGATAATGAACATACTGTTTCTCTGGATGGCGAATTACTGCCTCACCAAATGATGA
Source organism: Viscum album (assembly GCA_963277665.1). Classification (NCBI taxonomy): domain Eukaryota; kingdom Viridiplantae; phylum Streptophyta; class Magnoliopsida; order Santalales; family Viscaceae; genus Viscum; species Viscum album. Next base: position 1,749,296,831 of record OY728157.1, on the reverse strand, counting down.
TTGTTCAATATTCTCTTAACACCTTTCATGGTGGCCATTATGATGCCACTGTATTTTATATATGATATATATGGTATTTATGTTTTATATATGGTTCTGTATTTTATATTTAAAACATACCATTATGCTTTGCATGTTGTGAAAATGCGATAATTTCATACAAGGAAGTGTGGACTATCACCCCCTCAAGTGATGTGACTCATTAATGAAATACATGGAATGTATAAAGAATTAAATTAATGAACTTATGTGAAATATAAAAAATATATATTATACTGTAATTATAATATATATATCTATCAATTATTTTTAATTCCATTAATATGTCAAAGAAATGAATGTAGCGTTCATGTGTACGTATGGCCTACCGTCTCCATGAATGGTGCATTTCATTTCATTATATCTCCAAATGTTATGGAGTAGTATAAAATGATTATGTACTAGATATATATGATATTTAAATCATTAATAGTATTTTGGAGATGATTTACATATAACTACATGGACAATCATTTTCAAACAAGTTCATTTTTGACTCATGTACCAAACATCGACAAAAACGTCTGATATGAACTCACATTATTAACCAATTATTATAACATTATAATATTTGATATTAACTGAATAATAATATTTAAAAGAGGACCTTATGCAATTATAAATTGACCAATGTTTATTATTCAGGAATATAAAAAAACTAACAGGACAAGTCGGACTTGAGGTAAGGGATCCTGCCACTCTCTTTCTTTTTAAGTACTCTTTTTATGTAACATTCATTAAGCTCCACTTTATTTTGTTGGGGGATGTTATTTTATATTCATATTACTGTAAATATTATATTAAAATGATGATAGACCCTATTTTATCTCATCAATCCATTTTTGGACATTTTATGTGGCGTCGTTAGGCTGTCGAATTTTAATCAGGGGATTTTCATCTCACTTGTAATTATCGTGAGATTCATGCGACATTTTCCACTTTTTCATTTTCTGTGGTGTATGTACTGCCCATTATTTTACTATTTGTATAATATACTCTCATTTATGGGTATTTACATATTTACTGTATGACCCTTCTTTCATTTGGTGTACGTTTCAAAAGATGCCCAAATCAGTAAGGGAAGCTTCACAGTCCTCTTTTTAAAAGACATATTTCGTTATGTCTTTAAATTTAAATATTTTTATATTGGGATATCATACTCTATATCCGTATTGATGTAAATTTTATGTCCATGTGATGAGATACCATTTTCTCTCTCATCAACTTATTTTATGAATTTTAATGTGATGCTGTTAGGCTGTCGAATTTTACTAAGGGAACTTCCTAACCCAATTTCGATTTCTTTGGGTTCAACATGTAGTTATTAAATATGTCATCCATTAAATATTTTTTAATTACCTTTGATTGTTTTACACTTAATATCCACTTATATTGGGTGTATTTATATTTTTCACACATAATTACGTGATTGATTTATCCTTCATTTAAGGATACCTTTTTTGTAATGGATTTCATCTCATTTTACATTTTTATTGAGAATTCATTGTTGTTATTATCCAGTTCACTCTAATATGGTGTATATAATATACTTTGGAATATTATATCATGAATCCCTTTATTCTCATGATATTATAATGTACAAATTAAATGTTATTCCTCAATTATTTTATTCAAGTGTCTCTTATTTGTTTAAAATCCCTTTAACTAAAATATCATTTTAAATGTTTTAATGATTTATTCTTATAAATATTTCTTATTAATATCAATGTTTTCAACATGGTTTAAAGGATTTATTTATATGTATATTAATGGTTTAAAATGTTAAAAGATTCAAATTGGTATGGTACACTTTGATTCAAAAATATCTTTACTAAATGTTTTAAATGGTTTTGAAAATGGTTTTTAGAATGGAGACATTATTTAAATATCTTAAAATGTTATATTGTTATTGCAATGTGGGAATGTTTTCTTTTGTTTATGCTTAAGTTATGTTTTATGATTATTTTATGGTTCTTGGGAATTGTTTATAAAGACGAGTTGTTCCGTGATAAACTAAGGGAGGGTGAGCCCGATATAGGTCTCCAATGCATTGGGTAATGCGAAGGGGTTAAATGCTAAGGTTTCTCCAAAGAGATTTAGGGAATATACGGTGATGGGTATTCTAAACGTAACCATGAGGGTTACTCAATACGTAAGAATGTTATGAATGTCTCAAGTTACCTTTATGTCTTATGATTTCTATGAGTTATTCGTAAATCCTATGATTTCATGAGGTATGTTAAATTGCTTATGTTTTATGTGTAACGTATGATTTCATTGATTCTTATGTATAATTGGACTAATGTTTTCTTTCCATATTTTTATAACCCTTACTGAGATTTTTATGCTCATCCCATGTTTCTTTTGAAATGTTTTCATAGGATATAAAGTTGAATAGGGTTAAGGATGGGATCAAGGAAATGTCTGGCTATCTAAAACAAGGAACTAGACATGACTCTTTTGTTCAAGAGATTTATTTTTTGTGAACAAAATAGAAGCTGAGTAGATGTGTCTACTTTTTAACCTTTGAGATTTAATAGTTATGTCCTAATTCTCTAAAACTCTAAACCTGAAAAGATCCTCAATGTGAATTATTTATTTAATTCAATAATAAGTAATGTTTAAGTCCAGGTCCTTATAGTTGGTATCGATGGTCTGTTTAGATAACTTTAGAGGTTAGGGTATTCTTTAAGAATAAGTGACATTACCATAATGTCTAGGATTTCAAAAAGAGTCATAGTTTTTAGATAAAGTTGATGAGTAAGTATATCTTAGTGTTTATCTTCCTCATTAGTACATAATGATTTTGTTGATATACTCACACTGACATTTCTGGTTTTATTAAATGGTTGGATATAGCAGGCACCAAAGTAAAAATGGGTCTGAAGGAAACTATGGTGGTTCTCGAATTAAGAGACTGGATGAAATGGGGGATTCAATGAGAAATCTCATGGTTATTCTAAACTAACTATCAGGAGTCATGATTAACCACTTGAACCTTGTTGAGTTCTCTAATGAATCATGTATGAGAGAACCACCTCGACATAGAAATTTAGGTATTATTTATAAAGGTAACCATTAGGGTTTATATGATTCTTAATTTTGAGGTAATTATGGGTTACTATACGGTATGATGAAATATGAACGACATGAGATAAACTTGAAGTTAAATTATTTTATGGTTATTTTTGAAGATTTTATCTCGTTTTGGGGAATGTTTTAATAATTATATAGTTTTGGAAAAAGGACAACATGCAGACTGTGTGACAACCTGTCGCATCGGACAAAGCTGTGGGAATCGAACCCACAACCAAAGTGCGACTGGTATTTATCACCTACCACTGGACTACGTGAAGTCCCTGGTTATTTTGAATAATTATTTTTAGTTAGATGATTTTATGAATCAATAATAAGTTTAATTTGGGTTATTTATAGAAATTATTAACCTATCATGGAGGATATGTGATTAGGTTAATTACTTTTCAGTATGAGACCTTAAGAGCAACTGATGTTATTTGGAGATAAATGTTAATTTATAACATGGGAGACTATGTGATTAAATCCTTAAAATATTTGGGTTTCAATCTTTGTTTGGTTTACTTTGAAGAATTTTATGGAAAAATTGTGTATTGAATGGTCTTCATTGAAATTTGGGTTTTTTTGACAAATTTTGATGATTATGAGTAGTTTTTCTTTTTGTAAAAAAAATAATCTTTTTGGGTATTATCTGATCTCGTAATAAACTTTTTGGTCTGGTTTTGGATGAGATATAAATACATGGGAAATATATAGTTCTCTTTTGTGTATTAGGTGATTCTCAAGAAGTTGATTATAGTACTCTTAATGCGAACAAGTCTTCCTAAATACTCATCTTTTAGAGAAAATATGAGTTTTTATAAGGAATCTAGTAAAAGTTGAAAGTCTACGTGACAAGTAAGTATGTTTCATTATGATTTAGTTAAGCTCAAAAATAAATTCCTCAATGAATAGAAACTTACAACAAAAATTTTGTCTGTTAACTTTTCCTACCGGGGAATCGAATATCGTTTAACCCATCACAAGTTTGTGATTTTCTTATGGTTAACTTTCTCCTAAACATGTTTATTATCACTCGACATCAGAAAATGAACCTTTGTTTTCTACTCCATACCCATATTTTCATACTTGGAATCCTATTATGGGTTATCTTGGGTGACCGTTGTACTTCTCTCACTTTCGTTTAAAGTGACAGTTTTACTGACTGTTGTTCCGATGAGGGACTTTCAATGAAGTTTCCAAGCCCAATTTTGAAATTTCTAGGACGCAACTCCCAAATGGGGGGAAGGATGTAACATCCCAGGTAAATAAATAATATTACATTATAATGTTTATCAATATTTGTGAATAAATTTTAATACTACTTTAAAGGGAATGCTATGATCGATGGCGTACCCAATACATAACAATGAGTAACTTTGAAATCGTACGGTGCACACTAATAACATAATAATATTAAAATAGTTAACACCTAGACGTTGTAAGGGCGGGAATTAAAAGAAATAACTAAAAAATGATTACATATGTTTGTTAAATATTTTTACTTTTCTCCAATAATTGTTAGAGGCTTAAAATGCAAATGAATCCAATTTTAAGCATAAATCTTCTAATATTTTTTAAAAGGTCGATTAACTGCCTTTTGTTGGAGAACCCTTTTTAAATATACTTTTTGACAATTTTATATGTTTTATTTGACAAAATAAAATCATTCGTTAGAATCTGGACATAAAAATTTACATTGTGTAAATTTTTGTTATTTTTCCGATAAATATAATTTTTAGTGAACATGTTGCATTTTAATTCAAAAACTCATTTTAATCTGATTTATTTATATGGATGTATTATATTTTTATTTGATATTAATGTGTATATGGAATATATTTTTACCATTTAATCCAATGGTGGTGATTGGAATTAATTTCAATTTGAAATTGGACTTAAACTAGTGTCAATCTTTTAATAGATATTGTTTCTTAAAAACACGCTATTTGTTTTGACAGCGGGAATGAATTATTTAATTAACTAATCCAACTTATGTATTTTTTTTTTGTAAAATAGAAATCATTTTTGAATTTGGAATTTTAAATATATCTTAGGGTGAATTTTTTGTATTTTTCTGAAAAACCTCAATTTTTGATAAATGGTGAAACCATTAAGTGGTAGTCAAAGAAACTAATTTTTCGTTAAAATGAAACATTACCACTTCAGATATTTTATTTTCAAAAATCTGACATACATGGTTGAAATTAGGAAGTAAAATGTGGTTCAATGAGATTAAAATATTTTTTGGTGAATAGTAACTTTTAAGATTTATTAATAGCAATTAAAGGTAAATAGTGTAATTTAAGGTAAAGATAATGTTATAATAATATGAAATGACCTTGACACGTGTCCTACCCTTATTGGATGAGTCATGGCCGACCATGAAAATCCATGGGTCAACTTGGATACCCCATGGAGATAATTTGGTTGTAAAATTGACATTAATAACTTTTTATTTAAAGTTAAAATTAAAATGTTTCAAACATGTATTGTTTTACTAAATAAATTTTTACAAGGGGTTATACAAGTCATTTTTTTTAGTATAAATATTCATTAGAAATATAAAAATATTTCCTAAATCATGATATTTGTTTTATAATTTTTGGACTTTATATAAATTTATTTATTTATGACACTGTGATGATGCAGTGATTACCTCATAAATGAACGATTTAAATAATATGAGAAGATATGGTGAAATATAAGTCTTACACTTGCCACAAACCTATTGGATGGGTGGAATTATAAACCTTATCACCTTATCCTTGAAATATATCCTTTTGGGACCTTTAAAATTCGAGAATCATTTTATAATAAAGTAATATATCATAACTTTCCAAGAGTGCCCCTCCTCTTCTCTTATAAAAGGCCCCCACCTCTACCACCATACCCACACCTCTCAAGCATTTAGTTCGGCCAAAACCTACCCATTTCATCTCTCCACATACCTATCTTCATCATTGAAGCCTCATCTTTGGCATAATGCTCTTCAAGAAACCCTTTTGGTTCAAACCAAGAGGTGTTACCCGATTTAAAGGTAATCTCTTCAGTTGTGTTATTTTGTTATATTTTGCTTATACAAACCCCTAAACTCTTTTTAGTACATTATTTTGTAACAACACCAGTATATTAAATATAAAAGGATTTTTCCATGTGCATTGTTATATCTACACTTACACACACCTCCGTCTAATTGTAAAACAACATACTCTTTCTGTGGATGGCAAATTACTGCATCATGAAACGATGATTGATCAATCTTTTCTTAACACCTTTCATGGTGGCCATTATGATGTCACTATATTTTATATATGATATATATTGTATTTATGTTTTCCATATTCTTCTTTATTTTATATTTAAAACATAACTTCATGCTTTGCATGTTGTGAAAATGCAATAATTTCATACGAGGAAATGTGACTACCGCCCCCTCAAGTGATGTGACTCGTTCATGCAATACATGGAATGTATAAAGAATGAAATTAATGAACTTATGTGACATATAAAAAACATATATATTGTAATGGAATTGTAATATATATATATCTCAATTAATTTTAATTCTATTAATATGGTAAAGAAATGAATGTAGCGTTCATGCGTACATACGGCCTACCGCCTCCATGAACGGTGCATTTCATTTATTTTTATCACCAAATGTTATCGAATAGTATACAATGAATATTTACTGGGTATATATGATATTTAAATGATTAATACAATTCTTGAGATGATTTAATTATAACTACATGGACAATAATTTTCAAACAAGTTCATTTTCTACTCACGTACCAAACATCGACAAAAACGTCTGATATGAACTCACATTATTAACCAATTACTATAACATTATATTATGTTATATTAACTGAATAATAATCTTTAAAGGAGTAACATAAGAAATTATAAATTTACCAATGTTTATTATTTAGGAATATAATGAAACGAACAAGTCAAGTCAAACTTGAGGTAAGAGATCCTACCTCTCTCTTTCTTTTTAAGTACTCTTTTAATGTTACATACTTTAAGCTCCTCTTTCTTATGTTGGGGGGATGTTATTTTATATTTATATTACTGTAAAGTTTATTTTAATATGATGAGATACCCTATTTTATCTCATAAATCCATTTTTGGATGTTTTATGTGGCGTCGTTAGGCTGCCGAATTTTAATAAAGGGATTTTCATCTCACATGTAATTCTTGTGAGATTCATTCTACATTTTCCACTATTTCTTTTTGTGTGGTGTATGTACTTCCCATTATATTACTATTTTTATAATATAATCTAATTTGTGGGTATTAACATCTTCATTGTTTGACCCTTCTTTCATGTGGTGTACGTTTCGAATGTTTCCCAAATCGGTAAGGGAACCTTTCACACTCCTCTTTTTAAAAGTCTTATTTATTTATGTCTTTTAATTTACATGTTTTTATGTTGGGATATTTTCTTATATATCCTTATTGATGTAAATTTTAATTCCAAGTGATTAGATACAATTTTCTCTCTCATCAACTAATTTTATGAATTTTAATCTGACGCCGTTAGGCTGTCAACTTTTACCAAGGGAACTTCTTACCCAAAATTCAATTTCTTTGGGTTCAACATGTAGTTATTGAATATGTCATCCATTGAATATGTGTGAATGACCTTTGATTTTTTTAAACATAATATCCACTTATATTGGTTGTATTTATATTTGTCACACATAATTATGATATTTATTTACCCTTAATTTATGGATACCTTCTTTATATTGGATTTCATCTCATTTTACATTTCTTTTGAGACTTCATTGTTGTTATGAACCAGTTCACTCTTATATGGTGTATATACTATCCTTTGGAAATATTATATCATGAATACCATTATTCTCATGATATTATAAAGTTCTGATTAAATTTTATTCCTCAATTATTGTATTCAAGTGTCTCTCATTTTCTTAAAAACCCTTTAAGTAAAATATCGTTTTAAATGTTTTAATGATTTAATATTATAAATATTTCTCAATAATATCCATGTTTTAAAAATGGTTTTAAGGATTTATTTATATGGATATTAATGGTTTAAAATGTTAAAATATTCAATGTGGTATGGGACAAATTGATTCAAAAATATCTTTATTAAATGTTTTAAATGGGTTTGAAAATGGTTTTAGAATGTATACATTAGTTCAATATCTTAAAATGTTATATTGTTATTGCAATGTGGGAATTTTATCTTTCCTTTTCTGCTTAAGTTATATGCTATTATTATGTTATGGTTCTTGGGCATTGTATATAAATATGGGTGGATCCGTGATAAACTATGGGCGGGTGAGCCCGATATAGCTCTCCAATGCATTGAGTAACGCGATGGGGTTAGACGTTATGGTTTCTCCGAAGAGATATAGGGAATATAGTATGACGGGTATTCCAAACGTAACCATGAGGGTTACTCCCTATGTAAGAATGTTATGAATTACACAAGTTACATTTATGTCTTATGATTTCTTTGAGTTATTAATAAATCCTATAATTTCATGAGGTATGTTAAATTGCTTATGTTTTATGAGTAAAGTATGATTTCATTGATTCTTATGTATACTTGGACTAATGTTTTCTTTCAGTAATGTTATAACCCTTACTGATCTTTTTATGCTCATCCGTAGTTTCTTTGAAATGTTTTCACAGGACATAAAGTTGAATAGGGGTAATTATGTGATCAAGGAAATGTTAGGATGTCTAAAACAAGGAACTAGACATGACTCTTTTGCTCAATAGTTTATATTTTTGTGAAAAAATGGAATATGAGTAGATGTGTCTACTTTGTAACCTTTGAGTTGTAATAGTTATGTCCTAATTATCTAAAACTATAATCCTGAAAAGATCCTCAATGTGAATTATTCATTTAATTCAATAATAAGTAATGTTTAAGGTCAGGTCCTTATAATAAAATCCTCAAATACATCTAAATGTTTTATAAATACACCGAAAAATAACCAATATACATTACATACATAATTAGAATAAAATAAGGGTTACTTACTATAAACTGAACATTTTAAATTATCCAAACCATTATCCCTTCTAACTCTAGAATTTGAAAAACATAGGTATCTTAATTGATCTTGTTCCATTTCATGATCATTTCATACTCTCTCAACTAGGATTCTTCCATAATCATTCCATGTTTCCATAAAACCCACTCTAGACCGATGAATTTTTATACAAGACATTCTCTAGCCAATCCACAATCCTTACATGGATATAAACACATAAATAATATGACCATTTTTCAATATTACCCCATCAAATCACATATTTGGAATGAGGATGGTACTTTTTCAACTCAAATACATGAAAAATTTTATGCACAGTAATTCACCATGTTGGAAATTCCAACTGAGGTTTTACCTTTCAAAGTTGTTTAGGTATCTCGAAATGGACTATGAACAATGAAGATAAAATTTCCTAGTTTTTAAAATGATAGTATCCACCACATTTACATATCCTCTGAAAATCACATGATCACCCGCCTCAGACAACAATAGTAATCGATGATCATCTGTATAAAATTTCTAAAGACTATGAGCCATCTCTATCCATTTTCTAATCAACTTAATATTCTACATAGTTTTTTTGTAAAAATCTCATCCATAATAGTGATTTCTCACATTTTCCCACCCAAATATATGATAACACCACCAATAGTACATGCATTACCCACAACCAACAAAAATCCATTAAACAATCCTAAAACATATCGTTGAACGTTTGTATTGTACTTTAAGATTTTACATCCACTGGAGGATGATACAATGTAATGATTTTCAACTGAGTCCCAAGGGATCCCTCTAAGGATTTCTTAAAATGAGGTGTAATCCATAGACCTATATTTAACACAATAGAAACTAGTATTCCATGTATCCTAACAACTTATCATATATATATTTTTTGATAAGTCATTTACCATACGAGATTCACAAATTGGTATAAAAAGACCCACATTTGTGAACCAATGCACTATCACCCAAATGAGATCATATTTTCGAACCATTCATGGGAGAACTATTAAGAAATAAATAGTTATATTCTACCATTTCCAAATAGGAATATGTAAAGATTGAAACTTAAGTACTTGTTGATATTGTTAATCCTTAACCGAGTGATAAGTTATGCAGCTTCAAATAAATATCTTCCACGATCCATTTCATACCTACCCACCCAAACAATACTATTGATGCCTTATACTTCATTTCTCTCCCATGATGAAATGAACATATTGAATGATGGCAAGAATGAAGATGTTTCTCCTGATATGTTATAGGTATGACCATCTAATTTTTTAACCACAAACTGAACTCCCATAAATCTTTAATCCTCAAATGATATCTCCAACCAAGAGTCTTGATTTCATATGAAAACATTCTAGATCAAAAATTTATTCCTCTTTAACAATCTCCTCAAAATCAAGAATAAATAAAAACTAATAACAAAACCAAAAAATTAAATTGGTTATTAAAATCCATCTTAATTTCAATGATTATTGATATCATATACCACTAATTTGATGCCTCTTTTTTGAGATGATGATATGAGATTCTTCTTAATAAATTAACCATTGTATTGCCTTTAAAAAATGTATACATGATGTTGAATATGAAAATTTAGAGATTACCCAGCCATATTCTTTATCTGACATTCAAATCCATTTGTGGAAAACAATATTTCAATCACATATGATTTATACACACAGTGAATTTATCACCAAATCAGTAATGAAGATATGTCTTAAAATCATTGAATAAAGAGGCTAAATCAAAATCAAGGGATGGGTAGTTCTCCTCCTGAATCCAAAACTGCATTGAGACATAAGTAATGACATTATCTGTTTGATTGATGACACATCCCAACACTGAATATGAAGCAACAAAATACACCATATACCATTTTCCATATTGAAGAAAAATTAATACTCGTGATGATGTAAGGAAAACATTAATCTTCGGAAGAACATTTAGAATTCATTATTTCATTAGAATTGAAATTTTTTTTCAAAAGTTTCTTAAAAAATTATTGTCATGATAAATCATGAAAAAATCGTCGATAATAACCAACTATTCAAAGGAAAATCCACACCTCGGAGACATTATTGGATGGTTTTCATGATATAATAGCTTCAATATTTTTTGGATCAACGGAAACACATCATTCAAAGATTAAAAGGCCAAATAAATGTATCTATTGTTTCCAAAAATGAAACAATGATAACTTTTCATATAAAATATGGTCTTCCAAGATACACAACAATTTTTCAATGTATTTATCATGATCATACCTTCTCCTTGAATACAAAAAATATGTCATCCAAAATAAACACTTCAAATGAATCAAGATACATATGAAATATCTAATTCATCAACTCTATAAATACCACAACTAAATTTATAAGACTGAAGGACATAAAATCATATTCATAATGTTCATATCTACTTCTGAAAGATGTATTTGGGATATCCTTCTTCCAAACAAGCAATTTATGGTATCCTAACTAAAATTCATTTTGGGAGAACTACTTTGCTCACCTCAATTTATCGACAAATTATCAATTCATGGATATGGATACCTTTTATTTTTTATAAGTTGGTTATTCATATGGTAATCTACATATAACAAAATAGTTATGTCCACCTTTTTGGAAAACAAGATAGTTGGTTCCCATAATGATATTTTTGGCCAAATAAACCCTTTTCATTCCATATCTTCCAAAGGAACATTCAATACCATTAATTTTGTGGGTTCTATTTTATTTGTAGTAAGAGAAATATGACTATTCCCTATAAGAGATCAACAAAAAAACTAAAGTACCCTTATAAGTGGAAACCCTGTGAATTTATCAAGGAAAATATAAGAAAACATTTCCACCACTATTGGGAAAATATTTTTCTCAATCGCTTCCATCGATATCAAGGCCAACGCTACTAAGTAGTACTAGGTATATACCACTACTGGTTCCAACAAGTCAATTGAACCTGGATTTACATTTCTATATCCTTTGGAGAGATGCTCAGTGCCAGCCTCAGTTGTAAAACAGAATATCCATGTATAACAGTCAATATGAACAATGAACACCACCATCCAGTCCATACCTAGGATTTTATCCTAGACCTCCATGTCAAGCATAGTGATATCCAATATCAACAAATATAAATAAATAGTTATAGAACATTTTTTTACATAATGGCTCAGAATTTTCATTGAACATAAGAATTTTAATTTTTTAACACCGAAGACATGATATTAACTTTTAAACATTGAAAATCAACATCATTAGATGAAATAATTCAATGGGATTCACCTGTAAAATTTAAGTATTTAACAATGGTATAATTCAGAATAATTTTACCACTCATGGTAGATGGTTTAGATTTATCCTCTATAATAAAAGACACATATTGATAAAATTTCTTGCTCATAAATATTTTCGTTTTATTGAACTACATTGAAGGTGGAAGGAAATTACATTTCATTAATGTCCATTCCCATCACACAAATGTTTGGAAATAAATTTCTATGTGATTCATTTTCAAATGGGTGATGATTTAACCTTTCTAAATAAAACAACCATCCATAAATTCCAATAAAAAAAACTACATGAAGGAATATTTGAATGAATGTAAACTCAAATAAATGCAATTTATACCAATTGTAACTAAAAAGAGTACCACAACGGAAGACTATAAAAGATACACGTACATAGTGTGGGATAAAATGATTGAAAACAAATTAATGAATATATAACCCATAAGCTCCATCATGATCTATTATCCAACTCGGAAATATTCCCATGTATCACTAAGAACCACTAAATATGTTTGATTCTTTACATTTTTTCATTCAATGAAAGAAATTTCTTAAAATATATCCAATGTTCTAAACCATGGGTGACTAATGAAACCCAGTAAGAATTCCCAAAATGACTACCCTACTCACACCACATGGGTAGATCAATGATATTACATTTATATATTAGGTTTTATATAAAAAATTAATAATATTTTAAAATAATCCAACCAGTTCAATAAAAAACATTTCACATGAATAACAAAATTCATTGAAATGAAAAAAAATTATGCTCCATACAAATTTCGGAAATTACATTTTGGCATATCAATTTTCATTCCTAATATCCTCACACCCAACCATGAATCAAAACTATACCATCTTATACTAGTGAGTGGTAAGTCATCCATTCTCTAACACATCAATAAATGAACCAATTTGGTGGGGGAAATTCCCAACCCTTATCCATCCCACAAATCATTGGGGATACTTCTTACACTTATTTTTCAAGAATAAAAATGAAGAAACACAATCATTAAACCAAAAAATGATGCCAAAACAACCACTTCAACCACATAATTCAGGATTTATAGAGAAAATGATAAAGTCACATACAACTGGATTAATAGAGAAAATGATGAACAACACTACAACCATAATGAAATTTGGAAGAAGATATTGAAACCCACATTATATATCATACCCTATAACAAAAAATGAAACATATGACCGTAATTGTTATTAACATACATAGATATTTTTACGACATATGTAGATCTAATAAAATGATAGAGGAAGATAATTTGGTCTAATATTAACCAAGAAAAACTATAATAAATAAGGACATATAGTTGGAATCAACTTAATTGAAACAATATAGGACTTCATACGGGCTTCAAATTGATGGGAGAATCCATTAATTAGTTTGGGAGGATAAAATATCAATTTAAGTCAGTTTTGATGAAAATAGGGGTTAATTAATAATCCAATACTTGATCCACAATTTAAGAATATCATTTTTGAACCACACATGGTTAGTTTCTAGCTTATCAAATTTGTGTGATTATAGTATACATGCCACTATCTTCATCAGAGACCTCTTACTTTTGCCGCACACTATTAGAAAAATCATGTGAAAACAATAAAAAAGATCATTGTCCCACTATTAACTTTTTCTCTTAAGGAGCGACACAGATTTGAAAATCCAAGCCCCTACACATACCGATTTCCCTTATCCCCAACATTATTTTTCTTCGATTCCTGTGAGAGTTTCATGGTTTTAAGAAACTATTCATCAATTGTGCTCCATTAGAAATTACCTTGAAACATTCCAAATATCTTCCAAACCAACCCAAACTCACCCATAAAATTTACATATGTAAAAATAACTAAATATGGTATAATTATTTGAAATATAGGATGTTTTAAGATACCTTCATGAAGATTCCCCATTTACAAAATATCAAAAAAATTTGGAAGTTAAATTAGCATTCGTGATAATCAAAACATTCAATTGGAATTTTATAGGCTTCATAAACATTAATAATTTCACTGTGTTTTGAAAATTTCAATCATATTTCAAAACCATCATGAGCATTATTTCACCGTGAATTTTTTTGAAAGAAGAAGCAGTACATGTAACCTTTAAAATTCTAGATCATTTTAATATAATTTATTCATTTTCCCATTTTAAAAAGGGATAGAGGAATATTTGTAGTTGATTAAACCTCTTCTATAATCCCCTATAATTATCATCACATTTTCATGAAGTTCCCCATTCTCTTTTTTAAAATACAATATTACTGTCATGCAGTATGAAAATGAAAAAATAATAAAACATCTCATTCATATAGAGTTTTAACACTTTTCATCATGTATTCATGATGATTATCATAATCGTGACGATTTTTTGTTTTCCATCCCTCATCTCTTATGATTATTTCAGATAATCCAAAACACTTCCAATGATCATTCATGGAACCTAGTATTCATTAAACTCATTAGATTAACATATGTTTGGGAGTAATTAAATGAAATATAACATTCATGATAATTAAGAAATCCCCCAAATTCTATTACCCAAAAATGTGGGGAAAATAATAAATTTGTACCACCATCTATATGTCATATTCTGAACCACTTCTAGAGAATAAATTACATTGTCTTCAATATTTGTTAAATTACCTATTCAAATACCATGTTGGAACTCCAAAACTATCCATTTAGAACTACCTTTTAAAGAACACAATCATCCCAAAAAACAGAACAATTTTACTATGAGGTATTATTTCATATAAAAAATAGCTCGTATAGTTTATTGATAACAACTCATATTTATATACATCTTTGAATCTTCAACCATCTTCAATTGACATCTTATTCATTAAATTAAAATATAGATATGAAAGTTTACCCCAAATAAACTGTATGACCACATGATCCATGCTCTCCATGATAATCATGAATAGTATAAAATGTTTCTAAATAAATGACGTCATTCAAAAACAACTGAAGTTATTTCATAAAAAACCCCATCAGTTGTGATATATTCCTATTGATTAATCATATTTTGCATAGTTATATTTAAAACTCTCCCTTATTCACTTATACCTGATTTACCTCCTCCATCTTTCTTTATCAATACATTTTCCCTTATTTTTAGCCACATATTCTCCACTTTTTCAATGAACATAATGATCAATCTATTGTTATATATCATAGGGTAAATAACTCAGGTCAAAACATTATTTAATTTATCAAACAATACATTTTGGATAGGGGGTACCACATCAACATATTATCATGTACAGGGATTGGATTGAACACTATGAGGCATGTGGTTATGTTCCATCTCATATTTTGGAAGGACTTTTTTCAAAATAATTACAAAAAATATTTATATAGGCACATAATAAAACATCAGAAGTCCTCTATATAAGGCCCCAGCCTTAAACCTTACTTAATCGTGAGTTATTACAAGATTACACATTGAGGATCTTTTCAGGTTTAGAGTTTTAGAGAATTAGATCATAAAACTTGCATTACATTCCACATATAAACAAAGTGGTTACATAAAGATAGTATTCTTCATTCCCATCAATGGAAACACATTTAAAATAAAACATGGATTATTTCTTGACACATCCTTGACTATATCATCTTATCATGTACCTTTCCCTTGACCTGTGGAAAACATTTCAAAAACATGGGATGAGCATAAAAACTCAGTATGGGTGTTAAAAAAAACATGGAAAGGAAACATGAGTTCATATATACATAAGAATGAAATCATACTTTACCCATAAAACATAGGCACTTTAACATACCTCATAAAATCATGAATAAAACATAGAAATCATAAGACATAAAGGTAACTTGAGGCATTCATAACATTCTTACGTAGGGAGTAACCCTCTTGGTTACGTTTGGAATACCCATCACAGAATATTCCCTAAAATCTCTTCGGAGAAACCTTAATGTTTCACTCCTTTGCGTTACCCAATGCATTGGAGAGCTATAACGGGCTCACTCGCCCTTAGTTTATCACGGAACCTCCCGTCTTCATAATAATGCCCAAGAACCATAACATAATCATATCACATAAAACGTGCATAAAGGAAACATAAAATTTCCACATTCCAATCACGAGATATCAATACAACACATTGATATAAAAACATTATGAAAACCATTTTTAATACCAAAATAAAAGAAAAGTAAAACGTGGTATTTATTTTTCTTTTAAAAAGAAGGTATGGCTTGTAGAGGAAGCCGAAACTCAAATAACGGTCACGACGGCGGAGAAGACGTTGTCGCCGCATACGTACGACAAAAACATTCCCTTTTGTCATTTAGTAAACACTTTTTTTTAAAAAGATTCCTTTTGAATAAACGTAAAAGTCAAAAGGGGTTTATACACCGTATAAAAGAAAGTTGTGTATAAAATAAAATATGCCTCAACGAAAGAAGATTGAGACAAAGTCCCATACCTCGTATCCGACTTGACCCAACAGTTCTTTAATCTCCTGAATAATAAACTTGAGTTAATATCTACTTGCTTATGAATCTTTTTCAAGTTCATTATTCCTTTTATACCATGTTATGAACATCATGTAATCAGTTAAATTAATAATGTTCATTTTGTCGGTATTTGGTTCTTAAGTCAAAAATAGACTTCTTACACTTTCATGTTGTTAATTTGGTAAAAGGTTCATTATATCCAGAATGGTATTCATGATGTAGATATCATATATGTCATATATATTCAGTACACACATGCATTTATAATATTACATCACATTTAGAGGTAAGAAATGAAATGCACCGTTCATGGAGACGGTAAGTCGTACGTACGTATGAACGCTACTTCCATTTCTATTTCATATTTTCTGGAATGGAATCATAATGATATAAGAGTATATTATAATTCCAGTATAATAACATATATAACATCATTAACTTTATCCTTTACACATCCCACATATTGTATTAATGAATCAAATCACTTTTAGGGGGCGGTAGTCCGCACTTCCTAAAATAAAGATATCGTGTTTACCCATAATGGAAACCATAAAAGTATGCCAAAAATGAAAAAAACAGAAGCTTAAGGAAAACATAAACATATTATATATCATATATAAAAATAGTGACATCATAATGGCCACCTTTGAAGGTGTTAAATGAGTGTTGAACAATCATCGTTTCGAGAGGCAGAATTTCGCCATCCACGGAAACCGTATGTTCTTTAACCATTTGATGTAGTTGTGTGAGAGTGTAGCTCAAATAAATATTATAACAACATCCTTGTATATCGAAGATACTGGTGTTGTTACAAAATAAGTAAATAAAAAGAGTTTAGGGGGTTGGAGAAGCAAAATAAAACAAATGAACATGAGAGAATGAATTACCTTTAAAAGTGTAACTATTTTTGATTTGAGCCTAAAGGCTTCCTTTGAAAGGATTCTGCCCAAATGGAACCCTCTAGTATGAGGCTAGGGATGTGGAGAGAGTAAATGGTCAGGGTTTGGCCGAGCCAAACGCTTGAGAAGTGTGTGAAATGAGGTAGAGGTGGGGGCCTTTTATAAGAGGAGAGGAGGGGCACTTTTGGAAAGTAAAGAAATATTACTTTATTTGAAAATGTGTTTCGGTTTCAAAAGGTCCCACATTGATATAATTCGTGGATAAGGTTATAAGGGTTCTAAATCCACTCATCCAATTGGTTTTGTCCATGTGTAGTTTATAGATTTTACGTTGTCTTTCCATTTTATTTAAATCGTCAAATAATGATGTCATCGCTGCACCATTATTATGTCATAAATAATTTAATTTATTTAATGTCTAAAAATTATAAAAAAATTACTATGATGTAGGAAATCTTTTTAGCTTTCCAATTACTATTTATAATCAAAAACATGACTTGTATAACCCTACTTAAAAATTGTTTTAGTAAAACATATTATGTTTGTGTCAATTTTACTTTTCCATTAAAAAAAATATATTATTGTCATTTTCCAGCTAAAGTGGCTCCATGGGGTCCTCAAGTTGGCCCATGGCTTTACTTGGTCGTCCATGACTCACCCAATAGGTGTAGGACAAGTTTCATGGTGTTTTCACATTCCTATAATATCATTTTTACCTTAAACTACACTAATTACCACTAATCGCGATTAAGAACTTAATAAGTTACTATTCACCAAAAAATTATTTTAATCTCGTTGAACCACATTTTACTTCTTAATGACAACCATGTATGTCGGATTTTAAAAATTCAATACAAATTAGTGGTAAACTTTCATTTAACTGAAAAATCAGTTTGCTTGATTACCACTTAGTGGTTTCACTATTCATCAAAAATTGATGTTTTTCAGAAAATTACCAAAAATTCACCCTAAGCAATATTTGATATTCCGAATTAAAAAATGAAGTCTATTTTACAAAATTCAAAACATATAGGTCACATTAATTAATTTAATAATTAATTCCCGCTGCCAGAGCAAATAGCGTGTTTTTACAAAACAATAAGTATCAAAAGATTGACACCAGTTTAAGTCTAATTTCAAAGTGAAATTGATTCCAATGACCACCATTGGATAAAATGGTAAAAATATATTCTAATTTTACTTCAAAACCAATTCAAAACATAATCTAATCATACAAATAAATTAGATTAAAAACCAGTTTTGATGTAAAATGCAGTATTTTTCACTATTCATTAAAAAAATGAACATTGTCAGAAAAATACCAATAATTCACACAAGGTAAATTTTGATGTCCCAATCACAAAGAATAAGTTTATTTTGACAAACATAGTTTATAAAATTGTCAAAATATAGATTCAAAAATGGTTTTCCATCAAAAGGCAGTAAAACAATATTTTAAGAATATTAGTGTATTCCATGCATAAGATTGTATTTATTTTCATTTTAATCCTCTATAACACTATCTTAATCATTAATAGACATAGATAAAAATATCTATTATTCATTACTTACTTGGGATGTTACATCCTTCCCCCCTTTAGAAAATTTCATCCCCGCAATTTATTTACTTATCGAATAAATGGGGGTACGTATCCCTCATTGCATTTTCAGATTCCCATGTTGCCTCTTCAATCATGTGGTTTTTCCACAAAACCTTTACCTGCTTAATCACCTTATTCCGTAACACTTGCTCCCTGTGTTCAAGAATCTGGACCGGTTGTTCCTCATAAGATAGGTTCTCTTCCAGCTGAACTACCTCTGGACTCAAAACATGAGATGGATCTGGCATATATTTTCTCAACATCGAAACGTGAAAAACATTGTGTACCTGAGATAAAATTGGAGGTTAAGCCACTCGGTATGCAACTGATCCAACTCTCTCCAGAATTTCGTATGGTCCAATGAACCTTGGACTCAACTTTCCTTTCTTACCAAATCTCATCACACTTTTCCAAGGAGAAACCTTGAGAAAAACATGATCACCTACCTCGAAAGATAGATCCTTCCTCTGGTTATCCTCATAACTCTTCTGTCTGCTCTGAGCTGTTCTCATGTGTTTCTGAATCAGCTGAACTTTTTCTGCCATCTCTTCTACCAATTCTGGTCCCATCAACTTCCTTTCACCCACTTCATCCCAGAAAGCTGGAGTTCGACACCGCTTCCCATATAATGCCTGAAATGGTGCCATCTGTATACTGGAATGAAAACTGTTATTATATGAAAACTCAACCAAAGAAAGATGTTGGTCCCAACTTCCCTGATAATCCATAGAACAAGCTCGTAGCATATCCTCTAATGTATGAATTGTTCGTTCTGACTGCCCATCTGATTGAGGATGAAA
Organism: Viscum album; assembly: GCA_963277665.1. Lineage (NCBI taxonomy): Eukaryota > Viridiplantae > Streptophyta > Magnoliopsida > Santalales > Viscaceae > Viscum > Viscum album. The sequence goes on along the minus strand of OY728157.1, from coordinate 1,749,276,569 downwards.
AGCTGTACTAAAATTTAATTCAGTACCCAACGACTTCTGAAGGCCTTTCCAAAAGTTAGAAGTAAACCTGGGATCACGATCCGATACAATGGAGAGAGGAACTCCATGTAACCTAACTATCTCTTTATGATACAAACGGGAAAGTTGATCATGAGAGAAAGTATCTCATATAGCAAGGAAATGAGCAGATTTGGTCAAGCGATCAACAATAACCCAGATTGCATTATTACCTTGAGATGTATTCGGTAATCCAACAACAAAGTACATGGATATATTCTCCCATTTCCACTCTGGCACTGGTAAAGGCTGAAGCATCGCTTTCGGTAACTGCCACTCTGCTTTAAGCTGCTGACAAGTCAAACACTTCACAGTAAAATCATCAATATCTCTTTTCATTCCATCCCACCAGTAATACTCCCGCAGATCTCTATACATCTTAGTACTGCCCGGATGAACTGAAAACGGAGAACTATGAGCTTCACATAACAACTCTCTCTTCAACTGTGAATCACAAGGCACAAACAATCTCTTCCCCAATCTCAAAACACAATCATTATCAATGTTGAATTCAGGCAACTTACCTTTCTGAACTAGCTCTACCTTTTTCTGCAAGTCACTGTCTTGCTTCTGTGCTTGCTTGATTCTATCTGATAGAGATGATCTCACTGATACCTGAAACAAAACAGAAGGACTCCCTGCACCATCAACTTCTACGCCAAAGTTCATCAAATCCTTAACCAAAGGATCATGTTCCAACTGCAACATTGTTAATGAAGCATTACTTTTTTGACTCAAATCATCAGCCACTTTATTTGCTTTTCCCGGATGGTAATGAATTGTACAATCATAATCCTTGATTAATTCCAGCCATCTCCTTTGTCTCATGTTCAATTCTTTCTGAGTGAATATATACTTTAAACGTTTGTGATCGGGATATATTTCACACTTTACTCCATACAAATGATGCCTCCAAATTTTTAAAGCAAAAACAACAGCAGCTAATTCCAAATCATGTGTAGGGTAATTTACCTCATGAGTTTTCAACTGTCGTGAAGCATAAGCAATTACCTGATCATTCTGCATTAGGACGCAACCAAGTCCTTTCAATGAAGCATCACTGTATATGACAAACTCACCATTCCTGGAAGGTAGTGCCAAAACTGGAGCATTCACCAATCTTCTTTTCAATTCCTGAAAACAATCATCACATTCTTTTGTCCAGATAAACTTAACACCCTTCCGAGTTAGCTTAGTCATTGGACTAGATAACCGTGAAAATTTTCTAACAAACCTTCGGTAATAGCCCGAAAAACCAAGGAAGCTACGAATCTCGGTTACATTTGTGGGTCTTGGCCATTCTTCCACAACTTTTGTTTTTGCAGGATCAACAGTTATTCTATCTTTAGAAACAATGTGACCAAGGAATGAAATTTGTTGCAACCAAAACTCACACTTGCTGAATTTCCCATACATTTTCTTTTCTTTTAAGGTTTGCAAGATAACCCTTAAATGTTTTTCATGCTCTTCTTTACTTTTAGAAAACACCAAAATATCATCAATGAAAACCACCACAAACTTATCCAAGAACTCATGGAAAATTCTATTCATTAAGTCCATGAATACAGCAGGTGCATTGGTTAGCCCAAAAGGCATTACTACAAATTCATAATGGCCATATCTCGTACGGAACATGGTCTTCGGAATATCTGCCTCCTTTACCTTCAGCTGATGGTACCCCGATATCAAGTCAATCTTTGAAAAAAACTGAGCTCCCTGGAGCTGATCAAACAAATCATCGATATGAGGCAAAAGATATTTGTTCTTAACAGTGATATTATTCAAGGCTCTATAATCAATGCAAAGTCTCATAGAACCATCTTTCTTTTTAACAAATAAAACAGGAGCACCCCATGGTGATGTGCTATGTCTAATGAAACCTTTCCCTAATAAATCTTGCAATTGCTCCTTCAACTCTAAAAGTTCAATTTGTGCCATTCGATAAGGAGGTTTTGAAATTGGCTTAGCATCAGGAACTAAGTCAACAGTAAACTCAACTTCCCGAACTGGTATTATTCCAGGCAACTCATTAGGAAAAAACATCAGGATACTCATTTACCACTGGCACATCATTAATCTGAACAGTTCCTTTATTTTCAACGACGTGTGCAAAGTAACATTCATTTCCATCTTTTACAAGTTTCTCGGCCTCTTGATATGTTATCAAAAGTAAGAGTTCATTCTTGTAAACAAACTGAAAGTATTTATGAAAAGAAACTTCTTTAGCTCTACAGTCAATCTTAGCATGGTAAATAGAGAGCCAATCTATACCCAGGATAACATCAAACTCTACTAGAGGTAGAACAATAAGGTTTGCAAGTAGGTTCTTTCCACAGATAAGGATAGGAAGATTCTTATAAATTATTTTTGCCTCGACACTTCCCCCACGTGTCTTTACCAATAGTTCAGGAGTCATTTCTTGAGATGGTATTCCCATTTTACTAGAAAAGGTTTCAGAGATGAAAGAATGTGTAGACCTCGAATCAAACAACACACTGGCATAATATGAAAAAACAAAAAAAGTACATGATACCACTTCATTTGATGGCCCGACATCTGCTGAAGTAGTTGCAAAGGATTTCACCACCCCTTTCTGCTTGTAGTCTAACTGCTTCCCATCACTCAAGCTCCTTGTCGGACACTCGTTTGCATAGTGACCCATCTCATTGCACTTATAACATTTCACTAACTGTAAATCAAATTTGTTCTTACCTTCACCTTGATCCTTTTCAATGCAATCACGAGCCTTATGTCCCATCTTACCACATCGGTAGCACTTCCCAGAATTCAAAAGACATTCCCCAGCATGCCTTTTGCCACATTTATCACAAACTGGAAACTTAGTTCTCTTACCATCAGACTTTTTTGAAGAATTCTTACCTTTCTCCTGCCACCTGGGTCTCTTCTTCTGCTGGTTGTTATAGAAAACTTGGTCATCGGCAAACTCCATTTCCACCTTCTCAGCACATCGAACAAGCTTTTCATAACTTTTAAACTCACGAGAAGCTAATTCCCTTCGATACTTTGGCTTTAATCCTGAGTAAAAACGATTGATTTTACTATCAAGGTCCCGGATAAAATTTGGAGCATACCTTGCCAATCGAGTGAACCTTTCTTCATAATCAGCCACTGAGTCTTCCTCTTGCCTCAATTCCAAGAATTGCTTTTCCATCCAAAGTCGAACAACCTTATGAAAATATTTCTCAAGAAACATACCTTTGAATTCATCCCAGTCAAGAGCATCAATCTCATCGGCGTCCCTGATATTTTTAACCATAGACCACCACTGATCTGCTTCACCCTCCAAACGGTAAATAGCAAGACTAACCTTTTGATTGTCTGAACACCCTATGATATCTAAAATCTTCTCCAATGCTTTAATCCACCCTTCAGCTAGAACAGGGTCAGATGATCCTCAAAATGATGGGGGATGTTGCCTCATGAAATGTTCCACCACTGACATGTTCCTCTACGGTTGATCTACCTGATCTCGTGCATGGATACCACCACCATTTATCGCTTGAGTCAACTACGCCATTACTGCCACAAACTATTCAGTTCCAATTCTGACCATTTCTAGATGCTGATTCAGAAGGTTATTTCCTTCTGTATGCCTTCCTAGCACTGCTTCCCTGTTTCCTCTGCGGAAAACCATTCTGAACAAACATGTCTTAGATGAAGCAACATGGTAATCATTAAATGCTATATCATTTAAAAAAATATATATATATTTAGGGATAATCATTTAATAGAATTCTAACTCCTAAAGATATCTAAACCGACCTTTGATACCAACTATAAGGCCCCAGCCTTAAACCTTACTTAATCTTGAGTTATTACAAGATTACACATTGAGGATCTTTTCGGGTTTAGAGTTTTAGAGAAATAGATAATAAAACTTGCATTACATTCCACATATAAACAAAGTGGTTACATAAAGATAGTATTCTTAATTCCCATCAATGGAAACACATTTAAAATAAAATGTGGATTATTTCTTGACACATCCTTGACTATATCATCTTATCATGTACCTTTCCCTTGACCTGTGAAAAACATTTCAAAAACATGGGATGAGCATAAAAACTCAGTATGGGTGTAAAAAAAACATGGAAAGGAAACATGAGTTCATATATACATAAGAATGAAATCATACTTTACCCATAAAACATAGGCACTTTAACATACCTCATAAAATCATTAATAAAACATAGAAATCATAAGACATAAAGGTAACTTGAGGCATTCATAACATTCTTACGTAGGGAGTAACCCTCTTGGTTACGTTTGTAATACCCATCACAGTATATTCCCTAAAATCTCTTCGGAGAAACCTTAACGTTTCACTCCTTCGCGTTACCCAATGCATTGGAGAGCTATAACGGGCTCACCCGCCCTTAGTTTATCACGGAACCACCCGTCTTCATAATAATACCCACGAACCATAACATAATCATATCACATAAAACGTGCATAAAGGAAACATAAAATTTCCACATTCCAATCACGAGATATCAATACAACACATTGATATAAAAACATTATGAAAACCATTTTTAATACCAAAATAAAAGAAAAGTAAAACGTGGTATTTATTTTTCTTTTAAAAAGAAGGTATGGCTTGTAGAGGAAGCCGAAACTCAAATAACGGTCACGACGGCGGAGAAGTCGTTGTCGCCGCATACGTACGACAAAAACATTCCCTTTTGTCGTTTAGTAAACACTTCGTATAAAAAAGATTCTTTTTGAATAAACGTAAAAGTCAAAAGGGGTTTATACACCGTATAAAATAAAGTTGTGTATAAAATAAAATATGCCTCAACGAAAGAAGATTGAGACAAACTCCCATACCTCGTATCCGACTTGACCCGACCGTTCTTTAATCTCCTGAATAATAAACTTGAGTTAATCTATACTTGCTTATGATTATTTTTCAAGTTCATTATTCCTTTTATACCATGTTATGAACATCATGTAATCAGTTAAGTTAATAATGTTCATTTTGTCGGTATTTGGTTCTTAAGTCAAAAATAGACTTCTTACACTTTCATGTTGTTAATTTGGTCAAAGGTTCATTATATCCAGAATGGTATTCATGATGTAGTTATCATATATGTCATATATATCCAGTACATACATGCATTTATAATATTACATCACATTTAGAGGTAAGAAATGAAATGCACCGTTCATGGAGACGGTAAGCCGTACGTACGCATGAACGCTACTTCCATTTCTATTTCATATTTTCTGGAATGGAATCATAATGATATAAGAGTATATTATAATTCCAGTATAATAACATATATAACATCATTAACTTTATCCTTTACACATCCCACATATGGTATTAACGAATCAAATCACTTTTAGGTGGCGGTAGTCCGCACTTCCTAAAATGAAGATATCGTGTTTACCCATAATGGAAACCATAAAAGTATGCCAAAAATGAAAAAAATAGAAGCTTAAGGAAAACATAAACATATTATATATCATATATAAAAATAGTGACATCGTAATGGCCACCTTTGAAGGTGTTAAATGAGTGTTGAACAATCATCGTTTCGGGAGGCAGAATTTCGCCATCCACAGAAACCATATGTTCTTTAACCATTTGATGTAGTTGTGTGAGAGTGTAGCCCAAATAAATATTATAACAACATCCTTGTATATTGAAGATACTGGTGTTGTTACAAAATAAGTAAATAAAAAGAGTTTAGGGGGTTGGAGAAGCAAAATAAAACAAATGAACATGAGAGAATGAATTACCTTTAAAAGTGTAACTCCTTTTGATTTGAGCCTAAAGGCTTCCTTTGAAAGGATTATTCCCAAAGGGAATCCTCTAGGATGAGGAGAGGGATGTGGAGAGAGTAAATGGGCAGGGTTTGGCCGAGCCAAAGGCTTGAGAAGTGTGTGAAATGAGGTAGAGGTGGGGGCCTTTTATAAGAGGAGAGGAGGGGCACTTTTGGAAAGTAAAGAAATATTACTTTATTTGAAAATGTGTTTCGGTTTCAAAAGGTCCCACATTGATATAATTCGTGGATAAGGTTATAAGGGTTCTAAATACACTCATCCAATTGGTTTTGGCCATGTGTAGTTCATAGATTTTACATTGTCTTTTCATTTTATTTAAATCGTCAAATAATGATGTTATCGCTGCATCATTATTATGTCATAAATAATTTAATTTATTTAATGTCTAAAATTTATAAAAAAATTACTATGATGTAGGAAATATTTTTATCTTTCCAATTACTATTTATAATCAAAAATATGACCTGTATAACCCTACTTAAAAATTGTTTTAGTAAAACATATCATGTTTGTGTCAATTTTACTTTTCCATTAAATAAAAATATATTATTGTCATTTTCCAACTAAAGTGGCTCCATGGGGTCCCCAAGTTGGCCCATGGCTTGTCGTGGTCGGCCATGACTCACCCAATAGTTGTAGGACAAGTGTCATGGTGTTTTCACATTCCTATAATATCATTTTTACCTTAAACTACACTAATTACCACTAATCGCGATAAAGAACTTAATAAGTTACTATTCACCAAAAAATTATTATAATCTCATTGAACCACATTTTACTTCATAATGAAAACCATGTATGTCGGATTTTCAAAATTCAATACACATTAGTGGTAAACTATAATTTAACTGAAAAATCAGTTTGCTTGATTACCACTTAGTGGTTTCACTATTCATCAAAAATTGAAGTTTTTCAGAAAATTACCAAAAATTCACCCTAAGCTATATTTGATATTCCGAATTCAAAAATGAAGTCTATTTTACAAAATTCAAAACATATAGGTCACATTAACTAATTTAATAATTAATTCCCGCTACCAGAGCAAATAGCGTGTTTTTACAAAACAATAAGTATCAAAAGATTGACACCAGTTTAAGTCTAATTTCAATTTGAAATTGATTCCAATGACCACCATTGGATAAAATGGTAAAAATATATTCTAATTTTACTTCAAAACCAATTCAAAACATAATATTATCATATAAATAAATTAGATTAAAAAGCAGTTTTGATGTAAAATGCAGTATTTTTCACTATTCATTAAAAAAATGAACATTGTCAGAAAAATACCAAAAATTCACACAAGGTAAATTTTGATGTCCCAATCACAAAGAATAAGTTTATTTTGACAAACTTAGTTTATAAAATTGTCAAAATATAGATTCAAAAATGGTTTTCCATCAAAAGGCGGTAAAACAATCTTTTATGAATATTAGTCTATCCCATGCATAAGATTGTATTTATTTTCATTTTAAGCCTCTATAACACTATCTTAATCATTAATAGACATAGATAAAAATATCTATTATTCATTACTTACTTGGGATGTTACACTCTATCCACATTCACTTCATAAAATGATACTTTATTTTAATGATATTTCACATTGATTGATGGAATTTATTTTTTCTACAATTTATATTAGTTGAACTGTTGCAATGGATTCGGGTCTTATACATTACTAGAACTCTTGTATCATCAAACCATTGCTTCATCCACAATAATCTCATGAATGCATGAGTTGTCACAATATATTATGAATATATGGTGCTAAGATTCCTATAATATTGTTTCTTTATAAGGAATAAAATACACAACATTCCATGATAGAATACACCATCTAACATTGATTTTCTATCTTATGTTGAATCGAATCAATCCTCGTATGTATAACCTTATAACTATTACTGATGTTTTTCATTGTATAGATAAACCAAATTCTCCATCACTTGGATAAACAAAATTTTTAGTCATAATACATTAAGTGAATTTATTTGGAATTTATTTGATATATTTATTTGTGGAATGTGGAAAAATAATAGCAGGTATTGAAACATTCATGTATAAAATATTGACACTAATTTTCCTATCTTCTTTGACACTAACTGCATTTAATTCATAATCTCAATATAGTTTCTTCTATGTCACCACTACAGTTTTCTTATTTTTTTATTTATATATTCCATATCTTCTAAAAACCCCATGGAAAATTTATATTAAAAAAGAAAAAATTTATTTATTCCTTGTGTCACTTGGAAAATAAATTAAAAAATCTGTTCATAAATCATTGACATTTCAAATTCACTGTAATGAATTTTTTGAATTTTTTACAATGTGATTCATCTGATCAACCAAATATTATTTCATTGACATAAACCATGATAATAATATATTCATTACTATAATTTTTGTGAAATAAATATTAATCAACTACACCAAACTGAAAACTATGATTTTTTAAAAATAGATATTGATTAAAATACAATGATATTTGGTCTTTCTTCAACCCATATAATGATTTCATTCATAGGAAATATCTATTCTCATATTCATGAAATAGAAAATAATTTGGATTAACAATATAAAATTATTCTTCTAGAACCCTATTTAAAATCGCTAACATGATGTCTGATTGGAAAACCAAGAACCTTCATTTCACTACTAAATCAAATATTAATATGAATATTTCATGTATTGAAATTATTAAATAGGATTCATTAGCATTGATACCCATTTATTGGAATTTCCCTTTGCACCCTAGTCATTTTTTGTTTCAAATCAGTCATCGAATTTCTTATATATTGTTGTAAAAGTCCCATTTTGACCCAATTTAATTTTAATATATTTGTCTTGAAACAATATCCCTTGAATTATTCTTCTCAATTTTGTTTAGAAACCCATTCATTTATAGAACTCAATTTTCAACACCAAATATTTCACCAAAAAATTAATGTTCTACCAAATACAATAATGATTCCTAATGTAATGAAATCATTCGTAATGTTTATACTAGCACTTCATGGTCACTAATGGTGTCATTTCATTCAATATCTACTCAAATATTAATATTTAATGTACATATATATTATAAATTTTCATTCGCATCATCAATATATTATTACGAATCATCATTTTCCACTTAAACTCCCCTTTTTATTATCACATCCCCATCACTTACATATGGGAACTCATAACTATATTCCTAAATATTCTGTTCATTATATACTATATTGAAATCATTGCATTCAACTAACATCCCAATCCTCTTGTTGAAACATATATATGTTTTTCATTTTCTTGAATATCCATTGAAAATACCCTCACCACATCAGTTTTGAAGTTTATTTTATTTCACCTTATTGAGAATAAAAAATATACCTATAATGATTTGAATGTATTTAAATAATGTCTATGTCCAATACAATAACTAAAATAAGTGATTTTCAGTATTTAGACTAAATAGATCCATGATTTATATTTATACTGATTTTAGGACTCCCTATTTATAGAATTTTACTTGAATGTTATGTTTAATATGCAGTGTACTTAATTTTTATTTTTTTCTGATTTATCTTCTAAAGAACTCCATTTTTAAAAGTTCTTAATGTTAAAAACTGAGGTTGTATCCCATATTTCAAGAGATAATAATTAACATGACTATTTTTTAATTCCATTATATTATCAATACAGAACATCAAAATATTTTGTCCTAGTATCCTCTCAAATTCACTTCAATACTATTTTATGATACTAAACACATCACACTTGTGGGAAATAAAAAATACCAATTCCATCGTACTGAAATCATAAATTAAAGGAACAAAAAAACTCTTATAATCATTGGATCTTAGTAATATATGAATAAAAAAATATTTAAGCAATAATTAACGAATTTTTTTTGACTTTTCTCCTTGTATGACGTTCTGATAATATTACCTAATTGGATAGAATCCCACATATGATCATGATCCGGTGATAAATATGGGATATCACGATATTAATCAAATTCGACCATATCTATATAGGATGGATGGAATAAATGGGCATGGTTTTAATTCCACCACCTATTTTCCACCACAGTAGATAAAAATAACCTGTCATCATCTTCATAGACAAGGTTAAGATTCCCCATCAATATTTTTTCCTATAGTCCCACGAAAAAGTATTTTACATTGATGATACACATATTCATAGTGATTCATATAGAATTAATCAAGTCAAATAGTTTACTGACAATAATAATGATGTGACTGAGACAATCAACATCTAATACATCACCATCTCTCACTTATTTTCCAAAAAATAATCTTATCCCAAGAAAATTATCTTTACTCCATCAGAATTTCCAAATTTAACTACAAATAACTTGTAATATTTTATTCAGTTAACAATATACTTATAAACTTTTATAAGGTATGATTATCAACAATAAAGGATCTATACACCAAATCAATTTGATTCTTTAAGGGAAATCTCTAAAACCGCTTCTTACTCAACTCATTTCCTTTCGATAAATATGTTTTACTTCATACCTGTTATAGATTGATAATCAAGATCTTACTAAGGGTTATTTGAAACAAATTCATCTTGCAGAGCATAAATACATCTTTAAATATTGTTCTCATTAAATTTTTCATTGTGTTTATTCTTATTACCACATTTAGTCTGTATCGTCACATTTCTCTATATTATTAATGGGAAATATCTTTCTATGGTTCTAAATCCTACAAAATCAGAATATTGAAAATAAAATGATATCCTATAATATTTAAATATGTATGGAATCCTCTTTTGTGGGTTTTTATTAGTAAAACATGGATATAAAATATACATTTTGTGATTTTCCCATCTTTCTATAATAATGAAATATAATGTTGGGTGTATTCATGTGCATCACCAAAACACTAATAGTTGTCTCTATGGATCTATAAATCATTTGGTTGTAATTCTTACACATATAAATATCTAATCCTAAAAGTGTTCCATGTATACTTTCTTCAACAATTACTATATTCTTTTATTGATCAATCCATATAATAGTTGTATCATATAAATATATCATTTCAATCTTCTGACATTACTCTGTCTAATTTATATGAACAATAAACTATAGGTTTCAATTTTCATATAGCATTAATACCTATATCTATGGAGTATATATTTTCTCCTAATATAGTTGATTAATTCACATTATTAATAAATTATCAACAATATTTTTCATGTGTTTTATGATCAATCCCTATTTTATTCAAACCAGAGATCAAAAAATATTTTTCTTCAATGTTGAGATTTTACTATCCAATTATTTATGGGTTATATGGAATTGATGGAATAAGCTTCTCAAATTCATCAAAAAACTCATACTTATCTTCTCCCTGATTATGTAGGTAGATTATTTTGTCACGATCCCCTTTTGTTGAATTTTTTATTCTAGCTCTCCAAACATATTCCTCTTCAAAAGATGCTACTAATTCAAACTAATGGTAAACACTTCCATCAAATTCTTTTTAAAAAAGTTATATTTATTCAATTTTCATTGGGAATCTAACTACCAACACCATAACATTGTCACCATGATATTTTTTGTTTCATATCTCTTCAACCATAGATTCTTCTCTTATTTTTTTGGTTGTATATGGAGAATTTTTTTTTCAATGTAATTTATCCTTAAATTATTCATATATACATATATGGTGATGGATTATTCATTATAATTTATATATAATCCTTATAATCATATTGAAACATCTCGGAAAATATATTTTCATGATATAAAACATTTCCACATATAAATCATGAATTTCAAAGATTCCAATTGAACATTACTTTTCCTTTTTGTAAATTTTATGATTTGAATGACATGAATTAATCTGACTCTTAATCTTCCTACACATTATAAAAAGTGATATTGATATTGGACTTGAATTTTAATTATCTAGACCTACCTTTTTCCACAGACTCATTATCATTAATTATTATATTGTATGCTGCAACATTATTATTCACGATATTAAATATCATCTCCATTAGAACATTTAAATCCATTACAGAAACAAATTGATAGATTTGAAGTGGAAGTATCTCCAATGTGATCTTTAAAAACATTTCAAATTTAATAATTTTTTTTATTATCATGTATTTTTTCAACACTAGCATTCACCGATTCAAATAATGTTTCATTGGACTCATTAGGGTGAATTTTGAAATGCTCATAGTTTTTCTATAGATAATATATAATTTTTTCTATGAATATTGTGCCTCCATTGTAAACAAATATCAATATTTTCAACATAGTATGTGATGAATTAAATGAAATCACCTTCCAATATATTAAATTAAATATAGATCCACCTAAAGAATTTATTTTCTTATATTAATAATCTAATTCAATTTAGTAAGCCTTTGAAAAAGAACCAATGTCGATACTGGAAAAAACTCCATGCATCACTGAAGTAAATAAAAACATTTATAAGTATTAGAAATAGTGTTACATTTAATTCATAAATAATTTAAAATTGTTTCCATTGAATATCAGCATCTCGTTGTGATTTAAAAACCCCATTAAAACCATTGGGAGAGAAACAATGATGTAAACCATTTACACTGATACCAATTGTTATTCCCACCGTGTAAGATAACGCGAGGGGTGGGGGTGATTCAGGTTATTAAAGATTAAAAAAATAATCTTTTATATATAATTTAATCAATAAAAAATATTTATTTCTGTTTGAGGTATCAATGTATGAAAAAATGAAATCATGCTTGAGAAACATCAATTTTACATGGTTCGACCAAACTGGAAAATTTCTAAATTGAATATGACATAAATGATCCAATGTAACAAAACCACTAAAGATAACTTCCAATATAAGGTTTGGGCTTGATCACATCTATTCCTAGAATCATTGACTTTAAACTTATTAATTATTACTCGCTTCTTCTCATGGCTCAATCCCTTAATCATTCATTTTATGGATCAATATCAGCATAAAAGAAAACCAACATAATCATTCATTCATCCTTACTCTATAAAGGATTCACGCACAGTTTATGGACATCGAGGTCCCCACATTAGAAATAATTAATTCATCCTCAACATTAGGTATTGGCTTTATTGATGTCCCACTTTATCCCACATAATTAATTTCACATCATAGCAGTTTCAATGGGAAATCCATTTTAATAATTTTTTGATGGTCACTTCCTTCACAAAGCTTACAAAACATTATTGATATATCCCAATTATTACCTTGAATATATTTCCATCATAAATCCAACAACTTTTATGAAGATCATGTCTTTCATTATGCACAACTAGCCTTCATGATGAAACATCCTTTTGTAAATCTCAAACACTTCTTCTGAGATCACTTATCCTTAAAAAATATCTCACATTATGGACATAGTTTTATATCCTTCTTGAACTTCAATAAATTCATGATAAATGTAATATTCAGCCATAATTATTTGTCTCCACAAACATCATTTCTTCAATACATTTTTCACATGAAAAATTATCTCAAATCACTACTGAGAATTGGAATCCTTTTAATATTCATAATGTATTTCTCTCCTTTTTGAGGTGGGAAGATGTCTATTTATAGGCCATACCTCCAATTCTAAAAGAATCCATATTCATCATAACTATTTTAAAAATCATTCCAATCCTATGAGAAATGGTATTTGTTTTACCAATTCAAAAGGAAAATTTCCCTTTGGCGGGTAATATTGTAATTTCAATAATTTACAAATTATTCAATTTTAATTAACAATGATTATCATTGTCACAACGATTTACCATTTTCATTTTACATTCATGATTTTTATTTTCGATGATCTATATCTTCACAAATCTAGATTTATGAAACCATCTCTTTGCAAAACTCATAAAATATCGAAATTTTTAATGGGGAATTAATATAATTCCATCTTTTGAAATGATAGATAAATCCTAAAAATTTTAGACCACTACAATTTTTGAAACATCAGGAAACTATGCATGTTTGATACACAATATTCTATACATCTTCCACAGAATACATTCCTCTACCTTCGATATTTTTCAATAATCTTAGTCAAAAACCATAATGGTACTCCAAAACTATCCATTTCCACATTATTGGTAAAAAACAAAATCAATGAGAAAAAAATATAGTTATACCTTGATGGATTTCATTATAATAATGTTATAGACTCAAAATACCTCTAAAACATATTCAATCATATTAATGACCATTTTATTTGATGAAAAATTCAAGAGATGTAACATTAATGTGATTAAAGTATAAATCTATTATCCCATTTAATCAGTCATCATAAACACATGCGTAATTGAAATACTAAAAATGAACATCCTCATAATATGTATATATAGACACTCTAATCCAATGGAATTATATTCACATGTCAATAAATATTCACATTTTATGATCTATGTAACCTTTTGAACTCATATTTATCAACTATTACACCATAATTTACCAGAACAACATAGTATATAAGAATCCCTCTTGTATGATGAGAGATTTAGTCAAATCATGGATATGTTTATGAGTGGGAAGCCTTATTATTCAACTTTTTATACAATATGAAGCTCAAAAAATTAAGATCACATATAATATAAAACTAATTCAAAGAATAATTAATGGTTTTATATTCTTCTTCTGTTTTTATTTAATGTAGATTGTTTCATTTTTCTTGATTGTGGATCCTCCAATAAGAATTTTTCATAAAATCCACTACAAAAATTAATATTTATTTGATTTGATTTACACTATTCAGTGGTAGTAAATCCATACTATTCATTTGATTTTTAAAACAGTCATAATATATTAAAAACCCACAAAAGAAAATGTCATTTATAAAATCAATAAATGTGATTTTATGTTTGTATTACATTTACATAGTCGAGAAATAATATGGTATTTGAGATGTTACAATTACATGATAACTCATATGATGGTAACCTAGGGGATACCAACTCATGGGAATCATACATAATGTTACCTAGATGTAAAAACTACAAGTGGGGTCATGAAAACATAACATGAGATTCAACGTGAATCCATCAGATTACAAAGGGATATTTGTCATTTTTTAAGCTGAATATAGTTCATTTTAGCTATTTTATCAAAGTAATATTCATGAATGGTTTTTAATAAATTTTATAATTTTTTTTAATACCAATCATAATGTTTTGATGACCTAACAAATTATGATGGATTTTCTATCACTTAGAGAATTGAGTTCATTTTCATGAATAGGTAAATGATTTATCCCTAGGCATTGGATTTTTTTGCATAAGGGTACACAAAAATTATTAAAAAAATTTCATCAACTAAGAGGATTTTAGTTATTTAACTTTTCATAAATACTAATTATGTTTTTTTTATTTTTTTAAATTTATATATTATAAAAATGTAATAAAATAACTAATTCTTATTAACAATTAAATATAAAATAAATATTTTGAGAAGTTTTTAAATAAAGTATTATAATTATTAAAATTTATATTTTGATATACCATTGAAACTAATTTTGTATCTTTATTAATTTTCGATAAAAAGGATTTTATTAATAAATAATAAGATATTATTTATAATTTATTATTATGTTTCATCCCATTATCTCTTTATTCAGTATTTTTTATCAATTTTTTAATTTTTTCTATTTATGTTAGTTGAGTAAGGTAGTGAAGGAATTGGAAATATAATTGTAATTGTGATTTTACAGTTATATTCTAATCTTCAGAATAAAAACCATTATTTATTTGGACATTTAAGAATTTTTAAACAATGTTATAAAATTACAGGACGTGTAAGGATCACTTCATAGATTCCATAAAATTTTTAAACAATATTAATGTTTAAATGCATTTCACAATTTATATTCCATGTAAATAATAAAAATTATTATTTTAATCAAATTCAATGGTTTTTTGTTATTATATATGCTATGAATTTGAGAAATACGTTATGGGGATATAAGGAATGTAATTATTGGGACATGATTTTTAATCCTTTTAATTTTATTATTATCATTTTATTTGATCTCCATCCCAACTATCTCATCCTAGAGTCTTTTAAGAGTTTTTGGAGACATCCTACTACTTTGGAAAATCTGTTTGACCTGTGATTTTCTTGTTGTCTATGATTAATCTCTCCATGAAATGTGTCTCCATATCTCTTCTATATCCATATCATTACTACATTAAATTTGATATAATATATTGAAATTTATGGATATAATCTATGTGTTGTTTAATAATTATTCAATGATGAGTTTATTAAACTGTTGATCCTTCATTCATCACTTGAGTGCCCTGTTCTAGGTCTTTATTTATATGAAAAGGGTCAGTGGTTTAAATTAATAATAAAATATATATTTAATAATGAATTTTATGTTATTTTTAATTTGATTTCATTTAATTTGTGAAATCACTATTTGATTTTTATGGAGAATGAAATTTTTCAACCATGGAAAATTGGTGACCCCCCCCCCCAATGATAATGTAATTGAAAATTAGGTTCTGTTGTGAAATTTATAAATTGGTGAATTGATTCAAATAAAAATTTTGTAAATTCAATTTATAAAATCCTATTATTGTCAATTGACTGAAAAATGAATGAAAAGACGAAAACAACATGTTACATTTTTTAAATAAAGTTAGGATATTAAAACATGAAATGTTGCAATTTATTTTAAAATGACAAGAAATAAGTTTCCCAGGTCATCATATTGATTACGAAAATTAAATCCTAGGTAATTAGTGTTTTATTTTGTACAATCACACTACAATAGAAATTACCCATAATCAAATTGATGCTTAAAACCCTTGAAAAGATAATTCGGTATAATTTCTCCCTGATGGGATGTTAATGGGTCATACTATGCATTATTATGAGGGATGTGTGTTCACTTATTTTACCTGCTCACTAATATTTTATGTGTGATAATTCTTTAACTATAAAATTTCATACAATAGAGAAGTTGATTATTTTTATTTTTGGGATTATTTTGTTATATTTGACATTAATGTAGGAAAATAATACTCATGCATTTTGATTTATATGAAATATTATATTTAAATTTCATAATAATGATATATTTCAAATTTTTTTTGTCATCATTTAATTATATGGTTTTTTTGTTTTAAATTTTAAATTGTATCACCATACCTTCATTTATTGAATTTTAAGGCATGTTTTGGATAATTATTACAAATTTTTATTATGGAACACATGGTGATACCATACTATGATTATTATCTCACACCCTACCATTACCTATGGAAATTTATATATTTTCTCCATCACAGTTTAAGTCAAGGATAATAACCTATTTATAGAGGTGGTAATTTTTGTTTCCTTGATGATTAGAGTGCAATTAACATTAGGAAATATGAGATATCTTTTTTAGGAATTGAGTAAAATTTTAATGTAATTTTTGGTTTTTGATATTGACATTTGGAATCGGGTACATTCTTCTTGATTATTTATTTTAATAGTAATATGTATCAATATATTTATCTATTTTTTACCACAAATTATTCCCATATTTATCTTGTCCGACGCTAGATTATAATTACTGACTCATGTGGATCGGGAAGGAACTTCGGAATATGTCTGTGTTGAATTGGTTATTAGGCTACCAAGGAATCTGGGATAGTTCATTACCATGTGGTATCAATGGTATAGGTTCATAATATTTCATTTATATAAGTAGGATGTTTGACATATTTTTGGGGACGTATGAGGTATTTTCGAGTTAGTTCATAGAAACCTCTCATTTTAATGTCCCTTCAGTCCCCATGTTTATTTGGAAATGATGTCTTTAGGATTAGCCCTATTATTTTTGGTATATTTTAATTGGAATGTTATAGATCCAAATCTTTTAAATCTATCTAATGGAGTTAATTTTTGTATTTATCATTTATGAGATATTGATATGTATAATATTATAATTTATTCACTATTGTTTTCTTATGTTCTATAGGATAATGTATATTAAATTACACGAGAATAAGATCCCAGAAGAAGATGTTGAAGAATCATAGAGAGAAAATACTCTCATAGACTAGAATATGGTTGTTGTTTTGGTGCATGCTTTCAAAGATATTGGTTTGGAATCTATAATCATACCCATTTAGGGTCCACTTGTAGAACTATAGTGGGATATACCTCAGGATAATTTTTATGTGTTCTGTCACCATAAACCACAAATGCCTCAACTAATTATTTATCATGAAGAAGATGGTAATTTGTTGAAATTTTTTGATCTTCTGTTTGATATTGTGGAATCACTCAATGCTATTATAATGATACGAGAAAACTTTATGTAGATGGGACCAAGTATAATATAGCGGCACTAAATGCTAATGGTGATGAAGAATGAGGGGTTTGAGTGGAAGGACATGAAATTTATTTTAATAGAACTGTTATATCTATAATATATGGTGTTGTCTAAGGCTATGAAAGTTTTCAAACATGTGCAGCATGACAAGGCCATGAAAGAATATGAAAACCATGTTAATGATATTGTATAGTTTTGAACTAATTATTTATTAAATCGGAAGATTATGATACAACAGTTTTTGATGAAACAATAACTTATTATTAATTATCAGGTTAACATACTGAATATTTCATTATATTTTGACATACTATATGGGCTGTTTATGGTCTATCTTTATCTAGAAGGTATGTCAGGGTTCATGGATTTTTTTTTCTCATATTGAAATTTATAGGAGTTCTAATAAAGGAAAGGCAAATAATGATAAATATCATAGTGCATCTTAACATCAGGGTTCTTCTAGATCTCTTCTTATACAAGGTCGAGTAACTTTTTCTTGTTTCATAGTGTTTCATGCATTGTAATTTAAAACGTGTGTTCACTATGACACCAAATATATGTGGATCCTATGCTGATTCGTGGAACATTCATAAATTATGCTTGATCTATATTTGTAAACATAGTTAAACAGTCTCATCATTTCTTAAAAGTAATATTGTGACATTGTATTCTACATGATCTGTGGGATTCCAAATAAAAAAAATTACAAATAAAACATCTTTATATAGTGTATGTTTTTCTTGAAGAAGCAAGTAAGACTCTAGTGGCTATGATAGATATCATACCTATATCGTCATTTTATGTGATTAAGTTATTTGACAATGGTGAATCTCATTCGTCTATATCAAAATGTTTTATGATCTTTTAAAATCTTACTATGATGCTTTTATATTAAGTTGTTGATATTACTAAACCCCTGACGATGAAGAGAGAGAAGGGTCTTCGTTGTCCTTATCATGTCATTGCATTATACAATATCTAAAATACTTGAGATGTCCTAGTGATTTAAAATAACCCATTTTATGTCATTATCAGTAAGTATTGGATCAATTTTAATAAATCTTGATTTTATTTTTATCTTTTAATGGTTTCCATTACTATGTAGTATGGGTTGTTCTATATATTTCAGGGATAGTGGGACCTATGGTCAATTAGTGACATACCTTCACAGCCAAATCAAGAGTATGTAATATCAGTGAATTTATATGATTTTAAGTAGGAATAATTTAATAGGTATCTCCATCTATTGATCATTGACTTTCCCGATGTGTTTCCATCTTACATATTTAGTTTGGAATCAGTATGGGATATATATTTTTCTATTTAATTAGTTTATGGAGATTATCCAGTATATAATATTTCATAATTGGTGTAACCAAATTAAATGGTAGATTTTATGTCTCCGTTGGATGATCCTTTATGGAATGTATTTATACACTAGACCGTGTCACCATTTGATATTCATGTTATCTTTTATATAAAATTTTATGCAATAATTCACCTATGTGTTGGTAAAAAATGTAAACCGAGTAATGGTAACTAAAAATAATCTATTAAAAAATAATAATGATCGCATTTACTATTTTAAGGTTAGAAATGGTTCTCCATTAATGACCTTATATATGGTTTTCATGTGTTATGGATAAAAGGGTCTGAAATGTGTAAAATTGTCATTTAGATTATATGTGTACATTATGTGTACCATGTAGTTCCATTTGTTCTAGGCCACACTCTGTTATAATTTTTTCCTTTTACTTGAATGATCTTCTATGAGTATTTTGACATGTATGTGATAGTCTTTGTGGATGACATGCTATTTAATATATACCCTTGCATGATCATGTGCATCATTTGAGTGACTTTTTGTAATTGTTGATAAATCAATGACATTACAACAAAAAACCAAAATTAGATATATTGATTTGGGATGTTATGTTATTAGGATAAATGGTATTATAACATGGTATTTTAGTTGATTTAGAATATGTGAAATATATTATGACAAAAGAATAATCCAAAAATGGGTTCAATATTTGGAGATTCATCATTTTATCTTGATATTATAAATTGTTTGTGATAGAATTCTTGATAATGGATTATTTGATGAATACTATAACCCAAATGGTTTTTATGTTTACTTGGGAAGAGAAATTAAATAGTTATTTGGATCAGAGGAAACATAAATTTCCTTTTCCACCATTAGTGACACCTCTTGAGGCCATGAAGTCCAACATGGTATTTTTTTGATTCATTAGGTTTGGAATTATGCTATGATCAATTGTTGGGTAATCATTTCTTTGCATATAGAACTTGGTAGATTAATCGACATTATAAGAGTTATCTGGCCCATTAATATGACCATAGAACTTTGATTCACAAACATATGTTTTGGATGAATTACCATTTCAAAGAAGGGATAATCCAATTTTCCAACCACAATATCTTGAGATATAATACATCTAAAAAAATATTTCATGCTTCACTGGATTTCCCGGTTGGACTAAAAGAAATATTTTTATTTCAATATTTCATATACATGGGGAATTTGAATGTCATTGTCGATATATGGAGCCAGAAAATGCTAACCTATGCAAAGAATATATCATTAAAAGAGTCGAACATGAAGGATCTTTTTGATTAATTTCTTATTTGAGTTTTGGAAACATTGGATGATTATGTGTTGGGAAGTGTCCAAGTGACATCCACTATTAATGAGATGATTTATTAATAACTAAATATTGATGATGAATTTTGTTTCATTAGAGACCCTCATTATTGTAGGGATACAATTGTATAGTGGTCATTTGATAGAGAGGGTGTCTTATGTTTTTAGAAATGGTTCATTGTACTTTTACCTATGAGAAAATATATAATATGGGTTTTACATAATTATTTAATGTATGTGAAATTTAGAACTCCAATTTTGTTTAATGATATACAAAAAATATTATTTTGGTATGGAATGATATGACCAATTGATGATTTTTTATCCCATCGTTATGATTTCCAACAGGTCAAGGATGAGAATATGAAACATTTAATTTTTTATCAGTTGCATCCAAATTCATAGTGTATGTGTGATGAAATAACATCTATAGACGAATTTACGATCATATATATTTATACAAATTATTGAGGCTATGTTTTTTCCAACATCCTTTGTTTTAGGGGAGCTTGGGATGACCTGTTGGTTCATGGTGAGTTTTCCTAAAATAATAGTTACTAATGTGACTTTTGAATGGATCATTTTAAGGTCATGTATGCTAATATATATATATATTTAATGTATTTGTCCTAAATTGGTGAGTTATACATGGTGGAAATGATCACGGTCCAAGAAGAAATAGAAATGATTCATTTGGTTCATTAGAAGATGATGATGGCCCAAATCAAGTATAATTCTTATCTTGGTCAACATCATACATTGTTGGAGTTTTAAGGTTTCAACTTTGTGTTCTAAAATTTTTATCCTCGTTTAGTCCATTGATGGTGTGGAAGAAAAGAGATAATTCATATTAATTTTGGGGGAACATTTTTGGTAGTTGAGTTGGTGGAAAATGTGGTATACCAAGGAGACCGTCTTCCACATTTGACTTTTCAACATAAAATATTCCTTCTATAACAACTATTAATGTATAATTATGGTACATATCTTGTTTTGATCTAAAATAATATTGATTTTGAGCCGTATTTTTTCATGATTGAACATCTATTAAGGATATTTAATTTTGAGCCCATCGTACATCATGTGAGGTTGATAACATTTTCTTGTGTGCTAAGGAAGCACAAATATTTTTTAACTGGGGATATGGGAGTGTGATGAACTGATGAAAGATAAGTGGCCTCACCTCATTGATATATAATATTCTTTATATTATTTATGTGGGAAAATGTTTTTATAATGGGGATGTGGTAATATCACATTAGCTTTATATCAGGTATGTTTTGACCATAGTTTTGGGTTTTTTTCTCATTGGTTGATTAATGGTGAGAATGAATTGAGAGGTTACGAACAATGGTGAATCCATGTATTCTTTTATTTATTAATGAAAAACTATAGTTTTCCTATTTTTTAGGTATTTTAAAAATTTGTAATTATAATACACAATGTGTAATAATCGCTTGAAAGGTAGTGTGAAATTGGTAGATAATGTTAAATGTTACACATCATAAACAACATAAAAAAAATTTCAATATTAAAAATTGGATTATTAATAAAATGTGGTGTGTTTTTTATCATATATAGATCAATAAATGTAGATGACTTTTAATGGTGTTACAAAATGTTTAATTATCGAGCAATAGGTTTTAATCCATCTACTCATATTATTTTCACCTAATTTGAATTTCATACATACCTATCTTGACATATAGATCTTATTAGGATCTTTCAGAGTTGTATTCATCATTTAGATAATATTTTCGGTGAGTAATTGTTTTTTATGTTTATCCATCTGGGTAAGTGTTATATCTATCACTTCCAAATAAATTTCTTATCACCTTGGAGTTTGATAGGTCATCATGGAATTGAAAAATATAAACTCTATGTTTTGATCATGATTATATGTTGAATTCCTAGATATAATTTTTTTACTCATTGTCAGAGATTCCCATTACGAGGGTTATATTTTGTGAAAAAATGTACGTGAATCAATTTAAGAATGGAAAATTTTTATGAATACAAATTTTTTATTGTTTTCAATTATCCCTAAATTGGTTTATAAAAATATAATTCGATGAAAATTGGGATGGAATTTTTTTTTAATGTAATTTTTTGGAAAAACCGTCAATTTCATTGGAATTAAAAAACTTTTTGTGAACAAATTGATAGATATCTAAATTGATTATAAGATGAATGAATTAAATTTAATTGATAAAAAATATATGATTGGTTTATTTTATAAAAGAATAAAAATATGAATAAACTATTTTTTAGATTTAATACAATATTTTCATATTGTAACGAAAAATGGTAAAATTGTATTTTAAAAAGACTAATTTTTTCACATTGATTATTTATTGAATGATCATAAGAGAGCCTGATAGGTTAGTGGGTTTTTTTAAAAAACATATTATGATTGGAAATACATGAAAATGAATTAAGTACTGCAATATTAATAATAATCTTGTTTGGCATATCTTATACCCAATGAAATTTTGATGTGTCATTTTTATAATCATCTTGATGGATGCCTGTAAAAATACTTTCTTTGATCACTAGTATGATATGGTTGCGGATCATGTAATTATAAACTATAGTACCATATGAAAGATGACCATATTTCTTGTTTTGATTGATTTAATATATACTCCATTAATGTAGAACTATTATACTCATCCATATATATTTATATGAAAAATTTTATGTGGAATGATTGTTTATGTAATATTAAAAACCAATTATATCATTCTAAAAAAACATGTGTTTTTTTAATATAAAATTGAATTGTCATGACTTGTTTTATGGAAATTGAATGAATATTTTGGATAATTATTAAGGGATATTATTATGGAACACCTTTCAGTTTCTTGTAGAGTGAAAGTGACTCTTGGGTGAGTTGGTTGTTCATGATCCCTTGGTGATTATAGTGAAAATTCATTTAAGATGTCTAATTTATATTTATATACTATAAATTATGTATTTATGTAAAATTTTCGTTGATATACCAATTTTGTTTTAGGTACTATCACTTTGAGTATTATTTCACAAACTGATATGTATCATTATATTCTACTTTATTTTGTGAAAAAATTATTCCACAATTCGTCTTGTGGGATACTATGCACTAGAGGCCGACCCAAGGAGATCATGAACACCCTTTGGGATACGAATGTAATATCATTGTTATTGTAGCACTAGGTTATTCATCTTGGTTCATGACATATAAACTATAAAATAATTCAACAAAATTAAACTTTTTATATTCCAATTATTATTTTTCTTTATTAATTATAATGATTTTTTAAAATTAATGGGGCCATATTTAAATATAATTTAAGAAAAAAAATTATTTCAATGTTTATTTGAACATATATATATATAATAATAATTTTGAGGGTATTATATTTAGATATTGAAAATTCACCCCATAATATAAAATTTATTATAATGATTTTTATATTTCATATAAAAATATATATTTGAAATATATAATAATGTATTTTAAAATATATATTAATCATATTGATGATAATATAATGATATATATTCATTAATTTTTTCTATCAATAATGGTAAATCAAAATGTAATAAATTATTATATATATCTTTAATTTATGAATAGTTTATAATTTGTAATATCATGTTTAAAGATAGGTTTTTTACAATTATTTTAAGGTATTATTTTTTATTCTTATTTATAAATGGGATAAATTATGAATGATTGTATGACATAATTTATTTAATAAATTTATTTTATTATAACACCTTTCAATATCATGAATTGAATTACTTAGTATTAAATTTTTTTGTTGTATAAATTAATCAATGATTTTAAATGACGATATGAACATGAATTTAGTTATTTGTAATATATTTTCAATATTAGGTTTTATGTTAATATAATATTGATTTCTTCTTAAATAATTAATCACTTTTGTAAGGGAGTTTTGGTAACACTACCAAAATGACTTGAGGATTACATATTCTCTAAAATGTAAAATGAGATAAAAAATATATTGTTTAGGACATACTTATGATTATATTGAAATGTTCAAAGAGAAATATTATATTATTTTTGAAATTTTCATCTAACATAAGTATATGATGTAGTCAGATATGTATCAATGCTGTACACTAAAATATTTGGTGAATAACTCAATATTTTGGGTTGCATAATGAGTTACTCAATAATAAAATTAGAATATATTAGTTAGTTGTAGGAAATGATAATCCAAACTAACTCACTAAATAATGAGTATAAAAATTAATAATAATATTTTTTTGTTCTTATTTAACCTCCATGAAATTCTAAATGTCATTTTACTTCAAAATCATTAGTTTTAAGGACCTGCATCATTCAATCGTGGGATTTTAATGTTCAATAAGAGTACCCCCAATATTATATTTCTTAAGAAAATAATGTAATATATGATTCGGGGTTATCATGGTAGGTATTTCATATATCATTATAGTTACCCATTGATTAATATTTTTATACTATTTTTTATTCAGTTACACTATCTGAGAATCACTATTGGATTGTACATCATCGAAATATATTTTAGTGTAAATATATTTTTCATTTGATAAATATTTTTTCCAACATTTATCCATGTTTCGCAATAATTTTTATTGGGAATGTTCATAACCCATATAATCATTTATTATTTTCATGAATTCACCATGTATGAATGGTTAAATATGCATCTTATCCCACTAATCGGTATGATGAATATCTCCAAATAGCCTTCCTTTTAATTCTATATCATTTCTTAATTTTAATTACTTATTGGCTATAAAATATGATAATCATATTATGAAATAAATTATTTTTG
Source organism: Viscum album (assembly GCA_963277665.1). Taxonomy (NCBI): domain Eukaryota; kingdom Viridiplantae; phylum Streptophyta; class Magnoliopsida; order Santalales; family Viscaceae; genus Viscum; species Viscum album. The sequence goes on along the minus strand of OY728157.1, from coordinate 1,749,250,850 downwards.
ATAAATGGAATCATCATTAATCATTACTTTAAAATTTATACATGATGAGTGAAAACTAAGTAGTAGAATCATATTTTATAGGTGTTAAATTTTGGGAATCGTTCCTAAATAAGAAATAATATTCTATTTTATTTAACATCCACATCCTGATAATCAGTATTTTTATTTTCTGAAAAAAAATATTTAATTGACTATAATATGTAAGAATAATATACATAGGACTTCCTTTTATTCATGCTTTACACAATGGAGTCATAGTAGTAAAAAATGAGAATATAGATTCAACATTAATTATTGGTTTCCTTAAAAAACTACAATTATAATTAAATGAAGGAATGGATTGACTATTATATATATATATATATATATATATATATATATATTAGTCAATTAAGAGATAAGGACTTCATTTCACCACTAACTATGTCAATATTAATTGGTGTGCCAGTTATTTTAAGTGGATAGGTTCATCACATAATCATTAATTATATATAATTTCATTAATCATGAATTACTATAACATTGTCATTATATGTTGGGATATATAATATGAATAAATTATAAAAAAACATTTCAAAACGTAATCAATATGTTGATTATTGATGAACAAGACATGTAAATTCCATTTTAATGTTCATTTGTTGTAGAAAATAATAATATTTTTAATGATATCGAAAAGGGTAATAAAAATGGTCATGTAGAGTAAACACTATCAACTAGTGTGATAATAAATAAATATATTCAATTGTATCCTTTTTGTATTTTTCAACATTTATGATGAATTTTTCTAGTGTAAATGAGATTTTAATGAATTCCAATATGATAGTCCCAATTAGAATAAATGTACTAAAATATATTTATATATTTTTATGGTATTTAAGATAAACTATGTTTTTAGACATGATGTGAATACAAAGAATAAGAAAATTAAAAAAATGAATGACCAATCATGATGATGGGGTCAATGTAATTGAAAAAAGGAGTGTCTTAATTCTGAAATATACGTATAATACATATAATTAAATTCCTTAAAAAGTGTATATTTTACATTTTTTCCAAATTTTATAATTTATATAGTGATTGTCCAGATTTAATGAAATAGGGAATTAATCCACAAAATATATTGTTCAGTAAATTCTATAACGTACATTAAATGAGAAACTATGTAGTTTTCTAGGATTCAAAATTCATCAAATTTTAGTGTGTCTATATATATATATCTAGTATAATAGTATGATAATGATTATATGTCTTTTACATGATATAATCATAGTGTTGAGAATAGTTGACTTGAAATATAATTTCATGGATCTATGTTCCATCTAATCTAAAAATGAGGGTAAAAGTTAGATCTTAATGTAAAAATGTTATTTTATACGTTCATCAAAATTTCATTAAGAATCGTGTCCTTTCAATTTAAACCTATTTTAAATCAAAATTATTTCCAATAATTTAATATGAATATATTATCAAATTAATACTTAAAGAGGTAATTAAAAAGCATGGAATGATTACGATAGGTATAAGTGATCGATAAATAAATTAATAATATATTATGGGTATGTGACATGGAATCTATATTTCAGAAGTGTTTTAATTATAGACGAGTTCAATATAAAAAGTAATATATGATCAATCTTGATGTTTATATTAATGTTAATAATAAAAATAAATTACATCAATAATTTCAATGTAATATAATATGATTAGAACATTTGATTTTGTGTAATGTATGTATATTGTTTTTTTATTAAATGAGATGATTATAATTAATAAATACTTATTGTAAACAATATAATATACATAATTTGACAAATCAGTTAAATTATTTATGGGGACTGTATAACATATTTTAAAGATAATGCAAAAATTGAATTTCATTATCATAGATAATGTGTTTTAATTAATTATATAAAAATAGTTGGTAATCTATTCTTGGCTCTCCCTTGAGGCATATTATAATAGAGATAAATGTTAAAAATTAATAAATCTTTAAACACATTGAATACAATAGAAAAACTATAGATGATTTGTTATCAATCCAAACAACATAAAAATAAATGTTATTTCCTTAAAAAAAATTAACATTCGTATCATATTATGTTATTTAGTGTGGAATATAGTGACTAGGATTCATGTCTGATTTTGTATTGAGAATGGGAAATTTAATGTTGTAAAATAAAGGAATAAACCTATAAATTTAAAAACTATGTTACACATAATATCCTAACCTATTTTGGGATATCAAAGAATAAATAAATATAAATATTTACATTTACTAATATAATAAAATTAATTTATTATTCGGTAGATGTTAATGTATAATTCTCTTAGTGTTTCCTCACTTGATGAAGTCATACCAAAACCCCACCCCGTTCTCCATTTACAAAGGTGGAGGAAAGGTAAGTAGTGCAATGAAGAATTAATGTGGTTCCTTCAATTAATTAATGAAACAATTTTAATTCAAAACAGTGGAGTTACATAATTGATGAGTCAAGTCATTAATTTGCTTCCAATGTCAATGGTCGAACCATCCTTGCTATTATGGTGGAGAAAAATAATATAAAATAACAATTATATGTTATTTTACATTTATTTAAAATGGAATAAAGCATTTTCTCTAGACCTACTATAGTTAATGTGAATCCTCCCTTAATAAAATCTTGAAATTGTGGATTCAGGTGGTTCCTTAAGATTTTTAATCCGTGCACCGATTTAAATTATAGAAAATGACGCACGCACATTTACTGAACGACCATAAAAAAATTCAAGAAATACATTTCGAGCACATTGGGCCTAAAAATCATGACCCTTCAATATCCACAGAATCATAAAAATACCAAATAATTAAAAAAAATTCATTGAATTTCATAGGTCTTTAAATTCTACCCACTATGGGGATTTACATCCCCAAAAACCAAACAAGGAAACAGAAACAAAGAGGGGTACTAGGAACACATATGTGCCTCTCACTCCAATGTTCTCTTCTGAAGATTTCTGTACTTCCACAAAATGTGCACCAGAGGTATCGACCACCCATGAAGGATTCTCCCTTGTGCATCCTCTATCTCCACCGGGTACTCCGCAAAAGCCACACCATCATCAATCTCCATCTCTCTATTGTTGTTGACGTGGTACAGGTCATGCATGTATCTCCTCAGCTAAGATACATGTAAGAATTCATGCACCCTCTCAAATGTGGTGTAAGTTTCATGTTGTATGCCAACTCACCAATCCTATGAAGTATAAGGATTGGTCTGATAAACCATAGTGAGAGTTTGTCACCTCGGCCAAATCTCTGTAATCCCCATCGAGGGGTGACATGAAAGAATACATGGTCCCCATTCTGGAACTCTGGTTTCCTCTGTCGTTTATTAACATAGGACTTCTGTCTGATCTTTGCAGTCTTCATCCTCTCTCGGATGACCTTCACCTTCACTGCGGAAGCCTGTACCATCTCTGGGACCACTAGTGTTGGCTCTTCGGGATCCATCCAGCACAAGGATACTCTTCACGGTCGTTCGTACAATGCACTAAAAGGGGCCCTACCAATGGTAGAGTGTTTATTGTTTTGTTATGTAAAATCTGAAAAGGGTAAGTGGTCCTCCCAATTGCAAACAAAATCTTGGAAACATGCATTTAACAAGTCTTCTATGTTCTGGATGGTCCGCTCAGTCTGACCATATGACTATGGGAGAATAGACATGATCACAAAAGTTGAATCCCGAAAGACTCCGGAAATTTTTTCCACAGCCGAAATGTGAAGTCTGTGTCAGGGTCTGAGACTATCATCGAAGGCACAACATGAAGTCGCACGATCTCCTGAACATAGAGATGTCTCAAGCTCTCTATTGAACCCTTCACTTGAATAAAAAGGAAGAGGGTCGACTTGGTGTGGCTGTCAATGATCACCAATATGGTACCATTCCCTCTATACTTATATGTTAACCCAGTCACAAAGTCCATATACATTCCTTCCCACTTCCACTTTGGTATCTCGAGGGGTTGGATCAAGGCTTCTTGTACATGATGCTCGACCTTCACTTGCTGGAAAATGAGGCATCTAGAATCAAACTATGTCACATATTACTTCATCCCTAGCCACTAGTACTAACACGAGAGGTCTTGATACATATTCATCAATCCTGGATGTACTTACAAGAGGGTTGTATGGAACTCCCACATCTACTCACCTTGTTGCTTCAGTAGTACAACTATACATCATCTTAAAATGATAGTGTGCTCCCCACCATCAGAATATCTGTCTGGGAAATGGAATGAGATTATCTGACCACGTGTAGTCTTGTAGATGCTATCTGTTAGCTGTGCCTCTCGGACACACTAAAGGAGTGGAGGGGATAATACCATTGACTTGAGGTATAATATGTAATCTTTTTCAACATATTATATTTTAAGTGAGGTTAACTACTCTAAAGCTGCATTCGGTATCTGCGAATTCGATCTCCTACTAAGTGCATATACGACTAAATTCCCCTTCCCATGAGTATAGAATATCTCAAAGTCATAGTCTTGGAAGAACTTTATCCAACATCACTATCTCAAATTCAGATATTTTTGTGTGAATATATATATGAGACTCTGTTGGTCCGAGTTAACAATTAAATGATCTACAATCAAGTAGTTTCGCCACATCTTAAATGCAAAGACTCCTACTTATAACTCTATGTCGTGAGTCGCATAATTTTGATCATATGGCCTCATCTATCGTGATCCTTAAAAAATCAATGCATCACCATGAATCATGACGCAACCAAGTATGATCCATAATGCATTATAGTAAACCATATAGTCAGTGCCCTCCTCTAGAAACCTCAGTTTAGGTGTGTTGTTCAAGCTCTGCCTCAGCTGTTGAAAGCTCTGCTTACATGTCTCTAACCACTGAAAGTGTTTTCGATTCTTTGTCAAGGAATTCATAGGTTCTGATACTCTGGATAAATTGTGTATGATAATAAAATAGTATACTACATATCCAAGGAAGATATGAACCTCAGTTACACTAATGGGTTGCTTCTAAACAAGTAATATCTCAATATTCATAGGATCCATTGAAACACTAGCCTCTGAGATATCATGTCCTGGGAAATGGACTTTTTTATCTAGAACTCACACTTCGAGAGCTTCCCATATAAATGGTTCTCTCAGAGTGTGTCCCAAACTATCCTCAAGTGTACATCTTTCTCATCCTCGGATGCTGAGTACACCAAAATGATTTCAACGCGGACCCCCCCCCCCCCCCAAAGCGACCAGGAAATGGAAAGAATACCCTATTAATGATCCCCATAACCACTACTAGAGCATTTTTCACACAAAACCGAATCACCATGAAATGATAATGGACTTACCGACATCTAATGGCTATATTTGGTACATCCTCATCTTGTACCCTAAGCTGGTGATAGATTGATCTGATTTCTATCATTGATAACCAACAAGTTCCCTTCAGTTGGTCGAAGAGATCATTGATCCTTGGTAAAGGATACTTCTTATTAATGGTCACCCGGTTTAGGCACCAAAATCCCACGAATATCTTCAAACATACATCTTCCATCATTGCAAAAAACAGTAGGGATGGCCTTGTAGAAACACATGGCCTTACGAATACCTTCCTCTGTACGTTCTCATATTGTAACCTCAACTATCGGAGCACTATAGGGGACATATGATATGCTGGTGTAGATATTAGTGTTATTACTGGGTACAAATCAATGAAGAAGTCTACCCCTCTAAGAGGAGTTAGTAAGGAGATGTCTTCTGGGAAGACGTCCTCATACATGTCCACGACCACTGGGATCTGTGGACTCTCCTCATCCACCATGTCAATGTGCATCCAAGACAGCTGGTATGTAATTGATTGCACCCTCATGGGATCATGTTTATATCGTGGTGCTCAGTTTCCATTCTCATCAACAATGTAAAACTAGGCTCCATCTCTGTGCGTACATCACACTTTACATCTCAAGAAGAAAATTTGTGTTTGAGCTGATGATAGCCATTCCATGCATAGAATGACATCATTGGGATTAAATCTTCTACCTGAATATCCCAACTGAAAAACTCTCCTCTGAGAGTAAGATCACACCGTCGGCACTAGTGTGTGACTGATGAATCTCCTCCTATAAGAGTATCCAAATACAAAGGTCGTGCTAAATTCTCAGTTGGAATCCCATAGTCTCTAACTATGACTGAGGCACGGAAAGAATAGCTATCACCTGTGTCTATAAGAACTGCTACTAAAGAAGAGAATATACATATTGTACCTCATATCATCTCAGGGATGTTAGGATCATGAGCCTCTACTGCCTTTAGTTATCCCTTTCCCTATTCACATTCACCCTAATCTAATGGTGGACCGCCTGGGGATGGTGGTTGTAGTTCCTTGTGATCCCAACCACCTCCCACTGCACATCCTGCAAAATTAACTCGTTCACCACCTGGCTAATGATCATGATCCTTGCACTACCACTACCTCAGGGGGACATCCACCATCTTCAATTTATCCGTGCATGGAGTCCGATAGTCAAAATATCTAACCCTTTCCTCCATAGGAAAAATAGATCTTGCCTCACTGGTGGCTCCCTCGGCCTATCGAGGCTCACACATTTGACTTTGCCTCTCGTGGTCACCCTAGGAAGGTCTATCCCACAGGGGATTTTATGTCGTCAGAATACATCCAGATACTGATGACTGTGCTACCAGTCGTCTGGTAGGGGGTTTCCCTGTTGTTTCATGCTCGGGAAGGAAGCTCTCCATTAGTAAATCTCGTTCTGGCACCCCTGATTGTGTTGGGATGTGACGAGAAACTATCACAACTATAATCTATCATTGGAGCCAATGTTAAAAGTTCCATGACCTTATGTAAGTGTCTAGTACAATTTTAGTTGTGTATCGGGGGAAGTTAGTAAATCGTGCTAATTATAAAGCCATAGTTTGGCTTCCCTACTACAGATACATAAACACTTGAATACACATAGAGTGATGGGTTTTTGGCACAAACTCTTCCAGAAAAAGGACATTAAAGTCTTTACAGGTGAGGTTCATCTCCTCGTGAACCTGTAGCATCAGGATACACCATCGTCATATTGAGCCCTTATAAAGGATAGACGACGAGATCACCATATCCTCTATGTGTGTATCTACAACATGAATGAATCATGAAATAGCCTCAATTTAGTAATTGGATTCCTGGGGGATTGTATCGCCTCAAAAACATGGAGGCCTATGTCTCTGGAACTCATGAAACAAGCTCATCGGTGTTTATGATCCACTTGTAGCATCTGCTACTCAATTGGTGTTGGTGCTACTAGTACACCACCTAATGGTTCCATTAGTGTGAGTGGTCCCTATAACGATGACATGTCGCTCGGTGGGCCAATGTCACAATCTCTAACTGGAATTATGGCTGGAAGTGTAACAGCCCGAGATTTTATGAAAAATATTATTTTTTTTTCACTAATGTCTTGTGTTGTACGCTACACCAAAAGGAGCTTGCACAACACGCATCCTTGACTTGCCTTGCATTACACGCAATCGCAACCTTCATCGATAGCGTGTGTGGTACGTAATATTGAGTTTCACGAAACAATGATATGCTATTAAAATATTATTAAAACTAGCCGTTATGAATAGTAATAACCACTTTTTAAAATTCTTTAAATCTTATTTTTCAAAATGAACTTCATTCTTGGATTCGGAGTATCGAATTTAGCCTAAGGTGAAATTTTGGTACTTTTCGGATAACTTTCACATTCTGATGAATAGTGAAAATTACTAAATTATAATTAAAAACAAATTTTTTAATCGAAATAATTAATAGTGATAAATTATTAATTTGAGTGGTTTTAAAGTATATTTAGAATATATTTTTACAATTTAATACAATGTTGGTCATTGGATGTAATTTCACATTTAAACCAGACATAATCAAGTGTCAATCTTTTGATATATATTGTTTCCTAAAAACACGCTATTTATTTTAACAGTGGGATTTAATTATAAAATTAACTTCTATGTTATGAATTTGGTAAAATAGATTTCATTTTTGAATTTGGAATATGAAATATAGCTTAGGATGAAATTTTGGCATTGTTCTGAAAAACATCAATTTTTGATGAATAGTGAAACTACTAAGTGGTAGTTTAAAAAAACTGAATTTTGCATAAAACTTAATTTTACCGCTTCTGTGAATAGAATTTTGAAAATCCGACAGACACGGTTAATATCAAGGACTAAAATGTGGTTCAATGTGATGAAAATAATTTTTGGTGAATAGTAACTTTTTACTTTTTTTTACCGCGGTTAATAGTAAATAGGGTAACTAAGGGTAAATATGATATTAATATTACCCTAACACATGTCCTAATTCTATTGGACAAGTGTAATTCGACCAAAAACAAACTTAGGAATAAAATATGACCATTTAGGCCCACATGGATTAGATTAGGACATTTATTATTAATTTATTTAAAGAAAGGTTAAAATAGTTAAAATCAAAGTTTAATAAGTAAATCATTTTTAATATGGGGTAATACATAAGATAAATTAGATTGTAATTATTCATTAGAAAGCTAAAAAGATTTCCTACATGATGGTATTTTATTTGTAATTTTTAGACATCAAATAAGTTAATTTATTTATGACACAACGATGATGCAGTAATTATCTTATTAATAAAATATTGACATAATTGATGTTATAAACACCAAAATAAATGTAATTTGAGATTTTTTATGAATTCCACTAATTTTCTAGGTTACTATGATATATTAATGTTGATTTAATCAACTTGTTTCGAACATTTAATTTTGTTATGACTTTCACAAAAATCATATATCAAATAGTGTCAAAATTGACACAAAATAGTTTTTAAATCAAATATTATATTATTAATTGTTATTTTATTCCTAAAAATCTAAGGTTCGGCCAAATGACTTAGATAAGGATATATATATTAATAATAAACAATTTGGGGTTCCTTTGGCATGTTATAGTAAGTGTATTAACCATATAGTGAAAGAAAACAAAAAGACATGGTAAAAGTTAAATTATTTAACTTAGAGTTAAATGTAATTGATAAGGTTAAAATAATATCCTAAACTTGTCTAAATTCTATTGGTTGATAGGATTTCGACCCATCCCCACTTTAGCTTCGAAATAAGACCCTTTGGAACCATTATAAACCGATTTTGACTTTAATATAAAATAATATTTTGAGATATTACTAAGGTGCCCCTCTCCTCCCCTATAAAAGGACACCTCCTCCCCCTCCTCCTCACACCAATTTGAGCACTCAAGCTCGGCCAACCCCTGAAAAAATCTCTTCTCCACTTCCCTAGAAACATCCTAGAGGTTCTGGTCTTCCTCAAAGACCAATTTTAGTGCCCTAAGAGGAGGTCTCAAAGAGGCGCTTCAAAGAAGAGGTAATTACCGTTACCAATTCTTTCATCTTTATTTCTTCTTCCACTTCTTCTTCTTAGGTTGTTTCATTATGAAGTAATAACATCAGTATCACTCATATACTGATATGTTATTATAAGTATGAAACAACCCTATTTCACCATCTATCCATCCTACGGAAAAAAGGAAATCACCGCGCGTGCGTACGTACGGAATACCGTCTCCACGCCGTGGTGTAATCTATTTTCCGCCACCACATTAATTGGATGGGTATAATGGTGTAAAGAATAACTATACATAGTTATTACAGCATCACATTGATTCTGATATATTTTATAATTTACTCCAATTCAATTCAATATAGAAATGATATCATCGCTCGTGCGTACGTACGGACTACCGTCTCCACGACGCGATGAGATTCATTCTCCATGTTAACCATTTAAGAATGATTATAATGTATATATAAGAAATAATAATGAAATATATGACATTATAAAGCTACTGGATTTATGTATATATATATACATATGTATGTCATCTACTTACTTCCATTTCAAGACAATAAGGAAAGGAAAACAGCGTTCATGCGTACGTACGAACTACCGTCTCCATGAACGGTGTTTTTCATGTTATTTATCTACCTATTATATATATATATATACTGAATATATATGATATATAAATCATATTTTATATTCTGTAAGTGAGTAAATCATGATATAAGTAATAATGATGTCAAGAACAACAAGTCAAAACACCTACGATAAATGAAACGATTTTACCCAAAACGCTTCTTTAACATGGAATTTACAAAAGAACGGGTAATATAATGTCATAAGTGAACCATATATGATATCATAACAATGAATATGATTCTGTAATAAGTCAATGACATTATTTAAATCATTATACAGGAGGTTCGGACACATACGAAGCAAATTGGACCTAAGGTAAGGGAAATATCACAATCTCAATTTTATCCGAGATTGTTTATTCGTAAGTATTTACTGGGGTGTATTTTATCATCCACATCCATGTTCCCTCAATATGTAATATTGTTTCCATCCACTTGCAATGGTTTAAATCCAATTTTACCCATCGGTGAGTTTTTAGTAAAGAATATGAAAGGAATCTTTTGTCATTTTTTCGTACGAGGTACTTTTTGACTTTTCCGACAAAAGTACGAAGAATGTTTTTTTTAACTTATATGGCATGAATGGATTTTTAAAACATTATTTCCAAGAAGCTTCCTTTATAAGTTTTAAAGTTTATTTTTAATCAACTTCTTTTATTTTAAAGCTGTATGGCATGTTATGAAAGGAAAAATGTTTTTGAAGAAGAAAGGATATTTTCCTCATGAATGGAGTTCAAGTGTTTTATCAGAATTATTTTCCATCTAAGATAATAAAGGGTTCTGTTTTTATCCCTATTATTAAATTGATTTGATCATGTTGTGATGGAATTATTTTTATGAATTCCTTTATCTTATATGATTTGTTTTATGATGTCATGTCGTTTAAGAATCCCATTTTTATTACATGGGTTATGCTATGATGTATGTTTTATGATTATGTGGCACACATAAGAAAGGATTCATTATAAGATGGGTGGGACCTATATCTCCCTCCAATGCATTGGGTAAAGATTTTATATCTCATGAGATAGACATGGCTGAAATGGTAGGTTATACCGGTTCAGTGAAACAGGACTGAAAGGAGGGTTACTCGATTCAGAAAGGGACTTTGTCCACTAAGATAGTCTTGGCATTGAGTCTTGACTAACAAGAAATGATTCTCTATGATTATGTGTGAATGCCACAAAGTTTCAAGTTTTATGTTATGATTATGGGGATCTCATTTTCACTTCTATGAATTGTTCCATGTTAAGATATTATGATCTCTTTTGCAGGTTATGATTTTCAAAAAGATATGATATGATTTTCATTTCTTTTGTTTACCCTTACTGAGCATTTGAGCTCACCCTTTTATGTTTTCTTTTCCCCAGGATATAAAGAATGGTTTTAGGTAAAAAAAAGGGATGACCTTTATGGGAGATATTGAAGATCTTTCACCATGATTAGAAGATTACGTTCCGTGTTTCCAAAGACACTAAACTATTACGATCCTTGTGTGTGTGTTTTTGTTATGTACTAAGTATTCCGCAAAAGTAATGTAATGTCCATGTACGTCAGGCTTCGGGTCTCTACAGTTGGTATCAAAGGAAAGGTTTAGTCAACCTTTGGAAACTAGGATGCGAAAACATTAGTGAGATCCCTAGAGATATTTCTAAGGTATGTCTAGGGATGTCCCTAAGGATAAGTATACGTATAGGATATAGTCCTAGAACTACAGTAAAGATCATAGAATTTAACCTAAGATGTTAGATATTGAAGTTACTCCCCCGTTATTATGATTTTTGCCTCTAACACTATTCTTTTTGGGTTTTAGAAAATGGCTGGAAACAAGATGATTAACGATAATGGAGGATATTATGGACAATGGAATGATATTCTTCATGAGAAACCAAATGAAATGGGATTTGGAAGTCCAAACATCATTATTATGCCGAATCAGCAATCTCATTATATGATCAATAAAGTAAAATTTCTTAAGTTTCCTGACTCGGCTAATAAGAGAAAGATGGAGTTTCAAGATGATCATAGAGGAAAGAAAGTTCAATTTCCCCTATGTAAATCATGTGGGAAGAGGCATCAAAGAGAATGTTTCAAAGGAACTGGAAGATGCTTTGGGTGTGGAAAAGAAGGACACAAAGCAAGTAAGTGCAAAGGAAAAGGTTCAGTTAACACCATGGATGAGGATAATGGTATTGCTATGACATCAACAATGGTTAAATGTTTTAAATGTGGAATGTACGGGCATTATGAAAACCAATGCCCTAAGGGAAAGTCTCATGAAGAGAATCAGTATGGTCGTATGGGAAGTATTTATGTTGATGATGATGAAGAGACTACAAATGATATGTGAGATGAAAGAATTGTTGAAGCTCGGTCAATGGTTTAAGAATGTAGTGGAATGATTACATGTTTATCAAGTATAATGTTGTATAAGTAATCTCATGGTACTATGGGATAAAGAGACATCTAAGGATTGTTACATTGTTGTCTTTCCTTAAGTTTTGAATGTATGTGATGAATGGTACCAGTATTTTTGGAAAGTAGATGATATGCGCATAATGAAGGGACAAGACGATAATGAGATGTTTGATTGTATGCATGAGCTCATGATTGATATAAGGACTAAGTGATATCATGGTTTGAGTATATAGAATTTTGAGGATTTTGGTATGTGGAAAGTGTTAACGTTTAACTGCATTCATGTTTTCACCAAGGTTCAATGGGTATTCAAGAGAATACATGATTAAGGACTTTGAATGTTTGGAATGTGACCAACAAGATATAGGGGGGATAAATGATGGTATTTACATGCTTGGTTGACGACATTTCAAGTAATCATTTTCTTTTTACTATGAGCTTGGACTGAAGTATTTTAGATAAGCCTAAAGATTGTAATGGATTATGTTAACCATAAGTTAGTATTGTTTAAGTATAGAACTTCTTTTGATATTATTTATGTGATGTTATAGTAATGTAGTTTTAGAAAAAGGACAACCTGCAGGACGGGCGACAACCCATCGCTTCGGACAAGGCTGTAGGAATCGAACCCACAACCGAAGTGCGACTGGCCTTTATCGCCTACCACTGACCTACAGGAAGTCCCTGCTTAGTAGAAACTAGTTTTATTATATTAAGCAGTATGATATATGAAGTATAAGCCCATTTTAGGAACCATATATGATTAATCCCACTATAGATCGACTTATGTATATAAATTTTGCTAACCTTTTGAGACAGATGGAATGACCCGTCATTCTACCGCATGATCTGCTAACACTTCACGAATAACAAATTCAACTTCATTTATTTAAGAGATGAAGTGGAAATTGTTCAAGGCACGAACAACAGTGAGATTGTACCAAAATAAAGTATTTATTCTAATTCAAATTCTTTAACTTTAGGGAAATGATCTTGAAAACCAAAAATGTTGTCCTAGTTCTCTTATACCTGATGAATCAGATGGTACCTTAGATCGTCACAAATTTATGGATTTGTGATTACTGGCTTTTCCATAGCCATGTTCTCTACCACTCTCCATCATAACATGATGGTTAGATTTCTCTTCCATATCCATATTTTCACCTATGTGGAAACCCAGTGATTAGTTTATTTGGGTAATCGTTACATTTCATACTTTAGTTATTAAAACCAAGTTTTGGTATTCCTTTTTACGATGTGGGTTTCTATTAAAGAAACTTTCGAATAGTAAACCATTTATAACCCCGACGAATTTCGAGGGCGAAATTCATTTTAAGGGGGGTAGAATGTAACAGCCCGAGATTTTATGAAAAATATTATTTTTTTTTCACTAATGTCTTGTGTTGTACGCTACACCAAAAGGAGCTTGCACAACACGCATCCTTGACTTGCCTTGCATTACACGCAATCGCAACCTTCATCGATAGCGTGTGTGGTACGTAATATTGAGTTTCACGAAACAATGATATGCTATTAAAATATTATTAAAACTAGCCGTTATGAATAGTAATAACCACTTTTTAAAATTCTTTAAATCTTATTTTTCAAAATGAACTTCATTCTTGGATTCAGAGTATCGAATTTAGCCTAAGGTGAAATTTTGGTACTTTTCGGATAACTTTCACATTCTGATGAATAGTGAAAATTACTAAATTATAATTAAAAACAAATTTTTTAATCAAAATAATTAATAGTGATAAATTATTAATTTGAGTGGTTTTAAAGTATATTTAGAATATATTTTTACAATTTAATACAATGTTGGTCATTGGATGTAATTTCACATTTAAACCAGACATAATCAAGTGTCAATCTTCTGATATATATTGTTTCCTAAAAACACGCTATTTATTTTAACAGCGGGATTTAATTATAAAATTAACTTCTATGTTATGAATTTGGTAAAATGGATTTCATTTTTGAATTCGGAATATGAAATATAGCTTAGGATGAAATTTTGGCATTGTTCTGAAAAACATCAATTTTTGATGAATAGTGAAACTACTAAGTGGTAGGTTAAAAAAACTGAATTTTGCATAAAACTTAATTTTACCGCTTCTGTGAATAGAATTTTGAAAATCCGACAGACACGGTTAATATCAAGGACTAAAATGTGGTTCAATGAGATGAAAATTATTTTTGGTGAATAGTAACTTTTTACTTTTTTTTACCGCGGTTAATAGTAAATAGGGTAACTAAGGGTAAATATGATATTAATATTACCCTAACACATGTCCTAATTCTATTGGACAAGTGTAATTCGACCAAAAACAAACTTAGGAATAAAATACGACCATTTAGGCCCACTTGGATTAGATTAGGACATTTATTATTAATTTATTTAAAGAAAGGTTAAAATAGTTAAAATCAAAGTTTAATAAGTAAATCATTTTTAATATGGGGTTATACATAAGATAAATTCGATTGTAATTAATCATTAGAAATCTAAAAAGATTTCCTACATGATGGTATTTTATTTGTAATTTTTAGACGTCAAATAAGTTAATTTATTTATGACACAACGATGATGCATTAATTATCTTATTAATAAAATATTGACATAATTGATGTTATAAACACCAAAATAAATGTAATTTGAGATTTTTTATGAATTCCACTAATTTTCTAGGTTACTATGATATATTAATGTTGATTTAATCAACTTGGTTCGAACATTTAATTCTGTTATGACTTTCACAAAAATCATATATCAAATAGTGTCAAAATTGACACAAAATAGTTTTTAAATCAAATATTATATTATTAATTGTTATTTTATTCCTAAAAATCTAAGGTTCGGCCAAATGACTTAGATAAGGATATATATATTAATAATAAACAATTTGGGGTTCGTTTGGCATGTTATAGTAAGTGTATTTACCATATAGTGAAAGAAAACAAAAAGACATGGTAAAAGTTAAATTATTTAACTTAGAGTTAAATGTAATTGATAAGGTTAAAATAATATCCTAAACTTGTCTAAATTCTATTGGTTGATAGGATTTCGACCCATCCCCACTTTAGCTTCGAAATAAGACCCTTTGGAACCATTATAAACCGATTTTAACTTTAATATAAAATAATATTTTGAGATATTACTAAGGTGCCCCTCTCCTCCCCTATAAAAGGACACCTCCTCCCCCTCCTCCTCACACCAATTTGAGCACTCAAGCTCGGCCAACCCCTGACAAAATCTCTTCTCCACTTCCCTAGAAACATCCTAGAGGTTCTGGTCTTCCTCAAAGACCAATTTTAGTGCCCTAAGAAGAGGTCTCAAAGAGGCGCTTCAAAGAAGAGGTAATTACCGTTACCAATTCTTTCATCTTTATTTCTTCTTCCACTTCTTCTTCTTAGGTTGTTTCATTATGAAGTAATAACATCAGTATCACTCATATACTGCTATGTTATTATAAGTATGAAACAACCCTATTTCACCATCTATCCATCCTACGGAAAAAAGGAAATCACCGCGCGTGCGTACGTACGGAATACCGTCTCCACGCCGTGGTGTAATCTATTTTCCGCCACCACATTAATTGGATGGGTATAATGGTGTAAAGAATAACTATACATAGTTATTACAGCATCACATTGATTCTGATATATTTTATAATTTACTCCAATTCAATTCAATATAGAAATGATATCATCGCTCGTGCGTACGTACGGACTACCGTCTCCACGACGCGATGAGATTCATTCTCCATGTTAACCATTTAAGAATGATTATAATGTATATATAAGAAATAATAATGAAATATATGACATTATAAAGCTACTGGATTTATGTATATATATATATACATATGTATGTCATCTACTTACTTCCATTTCAAGACAATAAGGAAAGGAAAACAGCGTTCATGCGTACGTACGAACTACCGTCTCCATGAACGGTGTTTTTCATGTTATTTATCTACCTATTATATATATATATATACTGAATATATATGATATATAAATCATATTTTATATTCTGTAAGTGAGTAAATCATGATATAAGTAATAATGATGTCAAGAACAACAAGTCAAAACTCCTACGATAAATGAAACGATTTTACCCAAAACGCTTCTTTAACATGGAATTTACAAAAGAACGGGTAATATAATGTCATAAGTGAACCATATATGATATCATAACAATGAATATGATTCTGTAATAAGTCAATGACATTATTTAAATCATTATACAGGAGGTTCGGACACATACGAAGCAAATTGGACCTAAGGTAAGGGAAATATCACAATCTCAATTTTATCCGAGATTGTTTATTCGTAAGTATTTACTGGGGTGTATTTTATCATCCACATCCATGTTCCCTCAATATGTAATATTGTTTCCATCCACTTGCAATGGTTTAAATCCAATTTTACCCTTCGGTGAGTTTTTAGTAAAGAATATGAAAGGAATTTTTTGTCATTTTTTCGTACGAGGTAATTTTGACTTTTCCGACAAAAGTACGAAGAATGTTTTTTTTAACTTATATGGCATGAATGGATTTTTAAAACATTATTTCCAAGAAGCTTCCTTTATAAGTTTTCAAGTTTATTTTTAATCAACTTCTTTTATTTTAAATTTGTATGGCATGTTATGAAAGGAAAAATGTTTTTGAAGAAGAAAGGATATTTTCCTCAAGAATGGAGTTCAAGTGTTTTATCAAAATTATTTTCCATCTAAGATAATAAAGGGTTCTGTTTTTATCCCTATTATTAAATTGATTTGATCATGTTGTGATGGAATTATTTTTATGAATTCCTTTATCTTATATGATTTGTTTTATGATGTCATGTCGTTTAAGAATCCCATTTTTATTACATGGGTTATGCTATGATGTATGTTTTATGATTATGTGGCACACATAAGAAAGGATTCATTATAAGATGGGTGGGACCTATATCTCCCTCCAATGCATTGGGTAAAGATTTTATATCTCATGAGATAGACATGGATGAAATGGTAGGTTATACCGGTTCAGTGAAACAGGACTGAAACGAGGGTTACTCGATTCAGAAAGGGACTTTGTCCACTAAGATAGTCTTGGCATTGAGTCTTGACTAACAAGAAATGATTCTCTATGATTA
Source organism: Viscum album (assembly GCA_963277665.1). Taxonomy (NCBI): domain Eukaryota; kingdom Viridiplantae; phylum Streptophyta; class Magnoliopsida; order Santalales; family Viscaceae; genus Viscum; species Viscum album. The sequence goes on along the minus strand of OY728157.1, from coordinate 1,749,233,239 downwards.
TGTGTGAATTCCACAAAGTTTCAAGTTTTATGTTATGATTATGGGGATCTCATTTTCACTTCTATGAATTGTTCCATGTTAAGATATTATGATCTCTTTTGCAGGTTATGATTTTCAAAAAGATATGATATGATTTTCATTTCTTTTGTTTACCCTTACTGAGCATTTGAGCTCACCCTTTTATGTTTTCTTTTCCCCAGGATATAAAGAAAGGTTTTAGGTAAAAAAAAGGGATGACCTTTATGGGAGATATTGAAGATCTTTCACCACGATTAGAAGATTACGTTCCGAGTTTCCAAAGACACTAAACTATTACGATCCTTGTGTGTGTGTTTTTGTTATGTACTAAGTATTCCGCAAAAGTAATGTAATGTCCATGTACGTCAGGCTTCAGGTATTTACAGGAAGCCTCCATGGAAGAATCCTATAAAAAATAGATGTTCCGTAGTTTATTAGTTATACCTAGTGAGGTGACTCAAGAATGATCAAGAAAACATTTGAAAACACTACTAACCGGTGTTTTCATGTACCAAGTGGGAAAATAGAATTTTGGGCTCCTAGTGTATAGATATGTTAGCCATCACACAATCACTAGACTACATGTATTGAAAACAGAACTCAGGACTCATTACACCATTATCTCATTTAATGTATACTATTAGTTCTTCGGGTAGAACCGACTGCCCTTTGATATGACATTTTCATGACCCATCCCATGGGGCCTAGATGTTACTACCCCATGCCTGCCTTCCATAGCCTAGGGATTGGTGACTAGCTCCTGAAGGCTTTTCACAAACATGGAAGATATTTCCTTAAATATATGTACCCAATAAAAAAATAAAATAGAAGTAAACAATTAGAAAATGTACTGTATAACCATGAGAGTTATGTACAACCAAAATTACAACTAAAAACTGAAAACAGTGGGCCAGAATACATGCCCTAGAAACTGAATAGAAAGTAAACACGTCTCTCATATTCCCTAGAGCTCTACCTAATGGGTAGTAGCTCAAATTTATAAATTGAATAAGGGTATATTGACTGCACCCATATCACTATGCTCAAAAAATTCCCAAACCTCCAGGTTGGCCTCCCAGTGTCAGTAGTCTAGAACAGACTATCATGTGTGGGTGTAGCCCAAGCAGGGGTGAGTATAGCAACTCTGTAAGGCCCCCCAAGTCCCTAGAAGGTCTCTCAATAATCCATAAATGAAAACATAATAGTAAAATACCATAAAGGTAATATCACAAATATGATCTAAATCATGAAGCATAAAGATAAAGAGACAGCTCACTTTAACTGTATATCTTCATTTTTACTCAGATAGGGATGAAAAGTCATAAATTCAGATCATCTTATCCATGGTAACTTTGTTGTTGACCCGTATAGGTCACTGTATTATGACATGTATTGGTCAGTAAATATTGACCCATATTGGTCGCTTTTGGTGAATGGTATTGGTCGCTGGTGCTGACCTGTATTGGTCATTGGTGATGACTTGTATTTGTCTGTGGTGTGGACTTGTATTGGTCTCTAATAAAGAGTTATGGATGATCCATCATTCTACTAGATCATCCCAATCTGGTGTTTCTGATGTGTACTCGTATTTTTTAAAAAGTGCATGATTGTAAAAAGGGCATGATTGGATTCAAGCCTAATCTAACCCTGGTCACATGTCAAACATTATCAATACTCACTTATAATATCTCCAAATGACTGCCTTTTCACAAGGGTCCTTATGTGATTGAAGACACATTATTTAGACTCCCTATCTATTTGTTACACCCTTTTTCATGAAACAGGGTCATCACACCTCGGTCAGGCCCAACTCGGTTGGGACCTCCATAAAATTCCAAACGGAAAAATTCCCAAAAGGGGTCCCAAATCCACTAACAGTGTGTCAAATTATCAATCGCTTATTCTGTTTCAGACGTTTCTTTGGGGGGGGGGGCTGGACTCAGTCTAACTTGGTCAATCCGACCTAACGCAATGGGTCCCAGGGTCTACCTGACCCCTTTGGGGTCCGACCAAATACGGGTCATCCAGATTGACTTTGTCTAGAATGTTGGGGTTGGCCCAGCTGGTTTGTCGGTCCGAGACGTAGTTGGCCCAGCCCGTTGGGTGTGGCTCGGGCCACCCGCGTTGGCCATCTAGGCAGTGTGTCTGGCCTAGTATGCCTAAAAGGAGACTGCATATCTAGCTGCCCGCACATACGTGGGGTTGGTTTGTCTGACCGGTGTGGGGATACACCATCACATGCAATGGTTAGCCAGATGGTCGATCGGTCTCCATCCTGCACGGTACGGCATGCGGCCGCATAGCCCCTACCTGACGTGGCCTGCTGGCCATAGATGCTACCGTCTGCGGGGCCTGCGAGTGCCTCCCTTCTCCCACAAGGTAGGATCATGATGGCCGCCTCTGGATTCCATGGTTCGCGATGGTGCGCCTCCTTTCCACTACACACAACCGGTTGTCTTATGCCTCCTCCGGCCACCACCTACCCCCGTCATCATGGCTGCCTGTGGTTCTTTCTCGTGGGCCACCAGATGAGCTCTGGTGGTTCGTTCTTGGTGCTATCTGTGCATATGATCCTCTCAAATCATCACCGCCTATGAATGACACCTATCATTGACTTGCCTTCACAATTCCTATCTGAAAACAAGAAATATAAGAACAATAGGATCAGTATAATGTTCATTCCTTATTTGGATTGGAAACTACCCACCATGTTATCATTTTAACAAGGGGTGTTAGCAAAAAATAGATAATTTAGAAATAACTCCTGACTTGTAACCTCACATCAAGAAACTGTGTATAAATAAAGATCCCCGGATAAACCCTTTTTTTGGTTGATCCATGGTCTTTGTAAAAATTTATAATGGGGAAGGATGAATTTTATAACATCAAAAAAACCCCCTACCTAGATGAGGCATCAGCTGATGAAGATCGACAGAACCTCCTTTGTCGTGGTTGCCAGTTCATGATTCGGTAGTTCTCTTCATCGCTCACTAAATATGGGCTCATCCTCTAGGTGGATGTAGCGGTAGAAATCCACTAGTGTTTCCTCGATTGAATAATCCATGCCAAAACCTCACCATGAGCTCCATTTAAATAGGTGGTAGAAATGTGATTAATGCGTTGAATAATTAATATGGTTCATTAAATTAATTAATGAACCAATTTTAATTCACAATGGCGGAGTTACACTGTCAATGAGTCAAGCCATTAATTAGCTTCACAAGTCATTCGTCCAGCCACTACCACTCATACTTCAGAGGAAAGAAGAAAAATTACAATTATATGTTATTTTATATTTCATTAAAAAGTCCAAAAACATTCATTTTCACTCGACCTACTTCGGTAGAAGTGAAATCTCTCTTCATTGAATTCTAATGCTACGAATTCAACGGTGGCCTCAAATTTTTAATTTGAGCCCCAGTTCAAAAGATAGAAAATTATGCCCTTGTGTTTACTAAATATTCCTTAAAAAAGATTGTAAATTCATTTTGGGCACACTGGGCCTCAGAATCACGCGCCGTCAATTTTTTCTGACTCGTAAAAATCAAAAATAATTAAAAAAAATACATGTAATTTTCCAGGACATTGAAAACCAATCCATTTTACATGTTATTATATTCGTAATTATACCAATATCAATTTAATTAAAAAAAATATTCATCTAAAATAATGATTAAAGATAGATTGAAAGTCATTTTAAATAACTCTAATCTTAAAATTACCAAAAAATTACTATTTTTTTTAAATATTAAAAGAAAAAATATTGATTAGCGGAAACAAGTTCCTTTATATTTCACTAAATGATTTATTATCATGTTCATAGAAATTATTTAATCAATTTTTATTAAATATTAACATGATAAAAACACCAAACAAATGAATCTTTTGTTTTATCAAAACCAAAAACACATCATCTAACTAAATTAAAGGTTGTTTTAGAGAAGTAAATCAGATATCAATTTCAAAACCTTAATAGAAAATTTCCACATTACCAAAACCTGTATATGTAAATTATTAGTATGAAAAGTATCTTTGATATATTGAAATCATACAAAGAAAAAATGTTTATAGGCTATTCAACCTCTAATGTTTTACATGATCATAGATATATATATATCATTAGAATTACTCATCCTGTAAAATATAATTTTTAAATTACCATGAAAATATTGGTGTATTTATTGAGGGTATTTTTCTAGTATATATACAAAAAACGTTTACTTTCAAGTTAGACTATCAAAAACATCTTGAAGTGATTCTTTTAAAAAATATATCTATAAATTTTTTAATTAAATGAATAATACAACAATTCTATTTCTCAAAACTATGAATCTCATGAATAGAAATATTACTGTGGCACCGATTAAATATTTCAAAAACAGATTCCACATTTTTTTAAACATATGGGTTACACCTACCACATTGGGGGGTAAATTGATATAAAATTCAATAGATCAGATGATATAAAATTTTCCAGCACTGCATTTAAAAATTGAAATATTAGTACCATTTAAATGATGGTTCATAATATAATAATAATGAATTACCAGGGTGATATGTATAAGAAGTTTTACCATAATTCTAATTTTCAAAACCATACATTTTAAATGGTAGAAAAATAAAATCTGTTCAGGAATGATAATTTTTAAATGACCAACATAACCACATTAAAAAGATGACCAAAAATGATTTTCTTAATGACTGACCTGATTAGATCCAATATTTATTAGTATAATTGATTATCATTTAAAAAACATTTAATGAAAAAATACCCCACTATCCACCTTATTGTTAGATACGAATTATTCCCTTGTTCTTTTCTCACCTCGGACTCAACAAAATGAGATTACAAAACTAATTTCTATCTTTAAGCACCAAACAATTAAATATACCTTAAACTAAATATCGTTGATGTATAGAAAATATTTTGAAAAAAATGAACATATTACACCATTTAATATAATTTTTTTAATGGACTTATCATGTATATGTTTTAATAAATAGTTTCTATATATTAAAAATAAAATGTGATCATATTTATTCTTAATAATCTTGAAAACCCAAATCATTCATAAATAATGTTTTGAAACGTAAACTAAAAGATGTAAAACCCTTAAATAATAAATTTATATTTGTTTTTATGTACTGATTTTAATAAATATGACGTTAATAGTAAATACCTATGATCCTCAATCAGACAATATTCGTTGATAAATTATTTAGTATAATTAATTTAACGCAATGAATAAATTAATTTAACTCAATGACATCCAATTTAAATATTAATCAAATATTCTATCCCAATAAAACCATTTTATAATAAATGCAATGGAATAAAATCCCTTTAATTATGACATTTAAATTATTAATTGAATAGGTGATGGTTGAGATAATCATTCATAAAGAGATATGTGATATAAAGAATAAACCTATTTAGAATCATTATACTATGAATAAATGTATTATAGAAATAAATTTTTTTACTCTTTAAACATATCATGAATAATGTAAACCACATGAAATTTATGGTATAAAATTATTTCAATCCATTTCAATAATAAAAATGGATGATCACACCAACATAATTTATATTGAAACACCAATGTGATATTATACATAAGCCTGCATGTTTCAAAAAATACATGAATAATTGATATTTATTTATATGATTTGTGTTACATATCATCACTCATTTTTATATCATTTTATATACAGACACATTACAATATAGATAAAAATTCTTAAAAAATTTATTATTATATAATTTAAAAAAGAATAGTATAAAATTTAATGTTTGGTTAATATTAGTCACTATTTTTATCTATTATATAATATTAAATAAAACAAATTCATGAATTGGATACTGTTTATATTCATAGAATAATTATCATTGATGCATAACATAAATAATATGATTCAATTAAAATTCACAACACAATGTAAAAAAGAAATAAATATTAAATTACCCAAAAAACATTATATGACATTAATTACAGTGCCTAAAAATATTTATTGGTTGATTTCTGAGTATTAATACCCTTAACACAAGGTAACATTCATGTTCTATAATGAGTATATATTACATAAATGTGTTAAAATTTTATAGTAAATAGTATAAGATATTTGAACATAGCTGGGCTAGATGTGTCATAGGTGCTTTGACAACCCAGCTGATCATTTTAGGATATCGTATTTTTTACTTGATAACTTCAGTAAAATTTCACTACAAATTCACCAAGATAAATTCAAGAATTAGAACCGTGAATATTTGGCAAAAATTTTACAATTCTTGTTGGGAGTGCTAGGTAATTGAACAACCTAACTGGTCATAAATTTTATTCAATTTTAGTGTGTTTGTGTTGGGGGGGGGGATGAAAAGAAAAAAAACAAATTATATAGAAAATATATATTAGTAAATATAAAAGTAAAGCATAATATATATATATATATATTAGGAGTTAAATAGTTGGACTTCATAATTCCAAAAGGCATGTATTTCCTATAAAATGTTACTTGTGGATATCTGGATAATGTTCATGCATCCCCAAATAATATATCAATTACAAAATTAATTTTTTTTTGTAACACTACACACCAAATGAAGAATCCAATAATTCTCATATATTATGAACATTATGGGGTAAGATATTTGACATTACACAGGTAACCTTATAAAATGGACACATAAATAAAATAATAATACATATACTAAATGACTACATGACATCCTACATATGTCACCACCGTACTATATTAGGATTTTCATATTGAAAATGTTTAGACTAATAATATATTTTTGTCATGCAACAATAAAACATATACATAGAAAATTAATATAAATGAAAAATAAGTCCAGTATTCTTGAACAGTAAATATTTATACATAGATAATTTATTGTCAAACTAATTATAATATAAAATAGCATCAATAAAGTAAATATTAATTTACTCCTGAAATATATAAAACAAACATGTTTATATAAATGATATTTATATCAATTATATCGAGCCAAGACATTCTTCTATATAAGGCATGATATATATATATATTCATATATTTAAATATGAATATATATATACATATATTTATGTATATATATATATATATATATGTTAGTATGTATAACCATCCCTTTATGAAGGCCACTCTATGCTCATAAGGATTAATTAATGTTTCCTATATGGTACCATCCACCATTGGTTCCCCTTATATTCTGATAGAAAAAATATATATACACCTATATCTATAATCACAATAATATTCATTCACTTTACAATAAGAGGTCATTCTCATGATAAGGAGAAACATTTCTTATGTGAAAATATATATCCTTTTTTGTTGGTATAAACATATCATGATATAACCCTAAAAAGGGTCAATATATATATATATATTTATTTATTTATTTATTTTTTTAATTTAGACTATACATTTACAATAATAAAAATATATCTAAAAATTTATAACATTCTAAAATAATGATGAAATGGTTCTAAATCTCACAATTAAATCACATTTTTAAAAAATATCCACCAAGTTATTAATTGATTCATAACCATATAATATATAAAATTTATTTAATTATAATGAATCTTTAAAATTGATATGAAATTAAGGATTACATAAACATGTGACATTAAGAATGAAAATTCCATTTAATTGAATTGTGAATGTCAATTTTTTGTGTAGTATATATGGAAGACTCTACTCATATTTTATTTATACATTACATGTATAATACTTATGCCATATATTAATACCAATTAATTAAAAACATGTAATTTTTTGGAATTTTTTTAGCAATAAATAACAACTAAATATTAATTAGTCCATACGTGAGGAGTTATAGTTCAATAATCCATATAAAAGTTATACAATTAAATAAAAAATTAACAACATTGATAATATTTTTTATTCATATTTAATATAAAATATTGATCCCAATTATGCAAAATTTTGTATTATATAGGATTTATGGTAAAGGGATAACCAATTATAACAGTTCTTTGTTAAACAACAATTTTAATTATTGTGTTCTAGAGTAAAACATTTGTTCAATTATCCATCACTCTACCCCATTCCCATATAAAATCATCACATTGATAGTATATATGAATATTAATATTATTATCCACCTTATTTTCAATAAAAAGATATATATTATACACTAAAGTGAAAGATAATACAACCACTATTAGATTGGATAACAATTTCGGGATAAAGAATACATTTTCACTATTAGATTGGATAATTGATTTTTATATAATGAGACCACCTAGGAAAATAATGAGAAAATTTAAAACATTGTTTCAATTACTATATAGGCTCGTGGATAAACAAAGATGAATGTGAATATAGATCATATAGTCAATTGATTGATATTATATGGAAATGTTAGCAGAACTATCGTAATATTGAATTGGTTACTAATGGTATTAAAATATCAAGGTAAGTGATTTAATGGGAATATTTAGGGATAAAAATGTATTTCATTTATATGTTTTTAAAATCCTTTGTAATACTTTTATCTTGTATAAGTCTACTAGTTTCCCAATGACACAGTTACGTGCCCTAATTTTCACCAATATTCAGTGGGTACCAATTATTTTTCCATTGATTATCGAATGAAATTTTATTATCCATGGTTATTATTCTGTCAAAAACATTTCCACATATCCATTATATCCCTATATATCCTATTCTTACAACATTAATGAAATATACATCCAAACAAATGAATAAATATAATTAAGATAATATATTGGGACATATCATAGGAGAGGAAAACACATTGAATTATCACTCCAAATTTTTTTTATAAACTGATTTATTAATATACATGTTCTTGATACATACTATGAGGTTTTTTCATAAAAAATTAATTAGCATACATAAAAATATTTAATACATATTTCTTAATAACACGATATAATAGAATTATATGACAAAAAAATTACTATTATAAAATTAGTAATATATTTCTCTATTATTTAATCTTAGAAATCATATGAAATCATAATAATTTATATAATTACTCGTTATTTTTGGTTCAATATTTTTTTACTTACTTTTAATTTTTTAAAATTTAAAAACATTTCTCATGTCTAAAAGCAGACAAACACATATTAAATGTGATATAATAAATTTCATATCAGCAATTATCATTGATATATATATGGAAAAATTTGATACATACTTATGATATTTAGAGAATATTTTTCAATATATAATGACTAAATATTTTCTAACTTTATTCCACTCATAACATCAAAAAAATTAAAATATTGATTGTGTGTAAATGCGGATTACCACCACCACAATGCAATGTAATTAATTTTTCATCACCACTATAAAAGTATTTTTCAAGAAAAAAATGATGATTACATATGATATTAAATGAAAATACGTTTCATGAATGTGATTCAGTTTGGAAAACCTAAGAATTAAAGATAATTATAATGATGTCTATTGTTTTTTAAAAATATCCTGAAAACATATTTACCACCAAATTCATATTCAAGAATCCTTATCTAATTATTAGGTAAAATAAAAAGAATTATTTTTTATTCTGAAACATTATAATATTGAAATAAAAAAAAATTATTTATTAATCTATTATCTATTAATTAGGTCCAAAATCAATGTTATCAAATATATGTGGTACTCTCAAAATTTATAACCTCAAATGAATATAATATACATTAACTGGACAATCCTTTCATATTGATTGAATAAATTATTTTATTATAAAAATTAATTCTATATCAATCAGGTTCTAAAATATGATATTGTGATATTATTTGATGTAATTTATTTCTTTTTCATGGAAAAAACAATATTTGAATGATTTCCTTAAAACAAATTCACATTAATGAGATAGATTATTTATAGACCACATGCATTCACTTATTTTGTGTTTAAACTACCATTAATTAAATTTATTATTATTTTTATGAATATGATGGAGATGTATTAATCCATATTTGGTTCTATAATTAATTATGTTTTAATTCAATGATTTAAAATGTTTTAAATGTAATTGTTTCAATAGAAGTATTAATCAAAATTGATTTTTCAACTTCTATTATGGTAAATTTTATAAAATTTTTATCAAAACCCCATGTATGAGATTTTATTATAGTCATTTCCCCATATTTAATTCATTTTAAAAAAATATCCATATTTTTTAATTAAATTTTATATTGTATGTTTTTAATAAAAAACAAATCACATTTCTCATTTAAGGACCTGTTTAAATTTACCCTATATCCAATATCATATATCATTTTATGGATATTATTACATGTATATAAGAATATAAGAATTTAATTTTGTACTCAATTATATATTCTGTACAAATTATTAAACATATTATCTTTAGAATTTCGCCTTACGAGTAACCTTTTTTTACCAATGTATGATAAGAATGAAATTTTATTAATTATGGATTAACAAACTCTTCACATAATAGTGACTCATATTCATTATCAATAGTTCATTTTAATATTATATGGGTTATAAAAGATAATCATGTTCATATTATTAGTATACATTTTTTATAGAGTCATTTTAAAAAATATTATTTAATTTTTTCCAATGATTTTTTAGTTATTTTATTAAATTAATTTGAATTAATTGTAACATAAATTATGTAATTATATACTTCATTGGGGTATCATATTATTATAACATTAAATTTAATTATTTTTTGGATTAGAATCATTTTTTAATCATCTATTTTATAAACTTTTATTCACCATGTTATAATTATAATATAAGGAAATGAATAAGGATCAGATGCTCTAGTCAAATATATATGATTCTCATGTCTTTTATTTCACATCAGTAATCATAAAATGTTTTTTCTCAAGAGATAACGATGTTTTTAGTTGTTTATTTCAATGGTAATTTTATAAATCATTCATTCAACTTTTTTCCACAATATAAGTGTTGATTTTTTTATTCATAAGAAATATTCATGTACGTTTTAATTTTTTATAACATAATATTAGGAAAAGTTGAATAGTTCAAAACATAAAGAATTGGAATAATTTAATTTTCCAACAACACTATATTTTACGATTATTAATGTTTTGAGAAATTTTAATGAGATATTCTTGGGTATTTGTTTAGAAACCATGATAAATAATTTTCCCCCAATCATAAATATTAATATATTTTGTATTCATTAAATTACATGACTATATAATGTGAATTGCGAAAAATCCTATTCTATGCATGATCTTATTAATATGATACATGTCACATTTTCATTCCATGAAAATCGTTATGAACTAACCCACTTTTTAATGTTGAATTTTTTTCTATTATAATGCATTTGAGCTCCCCCTAATGGATTTTCATTCCCATGTAATGAACATGAGAATACCATATGATATATTAAAAAATATATATACTTTTATTTGAGTATAAATGATAAATGTCCATAAATATTTTAAATATTTTTTTATTTTAATAATATATTAATACATTAATCCTCTTTGGATGTGGGATTATGATAGTATTTGTGAGATAATACTAATAAATAGTACAAATCTATGATCATTTGGTTTGTGTCAATTTATTTGTTTGAAATTATTATATTCAATAAAATTTTTTACATCAATAATTGGAAGTGTGGGTCTTGAAGCATTTGTTACTATAAGATCATAAAATAGATATTTTTAGGGATAACGGTAACAAAACATTAGTTATAACCCTATGGATACATGTATGTATATGACGGCATCGTTAAATTTATATAATTAAATGATTGGATGGGGTTTTTATTATATCCCGTTTTGGAATATAACTAGTGGGTGCAGGCTCAGAAATTTATGCACCAAGATGTAACAAACATGACATTGATGGATGGTAATTATCTATATCTTCACCATGTGATTGATAAAAGGTTAATACAACTCTCATATTCGAACACACCAAATGAATAATATTTTGTTTTTTTACAAAAAAAATATGTATTAAAATGAGGTTATTAATAATATTTTCATATGAAATTAGATAACAAAATGACCACATACAACATTAATTGAAACCTATAATATCAAAAAATTAGATATTGAAAATATTTATGATATGTTAAATATATTTTTTATATGCACTATCAATCCTTAAATTGCATAATAATATTTTATAGATTTAAATAAGTTTAATAGAGTTATGAATATTTTTTATGGTATATAAATTATCATTCATAATGAGAGATAAAAAAAGTGAGTTTTGTATGGCAAAAAATGTATGAAATAATCTGAAATATTTCATCAACTATGAATAATAATGTCATCAATTTTGAGATACCATACACACCAGGGATAAAGAAACATTTTTTCATGTTAATTATTTGATGATGTGAACCCTCCATTAATGGGTCTTATGACCCACTAAATGATAAGAAATGGACTAATGAAATAGATAATTTATTTTTTCATTTATTAGAGTATGAAATGATATTCTAATCTATAAATTACATAGAATGTTAGGGTGACAACTGTTGTAACCTTATTAAGAGTATGACATAGAAAGAAAATATTGACTCTATTAAATGAGACAATTTTATAAAAATTTTATTAACTAAGTATTTAAAAAAAATTATTCACATGAATTTCAAGAGGTAATTCATAGAGTTTATGAAAAAGGTGAATGAATCTACAAGTATATGTTATCATATCATCTTGAGTCTTTAATTTTATTCTTCATGTTTAATTATTGACTACGGGGTTTGAATATAATGATTATATAATGTCATAAACCCATGTATTTGAAATTAATTAATCTATAAAATGATTTCGTAACTGTATATAAATTGTTCGATGTGCATCTATTATTGTATTGATAATTTGGGATTATCCTTTTAGTAAAAATTTATGGAAAAATATTATAATGAAAATAAAACTAAAAATATAAATTTAAAAATAAAATTTATCCTCCTATATTGGAAATATGTGTAAGAATGTATTAAATATATTTTTTTAGATGGATGATATAATTTTTAAATATTTTGGTGGACTGGGCACCAAACTAATAATATTCCTAAAGGTAAAACAAGACTTGTCTATATAACTATTTATGAGAATGTCCTTAATAGTAAACCACCCACAATTCAATGTTTAATATGAAAAGATCTATTTAATTATACAAATAAATTCCTCAATGCATTTTCATACCTGGATAAATTACAAGATTTTTCTTTCTAAATTTTGGGATATCAAAATAGTATATTTAAACACTATTGAAAAATTACATAATGAAAATTTATGGTTAAAGGTATTATCATCATCCACTAAAATATCATATTTTATTCTAGACACACCTAATCCCTTATACCTAGAATGATTTATAAGTAATTTAGTTTTTAAATATTACAATATTACGAAAGAAATCCTAATAGAATAAAGGTTTCACCACCTATATATAATCTCAATTAAAAGTATATTTTTTGGGAATCTTGAAATTATTATTAATCTCAAATTATTGGATTTTTACATTACATATGACTTTGATCAAATAAAATTTCATATAACATAAATTAATTTAAAAATAATTATGTACCATATAAATCAATATATGATTATCTATTAGTGAAAGGATAACAATGAAAAATGATTTGATATTACATCCATAAAGCAGGTTTAAATACTAAAATAATAAATGAGTTTCCTAGTCATACCCTTATTAGAGAGGGTAATAATTTACTAGAAATTAGTTATTAATTTATGTATAAATTAGGAATATTGTTATAATGAGATAAATTATTATTTTTATGATAGAATTTATTTAATTTTTGTAGAATTCATTTCCCTACCAGTTTAGTACATCTTTTTATTTAATTAAATATTATATATATTTTCATTCTTTATGTAAAAACCGAACTAAATGGAACTTCCATAATTTTAAAAAGATAATTTTTAGATAATAAATGTATAATCAATAATTTTAACATTTAATTAGAGTGTATAAATAAAAGAAATATGATTTTAAAAATAATAATAACGAAATTTATTCTTTCTAAAATCTGTTCATAGATTTCTATAATAATAATAATTATATTAATTTTTTTGGTTATAATTTTATTTAAAAGAAATTTACATTTTATGAAATAGGAAATATAATTTTATGATACAGGAATAAAATTCATAACTTGTGAAGATATAAATTAATGATATTAATGTTGTATTTATAACACATTATTTAAATATTTATTTTATGTATCAATTATAAAATTTAATATTTTGAGAATGATAATTTTCTTATGAAAAATATTTATTTTTTATAGAAAATTTATATTAAATAGTTATATTCACAAATTTTACTGATTTTATTTTTTAAAAAATAATGTAATTTTTAATATAAAAATAAAAACTAGTTATGTGTTATGATTTCGTTTTTATAAAAACTAAAGATATTTAGTTGAATACTAACAAATATTTTTTGAAAAATATTATAACAATTAAGTCATAATCATGAAAATATAAAATTAAATGATATTTTAAATACATCTATGAAAAAATATTTATTTAATGTGGAAAATATATCCTTTAGATGTTTTATTATTAATATGTAAAATCAATTTAGAAAACATTTAAAAATAAGTGGGGTTTTATTTTAATAGAATAAATATTTTTTATCTCTTTGAATAATGTATTTAAAATGATAAAATTAGTTTTTCAATGGTTTTAATGTCACATAAATGTCATATATTTATTAATATGACTATAAAATCACATATATATATATATAATATATGTTATGTGAAAACATTTTGATGCTAATTTTTTTAATTTTTTTAATCTTTCTCTTTAAAACATATATTAAAATTAATTTCTTCCAACTACTAATATTGATTTTTTGTTGTATTTATTCAACATTTTAAATAATCATAATCTATATTATGTAATAAACTTATTAAAATTATCTGGAAAATTCTAATAATACCATGGGAAACATTTGTCAGTATAATAATGGTATATAGGTTTAAATGGACGTGTTAAACAAATAGTGTAAGATTCAAATATAGCTATTACTTTCCTAAATTTGGTTTCATTGATTTTATTTGTATCTTAATATATTCTATATTGGAATGTATTTTTTTTTCAAATCACATAAAAATAAAAATTATTTTATTCTATTTTATTGTTATTAGTGTTTACATGTATGTAACTACCCACACATATTAACAAGAACCCCTATTATATATTGTAATTTAAATATGATAACCTTATCTAAACCATTATCAGAGAAAATAATCTCTTGGAAACTTATTATTGACCAAAAGGATATGGTATCATCAAAACACCAATCCCAAAATAATTATGGTAATTTCTAATGGAGGGTATCTGAGGAAGAGCTATATGTTTTTTTACCAAGGATTTAAACATATTTTTTTCATATATCGACACAAAATATTATTTCTACAAATTTTGATAATTGAAAAATATTTTTATTATACTAAATTTTTTATTGCTATATTAATTTTAATTTTCTTTTAAATCTAATAAAAAAATGTAAATATAACTCATATGTACATGAAAACTATTATCTCTATGAAGTGATGAAATTAATTTTTAATTACAACATCTCGTGGATGGTTATATATATGTATTTAATGAATAAGTATTATTTTTAGAAATAGATATGATTTTGTAAATTCAAATTATGGTCTACCATCTATTCATTCCATCCAATGAAACATGACACAATGATTCATTCATACATACTGACTACTACATCAATGATGTGATCTAACTCATTTTTCATCACATCCTAATATAGATGGTTATAAAAATTTATTTTATTAATATTTAAGATTATAACATGAAATGTCTTTGACAATAATAATTTTTAATGATAACTAAAAAAATAATGATAATTATAATGTAATAAATTGACCTTGATTAATTATCAGAAAAAATTACATCATTTATTTATACATATAGAATCATAAAAAATAATTATATTGAATTAAATTAGAACTTTTGTAGAAAAAATTACAAATATATTGTGGGTGAATTATAATTTTGGTAAGTGTCCTAATTGAATCAAGGAATGGGGTCTAACATCACCATTAAAAAACATGTGTTGAACATTCTATTTTACTAACACCTGGTAATGAAAATAAACAATAACTAGCTTAATAAAGTAGAATGAATTATTAAAATTAAATATTATGAATTGTAATAGGTATTAATATGTTCAATAAAAATTCTATTAAGATATTTATTCTTACTATAATAGAAGGTAGGGAACATTCAAGAATGTTCAGAGTAAAGGTAATGGCTTCCTCATCTCAAATTTCTATTATTAAGATATGTTCAACGTTAACTGAAATAATTTTATTATGTGACATATATAAAAATCATGAAAAAATTTATTATTATTTTAATTAGAATTAGAGGGATATACTTATCCATCAATAGTTTTCTCTATTATGATGTTATATTTCAAATGATACCATTTCAATAATGCTTTATGTTACAATATCACTTTTTCTGGAATTATATTTATTTATATTTACATTATTATAAATTTTAATTTATTTCACATTTAAACCACATATATTTAATTGTAATATATTTATTTCTGGTGGATTTTACCTATTATTTATAATTACCAATATTTTGAAATCCAAAATGCTAAACTAATTTTTTTTATTGAAAAAAAAATAACATTTATCTTTTTAGGTGTGGTATCTTGCATCTCTGACTCCATGATCAAAAATTTTCTATAGATGCATTTTACCATAATAAGTTTTTTTATAAAATGATTGTATAGAACAATAATCATTTAATTAAAAATGTTACAATTAATATTTTAAATATTTTTCAGATATAGTATATTTATAATATTTTAAATGGTGTCAAATAATTTGGTTTTATTTTTTAAAAATTGACCACATTTTCACACCATCATAAAAATTATTCATGATTAACAATCCATTATAATTTTCATTGGTTTATCAATAGAAATTGTATAGTAATTTTTATTAAAAATATTGATATTTATGGTAACAAAAATAAATGTAAACATAATTTTTGTTTTATGAAGCTTATTTTTATATTTTTTATAAAATACATTTTCATCAAAAATCACATATGTATTTTTATTTATTCATGGTGATGTGACCATATGATACCATTCAAATATATTTATTCATATAATCCATTATATTATATGTATTTAAATGGATTAGAGAGGATATTGTCTTATGTTACAATACACATTATTTATCTTCATATATTATTCCAAATATGTTTCCAGGATATTTTCATATATCTAGTTTCGTCCCCGTGGGTATGTTTTGAAATTAATTAATAATGAATTATATTAATATAATATGGTATACATATTAATAGGTTGTTCTATTATAGCTCATTAATAGATAACATAATGTATTATATCACAATATATATTTATACCATGTGTAGTATTTTTTAATTATTTGAATGATATATTGTCAAAAATTTTCATTAATCATATGATAGTTCATTTAGTTTTTTCACATTTTATACTAAATTTCATGGATATATTGATTTTTATAACTGAAATCATTGAAATTTGGTTTTTATGACAATATATTTTTGGGAATAATTGTTTTTGTTAATGATGTAATATTTATCTTTTGATACTCTTGTTATATATTCTTATTTGATATATTAATGTTCTTTTACACACATGATTATTATAATCATTTATATCAAAATCATTCCTCATGATATATGATGATTAATTTGATATTACATGAAATTCTTGATTAATATGTAGACAAACCTAATGATTTTATAATCCCATTAATAAAATATATCTCATACTATAATGTTTCCCAATTTATTATTATAAAATTTTATATGACATATTGGTATAATTTTACATTAATGATAATTTTAACATAAATAATTATTTTGTATTATATTCCATTGTTTATAAATATAAGGAGAACTTGGAATATATTTATATGGTTATCTGGTATTATTTCAAAAAAATAAATGACAAAAAATAAATATCAAATAATATTTTTATATTGAAAATATCAAAATTCACAATGAAATTATTGTTTTTTGTTGCAAATTAATTTTTGAGACGTGATGCGAAAATTAGGAGTGTTATTTTAATTTTTGTTTGAGTAATCACAAAATTTGTAATAGACTATCTATAATGATTAATTTATGTAACCAAATTTAATAATTTTTCTTTAGGATAAAACCAAATTTTAGTATATAAAATATATTGGGTTTTATCATATAAATTTTTATGTATTTATATTTAGTCTCTCATATTTGAGTATTTCAAATAATCATAATTAGGTTATGGAAATAAATAATGAAGTATCTTATGTTGGAGAAATATATATTCCTGTATTTAATGATCACCACATTTACTATCTTAAGCATTATATATTAATGTTAGGGTGTTCGATTATTTAATATATCATAGTAAGAAACATTATATAATGATATATATAAAAATTTAATGTATTTAATGATAATATAAACGAATAAATTTGGTAGTCTTCATTATAATTTTAATATCTATTCAATATCATATACTAGATAACTATTTAGAATAAATTACACTTTGGGATATATGTTGTTGGATTTTATCTTAGTTGAACATTATGAGGAACCATCAATACTAAATAATAAATCATGATAAATTATTTAATAAATTTTAAAATTGTTTAATAGATGTACAACTCATCAATATAAATTTTGACAATATATTTCATCATAATTAATTTCCACTTGGTTTGTGGATTTATTAGAAAATATTTTAAATTGATCATTTCACTAGCATATAATGTGATAAACAAATATATATGACGGTAATTTTGATAGATAATACATAAAATAATAAAAAATCTGTGTCAAATACTCTTTCATGATAAAAAAGTTTCCATTATGTTGAAAATTTACCATCACTAAATCAATATTGATATATATTTTGGAAATATATATTTTCAAGGATAAGTATGAACTCAATGTAAGAGCATGGTGATCAAACCTGTTATTGAAGAAACAAGTTTTCTATAGGATTTATTATGGATGAAATTTCTATATTTGTCAATTTTTGGAATTCGATAAAAAAATATATTTGACAATGGGGTTCCATCCATTTCCTTGTGAAATAGTGGGAGAAACATTAATTATACTACTCTCATTTCTATGAAAATAAATAGATATAAAATGAAATATTTTTCACAATATTTGTTAATATAGGTGACTTAATTATAATTAATTATCTATCATGATGTAATATAATTTTGGTATCAAGATAACCTTATAGGATTTGAACTAGATGATGAATTAATAAAGGATAAAAAATCATATAGTTAATTATTCAATTTACATAGTATAAACACAAATATACTAAAGTGTTTCCATATGAAAAATCATGTGATTTTATTAATGTTATAAATAAATATAAAGTTTTCACATTAAATTATTAGTGTGTGATACTTCTACTTTTAGAATATTTATCAAAATTGAACTTCTATCATTATTCTAAATTTGAATTATAAGATTTTATCAATGGTATCATATTATATATATTAATAGTGTGATGAATTTAATAAATCCAATAAATCATCATATTGAATAATTATTTTCACTTAAATAATTTAAATCAAAACCAATTGGTGTAAATATAATGGATTAGATCACTGATATCATTTTTAAAATAATCAATACATTTATATGATAATATTTGAAACCAAAAATTTGTTAAAAAAACACATATAATTTGTTTCATAATGAAACATCTAATATAAAAAAGGCTCCCTTACATTACACTCAAATTTGTAATGTATCTAGGTTATGTAATGTCAATTAATTAAATGTTATATTTTGATTTACATTCACCATGTAATGATTGGACTTGAATATAATATGTTTTCCAAATGTCATCATAATAGAAACATTATATAGAATACTCTTTATATTAATTTTTTGAATCCTTAATAAAAGAGACACAAAGTTATTAAAATGAGTCTTAAATAAACTTATTATAAAAACCACATTATCTAGATAAAAGTTTTATATTTGTAAATAGATTAACATAATAATGTGATACATTATCATCTCATTTGAGGATAATGTAATTTTTTGGGATGAAGAGGATCTCATGATAGGAATATACATGATATAGTAAATTAATGTTAGTAGATTATTCATCCTCTAAATGAATTAATATCTTAATATCTTAATTAACCATTTATTATTGAGAAATATTAAAAATCACAGTTAATCCAAACTAGTATTTTTATTATTGTTACTTTAAATAATAATTTTAAAATATTCAATTTCATACCATTGAAATTATTGATAAATATTATGTTTTCTATATTATTATCAATTTATAAAAAAATTTAAAACAATTAATCATATCATACATCATGTATTAGTGGTCCCTTATAAAATTTTATTCCTACTCTTCCACATTGGATTTATGATTTGGATTTATCATCCCCATTGCATATTTTAATCCCAAGTTGATCATTAGTAAGACTAGGTAGAGAATTAAAAATTGAAGTTCTAAATCTAGAATTTTATTGTAATTCATTGAACTAATATCCTTCAAATATATATATATATAAGGTGAGGTATTACTCCCGTTTGAGAATAATTTTCTCATTGAGCAGCTTTCACCATCGGTTCTCATTAATCCGAAGATTCACTTTTCTGGGTATGTCAATGTACCATCCCAGGTAAATAAAAAATAAAACATTTTCATATTTATTAATATTTGCGAATTAAATATTAATTTTAATTAAAGGGGTTTCTATGTTCGATAGCGTACCCGATACACAACAATGAGTTCCTTTGAATTCATAAGTTGTACACTAGTAATAAAATAATATTATTTTAAATGGTAGTTAACACATAATCATTTTATTGGTGGGAATGAATAGAAATAAGTAAAATATTATTATATATATATTTTAAATGTCTTTACATTTATCCAATAAAAGATAAGGGCTTAAAATGAGAAAAGAATTAAATTTTAGGCATATATACTCTAAAATTTACTAAAGGTCGACTTATCGCCTTTTGATGGAGAACCATTATTAAATATAGTTTTGATCACTCTAATACATTATATTGGACCAAATAAAACTCTTCTTTAGAATCGGGACATCAAAATTTACTTTGTGTTAATTTTTGGTATTTTTCCGATAAAGTTCATTTTTTAATGAATAGTCAAAATGTTGTATTTTAATTCAAAACCTCTTTTTAATCTAATTTATTTATATGATAATATTATCTTTTGAATTGTTTTTAGAGTGAAATTATAATATATTTTTAACATTTAATCCAATAGTGGTTGTTTTAATTAATTCCACTTTGAAATTGGACTTAAAATAGTGTCAATCTTTTGATACATATTATTTCATAAAAACACGCTATTTGTTTTGACAGCGGGAAATTAATTATTATATTAATTAATGAAACTTATATGTTTTTAATTTTGTAAAATAGACATAATTTTTGAATTCAGAATATCAAATATTGCTTCGGGTGAATTTTTGGTATTTTTCTGAAAAACATCAATTTTTGATGAATAGTGAAACCACAAAGTGGTAGTAAAAAAATCTGATTTTTCATTTAAATGTAATTTTACCACCTCTATGTTCAGAATTTTAAAAATACGACATACATGGTTGTCATTAGTATGTAAAATGTGGATCAATGGGATTAAAAGAATTTTTTCGGCGAATAGTAACTTTTAAGTTTTTAATCCCGATTATAGGTAATTAGTGTAGTTTAAGGTAAAAATAATGTTTTAATAACATGAAATGACCTAGAAACTTGTCCTACCCTCATTGGATGTGTCATGGCCATCCATGAAAATCCCTGGGTCAACTTTGGGACCCCATAGAGCCACTTTGGTAGGAAACTGACATTAATAACATTTTATTTAAAGTTAAAATAAAAATGTCACATACATGAGTTGTTTTAATATACAATTTTTAAATGGGGTTATACAAGTCATATATTTTACTATAAATGTTAATTATAAATTTATAAATATTTACTACATCATGATATTATTTTATAATTTTTAGACATTATATAAATTAAATTATTTATGACACCGTGATGATGCAGTGATTACCTCAATATTTAACGATTTAAATAAAATAATAAGATAATGAAAAATATAATACCTACACATGTCAAAAACAAATTGTATGGGTGGATTTCAAAATATTATCACCTTATCATCGAAATATATAATTTTGGGACCTTTAAAATCTGAAAATAATTTTATAATAAAGTAACCTTTTATAACTATCCAAATGTGCCCCTCCTCTCTTCTTATAAAAGGCCCCCACCTCTACCACCTTACCCACGACTCTCAAGCCATTGGCTCAGCTAAAACCTACCCATTTTGTCTCTCCGCATCCCTCTATTACTCTTAGAAGCCTCACTTTGGGCAGAAGTCTTCCCAAGAAAGCCTTTGAGCTCAAATCAAAAAGAGTTACATATTTTAAAGCTAGTGTCTTCTCTTGTGTTCTTATGTTTTATTTTGCTTCTACAACCCCCTAAACTATTTTTTTCATTTATTTTGTAACAAAAAAAGTATTCTCAATATACTAGGATGTTTTTATAAGAATTATTCGAGCTACACTTACACACACCTTCATCTAATGGTTAAAGAGGATACTATTTCCGTGGAGTGCGAATTTCTGCCTCACGAAACGATGATTGGTTAATATTCTTCTAACACCTCCAAAGGTGGCCATTAAGAAGTCACTATATTTATATATGATATATAATGTATTTATGTTTTACTTAATCTTCTGTATTTTTCTTTTATGGAATACTTTTATGGTTTCCATTATGGGTAAACACGATATCATCATTTTAGGAAGTGCGGACTACCGCCCCCTCAAAGTGATTTGATTCGTTAATACCATATGTGGTATGCATAAAGGATAGATTTAATTATATTATATATATGAAATTATACTAGAATTATAATATACCTTTATGTCATTATGATTCCATTCCATAAAATACAAAAAATAAATGAAAGTAGCGTTCATGCGTACGTACGGCTTACCGTCTCCATGAACGGTGCATTACATTTCTTATCCCCAAATGTAATGTACTATTATAAGTACATATATATAATGGATATATATGATTAATGTTAAATCTAAATGATAAATATAATTATGGAATTAAAATATACATATCTCTCATTTAGTTTTAATTCCATTTATATGACATAGAAATGAAAGTAGTGTTCATGCGTATGTACGGCTTACCGTCTCCATGAACGGTGCATTTCATTTCTTACCTCTAAATGGTTATGTAATATTATAAATGCATGTATATACTTGATATATATGATATATATGGCATCTAAATCATGAATATATTTCTTTAGATAATGGATATTTTACTACGTGAACAACTTGTAAATATAAGAAGTTCACTTTTGACTCAGGTGCCAAATATCGACAAAATGACCGTTATTAACTTTAATGATTACATAATGGTCATAACATGGTAATAAGTGATATAAAAGAAATAATGAACTTGAAAAATGTTCTTAAGAAAGTAGAAATTAACTCAAGCATATTATTCAGGACCTTAAAGAACGATCGAGTCAAGTCAGACCCGAGGTAAGGGACTTCGTCTCAATCTCCTTTCACTAAGGCATATTTTGTTCTGATACAAGGATTTCTTTTATATGGCATATAAACCCCTTAAACTTTTAATTTTATACAAAAATAATATTTTTCTATTAATCGTTTTACAAAATGACAAAAAGGAATGTTTCTTTTAATGTCCGCAGTGACAACGAACTTTTCCGCCGCTACGAGTATTATTTGGTCTTTGGCTTCCTCAACAAGCCGTAATGTTTTTAAAATGAAATAAATACCATATAATATTTTATGTATTTTGGTATTGAAAATGGATTTTATAATGGATTTGTTATATCAATATATTTAAGTGATATATTGTGATCAATGTGTGGAAATGTTTTCTTTCCATCATATTTGTTTTATGTCTTATGATTTTATAATGGTACATGGACATTTGATGGGTGGTTATGTGATAAACCATATGACGGGTGGTCCCGTGAATACCTGGATGGGTGGTTATGTTATAACCTCTAATGTATTGGGTATGGAAGTCGGTCGTATGGCTATTTCATTAAGTGATATGTGTGGAAGTCGACCGGATGGTTATTCCATTTAATTATGTTTATGTCCCAAGTTACCTTTATATGTTATGTGTTCTTTATATGGGTTTTATGGTAATATTTTGGTTACAAAAAGTGTAAGTAATGATCTTTTATTTAGTGAATAGTTTTTACACTTCATAAAGGTGAAAAGTATTACTTTGTTAATGTATACATGGTTTACTTGTTGTTTTGAAAAACTAATAGTTTTCATTCTTTGTGTATCCCTTATTGAGATTTTTATGATCACCCCATGTTTTTTTGAAATGTTTTTCACATGACTTAATGTGGAATAGGGTCAAGGATGGGATCAAGGGAATGTCATGTTATATTAAACATGGAACTAGACATGGTTCTTTTTATGAGTTTTTATTTTATGGAATCTTAGTAGAAGTTTCTGCTTTTTAATCTTTTCAGATCTAATAGTTATGTCCTAATTCTCTAAAACTATAAACCTAAAAAGATCCTTAATGTCAATTATTCATTTAATTCAATATTAAGTAAGGTTTAAGGCCGAGGCCTTATAGTTGGTATCAAAGGTAAGTTTAGACAACTTTAGGAGTTAGAAAATTGTTAAATTATAAATTAATAAATGGTATGATTGAAATGATATAGAATTTGAAGATTACCATGTTGCTTCACCTAAGATATTTCTGTGTTTATAATGGTTTTCCATAGAGGAAATAGAGTATCTTTTCTAGGAAGGAATACATAGTATAATGACCATTCGAATCAGCAACCAGAGATGGTCGGAATCATAATTGAGCAGTTTACTACACTGACGGCTGATTTGAATCAGGTGATAAATGGTGGTTGTGTTTATTGATGATATTTTTGTGTTTTCTAAAAGTAAAGAGGAGCATGAAAGTCATTTAATAGTTATCTTGAAAACCGTAAAAGAAAAGAAACTATATGGAAAATTACTCAAGTATGGGATTTGGTTGCAACAAATTTCATTCCTTGGTCACAATGGATCTAAAGATGGAATAACTGTGGATCCTGCAACAACAAAAGTTGTTTAAGAATGGCCAAAACCCAAAAATGTTACCGAGATATGTAGTTTTCGTGGTTTGGCTGGTCAATACCGAAGGTTTGTTGAAAATTTTTCACGGTTATCTAGTCCAATGACCAAGATAACTCGGAAAGGTGTTATGTTTATCTGGACAAAAGAATGCGATGATTGTTTTCAGGAGTTGAAAATAAGATTGGTGGATGCTCCAGTTTTGGCACTTCCTTCCAGGAATGGTGACTTTGTTATCTACAGTTATGCTTCATTGAAAGGACATGTTTTTTTCTTATGTATAATGATAAGGTAATTTCATATGCTTCACATCAGTTGAAAACTCATGAGGTAAATTACCCTACACATGATTTGGAATTAGATGCTCTTGTTTTTGCTCTAAAAATTTGGAAGCATCATTTGTATGGAGTAAAGTGTGAAATATATAATGATCACAAAGGTTTATAGTATATATTCACTCAGAAATAATTGAACATGAGGGAAATGATATGGCTGGAATTAATCGGGGATTATGATTCTATAATTCATTACCATCCGGGAAAATAAAATTAAGTGGCTGATGCTTTGAGTCGAAAAAGTAATGCTTTATTAACCATGCTATGTTTGGAATGAGATCCTTTGGTTTTTGATTTGATGAAATTTGGCATGGAAGTAGTTTGCGCAGGAATTCTTTCTGTTTTGTTTTAGGTATTAGTGAAATCTTCTATATTAGACAAAATTAAGTAAGCACAGAAGAATGATAGTGGGTTGCAGGAAAAGGTAGAACTGGTTCAGAAGGGTAGATTACCCGAATTTAGTATTGATAATGATTGTGTTTTGAGGTTTGGGGAGAGATTATGTGTGCCTGGTGATTCACAGTTGAAGAATTATTTGTAATGTGAATTTTATAGTTCCTCGTTTTCATTTCATCCTGGCAGTACTAAGATATACAATGATATGTGGGAGTATTACTGGTGGGATGGAGAGAAAAGAGATATTTCTAATTTTACTGTGAAGTGTTTGACTTGTCAACAGGTTAAAGCAGAGCGGCAGTTACCGAAAGGGATGCTACAACATTTACCAGTACCAGAGTGGAAATGAGAAAATATATATCCTTGGACTTTGTTGTGGGATTACCGAGGACATCTCGAGGTAATAATTAAATCTAGGTTATTATTGATCGATTGACTAAATCTACTCATTTCCTTCTTATTCGAGATAATTTCTCTCTAGACCAACTTTCTCGATTGTATTTTAAAGAGATAGTTAGGTTGCATGGATTTCCCCTCTCTAGTGTATCTGATTGTGATCCCAGATTTACTTCTAACTTTTGGAAAGGCCTTCAGAAGTCGTTGGGTACTGAATTAAATTTTAGTACCACTTTTCATCCTCAATCAGACGGGCAGTCAGAACGAACAATTCAGACTTTGGAGGATATGTTACGTTCTTGTTCGATGGATTATAAGGGAAATTGGGACCAACATCTTTATTTTTTTGAATTTTCATATAATAACAGTTGTCATTCCAGTATACAGATCGCTCTATTTGAAGAGTTATATGGTAAACGGTGTCAAACTCACGCTTTTTGGGATGAAGTGGGTGAAAGGAAGCTGATGGGACCAGAATTGGTAGAAGAGATTGCAGAAAACGTTTAGTTGATTCAGAAACACATGAGAACAACTCTGAGCAGACAGAAAATTTATGCAGATAATAAGGGGAAGGATCTATCTTTCAAGGTAGGTGATCATGTTTTTCTCAAAATGAAACCATGGAAAAGTGTGATGCGATTTGGTAAGAAAGGAAAGCTGAGTCCAAGGTTCATTGGACACTATGAAATTCTCGAGAAAGTTGGATCAGTTTCTTACCGAGTGGCTTTAACTCGGAGTTTATCTCTGGTACACAATGTTTCTCATGTTTTGATGTTGAGAAAGTATATGCTTGATCCATCTCATGTTTTGAGCCCATAGGTAGTTCAGTTGGAAGAGAATCTCTTTTATGAAGAACAAACAGTCAAGATTCTTGACCGAAGAGAGAAAGTGTTGCGAAATAAGGTCATTTACCATGTAAGGTTTTGTGGAAAAACCATATGGTTGAAGAGGCAAATTGGAATTTGAAAATTCTATGAGGGATAAATACCCCCACTTATTTTGATAAATGAATAAAATTGCGAGGATGAAATTCCCAAAAGGGGAGAAGGATATAACATCCCAGGTAAATAAAAAATGAAGAATTTTCATATTTATTAATATTTGAGAATTAAATATTAATTTTACTTTAAAGGGGTTGCTATGTTTGATAGTGTACCCGATAAGCAACAATGAGTTTTTTTGAAATCTTAAGTTTCACACTAGTAATAAAATAATAATATTATAAATGGTAGTTAACACGTAGCCGTTGTATTGGCAGGAATGAATAGAAATTACTAAAATATGATTATATATGTTTTTTAAATGTTTTTACACTTATCAAATAAAATACAAGGGCTTAAAATAAGAAAAGAATTCAATTTTAGGCACATATACTCTAACATTCACTAAAGGTCGACTTATCACCTTTTGATGAAGAAACGTCTTGAAATATAGTTTTGGTCACTCTTATTCATTCTATTGGACCAAATAAAACTCTTCTTTAGAATCGGGACATCAAAATTTACATTGTGTAATATTTTGGTATTTTTCGGATAATGTTCATTTTTTCAATGAATTGTGAAAAATGATGTATTTTAATTCAAAACCTATATGTAATCTAATTTATTTATAAGATTAGATTATATTTTGATTTGGTTTTAGAGTTAAATTAGAATATATTTTAACCATTTAATCCAATATTGGTTATTGGAATTAATTCCACTTTGAAATTGGACTTAAACTAGTGTCAATCATTTGATACATATGGTTTCATAAAAACACGCTATTTGTTTTGACAGCGGGAAATTAATTATTAAATTAATTAATGAAACTTAAATGTTTATAATTTTGTAAAATAGACATCATTTTTGAATTCGGAATATCAAATATAGCTTAGGATGAATTTTTGGTATTTTTCTGAAAAACGTCAATTTCTGATGAATAGTGAAACCACTAAGTGGAAGTTAAAAAAAATTGATTTTTTGTTTAAATGAAATTTTACCACCTCTGTGTTTTGAATTTCAAAAATCTGACATATATGGTTGTCATTAGGAAGTAAAATGTGGATCAATGGTATTAAAATAATTTTTTTGGTGAAGCGTAACTTTTATGTTTTTAATCGCGATTAGAGGTAATTAGTGTAGTTTAAGGTAAAAATAATGTTTTAATAATATTAAATGACCTAGACACATGTACTAACCTCATTATATGTGTCTTGGCCGACCAAGACAATCCATGGGTCAACTTGGGGACCCCATGGAGCCACTTTGGTAGGAAAATGACATTAATAACTTTTTATTTAATGTTAAAATTAAAATGTCACAAACATGAGATATTTTACTAAAACAATTTTTAAATGGGGTTATACAAGTCATATTTTTTGACTATAAAAATTAATTAGAAATCTATAACAATGTCCTACATCATTATATTTTGTTTTATAATTTTTAGACATTAAATAAATTAAATTATTTACGACACCATGATGATGCAATGATTACCTCATTATTTAACGATTTAAATAAAATGAAAAGATAATGTTACATATATGACCAAAACATGTCAAAAACTTATTGGATTGGTGTATTTCGAACTCTTATCACCTTAGCCTCGAAATATATAATTTTGGGACCATTAAAATTAGAAAATAATTTTATAATAAAGTAACCTTTTATAACATTCCAAGAGTGCCCCTCCTCTCCTCTTATAAAAGGCCCCCAACTCTACCAACTTACCCACACCTATCAAGCCTTTGGCTCGGCCATACCCTGCCCATTTTGACTCTCAACATCCATCTCTTACTCCTAGAAGCATCACATTGGGTTGAAGGCTTCCCAAGGAAGCCTTTGATCTCAAATCAAAAAGAGTTACCCGTTTTAAAGGTAGTGTCTTCTCTTGTGTTCATATGTTTTATTTTGCTTCTCCAACCCCATAAAACCTTTTAATTAGTTTCTTTTGTAACAACACCATTATCCTCAATATACTATGATGTTTTTATAAGAAGTATTCTAGCTACACTTACACACACCTTCATCTTATTGTTAAAGAGCATTCTGTTTCCGTGGATGGTGAATTTCTGCCTCACTAAACGATGATTGTTCAATATTCTTCTAACACCTTAAAAGGTGGCCATTAAGATGTCACTATATTTATATTTGATATATAATATGTTTATGTTTTACTTAAGATTCTGTATTTTTCATTTATGGCATACCTTTATGGTTTCCATTATGGTTAAACGTGATATCTTCATTTTAGGAAGTGCGGACTACCGCCCCCTCAAAGTGAATTGATTCGTTAATACCATATGTGGTACGTATAAAGGATATATTTAATGATATTATATATATTAAATTATTCAGGAATTATAATATAACTTTAAGTCATTATGATTCCATTCCACAAAATACGAAATAGAAATGAAAGTAGCGTTCATTCGTACGTACGGCTTACCGTCTCCATGAACGGTGCATATCATTTCTTATCCCCAAATATAATGTAATATTAAATTTACATATATATAATGGATATATATGATGTATGTTACATCTAAATGATTAATATAATTCTAGAATTAAAATATACATATCTATCATTTAGTTTTAATTCCATTAATATGACATAGAAATGAAAGTAGCGTTCATGCGTACGTATGGCTTACCATCTCCATGAATGGTGCATTTCATTTCTTACATCTAAATGATAATTTAATATTATAAATGAATGTATATAATGGATATATATGATATATATGACATCTACATCATGAATATCATTCTTGAGATAATGGATATTTGACTACGTGAACAACTTGTAAATACAAGAAGTTCACTTTTGACTCAAGTACCAAATATCGACAAAACGACCGTTATTAACTTAAATGATTACATAATGTTAATAACATGTTAATAAGTGATATAAAAGGAATAATGAACTTGAAAAAGGTTCTTTAAGAAAGTATAAATAAACTCAAGTTTATTATTACGGACATTAAAGAGCGATCGAGCCAAGTTGAACCCGAGGTAAGGGTCTTCGTCTCAATCTCCTTTCATTGAGGCATATTTTGTTCCAATACAAGGCTTTATTTTATACGGTGTATAAACCCCTTTGACATTTAATTTTATACAAAATGAATCTTTTTATATGAAGAGTTTTACAAAATGAAGAAAAGTAATGTTTCTTTTAACGTACGCGGTGACAACGACCTTTTCCACCGCCTTGAGTATTATTTGGTATTTGGCTTCCTCAACAAGCTGTAATATTTTTAAAATAAAATAAATATCATATAATCTTTTATGTATTTTGGTATTGAAAATGATTTGTATAATGGATTTGTTATGTCAATATATTTATGTGATATATTTTGATCAAAGTGTGGAAATGTTTTCTTTCCATTATATTTGTTTTGTGTCTTATGATTTTATAATGGTAGTTTGACATTAGACCGGTGGTTACGTGATAAACCATATGACGGGTGGTGCCATGAATACCAGGACGGGTGGTTATGTTATAACATCCAATGCATTGGGTATGGAAGTTGGCTGTATTTCTATTCTATTAAGTGATATGTGTGGAAGTCGACTGTATGGTTATTCCATTTAAGTATGTTTATGTCCCAAGTTACCTTTATATGTTATGTTTTCATTATATGGGTTTTATGGTAATATTTTGGTTAAAAAAGGGTAAGTAATGATCTTTTATTTAGTGAAGTGTTTTTACTACTTCATAAAGGAGAAAAGTATTACTTTGATAAAGTATACATGGTTTACTTGTTGTTTTGAAAAACTAATATTTTTCATTATTTGTGTATCACTTACTGAGATTTTTATGATCACCCAAAGTTTTTTTGAAATGTTTTTCACAGGAATTAATCTGGAATAGGGTCAAGGATGGGATCATTGGAAAGTCATGCCACATAGAACATGGAACTATACATGTTTCTTTTTAAGAGTTTTTATTTTATGGAATCTTAGTAGAAGTGTCTACTTTGTAATATTTTGAGATGTAATAGTTATGTCCTAATTCTCTAAAACTCTAAACCTGAAAAGATCCTCAATGTGAATTATTCATTTAAATCAATATTAAGTAAGGTTTAAGGCTGGGGCCTTATATTCAATATTTTCTATAACACCATTATCAAAATATTTAAAGGAATATCACTTATCTAATGCTCAAAAATGATTATTTTAGGAATATAGAATGGCATGATGAGTCTTTTATGATAGTGTATTATATTTAATATAGAACCATGATATTTAAAAAAAATTATTTTTCTAAATCAATACCCTGTGTGATAGTTAATTGACATGAAACATCAATAAAAATGAGATTCCACATATTTGATGGGTTTTAACAAAAATATTTATGAATAATAACTCCATATTAAAGAAAAAATTATAAACTAATTAAAAATTCATACATAATATTATAAAGAACACATAATTGTTTAAAATTATATTTCCTCCTAAAAAAGAAGTTTAATTAATATATTATATTTTTTAATAAGTAACATTTTATTTGTTAGATATTTTAATGGAAAAAATTATATAAAATTATGGATTTTTTATTATAAAAATATATTTGGAAATATTTGTGGTAGTATTATAATATACATGTAATTATATGAATGATGAAATATAATTTTTATACAAGAATTGTATTGTTTATGACTATATAATGATCAAAATAATAACACGTATTTTTTGTATATATTTTAACTATAAAAAATTAATATTATTAGTATTATGATTCATTTCAATGTGATATTTTTCATTTATAACAACAATGATTTACATTTTAAGTAATTAAGTTATAATTTCCAATAATATAAATTTTTTTAATATTAAATTAATGAAATATTATTTTAGAAAAAGTACATGTAATATTTCATTTTAATACAAAAATATATATTTTTCCTACAAAAACATAATCTATGATATGAAAATAAATAACATTTTTTATTTTATCAAATACATAAATATTTAGGGTAAAAACAATTTGGATAAAAATGTGCTTCAAGAATAATGTGCGTGAATATTAAATATATCTTTTTTAAAATAAGTAATATAACCTCATAAATATATTTTATCATTTGAAATAGAAATTTTCAAATTTATAAAATATGTCAAACTAAAAAACCATTAAATTATCTTCCACAGATAAAAAATAAGATATCATAGTAAAATGTAATATTGTTAAAAAGTTATTCAAATAGTGTAAAAGGCATAAAAATTTAATAAATATGAATCTTTTTGTGCATATATGAGGTGTCTCAGAAACCAAAATCCCCTCTATTATTTTAATTTTTTTATAAGTATACCATTGAATGGTGATATACTAATTTTCAATGTAATGCTTAGATCCAAAATTACCAATATCATTTGATATGAACAAGGATTATAAAAAAATATTTACGTCTCACCATTCAATTATAATGAGAGAAAAATTATTCAATTTTATTGCACATATAATAATATATCAATTTAATACACATATGATCTTAATTAGGATTCTGAATTCCTCTACATTCAATGAAAATTAAATGACAATCCCATATTCTCAACATGAGTTTTTCTTACTCCCTAATATTTCTTTCTTAATAATCTTCATCAAAAATTGTTATGGACACTATAATATAATCATATGAGGATTATGAATATATATATATATATATTTAAAATTTTTGTAGTAACCATAATTCAATAATTTCCATGCACTAAAAAATATTATTTCTCATTTGTATATAAAAACTACTTCCTCCATCGACTCACTTGGAACATTTTATTACCCTATACTCATGAATATAAAATATAGTTATTCTATGATAAAATATATTTAGTATGGGAAAATATAATTTTTAAATTATAACATATTATATTCATTCATTTCAACCCATTAAATGAGAAATGTAATTATAAATCATTAGAATATGCAAATAATCACATTAACGAATGATGAATAATATTTTTAAACGTCACATTATATAAATATAACTGATTGTGAATTTAATTTAGGTAATGAAATTTATAATATGATTAAAATTATTTTAAATTTATAGCAGCATTCTGTTAAAATGTTTCTTTTTTGAATAATTCGTTATAACATGAACAAGTTTGGATGGGTTTTACCACCAATGTGAACAATGTAAATTTTTTACGAATGATAATTTATGGCTAAATAATGGTCATATAGTCGATAAATAATGGTTTAAATATGTTTTAATGAATAGGGAATGATTTTATTGATATTTTATATATTTACTAATACACCACAATTTGATTATTAAACACATCGAAAAAAGATCATCAAAAATTATCTTTTTATATAACCATGTATTTCATTTATTAAAATTGGGAAAATGAGTCATTGTGTAAAAGTATATAATTTATTATTTGTTATATAGTTAACATTATCATTGAATTTATATTTTCTAATTAACCTCGTCATCATGAAATATTTCCACAACAAATAATAAAAAAATCCTAACATCCGTGAATGAAAAAAAATTATATATTATTAACATATTTGTGACATATTGTAAGATATAAACCTTTTCATGAGTTATATATGGCTCTATTATAGGTAATATTTTGTTTTTTGGTTTTTACTTTGTATTTCATTCCTTGATGTGTGTTTGGGTGGAAATTCTAGAAATATAAATGAAACATATCAGTTAGTGATTGGAACATGGTTAGGGAAGACTATACACCCCATCCCATCTAATAGTGCATACTAGTATAGAGAAGAATATCATGGCTTCACAAGGATTTTCATACTGTGTGCTCTCTTAGGAGTATCCATGGATAGCTATATAAAAGTGGTGCATGGTTTAACTGCACTGTTAAGGAAAACCATGAACCACTATCCAATAAACAATGTGTGATAATTAACGTATCCCTGAAATTAATTAGTATAATTATTGGAACCCCGAAACTAATAAATTTAGACCCCCATTCATCCCAAGGATGTATTTAATGAATTTGGATCTCTATGAAGAAAAAAATTTACAGACCAAAATTCTTCAAGATTCAAAGCTCATATTGATGATCCTCTCTTCCCTCGGTAAGTGAATCATATACTGTTCTATTTCCCATTATCCCTCCATTATTCACTAATTTTTTAGTGAAGTAATACTATATTTGGGTTAGATATAATCATATTTTATAAGATCTAGATATATGTTTATAAATTCATATCTAGATTCATAATATATATAGTTATTTAACCATGATTTTGATTTTTACGATTGATATATCATTCAATGTCATTTTTCCAATCAATTTTTGGGGATTTTATTTTCGCGATTATTCATAAATAAATTATACTAGGTGGTATAACATTATATTCCCATTGTATTGATTCTGATGTGTTTATTTAAATTGTAGAATTGCTAGATTTCTTTGAAAATTAAATTCCTAACTTTTGTTAATTTATGTTGCCAATTTATTACTTCATATATTATTAAAATATACAATTAATTGATTATTTATTTATTTAGTGAAATAAAATTTAGATAAAAAAATTGGGGAATAATAATGAGATTCATGGATTTTGATTTTGATAATAATTTGGGAGGTTAATTATGATATATTGGTAGCACTATGAGAGTTAATTAATGTTGGAATTAATTATGTGATAATGTTATTATGAATATATATAATAATTTTGGAATTAGATGTCTGATATTGAGGTTAATAATTGAATAATTAATTGGTGAATTATTTAAGGGATATTAAAATTGTGGGTGTGTTTAATTAATTTGGGATGTAATTAATGGGATGTTGAGATATATGTAATATTATTATGTGTTGAATAATGTGTTATTAATTGGTAAATAGTAACTAGTAAATTCAGACAACTATTATGAATGGTAATATTCTCTTAAAATTATGCACTATTAAATGGTAATGGTTACATGTACATCAAAACATTTATTATGAGTGGTACCAAGCTCATTAAATAATGTTTTTTAAATTCTAAATTATAGCATGGAAATATGGAAAATTATTAAAAATTGTAACCTGAAAAAAAAAGGGATATCCTTTGGGGATACATCCAACAATACCATGAGATGAAAAAGTTATTGAGGATTGGGTGTCCTAGACTACGTAAGGGATTATGTTGTGAAATAAAGAATATTTAATTATGTGATAAAATGTTTATTTGAGAATATTAATTATTCATCATAATACAGAATAATGTGCATTTGACTATATTTTTTTAAACACTGTTGTGGGTGTCTTGTTGTGTCATATGAACACCCTACATAGGCATCATGTTTGGTACCTAAATAGGAATTATTTTAGAGGATATGTTAAGGTAAATGGATTTGTGATAGATGGTTGAGCTATCTATGGGGCATGGATAAGGGAACTAGACATGGATCGTGACTATTTTAGGTGTCAAAAATAACATTTTTATATTTTTGAATTTTAGAAACATCAAACATACATTAGAATGGCATGTTTTATACATCATTTATATATTTCATTTTCTATAATTATTATTTTGAGATATTGTTATTTTTATGGTTATATATATTTTCTATTTATTAAATTTATTAGAAATGGTATATTACACTGATAAAATTGATATACTCTCCCCATAATCAAATTATCAGACCCTTGTTGCTAGTAAACTGTTTCTATCATAAGTGGAGGTTCTTTTGAGGTTATGTGACAGAACGGCTCGGGGCATTGATGTGTGGAACCCATCCCAATATGTTAGAGAGTGGTATTAGAGAAGTTATCTTCTTTTATTCCTCCATAATATTTTTTGAATGGTATACTGGATACTAGGAAGAGTCCATTCAAGAACCTGAGGTCATGCATGGGAGTTGAAAAATCATATATAGATGAAATCCCATGTACCATGGGTGGTGTTGTTATTATTTCAGTTTGATGATACCGTTGATTATTATTTCACCATTGGTGATACAGTTGTTGTTTTATGTGATAAATGTCTTTGAGATTTTATGATAATTGACTCATGTCCTATAATGAACTGAGATACGAGACTTCATCGACCATTCGAGGAACTCGTGATTATTTTGTGACATTAATCACTTTAGAAATGAATTCTAAAATGAGTTTTGGGTACGTTATTGAACAAATATTTTGTTCATTTGCTATGAAATTATATTGAAAATTGTTCCTAATACAGAATTTGAAAATTCTATAGTGATGAAAAATGTGAAATAATCTGCATTTAAATAAAAAAACATGATATAATAATTTTTTTACGCTATATAACCAAGTCCTAGGACAATTATGATTAAGGGTAGTTATATGCATTTTGTTAAGAACACGTTGCGAGATTTGTGAAATACTTTTTTAAATTATTGTCTTTTTTATCTTATGTAAATGTGGTGATGTTTTTTTTATGAGTTCAAAGTAGTGATTTTTTAATTGTAGTGTTATGTCTCTATGATGAGACTTTTTTAGAGGATTATAGCAATATATGGATGATGATGTTCTAGCTGAAGTGGAACGTAAGGCACCAATAGTGATGACTAAGGAAGCATGAGAGAAATTAAGAGAGTTATTCACTCACATTATAATATTTAGTGAAGGTGACCCATTAGTGGTTGTGAAAAATATATCAAAATTGAATATTATGGTTCAGCTGGATCACCATCTAAATTTTAATTGAGAGGGTCGACATATGGGAGCTAGATTATGGGTTGATTCTATCGAGACAATACATGACTACTTGGGGACTCCTATGAAGAATCAGGTCGTTTTGGACACATATATTATATGAGTATTAGTGAACCATTGGTTATTAATTTATGTGTAGACTAGAAATGATGATAGTGTGTTATAGAAATAATTTTTGGAGGAGTTCTTGGTGAGCATTTACCCAACGGTAACACAGGAGGGAGTAGATATTTTCATTTGGCTGACTTAGTAGAGCATGTTCATGATAGACTATGCTGGAAGCATTACAGACTAATACTAATTTTATGTTGCATTGGAAAGACATGATATAGTTACAAAGGTATTCTTTTTGGATGGACTTAATTGAGATATTACGTCCCTTGATTACCTAATTCATATAAAGAACATTTCTAAGGCGGTGTATCAGGATCTCATATCTTAGGCTATCTTGAAGAGGATTTGAATGACATACGTGTTGATTCTATTAGAATACATAGGGGTACTACTTCTGAGGGTATTATGTGACTCTATGAAAAACATAGAAATATATTTGGGATGCATAGTACGTAGATGGAGGGATCGGTTGCACAAGACCTTACTAGCGTGGTCTGTCACCAGTGTGCCGGGTCGATAAAATATTATATAAAATATTCCCAAGAACCTTTTTATTTCTAATATTTATGAAATATTTGACATCTATGGATGTTCTTTTGGAGATATAAATTGATGTTTTTTATGTACAATATATATAAAACTAGGGTGCGGGATGGGGATATTCTTCACCATAGTTGTCTTGCAACTATTGTTCTAGTAGCAGATGGAGTAGAGGAAGTACACATTGTTATTCTAGAAAAGATCTCTTATATCAGTTGAGTGGTGGAAATTATGTTAGGTAGAATATGTTTTTTGTAATATGGTAATGAAAAATATAAGTATTGTATCCTACATTTTTATATAGTGTGGTGGGATCGTCGACCGTGATAGGTACTATTCTCATAGCAACTTTATTATCTAGTTCATTTTTCATACTAGTCCCTATCATTCCATAATATCATAAAAACATTATTTGATACATGTAGGGGTGTTTTTGAGTGGGTTAATGACTATATATACACCATTGTGGGTACGGTCTGATGACATTAATTTTTGTAACATATATTCTCTCAAATTCAGGTTGTATTGTTTTATTTGGGATCTATATATCCTTGACATTCAATGCATCAACTATATTATGGTTTTGGACAAGATAGTCACATAATGATCCCTCATGGCTTGTTACCAATAGGTAGTGATGTTTACATCTCATAATGGAGACTATTACATTCCATGTGAAAAGTCTAATATTCAGGCAAGCTGAGGAGGAAAAATTACCCAGTAACTAAGAGATCTCATAGTCGAGGTTACCAGATTATTTCTATATGATGAATGTATAAAGAATGATATCATTAAAACAATGGTGAAATATTTTTAGGATTTTTTCCTTGAAGTATTCTTAGATATTCTACCTGAGAGTGATGTGGAATTCCCCCTTGACAAAATGACGGGGGATGAGCTAGTTTCAATTCGACCATACTGAATGGAACCGACCATGATTCATGAGTGAAAGGCATAGCTAGAGAAGTTTTAGGATAATTTATTTACCAATATGGGAATATATCATGGGGTGTTCCTCAGTGTTTTTGACTTTGAAGGATGAATGGTCTCTATGCATGTACATGGAATACAAGATGCTATAGCAAATGAATGTGAAGAACTGGTATCCTATTTATTTATCGATAAGCTTCGGGACCAGATTAGGGGAACTTGTGTGTTCATGAAGATTTAAATAACATCTGATTATCATCAATTGATATTTTGGAAATCATTTATACTGAATAATTCATTTTGATGAAATTAATCTATATAATTGTTCTTCGTAATTCCATTTCGGTTAACAAATGCACCTTCACTGTCTACGACAATGATGAATAATATATTCCACCCATAAATGGAAATTTTTTTATAGTGTTTTAGATGATATATGGGTGTACTCCAAGACTCATTATGATCATTCCAGAAATCTCTTCATATTCCTCATCACACTAAGAGAGATCATTGGCTGTAATCCACATTATCTATGTGGTAGTATTGAATTGATCATGTATACTTCATGGGTTACATAATCTCCATGGAAGGTGTTTCTATGGTTACAAGAAATGCTTAAGAAGAGGTTTCTATGGTGAATCCAGGGAATGTTTTCAATGTATGGAATTTTTATAGGTCTGATGTGTATTATCAGATAATCATCCATGACATTTTCTGATTAGAAACACTTCCTACGAGCTTGACCAAATTAGGATAAATTTTGAATGGTCATAATACTATGATAATTCATTCAAGTAGTTGAAGATTTTTTTACGTAAACACGTATATGGATCCTACATGATCCTTGTATGGTGTACAAAATGTATTTTGATGCTTCTTTGATTAGACATAGTGATGTGATGATGTTTGTGGATCGATTTGTCCAGTATGGGTCTTGTCAGTTGAGGCTAAATGAAAATATATTACCAATGCATGAACTCAATTTAGAAGTTATATGTTATTGTTTGAAGTGCTGGAAGCATTATTTATTGATAAATAATATAATATTTATAGACTTCACATGATCTAATTGTATATCATCTTGCAACGATATAGTAATATGGGACAGCGGAGTTGGGTTTAGTATATATAGTATACCAATCGTGAACAAGAATATATACCTGGGAAATAAAATTTATTTTCTGAAACATTGATCATGAAAACTCAGACAAATGTCATTTAGGAATCTTGTGCTAAGTGGAATATGATGGCTATTTAGATGAGATGCATGAGGTGATTCCAGAGGGTCATGATAAAATTACAATGGTATCCATTTTGTTGTTGTTTTCACTTTTGATTCATATTAGATATATGTTTTAGGAGATTCAAATGTTTTTGAACATGGGGTAAATCCATAAAGGTGGGAAGTCTCATGTAGATTTGATAATAGATGATGACAATACCATCGACATCAATATTCGGGTTGTTGTGTGTATAAAAATATGAAAGGACATCTCGTCTAAATTTAATGCCTCAATGTTGGAGGTACCATGTGTCACAAAAATGTATTGTGACCTATAATGGTAGTTTTATTGTCTAATAATGATAAAATGGCTTAGGGAGGTTCACGAAATTATGATATACATGTGATTAATTGATGGAATAGAATCAATGGCATGGAAGTTTTTATAGCCGCTAACAATTCCAGAGTATAAGTCGGATGGATTTTAGATGGATTTTTTTGTGGGTATCCAAAATATGCTATGAAGTAAATATTCTATATGGGTTATTGTGAATTTACTGCTGAAAGTAGTAATTTTAGTTCCTATATGGGAGAATATCATTATGGATCATTTGGTATATTTGTATTTTGAGGATATTTTCCATCATCATGGGATGCAATAGATTATAGTTTCAACATTTCAATTCATGAATTTATAATGGATTATAGAATGCTCTAAGTACACATGTATTATTGAATATGGAAATTCACCCATATAATTATGGGAAATCATAGAATACATTACTGATTCTTATGGATATTTTATGGTCGTGTGTTTTGTATTCGTTGGGTCTTCAAAAAATAAATAGGATTTAGTTGAGTTTACGTATAATAAAAGTTATCAGGAAACTATAAATATGGAAACATATGATTATCTTTATGGTAAAACATATATATAAACACTCTACTAGATGTAGTAAGGTGAGTCTAGATAATTGAGAAGAATTATTTTGAAGGAGACCTCAGATTTGGTGGAGGTAATTTAAAATCAATATTATATAGCCCAGAGTAGGAGGAATTCATTTTTTGATTGATATTGGTGAAAACTAGAGTTCATATATGGTGACGGTTTACTCCTTCAGGTGTCACCATGATTGGATCAACATAGGATATAGAGACTTTGGAATTTGTCTCCCATGTTCATCATACCATTTAATGTTATAGATATAATTGTTTTGGGGGAGTATCAATTGGATCTTCCCCATAAATTAAATTATATTAATTATTTTTCCTATGTATCAAAACACCATAGGTATAACCCCAAACCTTCTCATGTGATTGAAGGGGATGACATGTAACTTGACATAGATGCCTCCTTTAGGGAGGATCTGATATTTTTATTGGATAATTACGAGAAAGTGTTTTGGGGAATTTATATGATGATATTTTATGTATTGTGGAAACATGGGATTGTGTAGGATTAGATATTGGAAAGGAAGGTAGATATTTGAATTCAATGGAATGATTAGTTTTTTTTCATAACCTTAGAGAAGCATGGAAATATAGTTCAAACATGATCTATTATAAGGTGGAGTGTTTGTAAGATCCCACACATTTTAGGAGTTAACTTGGTCTCTTTTACATGCATTCCTTTTTATTATTGAGTAATTATAATTATAATTTTTCTTGTGGGGTGTGTTTTGTTGGAAATTTGAGAAAAATAAAATTAACAGGGATGTGCGTGGTTGGATTATGGTTTGGGAAAACCATTTTCCCCATCCCATCTTTACATGTTGCCTGTGATATAATGAAATTTCACAATTGGTGCATTGTTTATGAAATTTTCAATTCTCACAGGGGTAATTGAGAATCCTTATAAAATAGGCTCATGGTTTAAGAAAACAACTTGGGTAAACCAATCACTAATGTTTAAAAAACCGTGCACTAGAATTTAAGGCTCCACAAAATAAATTTCTAAAT
The DNA here is from genome assembly GCA_963277665.1 of Viscum album. NCBI lineage: Eukaryota > Viridiplantae > Streptophyta > Magnoliopsida > Santalales > Viscaceae > Viscum > Viscum album. The sequence goes on along the minus strand of OY728157.1, from coordinate 1,749,191,464 downwards.
ACCCTAAACTCCCAAAACGTCCCCATTTTGAACGTATTCAGCCCTAAAATGGAATTGAATATTTTGGATCTCTCTTAATGAATTCTAAGCATGCTAGTCATCCTTTCTACGTGATTAAAATTCCTGCATTGAAGATCCTCCCCTCTGTCGGTATGTGAGTCACATTCCAGTTCATTTCCTATTATCGTCCTATTCATCTTACTTTATTTCATCAAAGTAGTCCTCAATTTGGAATAAATATAAATATATTTAGTGATATCTTGATCTAAAATCCTAGATCAAGACATGGATTTATAATATCTTTATTTCATTAATATTTATTTCAGGTTTTATGATTTGTATTTCGTTTTGCATAATTTTTCACAAAATATTTACTATTTTCCATTGGGAGATTACTCATCGAGGAATTTAGGAAGGTGGTATATCATGAAATTAATATCTTCATGATTTTAATACATATATGAAAATTAATGAATTTTAATATTTTGAGACATTTAAACTTCAAAAATGGGTTAATTAATGTGCTTAATTGATTAATTAATCTATTGTTGAAATTGATAAATAATTAGGGAATTTTTTTATGAGATTAAGGGGCTGCAAATATAGATAATTAATTTGGGGGATTAATTATGATATAAATGGGATTCTGATTTAAATAAATAGTTGGGAGATTAATTGCGAGTCATTGATATCACCATTTGAGTTAATTTATGGTAAAATTATTTATGTGATATTGATATTATGAATAATGTTAATTAACTATTGAAATAATTATGAGATATTGAGGATAATATTTTAGTAATTAGATGAATAATTAATTACGGGATATTAAAATTGTGAGTACGAATAATTAATTAGTTTACTAAATAATGGGTTTTTGAGATATATGTAATATTTTGATGTCGTCAATTATGTGTTATTATTTGGTAAATGGTAACATGGACATTTGGACAAGTATTATAATTTGAATCATTTTCATTCAATCATGCAATGTTAAATGGTAAATGAAAACAAGGACATTTAGCCTCATATTTTTAGTGGAAATATTCTCATTCAATTGTGAGATATTATTTGGGTAATGGTAACATGTATATTTGAAAAATTATTGTGTATGGAAACATGGACATTCAAATGTGATATCCCTTGGGGATAGATCGGACTTCAGCATGGTTCAGGGAAGGTATTGATGTTTTTGTGTCATCAAGAAGACAATGTTTATGTGATTAGATAGGGAATATTTAATAATGCGATAAAATATTTATTTATGCATTGTACCTATTCTTTTATAACTTCATACTCTATTTTTGGCTCGATTTGTTTTCACACACTTTTGGTGGTGGAATACTAAGTCATACTCACACCCTGCTAGGGTTAACTAGTCGGTACCTGAATACACATTATTATTACATAACTTGATATAGGGAAAGGACCTGGGATAGATGGATATGTTATGGATTAAGCTTGTATGAGGAACCCAATATTGTTTCTGAGACCTCTTGGGAGCCTTTGGTGTCTATATTTTTATTTTTCATTTTAGAAACAGGAAACACACATTATCATCGAATGATTTCTAATTTAATTGGACGTTGTATTTTCAACATTGATAATCATGATATATTGTAAGTGTTTATCATTATATATCATTTCTCCATTGATTATTTATATCGAGTAGTGTATTTATCATATTAAAGATGGTGTATTCTCCACATGATTGACATTTAAGGCCTTTGAAACATGTTAGTAGCCTCTGGAAAATGTGGAAGAGCGATTGATGGCGTGTAATAGACCAGATCTGGGAAATGGTGTGTGGGATCCATACCGAAACATTAAATATATGGTTATAAATATTCTGTATTAATGTTAATATATTTTAATCTGTTTATAAAAATAGTGATTATCAAAATTATATTTATTTTACTAGTTGATAGATCAGAATCGACTACAATATATTTTCTATAAAGGTTTTTTTAAAATTTAATTTTCCCATATATAATTCACATTATGAACTATAATATCATTGTTATAGAAAAGTAACTAAAATATTGAATTATTTTACCACATTAATGTAATTAATGGGGTATTAGGATATATATCATATTTTTTTAATTTATTTTTATTAAAATAATATCTCGGACGGTATATTTTCATGTCGTATTTCATTGATAGAGATGTGATGTGTATTCACCACATGTTTTATTTTTGTATTGTATATATATTTTCATTGGTGTAATTTTACAATTAACATGATGGAAACCATTTTATTTATAAATCTATATAAATATCCCATTTAATTTTTTGTCTATATAGGTGATAATAATTGAATAATTTAATCATATATAAAATATCTAATGTCATTGAGTTATATGGACTCTTTATGAATTTTATTATTTTATGATTGGATTGTCACCCAATAATATATTATTTTTTTATTACATACAAATTCTATATATAGAACATTTTTATATTCCAAGCATTATCCCTTGAGTAATTTTACCCTTGAGTATTATATAATTGTTTTGAATAATTCACATCATCTGTTATGATAGATTCCCCTTCTTGTCCATATTTGAAAATTTAAAAAATGTTATTTATTATAATTGGAATAAAAAATATATTATATTTCCTATGAAATTAATATTTCAAATTTCATCATTTCAAATCAATATATTATTACTCTATTAATGATTCATTATTTCATAAATGTTGTTTAAAATATTAAATATCATATCCATCGTTTCTAAAAAATATCTTATGTTCTAGTGCAAATTATTTTTAGATATGTGTCTAGTCTTATCAATGATATATTATTTAAGATTATTTTTTTAGTTTATATGAGATAACAAATATCTCAATTAAAATTTTGTATCATATATATATATATATATATTTCATTGTTGTTATTTCATTCTAATAACATTTTTAAAATAAATTCTATAAAATTTCAAAAAAGTGATAATTTTAAAAGTGATGCCTAACTTCAAATTATAATGGAAATTTATTATTTTTATTCTAAATATTAATTTATGATTTCCTTCCATTATTCATTTCTTCTCCAATGGATTTATAATATCCCTATATACTTTCAATAAATATCCTGATAAATTATATTTTATTTTTGGGTCATTAATATCAACAAAATCCATTACTGCCTTTTACATTAGTAATCAACAACCTTGTATAATTGTGATTTTTATTCCTATTTATTCATTTCATGAACTATATTTATTTATTTTATTCTATTGAATGGTGTTAACATATACATAAAATTTCTAGTTATTATTTAAATTACTCAACAAACCTTATACATTTTTATTAATATGGTTCTAATATCACATACCAAATCATAATAATTAAAGGTTGCTTTCCAATAATGTAAAAAAATATATTTGGATTAACAATTATTTCTAATTTATTATTTTATATGTTATTGATGGAGTAATTAATGATTTATTAATCTAATTAAATTCTAAAATTTCTTGAAACTCGTTATCATTCCATGGATAAAATTTGATTTAGTTAATCAACAGAAATATGTAATGGGTTATTTATGGTATGTTTATTGATTGACTTAATGTAACACCCATACATCTTTATGAATTTTGTATGGGGTATTTTTAATCCCTAAAATTAATTGGGAATGAATTTTTATCTAATTTTATAATACTCTGAATCTTGAGTTGACACTTTCTCCCACTATCTTGAAAATTATATACTGATAATTGATCCGATATTTTTATGGTAATTAGATAATGATACTTCCTCAACTAGGGTAATAATATTTTGATTTATTCTGTTCTATTTTAATGAAAACATTTTCTAAGTATTAATGAACAATGTATTTAGGTATAGATTATCTATTCATGCATGACTAATGGAATTATGTAGTGATGCGACCTATATAATGTTATTAGAATTGTATAGTTATTCCAAAGTAATATATTATGATATCAAATTAACTATTTGGTCCATGTATTTAAATTACAATTAATATTTATGTTATTTAATATTATTGTTACATTGATTATTATCATTGATTCAGGTTTATTAAATCAGGAATCCATACGATTTTTCTATAATAAATGTTTATTAATTGGGGACTAAAGGTCCATTTATTATGACATATGTACAACTATTATTAATAAATGTTATTAACATGAGATATTTGTCGTTTTGTAAAGTTTTCATCATATTCTTTTGATCAAATCCATTATTTCATGTTGATATGTTTACCTATTATTCAATGATTATGTCTTTATTTTGATTTGGTTTTATCTCACAGGGATGTTAAAAAGTATAAAATATTATGAATGATGTTCAATAAATAAATGAATAAAGTAATAAGATTATGAAATTTTACGAAAATATTATTACAATAATACAAACAAACTTTTGGATGAGAATAACATGTTTGGTAATCCTTGATGATAATAAACCATCAATTCATTGGATTTTGTAAATGTTGTGAGATGAATTGCATAAATTACTGAAATAAATATAATTTTATATTGGCCCATCTCAACTTGAACCCATACCATATTTTCAATGAAACTATTTTAGAACTGAACTAATGACTATGGATATGGGGTTATTTAGTCGGTATAAAGTATTTTTATGTTACAGTAGATTAATTATTAAATAATTTTATGAATCAAAATGATATAATATTTTTGAAAACCCAATGGATTAGTATTTATTGATGATACTATATATTAATTATTGGAAATTTTTGAATATGTGGTTTTCATAGTAATTACAACTCTATATGGATACTTTTATGGTGATTATGTTTGTTCACTATTGAATGTATGGGTATTCAACATGAACAATTATGAATGGGTATTAAGATTATTTTTAGATAGTAAAAAATGAGTGGGTCATTGACTTTACACCATACTAGACACTATAATGATATATTCATAATTAATATCACAATATTGTTATAAAAATGAAGGGTGATTTCAAAGAAAATGAATGACATAATATTAAAAATCAGAGTTTTGGAACAAAATAAGAATATGATCAAAGAGTATCTAGGAAAAAATTAATAATTTATTGGCTGATCAATTAATATCATAGTTGGAAAAAAGGTTTCACTTCATGAACTGAATGTGATATTATAGAATATATATGTTGTTCAATATTTTAATTAATATTATTAATTATTTATTTTTTATATGCTATTTTTGTACACATTTTAATTCTCGTATATTGTTAAAATTAATATCATGAATATAATCTATTAATGTTATGTCTGTTGAGCCTCATAAAATAAAATAAGCAGTAATATTTGGTACAAATTTATAAGGAAAAGGATAATTATCACTACATTTATATTACATATGAAATGATGAGTATCCATATGTTGAATATCGTATGGATCATATCTATGTAGATGATATATTATAAACTTATTTTGGAAACATTTAATCCAAACATTATTTGGAAATAAATATAATATTGCAGAGACAATAAATTTAATGTCCTATAACAAACACTCAATGATTAATATATATATTTTCCACTAAATTAATTTTTTTTCTCAAATAGAATGTTTCACACTAATCACAGAATTAATTTGTGACATGAGCATTAAGATGAATAATATTGACATAATATATGAAAAATAATAACTCTTGTTAAAAATTTCTCATTTATTTAAAAATGATTCAATAAAAGATAAATAATATTTATAGTTATAACAACTCTTTTTTAATAAAATATTATTACCTTTATATATTATATAATAATTTATAATATAAAGTTTATATTTTAATATTTTTAATTTCAAAACGTAAACTACAATTTTTTGTTCAATTTTTTAATTAGCATGAGATTAATTATTTTTCTATATTGTAAAATAATTTATTTTTCGGTCAATCAAGAAAATTACTTGTTTTATTAAAAATAGTAGAATTTACAACTATTTAAATATTAATGTATAAATTAAATTACAACTATTTTTTTAATTATAGAAAATTTATTAGAGAAGTATGATGGTTTCTTTTTAACCACCAAATTATAATTATGAATCCTATAATTATCATTTTAGGGATATTTGTAATATTTTCAAGTAATGAAACTAGTTTTTTTATATTTCAATCAAAAATATTTATTTTTTATTATTTATATCATGTATTGGAAGACACATACCATATAATTTATTAATAAAAACTAAATTAATTTCATCAAAATATCTTACATTAGTAAATTTATACCACATATAAATATTAGTCTAAAAAATAGAATTTGTATACAAACATATTTTCTCTACTATTTGTGCGATTATTAAATTAGATTCTCAAACATATTATATATATATTTGATTAAATTTGATTCAAATTTAAATTAAATTTTAATATTAGTTCAGAAGTCTAATTTTAATCTTCAAAATTTTAAATAATTATTATGAAAAAAATTATTTATCCTGCAAAATGAAATAATGGTAAATGAACTTTTATATTTATAAAAGACCTTAAAAAAATAAAAAACATTCACCCCAATGTATTGATGTGATGTATAAATGAAATAACTAATTTAATATATTAAATTATGATTTTTGTTAGATTGAATACTGAATAGAGAAATACCAATAATGTAACAGAAATTGTAATTGAAAAATTACATGTAAATTGAGTGATGAATGTTTCCCCTTACCCAACACTATGATACACTAGAAAACCTAATTTAATGAAATAATATCACATTTTTGTAAGCCTTTAAGTGTCTCAAAATTCCATAAAATGATGTGCTCAATAACATATCATATGACCTAAAATTCAAATGACAATTCTATGAAAAATCCATAGTTATCAACATATGTATTATACCTTATTTTTCATTTCTTCATAATCATCTAAATAATAATAATTTATAAACACCATAAAATAATGAAATATATATTACTAATGTTATGAATTTTTATTTTTTTAATAAAACAATTATTGTTATGTCAATCCCATCAACTATGGAAAACTATATAAAATATATCGTTGTAATGAGTAGACTAAATCAGTAATGAAATGACATTGTTAATTTTTCAACATCACTATTCATGGTGTGTAATAATGATTATTTTTTAAAAATTATTATATGTTTATAAATACTCTCATTTTCAATTATTTATTTATAATTTTTTTTATAATATTTTAATTGAACGGTGATGAGTTAGTGCGGGATTCTGAGCCCCGTAGAAGACCAATATTGAGATTATATATATATATATATATATATATATTAAACACATTATATCATGAAAGTGTTGTTTTTATTATATAATTGAATCAATCATAAAAGGATTAACTGATCATAAATCTGATCACACTATTTAATCTAGAATTCTATTTACCCTAAAATTACATATTCATTAAATATGTTAGGTGATCAACATGTGAATCTTTGTAGAATGAATAACAATTTAAAAATTACCATATATTTATTCACTTATTATAAATAATAATTTAACATAATCATTATGTATATAAACATGGTTAGGTAAAATACACAGGGTTATTCACTTAGCCTTTCGGACTGAGAGAGTGTCATTAGTGGAGCAATGTTGGATGATCAACGATGAATTGTGTATTGGAAATAGATGCCCCATTTGAAGATTTTTGATCTTGGAAACAAATATGACATGTATTCATTCAATATTATTTATTGATCCAATGATTTGGTACGGTGTTTTTTATATTTCCTAACTATTTCATAACCCTTTTCAAATGTGATTTAATCCATCTAACCAGAATTATTCTAGATTCAACTATTAATTATAGGTTATTATTCAATCTTCTAATTTTTTTTAATTGATGCTACTAGTTATTTATTCACTATCTATCACTTTAATTCATTTGGAAATAAAATATGTCCAACCCAAAATAATTATGGGTGCATTCATATATTTGAGTTTTTGATTTTCTCCCATCATTCATCCCATGTCCAGCACTAGTATGAAAATTATCCCGTTAGTCAAATAATACCGAGTGGAATTTATTTTCATGGTGATTATATCTGAAAACAAATATAGTGGGTTCATCTTCATGACATACAGGGTGATCAAGTTGTAATGATGCTGGTGCATGATCAATGGTTGATGGAGATTGACCTGTGATTCGCCACATCATGATATAGTGTGTGAATAAGAAATGTTGTTATGTAAATTCACTTGTGGGTTGAATGGATTGTAGGGATCCTACAATCAATTAAATATATACTTATTTGGACTAAGAGTTGTAGACTATATTTTTTATAGTGGTATTTAAGGTGATAATAAATCTCTGATTTTGATAAATGTGAAAATTTAGTTTTTCTAAATGATTCCCACTCCATATAATATAATCTAAAAATAACATGCAATGTGCTTCATAGATGTGGAACTAAGATAAATACAGCTATAAAAATGACATCATTTAAGTGAAAATGTCACATATCACATGACCATTGGATTCTTTAATAATGTACAACTTATCGGTATATAGGCATATGCATGATGAAAAAATGTGATGAACATTGTATATGTGTATACCTCAGTACGTAGTAGTTAGAAAAATTCATATGAATGGCCATTTGAGAGAGTATATGGATGACCAATATCCATAATATAATAGTAATATCTATTGGCCATGGATCATAATTGGTGTTTCATTATACATCTTTACCTAATAAAATAGCTTGTATGAATCTTTTTTTGGTTGTAAATATATGTAATCATTTACTCATTCCTGTATATTTTTATACATTGATGTGTGAAAGATATTAATAATTAATGGTTCCATAAAGATGATTTTATCATTCAACATTTTTTAGTGTTTGGTGATATGTTTGGTAACATTTATATTGGTTAAGGAATTCTAGGTGTGATATATTCCAACCTGGTGCTTATAATAAACCACTATACAATTGTTGGTGGCCTTTTGGTCTCACTTTCGACCAGCTACTTGTAAGGATTCCCCAAAAGGGTCTAGTTTTGAACTATTGTTATAACTGAAGTTATTTGTATGACATGATATTGATGATTTTAGATCCATAATGATAGTTTTGGAAACTATGTAAATATTGTAAATGTGTTTCTTGTGTGGCTAATAGATTTTGGACTCCAATATTGGACCAAAAATTGGTGTATCCAATCTATATGTCATTGAAAACATTATTGTTGACATGGAACATATAGGAGATGTTTTTGTGAAAATATTGATAATGTAGAATAATGGAATATGTTGTTTTTACCATGTAATTCTGAATTAATATTCCCAAATACACTCATTGTCCATGATGCATATTTATTATTCAAGTATTGTTACATGATAATAACCTTCTGGGATTCAATAATAGGATAACTTTGAAAAACTCCATAGGGGTTTTGGTTTTTTGGAGGGTTCTATATCTGAGGAGGTGAATCAATGGGTTTTTCATACCATTAAACTACAGATTCATTAAATGGTTATACTGATAGTAATGATTTATTATCATTGAGATGTGATCAAAATTCTTCAGTCTTTGGATTATGTTACCTCACAACATTTATGGAAGGATAGATCCAAATATAGTTGAAGAATATATAGATGAAATTACATGACATTTTCATCTTCTTAAAATACCCCCATATCAGATGGTGGTATTAGTGGTGATTCATATTTATCTATATTTTGGGAGATTTTGGATTCATATTACTTAGGCCCATGTTGAGAAAACCGTATATTGATTATAGTATGACATTTTTTCATGGTTCTGTTCTATCTCGATGAGTTATGTATAGTAAAAATCTAGTGGAAGATGTTGATTCATTAGTGAAGCATTACAATGAAATTGTATTCTTCATGCCTGAAAATCCTTTCATGATAATCAACGGTTAATTTCGAAGCCAATTAATTGTACAACTACCGATTGAGTGTGGAATACGACAATATATTAGTGATGGATTGATATATCATCTTATTTCTACATATGATGTTGTTCATGAGTGGGTTTTTATGTTATAATTATTTCTTGATCAGAGGATAATGAGTGTTAGCTGATATAGTTTAAATATAGGTGCTCACACCTTTGAAAGATGTATTTGGTAGTAGTCACTAGGATATAATTTTGTGAGATGAAGTAAGAGATGATCCAAGGAATTGGGGTTTATAGTTACATGATATCATGATGATTCCAATCAATATTGAGAGAGTAAGAGTATATCTTTTAATGGTCGAGGAAATCTAAAATTGTATTATATGACCTACTATGTATCGTATAGAGGGAAAGTGGATAAATCACCCTGTTAGAGACAACATTTTGACTTGGGTGTTCTATGTGTTGCTACATGTTGAAGAGAAGTTGGATTAGATACTAGAGGTGTAAAAAGGTCTTTCATGTTTCTCCCACTACCAACAAGTGGTACCTACCATAAAAAAAGAGTTGGTGGCCAGGCTTGGGGAAATATTTTGAAAGTAGAGGCCTTCAATTTAGAGGATCTGCGTAAGACTGTAGGTATGATCTATGTCAGATATACCTTGGAATAATTACTGATATAAATATGTGAGAGCCACAAATCTCATTAAATGTATCATTTTTTAACATTGAGATTCTAGAGGATCCCATAGCAGGACCTTTTGACATGAAAATTATGACCAAAGGGGATTTAGAGACTACGCAGTTATGTTTATAGTGTGACATAACTCAAGGAAAATAGTTCCTCTTGGCATATATCTTTGTATTATTGATGAATACACACGATGTTTGCTTTTTATATGGATAGTTTAACCATATTTCATACTCTGATTAACTATTTCATGTTTAGATAAATTGATTTTATAGTCATAGAATAATATTTTCCTTAATGAATGACTAAAAAACACAGAAATAGTAATATTGACTATAACAAAGGAGGATAAAACTAATTCATCATTATACAAATAATATTAACATTGGTGTAGTGGATGTTATGGTTACTCAACTTCCTTTAGCGGAGGAAGAGTATGATATTTTCTTTCTATAGTATGTTCCACTATTACATCACCATTGTGAGATTGAGTTCAACATATTATTTCACTTTTAGACATCTAGAAAATCTATTCCAGCATAGAATATTTTTGATAAATAACATCATTAGATGATGTTATTGTTGGAAAACATTATACAAAGTGTTTTGTAAAACCCAATGTATCTTTATTGAAATCCTGATATTTATTTGAAGTAGGCATATGGGATAATGATTTTGTGTTTTTATAATCATTCCCTAAACACAATGACAATAAAAAAAATCAAATTCAACTAATAGGGATTTAAGAAAATCTAGACAATTTTATAGGGGAAATTTGGGTCTCAATAATAGAACATAGTTTATTTATCACCGTATCTGAATATAATTTTCATATATACATAACACAACATTATGATTTATATATGGAAATTATAGAGATTCTATTTTGAATGAAAAACTCATTAGTATTTTTATTGGGATTAATAATTAAGATCAATCAATCATTCATCATACAATTTTTTGGAATATTCATCAATGATGTTATACATTACATGGAATCTTATAAGGATAATTATAGAGATTTGATGAGGACGTGGGCATAATTTAAGGGAAAAATTATTATGGGATACTCTCAAAGAATTATTTCATGATTCTATATGTCCACATTTTGGAGCACTACATCTCAAAAAATGATGTTATAGGTGTTGTGATGAATGTTTATGAAATTTTATCTTGTTAAATAGCCTAGAGAGTAAAAAATTTTTGGAGATTAACTATTATTATAGGATACTACATGATACTGGATATTGAATAACCGTTGATATCAACACCCTTAATATTTTTAAACTGATCTAGGTAGCCTATGTTATGAACATATAGGTTATAATATTAATTTTTCGGCATTGAAATAGAGGTTAAATATAAACAACATTTCGATAAAACCATAAGTAGTTACTTGAAACACATTTTCATGTTATTTTTCTTGCACCGCATATAAATGCTAAATAATCAAATGGGATTTGGTGATAAAATATGTGACAAAATGCTAGGACATCATGAGAAAAACTATGTTAATAATGATATATATTATGAAAGAGTAAGCTTCACCATAAATATTTTGTTGATCTACATTGTGAATGAGAAGAATATCACTAATTATTACATAAATTTCCACGTTTATATCTTGTCATAGAAGTAACATATGTTTAAATAGATGTGATAGGTAGAGTTCTTATAGGTTTATGACATCAATAGAGTGTATGTTCTAATAAATGGTAATATTAGGATAAATTATCCAAGCATGATATTTTGTAACGATTTTAATAATGTTGAATTAATGGATTTTCCATCATTATAGTTATCTATAGTAGGTTATTATAGAGAATCATTCTTATAGTTGATGGGTTTTAGCACACCCCTACTACAGTGTGTTAGGGGGATAAATATAGAGTTAATGACAATGAGAACATTCTTTCTTATATATCAATTAGATATTCTCTTAATGGGTTTTTAGAATTTATGATGCACATCTATCATTTCATAGGATGGATGATGGTGTCGTTGACATTGCACTAGGAGAATTAGAGGGATATTATTACATTTTTAATGAATTGAATCTATGTTTGGAAAATATATTCCCAGATCAAATATAGTAGTTCCATTGGACAAGAATTAAGAATATTATATTCCATATTTTTCATCGATACATCACATGTTGACTCTTTATTGATGAGGAAAAGGCTTTGTTGGGAATAGATCAAGATCTTAATGTTATAGAGTAAATATTTATGATATATCTATATAATTTATGATTTTACTCCAATGAGAATCATTAGAATATGATAAAATTTATGTGAATATAGACCATTTCACCTTACATTGTTGTTTTTATCTATTCACAAGTATTTTTTTGGTCAGGATCATGGGATTCAATTATGGGAATAATGCTTTCTAGCATCATGAACATCCCACAATGATCATTTTAGACCATGGTGATTTCTTTACATAATTCCTATAGATAGGTTTGATAGAATCATTTGGGTCATAACTATATTCAACCATGAAATTACACCTATATACCAAAATCTAGATTGAGTGGAAAATTCTTGTTCTAGATGAAATTTTCTATGAATGCATGTGACATTTTTAAATAGATGGGAGGACGACTGACCATTTTTTCTGATTTCACATAAAAATAATTTACATTATATTATCTTTAAGTTATTATTTATCTCCATTAATGGGGGACCATGTTGGTCACCACTATTTTGTAATGATCTATATAAGTATACACTCATGGGTTTGTACTTTTTGTGGGAAAAATGTGTATATCATATACATGAAATAAAGTACTTCATAAAGCCACCATTAGTAATATGATGATCCATGATAGATTATTTTTGAGTATGATTATGGAGACCATTATTTTATAAAGATCTCTCTATGATATGGATTGTTACTTTATGGATGTAGAGGCACGATAATTATGATATTCGTCATCCCATTATAGATACTACATATTGTTGGTGAGGGGGAACTCCATTTATCCTTGAAAATACATTAACACTGTGTCTATGACATCATACATAGTTCAAAACCATATGTGAGACTGCATATCATAGCATGGGTTATCAACTAGTGGTATCTAGACATCAATGATGGTGATAACATTACAATTTAACTAATATAGATCGAGAAATAATAGAAGAATAACCTATATTTGAGAGGAACTTCCTCTATGCGAGGTCGATTAGAGAGAAATAATTTTTTTAGATAACATGGTATGGGAGATTATAGATTAGATCATAGTACCGTTTTAGTTTTTATTAAGATTTTATCTTTTCTATAAAAATATACACCTGGTGGGGGTAATGTAATGAGCCATTTTATTCCTAGTAAGACATTACAATATTTTAGAAATATCAATGACCAATGGGCTATGTTATCATGGTATTATGGTGCTCAAATATGTTAAATATGAATATAAAATAAAAATTAATTGTACTTTATCATGTGTATAATGATTTCTTAAAAACAGAATAACTCCCAAATGGATTCTTGGATCAAATATATGAGAGTTCAATAGAATATAGAATGTGAGAATTACCCTAGGTCCATCATATTAACTTAACACCTTGAGTGTTTAGGTTGAGTTCCATCATGTTCATAACAATAAATAAATGAAATTGTAAATTTATTTATACATAGTAATTAAAAAACTAGAATGATCATAATCAATAAATGAATGTTTATAGAATATATATAAGGTAATTCAAATAACAATATGGATTTATGAAAGATCTGTTTGAGGATATTTCATGGATGGTTAATGATTGATCCTAGATTTGATATAAGAGTTCCAATCAATGAACATATATATCACTAATGACTATGAGGTGGAGCCATTCCTCATCGTTGATCGATCATAATCCAAAGTAGGAGTTTGTTTTTTGGATTTGATACCTATTATTTTCTAATATTTAGAATTAGTAAATAATTATAATAATATAGATTCATAAATAATTGTTTGATTGAACGTATCATGTTATCTTCATATATATAGAAATTTATAATACATTTATTTGCATCTTGTTTATTCATTCTTCATTATAGTTGAAATGAATTAAGGAAAACCCAAAAAATATATTTGCTTCATTACATTTATTGCACTATTTTATTTATCACTTATATGTTAAAAATTCCTTTCCAAAATTATCATTGGATTATGGTTCCAATACTACTTGGTATAAGAAAATTTCATGTCGATTATTTAGTGAATATTATTTTCAAATTGGATTTCTGTTTCTAATTTATTATTAGTTCAAGGTGAGATGATGTGGTGTAATTATGTAGCTGAGTATTTATTGAATAAATTTTATATATTTTTATGTCAATCATGTAGTGACGGTGTGGTTCAATGTGAGATCATTATTGAAAATAAGGTAATTTTTTAATCTATCCACCATTCAGTGAGGGGATCCACTTGACTTTGATCAATGATTAATAAAGAGTCTCACAATGGTTTCTGTGGGGTTAGTTGTTTGTTGAGAATACTCATAGGGATTCATGATTACTAGAAAATACATGACTACATGATGTATAGTCTGAGAAAAACATGCATTATGGTGCACTAATGCATCTCTAATGTTTACCAAAAGTGAAAAATATCACATGTCATATAAAACATGTCTCATTCCATGTGACCAATCGATAAAGTCTTGATGTCTACTCTAGGTTTACAAGTGTGTAGACCTAACTAGGCATACATGTAATAATAGTCTCTAGGTGAACATACCGGAATTCATACATGGACATGTACATGTGCACAATCTGAGTACACATGTATTTTCCTATTATACATGATAACCATCCAGGTTAAATGTACCTAGATATGATATAGACACCCATTTTTATCATACCAACTAAAAAAATGTAAACAAAATGGAATGACATTGTATATAGAGGAATTAATTTTGTGTGAAATGGTGATATGTGGTCATACCAGAGGATGAAAGGGCATGTTACGTACTCATAGAAGATGTTTTTTTCATATCACTATGGTAGGTTGGTAACCTCCTAATACTTAGTGTGGATCAACTTCATTTGGTTGTTTCCCCTTTGTTTCATCCCCTTGATATAAAAAATGTTTAATCACTTACTAATTATTTGATTGTGATCCCTTTTTAGGGTCAATTCCCTAATACTGTTTTATGAATCTTCATAAGTGGTTTGAGGTTAGATCATCTCTCATTCCATAATTTTATTTATTTGGGGTTTGAGGAATCATAATTACTATCATTCATGTGTGTATGATCGGGTATGTAATAGGTTATAGTTGGTAGGGTAAAATACACGCCAATGTCCATCGTGATAACCCATATCAATTTATCAATGTATATAGTGATCCAAAAATTATATCTTTCCTGAGTCATAATGATAATTTAGTCTCAGATGATATGTATCATTGATTGAATAGATCCAGGAATGATTTCTCATGGATGAGATTCTCTGTCAATACTCGATAAGAATTTTATGATTGGTAGAATGGGTGGCACATCAATTTGATTTTATGTCTATCATTAGTATCTATGGGGGTTATTTTTTCTAAGGGTCAAATTATGATGGATATAACGTAATTATGATGATATTAATACACTCTCAGTACAATATATTTTTTGATTTTATAGTTCCCAAATTGTTATTATTGTACTCATACAATTATGCGATCATTCACACTTGTTATATGTTTTAAACATGTTACCAATTTTGATGCAGTATATAGCATACCAATAGTATGATGAACATATTGATAATGACTTACAATAGTGATATTTTAGTGACTGACATACAATAGTTAATGATATGGGATTTAAAAGATACAAATCCAATATTTTATAGTTATTCAAACTAATATTTACAGTTTGAGTGGGCCTGTTTTGGGTTAATTATTCTTTCTAGTACATCTTTTTCTCTGGTGTGGGATAGATTTTCTAGAATCTTTATTCTGTTAGAAATGTGTTACCTTTTAGAATTTTTTTTGTGTTTACAAACCTATTGTTGTGTGAATGTATTTAGGATAAGTCCTACCTTGTGTGAAATATTCATACATAAAACGTATCCCTAACCCTTGGAAAATATTAGGTATTCTTTGGGTGTCACACTCAGCTTACCTCTTTGAAAAATGACCTGGTAGGTCAATTTTTTCTGATTTTATTTTAAAATATTATAATTATGGGGTTTTAATTTGTCATATTCCTTCATTAGATTTTATTTAATTAGATATTAAATCATTAAACCTGGGTATGGGTAGATTATACTCAATAGAAATAATGAATTCCAATTGTCATAACCACTATACATAAACAGTTTTATGAGTGAATTTAATATAGGTAAATAAAATTTTAGGAATTTATATAATTTTTCAAAATTCATATATTAAAATTTATTTAATATTCATAATTACTAATTAAATAATTATATCCGTATTTTGTTTCGGTATATTTGACCAATAACATGAACAATGATGCAATGTTTATATTAAAAGTGATTATGTAATTTTATATAATTATAATTTCATGTAATACTAATTTATTTTTTAATTTTTAATCATTATAAAAATTATATATTATTTAAATTTATAAATATATATATTTTATATATATATATATATTTATATTTATATATATATATTTATATATAACCTTTCATCTATTAAAAATGCTTAAACTAGTTTATCTAAACACGTTTTTTCATGAACCATATTTTCATCCATTAACTAATAATATGAGACAAAAAAATCATTAAAAAAATTATTATACTATAATTAATAATTACTTGATGATTAATTTCATACCAATATGTGAGTTTAGAACATATTTCTCTCAAACTCGTATGTAATAATCAATTGAAAAAATTATAGCATTTGATTAATAAATTATTAAATATTTCTGTAATCTTACTATGAGAAACGTATATAAATTAAGACAAAAATAAAAATATATGTGAATAAGGAATATAAATTTTTAATTAATATTATTTATTTTATTTTTTTGTCACTTAGATCATATTCTATTATGAGATATTTATAATGAGTAGTTTGTTGCCTAAATTTAATATTTCTGATAAACATTTCATATCATTCATAAAAGTGACATATATATGGAATAATTACTTCCACATAGATTTAATTTAAAATATTATTATAATTACACATATTTTATTAACCACAATTTAATATATATGTATATATATATATATATGAATTATTATTCCAATGTTATCATGGATTTTAGTGTCATTAAAAATTAATATTTCATTATTGAAATATGATACATATTAAATTATAGTTTTCTTTTTGGGATATATATTTTTTCCATGGATTTAATTCTACATAATTTTCATGAATCCTACGGGAAATAAATATCTACATTGATATAAATTTATAGGGTTTTTATACACAAATTATTAATTCCATTATGTAGTTTAAGAAATCAATTTTCTTTTCAGTGAGTTGTTTAGAAACTTTTATGAACATAATTATATAATGAGTTATTTATATAATATGTTTTTAGTTAATAAAAAATTATATTACTCTCTAAGATGAATTATTTTTTAATTAAAATAATCATATTATTTAATTTCTTTTGTATAACATATATCATTGTTCATTATAATTTCCATTCACATTAATGATGATTTACCCTCCATGTTTATATTTCCCTTTCCATAGAATGATTACAAAAATCATTGAAAACAAAATTAAGTGTTATATCATATAACCATTGCATTTCTAATTTTATCGAGTCAAATTAATATTTTTTAACCTTTTTACGTTAATGGTTTTCATAAAATGGATTTTTGAAATATTTTATTTTATTTTATACATTTATGATAATATTAATTATGGTATACTCCCTATTCATTAATAAGTAACTATATGTCCTTAGAAATATCTACTATTGAATATTATTTATGAAAATATTTTTTTTTCAAAAAAATAACTTCACTTATTGAATCATTTATGTGTTTTTAATGTTTTTGTAATATGATTTCATTCTGTATATTTAATTCTCTATTAATACAATACATTGATTTTATAAAAGTGGATATTTTCAAATATGATGAATGTTATATTTTTAAAATAAAATTTTATTTAATGTATTTTTATGATTAAAATATGTTAATATTATAATTTTTTCATTATAAAAAATAATAATTATTCAATGAAATTAAATTTCATGATTATATATATATATTATCTATAATATTTTTGTTTTTTTAAAACATGGAATTTAAAAATAACTTTTATCATTCCAAATTGTACAATGTATATTGTTCTGTAATTTGTTCGAATGTATTTCACCTAATAACATTCTAAATTTGAATTTTTTATTGATGTTGTTGAACTATAAAGAATATATAATTTTATTAAGGAAGGTATCAAAGGACATATTACATTTTAACTATAGAATATAATTTGTATATACCTCATCCTCAAAATTTCTGTGTGATTACTAGATTGTTACTTAATAACATTGGATAAAAATTTAATCTTCATTAGTTTATCATGTATTTTCCTATTTATGGAATTATAAATTTTTTATTTATGTTATTTCATTTCAATATGGAATGAAAACTAAAACACCAAGACCAAAAATATACTAAAATTGTTCCCGAAAATTACACACCGCACTACCACAAATGATCCACCACATAATCTATATGTTTCTGATTAGTGACATAGGAGTATAAGGTTATCATAAAACGATATTTCCCTCATTCTAGAGTATATTAATTGTTCAACTGAAATAAATCTCTTAACAAATGAAAAAATAAATAGTCTTTAAACCAAAATAATATATCATTTCTTAAGATAATAATAATATTAAAAAAATGGAATAAGGAATATAATAGTAAACATTGACAATAAGATAGAACATAAAATAAAGGGAAAAACCTAAAGAAAGTATAACCCCATGAAGTACCATATTCTATCCTTGATCATATCTCCCATGATTCTACAAGGATAGAACCCTTTTAGAATCTTCTCAATCCATTCCCTAAACATGTACTTTGGGACCATATTAAATCTTCTTAGGTACCCATATTCCATGTCTTCCTGAGAAATGTGTGAGAAAAATCATAGTTAGACACCACTAATGGTGTAAAAAAACAATATAGTCACCACCAGTAATTAATATTAGTTCTAAATATAAAAAATAAATCACCAATAATAATTATATTATGATAAAAAAGAGCAATGTAAATCATAATATTATAAGAAAAAAATTCGAGTATATGGTACCCAATTCATCAATTTCAAGTGATTATGATAATGGTTGAAAATTTATGGCCCAATCATTTTATTATAAACAACTACATATAATTCAATTTCATGTAGAACAAAAGGAATCCACCAAATGATAATTACAATTCCTTCATAGTGGTTTCCATGAATATTAATTTTAATGGTATATACTAAAGGGATCCCCTTAAAATGAATATGCATAGTGATATTGGAATACTAGCTCAAACCGATTCTAATAGATAAAAATACATATTGATCATAATCTTGGGAGTTAATCCCATGACATCAATAATTGTTTCTCTAGTAATCCAAATTATTAATCATTATAATTGTGTAATTATAGTAACTACAGAAATCGAAGGGGGATTCACCACATATATTTCATGATGATATATCTATGTAGAGTCCAATAATTCTGATGAGTAATTACATTATACAAAGAATTGTTGAATCAAAGAAATTCCTTGATCTCAAAATTCATATGAACCTCAATGTGGAATAAAATTAACATGTAGGGAATTACATTCCAATGAAACTCATATAAAAATAATGATGTATATCTAATGAAATAAAATTCACATTTATTTCAAAATGAATTTATAGTAATGCCCGATAAATTCAAATTTTCATATAAATTTCCATTAAAATACAATTATTTAATACATAAAAATAAATAAAAATATTATACATAGATAGAAAAAGATAACCACATAGGTCATTAATGATATAATAATTCTATCACCATAAGTTAATATGAATATACCATTAAATTAAAAAATATTTCTATGTATAACATGATCATATTAATTTAGTTGTTTTATTGGTCATACTAGGTGACCACAATTATCTTTAAAACATTTAAATTGCCAATGGGAGTAATAGAATACCTAGATATCTCAAAATAAAAAAAGGGGAAAATAAATTTATAAAAACAAAAAATATCTCATTAAGGTTCCACTAAATCCTCCGCGCCTTCCTATGACTATATTTGATCACCAAAATCAATAATAAAACTAAACTATTTTATTAATTACTAATGGAATATTCTGATTTGATGGAATGACTCTATATGAAAAATATGAAATAGAGGGGAATTATATTATGGTAAATATATTATACTACAAACATTTATCAATGATTTTGATTTTATTTTAGTGGGATAACTACTATTACAAGGCCCACTAAATCTCATGTCATAAATAGAGAATCCAACTATAGCAACACTAACAGAAAAATTATTTTTACTCCTTAAATAATGTTAATTAAATAATTAAACTAAACTAAATAAAATTTCAATTCCAACTAGGAGAATAATCCATAATTTAATTAGAGTTAAATATAGTCACTAATCCATTACATACCCCTGACAAAAAACCATTCCAAGTCACTAGGTGTAAATGTTGACGACGAAGATGTTGAATTTAAAATTATTGATAACCAACAATTAATGTGTAAGTTAAACATACCATAATTGTAAATACACATTTCTACATGAATATTTCATATTTTCATGTCCAATATGTAGAAATAATATGATACACATGATAGATCGATGATTATAGCAGAAGTAATTGCTAGAGACAACCCAAAATGAAGGTACTCAAAAAAAGGGTAGTTGAAGGTGAAGTGTAAAAGAATCCCCCCAAAGAGAGGAGAATAACCATAATTTTGATATAATATAAATGATTCCATTCTAAATAGTGGATAAAATATATAAGGTGGAATCCCATGACCATACTAGTGGTTCACACATGTAGATGTATGAAATATGATAAGGATGGATTAAAAACTAACACAAGAAAGATGATATTTTTCAACATTTAATGAGATACATGGTTTGATATCATGATATTAAAAAATATTCACCAAAATTGATGAAACTATTCCCATACACCGATTATGTATGGTTGAGACACAATTTTACAATCTTTGGGTCAATAGTGTGACAAGGTGGGTCCATAGTTTTTATAATTTCATAATTTATTTAAATACTCTTAACATCCAATTCTAATAATATATCTAATTCCAAATATATCAGACCTTGAGATGTTTTAAAATATTTTTTCTGAGAAAAAATTAATTTAGTTGAAGGATTTCAATATATACTACCACATATTATTCTTCCTTTATATAAAAAGGCTATTCTTCCTGATTCCCAAAAAAATTATCATACAGTATGAAGAACACTTTTTTTGGATTCTGTTACACACAATTCAATGTTCGTTCAACAAATTTCAGTACAAGAAATACTATGTTCTACCAAACAATATTATATATTTAATATTTTTATTAATATATTATTGTAGTTAACCCCAAGATGTTGTAATATATTTTATGAATAATATTTAAAATGATTTGAAAACATGGATAAACCAACCGTATAAAATTAATACATTTATTATAAATTAATTTTAAATTAATGTAAGAACTATTTGACACTATTGTAATCCCTCTACTATGAAAAATAAACATTATTCAAAAAAATATTTTATGAAATTAAATTAAAATACCATTTATGAAGAATGATTTTGGTGGGATATTTAATTTATATATTCAATTTGATTTTATAGATTAATCATATGAACTTACAATTAAAAAAGATATTAACAAATCCATCATTATTCTTTAAAAAACTCTATTTGTTTCTATAAAATATATTTTACACCTTCTAATGGAAGAATTGTTTGAAAACATAATATTTTAAATTATTAATTTTTTATTTGAAGAATTAAATTAAATATTTGAAAATTTAAAATAAATATGCAATTTTTGTGAAATTGATATTTATTTTTTTGAGATGTATCTTTTTTGATGAATATCTGAAAATAATGAATTTTAATTGAAAACTGATTTTTCATATACATTATATATATAGTTAGTTATTATTTATATTTTGTTTTATGGTATATTTAGATCCAGGATCCATTTTTTATTTCAATTTATTTTATTGGAATCAATTTCACATTGAAATTGAAAAAAATTAATATTTTGTTGTTTTATACTATAAAAAATGTTGTTTCATCACGTTTTTTTGAATTATTTTCAATATAATTTATCCACATTTGTGAATTTAATTTCAAAAAATTAATATATGTATTATTAATGATCTAAATAATTATAGTCTCAATATTTAAACTTATTTTTTTAATATAACAAATAGTGAAAATTGTTAAAATTAATTAATGTTATTAAGATTAAAATGAGGATTTAAGAATTACATACATTTTTGTTGAGAAAGTATTTACTCACATATTAGACTTTTGGTTAAAAAATTACTCAAATTAATAATAATTAGGCCAAAATTATCTAATTAATTATAGTATTAATTGATAAATTATCCATGTAAATAAAAATATGCATGTTACCTTATTAAAAATGATAAAGATTAAATTTACTA
This sequence comes from Viscum album, assembly GCA_963277665.1. Lineage (NCBI taxonomy): Eukaryota > Viridiplantae > Streptophyta > Magnoliopsida > Santalales > Viscaceae > Viscum > Viscum album. The sequence goes on along the minus strand of OY728157.1, from coordinate 1,749,168,304 downwards.
AACCTAAACACTAAGGAACAAAATGAAAAAAAAATTCTATATTTTGTGATGTATGCATTATTCAAACATAATATCTATTAAATAAATGTTTTTTAATTTTATAACTGTGCGAAGTAAGGCTAAAGACATAATAATGCATACTTTTTGGTATTTACAATAATTGCACGCCACCTCAACTATTAAATAGAAAATAACCCCTTTCACTTATTTAAAAATCGAAAAACCATTGGATCATCCATAAACCTCCAAAATAATCTCATAGAATCCATATAATAAAACCTTATTCATCAATATTATATAAAAAACCATGTATTTTGGTGAAAACCAAAAGTCGTTACTCGAAAAAAAATTTAGAGTTATTATTTGACCAATCTTGATTTTTTTTTTCTATTTATTCACCTTATATTATTTTCATATAATAATTATATATAATAATAATTATGATAATTATACTTATAAGTTATTTACATTATTTTTATGACCTAAAAATTAAAAACATACGAAAAATTGTATAATATGTCGTTGTTCATGTGTACGGTGGACTGGTTCCTCACAAATTATGGTCTTCCATTCTTCCTTTACCACCTCTCAAGGTTGTGAATAATGATTGAGTTACTATTATTATAATGTGTATATATATTATAATTATGATGAATTTATTTTTATGTAATTATTATATAAGACAAACCTTTATAATTTCTAGTGTTTGGGAATATGATAACTTCGGTTGTGGATAGGTGGACTACCATATTCTCAATGCGCTGTGATTCGTTCATGCATTACATTAAAAATAGTAATGATGGTTTTAATAAAAATAATTTTTTTGAAACAAATTTTACTGTATTGTTAATATTTATATAAATATATCATTCACATTTTCTCATACAATACGACAATAAATAAAGTCAATTTTCCTAAATTCGTGTGAGCTATAGGTTCCATGAACAGTGTATTTCATTTTCTATCAATAAATATAATGAATTTCTTTAAAGATGTGTGTAATTAAAATATAATATATTTAAATAATGGTTTAAATTCTTTAAATAATTAAATAATTATCTATGTTACAGGAACAAGAATAAAAAGTTCAAACTTATATGAAACAAACAAAGTGGATATTAATGAAACATATCTTTAACAAAGAATAGATAAAATAAATATGTAATATAATAATATAATTAAATTATATATGATATTATATATATTAACATAGTGTTTTGATATATGTATAATAGATATAAATTCTTTATACAGTATGTTTGAACAAGTATAATGAACATCAATACTTACGGTATGGGGATTTCTAGTCTTACACTAATTTAGGATAGACTTATCAAATATTCATCACTTGTATCTTCTATGTGGTGTATATAATACCCAAGAATGTATTATATTATTTTAATCTAGAAATATATGGATATCTAAATATCGATTTTATGATCTCACATTCATAGTGTTTACAGAGAAAAAGTTTCCATGATGACAATGTAATTTTTTTCTAAATTTTCTTTCTCTTAGACACATGTTTTGTTATACTCATATATTACTTTACATGATGAATTTAATATCCATTGAAATGTTTTATCATTAATATAATTATTTTTAATATATTTATATCTTATTTTAATTTTATTATCTCATTAGTATTTGGAATCATTGATTACCAAAGTTGTAATAGTATACAACTACAATTTCATCGTTTATCTTGATTGTTTACGATTATTCTTATGTTAATGAAATATTGGGAATAATATATAAATAAATATTAGTAATTTTATTATATTATATTTATTTTTTATTTATTCATGTATTATTACCATTTTTTTACACATTCATACATAATCTGATTGATAAATGTTATTATAAAATACGATCTTATTTCTTTCTTTTTTTCTGAAAATTTGTATTCAATAATTTTTTTCTAATAATGTTTTCATAAATGTATTTATATATTTCTATGTTAATTTTTTACCCATATATTATAAATTAAATTTATTATGGGCATAAAAGGAATCCCGTTGTATTTTAATGATCATGGTACTTTTAGAAACATTTTATGGTGGTAAAGGAATATTCTTGTATATTCTGATTAACCTGGCATCATGACTGTCACATCCATAGAGATTTATTTGATTCTTTAGAAGATAAATTTCAATTATATTTTTACCAAAATAATTTAAAATCATTTTTTGAGTCATTTTTTCAATTTAAAATATGTTCAATTTTTTATATCAATTTTTATCCGGAAAAGATATTTTCATGAAGAAATATTTTAAATGATGTTTCAAAATTATTTTCCATCTAAGATTGAAACCTTTGTTGTTAATAATTATTCAATGGGAATATTATTAGTGAAATAAATTATTATTCATTTTTTTAGCGTTTCCTGATTAATGTGAATTTTTGATGAAACATAATTCACGTCCAAGAGTTATAATATGATAAAAATATTTTGAAACCCACTTCCTTTCACTAGTTGTTCTATTAATAAATTATTATGAATCATATCTATTTTCCACAAGTAATAATATGATGAAATATATATGATACCCATTTAATTTCATGGGTTATGAAATGTTGTTTATTAAACCAATATTTTTATTGGTTCATGTTATGAGGACTTAATTACTTTATTTTGGAACATGGATGAATGATTTAATAATGTGATGGGTGGAACCTATATTCCCCTAAAATTCATTGGTCATGAGTGAATTTTTTATGATATAATTGGGTTCATTGGAGGACAACCCATAAATGTAACAAATGGACACATATGAGGAAATCCCATTAACATAACAAGAGGGTACATATGAGTTCATCCACAAAGTACAACAATAGGGTTCATGGGAGGGTATACCATGATCTTAACAAAATGGTACATAGGAGGGAATCCCAATACATCAAAAATTTGTTATATAAGAGGGTATCCCTATACAAAAACAATATTGTATATGGGAGATATTTAAAGAACGATGTAGGTACATAGGTGAATATCCCAAACCTACAATGTTATGAAGGTCATTGTAGGTGGACATGCCATAATATTTTCATTGGTTATTTTTAATCTATAATTTCATATCTTAATCCAATGTGATGTGGTCATAGATCATGTTATTTGATTCCCTATGATTCAAGCCCTGTTATTTAAAAATATTCATGACATGACTCTTTATTAAGATCATTGATATTTCGGGTATGATCGTAGAATGTTATTTTCATGATCTTAGACCCTTATTCCCAAGTAATTTCTATGAAAATACATTTATTTAAAATTGTTCCGCATAAAATCTTACAGTTTCTTAGATTTTCATTCACATGACATGGAGAGAAGTTTAATGTTACTATCATAAATGAGAATATCATTATTAGATATGTTGATTATTTGTCAGCAATTTAGGAGATTATTTTATCATGCTTCCAATGATGGTACACTATTATATTTCTCATGTATTTAATTTAATAGTGTTCTAAATATTCAACTAAAATGATATAATACCCATGTATCATATGAATGGGTCTCTATATTCAGAATTAATGTATTGGTTTATTCAATTTCTAAAAACCAGAATGTGAAAAAATTACATATATCCCTAGGAACATTCCGAAGGATATGTCTTGGGATATATAAAAGTATAATTATAAGGATGAGATAAAGTATTTGAAAATGTCCTTGATAATAGGTAAAGGAACAAAAATATGTATTATGTTTTGTGAATATGACCACAACATATGTAATTCCCATGTAAAAATTAATTGTTTAGTTTATAGTAATATTTTTCACCCGAGGATATTATAAATAGTTGAATATATTATGTCTGGAAATTATGGAGATTTTTCAGATGGATTTCAAAAGGGGGAATATCGAAATTCTAATCCTCAAGTTTTTATGGGTAATTCATTCTTCTTATAAAAAGGTGTATACAAGTGACATATTAAATGTATACGTGGTTCTAATAGTACTTTTTATTTAAAACATGATATCCATGATTAAATTGGGGTGTATGAGTGTTAATATATGATTAATATTTCATACTCTATTTAAGATGTGTCAAGGAATAATATGATGGTTCATAGTTAATGTTTTGAAAAAGAAGTGTGCTGATTAATGTGTATATGTATTCAAATTAAAGAATTATGTTATATTAATAATTAACTCTATGTTTTTCATTATTATATAATAAAATATAATTAATGGTTATAAATTCATTGAAAAGTAATATAATTTAATTGTGATATGTTTCTCAAGTGAAGGTAATCATTAATGTGTTTTTTATGGAGACAATTTTTTTTCTGATTAGATAAAAATACGACCGATATAGATAATGTTAACCAGACATTATTGAAAAACAAAGAACTGATAATATATTTTTTTAAAATGTTTTTTTTCAATAATTAATTATTCTTACATCATATTTTGGCTTAGAAAATATATCTTGTATTCTATATAAACAATGAGTAATAATGCATTTTTTTAGTATTGTAATTTCTGATATTAAAATGTTTCAGATTCAACTCAACTTCAATGTATTCACATGTTTATTACATGATATAAAATATATAATTTATTATTTGTGTCAGACCAATGTAAAGATGGTTTTGAGAAATTAATTGATCTTCTTTATGTAATATTCAATTTTCATAAATCTAAAGGGTAAAATTTTTAAAATCATTTCATTAATGGTTTAAGATTATCTTTAGATGATGATTTATAGAATAAAGTATTTTCTCACTATATGAGGAATAATTCATATTTTATAAATATAGATACTATTTTTTTGTTAATTCAACTAATTAGATATGGAATGAATTATTTTTTAATTTATGTATATGATGATTTGTTAGTGCTTTTTTCATAAAAGAATCTCATGTATTTATTGGACTAAGAGTCGAAGTATAAATTGATCAAAAAACCACTATAGGGTCAGATTGTTTGTATATAATGGACGATAATAATGTAAATATTTTCATATTAAAAAATCACCACCTTTATGTAAAAGTATCTTGATTTATAATTTAGTCATGTTATCATCCTTTTTTAGGATGTGAATGAACCTTTTCAATCCACTATGATTTATGGATTTTTCATATTTATTTTTCTCTTGATAATGTTCTCAAATAACCCTCCATAAATATTTGGGAATTATTTTAATGTTACATAGGAAACTTTTAACTTTCAAAATATGTTATCCATTGTGGTATCCTAGTTTTGAGTTACATTGTTAAATAGTTATGCTTCTGACATCCATTTTCACAGAAATAGTCTAATTAATTTTTATGATTTTGGATTCAAAAAAAAGTATCGTTGTATTTTTAAAAAATTCATTACCATAAAATATTTAGAGGCTGAAAAAAACATTAATGGGTACTAATTTAACACACTATGTTTTTTTGAATTAATTTTTTTACGAATTAATTTTTTTTCAAATAAATTAAAATTTATTGATGTTTTTAATTTCACACTAAACCATTATATTGTCTCTTTATATTAAAATACATATTATTATTTCTATATAAATTATACATATAATATCTTTTGGTAATTAAATAAATATTTTTGGATTTTGTAACAAATAATTATATGTTCCATCAACAACATGCATTACAGTAATGAATAAGTTCTACCAAAAAAAATTCCTTTTAATAATATTATTAAGAGATAATTATTGTTACCACCTATACATTTTAATTGATTTTATTAATAATATTAATAAAACATTTTAAAATATGTTTACACTTGTATAAAAAATAATCATTTTGTTTTGGAATAGTTATAAATCAATGTAAGAACTATTTGAAATTATTGAAATTCATTTTCTAGGAAAATGATTTTTCAATATAGAAACACATTTTATCTCAATAAATAAAATAAAATAGTTTCCATGAAATATTTTAATGTAATTTATAATAAATATAAACAATATGAGATTTAACTGTCATTGTATTATTTTATGAGTTAATAGATTATAATAAATCCAACATATGCTTAAAAGAACTCTAATTTTTCTAAATCGATTTTCAGATAGCATTTAACATAAGACTCTATTTAAAAGCATTTTTGGAAAATATTAAAATTTTATTTTGGAGAAAAATATTCATATTTTATATATGATTATAATTTTTTTCTTTCAATTTATGATATATATATGAGAATATAGAGTTTTTGGTGAATAGTAGAAAATGGAGAATATTAATAGAGAACTGAATTTCAATCTAGTTATATATATATATAAACTGTATTCTTATTTGGTTTTAAATTATATTTACATAAAATATTATTATATTAATCTTATTTAGATAATTGGAATGATTTTTTAAATAAAATTTTATATAAAAAGATTTCAAACCATTGATCATTGGCTTTATAAATCCCGTTGTTTCATCCCATATGTGGGACTCATTGTAAATTTAATATTTAAAAATATGAAAATTGAATTTTGAAATATATATATATATATTTAAACAAAATAATATTTATATTATAATATGCTTAACTAAATCTCTGACTATATTAAATAGTCAATACATTCAAAATTAATTATTGAGATTAAGGATAAAAGGGTTTGACGTAATACATGTGTTTGCATTAAAATTAAATTTTTAGACACATTGGGTATGAATTTTTTGAATTGTAAGGAATATGTAGAATAATTATGTAAAAATTATATAAGTATTAATTTTTTAATTACATTATTATGGGATTAATTACCTAGTCAAATGAAAAGATACATGATACCTTAATAAATATAACAATTATAATATTGTGTAAACATAAAGAATATGGAGAAAAAGTATAAAAATTACTTTTTTCTGGTGTGGTGTATGTTTAGTTATCTGATAAGTCCAATACAATCCATAATATTACCATTTTTTATTCAAAATAGGTAATTTGGACATCTCGATAGTGATTAATGTTTGGTATTTACAAGAATTAGACCCCTCCTCCACTACCAAATAGAACACACCTTCCTCGTTTACTCAAAACAAAAATAATCACATTGTATCATATGTACCCTAAAACAATAAGCTAAAAACAACTATAATATAATCCTATATGTATGACTATTGGAATAATGAAAATAAAGGTCACCCTTTGGTGAAAAACAAAACCTGTTACCCAAAGAAAGGGAAAAGTTTTTCAAAGAGAACATATGTTTTATTTCATTCTAAACCCATTAAATTATATTTATAAAATTATTATATATTAAAATTAATATCCTAAATATATTGATATTTTTTTATTAAATTTAATAATAAAAAATCAAACACTTCCACCAAATCAGATACTCAATCATCATTTTGGTTCATGATAGACTACCCCTTCGTGTATAGATGTCGTTCAGTCATCAATTAGAACCTCTCATGGTTTGTAATATTAGTGAATTAATATTGTTACATGATATATTTACATGATATTAAAAATTTATTTATGCATATTTAATTATTATATAATACATACCTAAATTCTTTACATTGTGTGTGGAATAAGATACCATCATTTCTGGAAGTGTGGACTATTGTCTCTTCGATGTGACGTGAATCATTCACACATTACATGGAAAGTATTAAGGATGGATTTAATGTTAATATGTGATATATTTTAAATAATTATTATTCGGTATTTTTAATACATATATATGTCATTTACATTAATTTTTTCAATATAATAAGAAAAATGAAAATGGTGTTCATGTGTACGTACGCCCTACCCTCTCTATGAATGGTTATTTTATTCGTATGAATTAATTTTTTGAGTTAATTTAATGACATATGAAAATATGAACCATTTTTGATGAAAAAAATTATAATTCAAAACATGAATGAAAAAAGAATTTATTACTCAAACTACAACATTAACATTGAATTTTTTTAAAGGGTAATATGAAAACACTATTAAATTATGTATCGAATTATATATATGAATACGATTATATTATATATATATAATAATATAATATTTATTAATCATGAGCTTATAAAATTTATGGATAAATTCAAGAATTATGTTACAGTAATTTCTAGTATCACTTTTATTTCTCTGAGACTTATGATATATTCATCAGTTGTTTTTTTATGTGGGTCGTATACTATAACGACCCAAAGATTAATTAATGAAAATGGTTCTTGAACTGATTAAATTTATTATTATTTAAAATTTTTATATAACACATTTGTACATCTTATTATTTTAAAATACCATTATGAATTCTTACCATTGTTAATGTATCCCTTGAATAGTGATCACATGATTATAATAAATATTGGGCTTTAACAAATAAAATTTACTCAAAATAGGAAGTGATGGCCTCATACAAAATAATTTCCCCATTTGAAGCCCTTTCTTAAGAACTCAAAAAGGATTTAGCATCACTTGGCTTTTCTCTTGACCATGCCCAGTCCATGATTCAACATGTTATGTTTGAACCGAATCGTATACGGGATAAGTGGAAGATAATATAGATTACAACCAAAGTGATGTTATTAAATCCACCGCAAGAGTCTATCCACCTTGTACACCATAATCATAGGTCTTATGTGGTTGGTATATGGGATAATGTGACAATACCCTAAAACTATGTTTATGTGAAATATTTTTTGTATAAAGAAAGCACATTCACTATTACTATGTAAATGGTTTTTAAAGAAAAAATAGTACTTTTTGATAATACTCAATTTAAAAAAATCTATTTTTATTAATTAATGGATTTTTAATTGAATAATATTCAATAAAAGATTACTACTAAATTAATTTTTATTATATATAAATTATTGTTTAATTTTTATGAATGCAATGGTATTTTTTAATATGGTATGATTGATATTTTTTTCCAAAACACATTAATTTTCAACAAATGTCGGTTTTTATTTCTAAATTGAAAATTTAAATATTTAGAAAATGATTTATATAAAATTAATATAATGTTGTGATTAAAAACATTGAAATTAACTAACGGTGATTTTTCCATAATTTTCCGAGAGAATACATTTTTTTGTTAAAAATTAAACACCGTTTAGATATATAATTTGTTTTAAAACATCATAATGTCTCAATTATGATGAAAAAAATTACTATAAATTTTTTTTTCGGTCACTATATGTTTTTAGCTTAAAATAATGTGATTTTATATTTGTTTTATAAATATTATGAATCCTTAGTGGACCCTCCAATGCTTATAAAATATTTTAACCTTTTCATATGTTTTCTTTGAAAGTATCACTCATATCTACATAAGAAAGAAAAATATATTAATAATATTTTCCATTTACCATATAACATAATTTCTTCCTCTCCCCTATGGAAAAATGATAGGAAAAAAAAACTGGATGGTTTTTTGTTTTGATTAGTTTAATATGTATTGTCCAAAACATAAATAATAATAAATTCCCTCCTGTTTCCTATATAAACCATCTCAATTTACCATTAATATTCACTCAAAACCATTTATGTTGTACCAATCACTTACCTCCTATCACTAAAATTCTCCTAAGGAACATCATGTTTCATGGAAGCCTCCCTCAAGCCACTCCCAAGCCTTTGGTATCACACTTCCATGTAAGGAATTTCTTCCATCCTCATTATTGTACAAAACTTCTATAGTTGTTATACCCTTTAATTTTCTATTAAAAATATTTATGTATGTTTTATGAACCCCCATAAAACTCTCTTAATGTTTGAAGTACAAGAGGGAACTTTCTCTCTCGTTAATTCCTCCCAAAGACACCTGTAACCATACAAATATTTAAAAGGAAATTTCAATCTTCTAGTTTACCTTCAAACAATTATTTTAAATTATACATGTAGATTCAATAACACATTTTGGGATATTATGTTACATGACCCCCTTACATTCCATTTTAATTATAAATGATTATATAACCCATTATCTTTCATCTACCCATTTTATATTTTTTTTATTTGACATCGTTATGTTTCTGATGTTACACCAAAATTTCCATACCAAAATCATCCTGTGAGTGAATACCATTCCCATTTTTCTATCAAGGATATTCTTCATTTTTCACAACTACATGTTTATTGAGAATTACATTGATATATTCCACATCTTTTATTCATGGAATAAATTACGATGTTTAATGAATCCATGTTGTACGATCTATGTGTCGCATTTATCCATGAAATGAAATGTCTATAAAGGGTGAACCCTGATAGCACTCCAATGCATTTTGTAAAGATGTGTAACATGATATTTTAAATGAAATTAGGTTTTACTCTTTATAATAAAATGGAAATTATGATAATCATACTATATCATACCATTATGTCCATGTTTCTCTTGTGCCCCATTGATAGGATTTTTTTTGAACATTAAATATAATATTCATGTTATTCTTTGTTTACTCCTTTACTGGCCTATATATTTTACCATTTTCTTATTAATTCCCTCAGGTTATCTCATTCAATGCTACGTACGAAGGAATGTTGTGGTCAGGTAAAAAAAGTTTTCAATAAATATGTTGTCCTTTATGAACTAATATTTTATGAAATGTTCATAATTTCCCAAGACACTATACATCTCTATCCACGGAGTTGTATGATATTCATGTTTCTGTAATAAATCATGTTTATGTGTGTAATAAAGATAATATTTTTTATAGTTCATATTAGATGCTAAGTTTAGTTATTTATGGGATTTGAATTAGAAAACCCAAGTGAAAACTTTAGGGATTAGATTATGCCTAAAAAAATCCAATTTTTTTAAGTATATAGTAATTTGTTTATCAATAAAATACATCCCTATTAGGATAATAACATGTAGTGGATGCTCTGGGACAGATATATCTTGGGGTAAAACCTAAAAACACAGCATTGAGCTAGACCAGAACAAGAACTAGTGCATGAAACGAGCTATATTACACACTTGTTTACAAAACTCCCAAGAGATATTCTTTGGTAAATTAATAAGCTTATTATGTACCATTTTAAAGGGAGTAAACCATCCCCTGTGAATATATGTTGGGATTTAGCTCATTGATAACATTTATTGAATCCCATAAAATCATAGGTAAAGAGAAAAATGTAATTTTTAAGTTATCTGTTTTTGTAATTGGATTCCCATTTATGTGTTACTCATAAATATCTTTTTATTCAATACAATGATAGGTAATATGAGGACCCGAACTAACAACTGATATGAAAATCATTGTGATGACTGTTCAAATGAGATGCCCAATCAGATGAGAGCAGGAATCAAAAAAATTGTCACGATAATCTCTTAGTTAACTCAAGTTTGAAATAGAATCATGGGTCATGAATAATGTTTAACATCACCTATTAAATAACAACATGAAATTGAGATCATACTAATTCAAAGGCCTCATACATTTAAAGGATCATTAGAACCATCAATCGAAAACAATGGATCAACATTATTGAGAAGATATTTTACATCCTGCAACGTTATGAACAAGACAAGGTACTTATGGAAGCTTATAAAATAGAGTGTGAAGCTGATAAATGGTGTAAATTATTCAAAAATACGAATCATTAAGAGGAGATCAAGGCATTGGATTGATGGATTTCACAAAAAAACAATAAATATTTTCCTTACACCCTCTGACTTAATAAGGAAACAGAATTCCTTTCCCAAAAAAAGATGAATCCATTAGAGACTATAAGGAAAACATCACAAGGATTCCACAATATGCCTCTATCATTTTCATTAACCTGAAATGAAAGGTTAGCCACTTCCTGGGTGTACTAAAACCTAGCCTAGAGAATGCCCTTTTGATCTTTGACTTTGATAGATATGGTGATATATTTTTATGTAACCTCAAATTGAAAATGGAGATGAGTGAATCTCATGGTTATCTTGGTGATAAAAAGTGTATGGTTGAATTTATTTCTAGTGGTCCAATGGGAAATCCTACAGTTATAAGAAATTCTATCACCCCACATGAAAAAGGTGTGGAATGAAGAATCCTCCAAAATGAATACAACGGATGAGAAAATGATTTAGGTGTGAAAGTTAAGGGTGCCTCGAAATTAATTACTAAAAATAAAAATCCACTATTCTGATGGAAGATATAAACACTCTCTTCAACCCTCAACACATTTTTCATTTCATTAACTGCAATGAACCATGGTACTTTTTCAAATAGTTCCCTAAGTCATGTGTTTTTGGTGGAAACCGACATCCTCTAAGGGAGAAAGGGAGAGCATTATTCATCTCTACCGCTAATGTAAACCCTGAATAGAAGTAGTGATAGGTACAGTTGTTATTAATTCTACAATAGAGAATGTAATTTTTTATTATGGTTATAAACATTCTTTTATATCCCAACTCATTAGTAGAACAATCCCACCAACACCACAAATCATGGAAGAAAAGATGATTGTGGGAACATCAAAAGGGGAAATCATTACAAACCATCAATATAAAACCTACCCTCTCATAATTTTTGTTTTAAAATTTTCTAAAATCCTCGGAATACTCACTCTGTGTAATTTAATGAATTTCTTGGCTTGTAATGGCTTTCTCAATATCGAGACTATATAAATTTCCATAAGATTTAAATCACTCTCCATATGGTGATTTGACCATAGATTTTTTTCAAGTGTAATGAGTAGGATGAATCTTCATTATCACCATCATATCAAGTGGGGATATTACTTCCCAATGAAAACATGAGTCTTGTATAGATGATTGATACTAGTAAAGAAACTATCCTTGAAGACATACCTATTGTGAGGTAATTCACTGAAGTATTCCCCATTGAATTTCCTGGTCATCCTTCTAGAAGATATGTTGAATTATCAACTAATCTTATAACATAGGGATTTAAAAATATCCAAGACTCTATATATAATGGTTTTTTTGTGGAGAATTATGTGTTAAATAACATTCTACATGAGAATTTGGAGAAAGGGTTTATACTCCCATGTGCTTCCCCATGGGGTGCACCTGTCATCTTTGTCATAATGAAAGATTGGTCAATGTGCCATTGAATTGATTATCGTGAGACCAAAAAAATCATGGTAATGATCAAGTAACCACTACACCGAATTGATGGATTTATTTATCAACTATGTGGAGATCAATATTTATCTATATAGGATTTGCGGTCAAGATTTTCCATGTAAGTGTAAAGAAGGAGGATATCCCTAAGAATACTTTTCGTACAAGGTCTGAGCACTATGAATTCATAGAAATGTCTTTTGGAATCACTAATGCTCCCCCGATCAACATGGACTTGATGAATGGAGTCTTTAGTTATTACATAGAAAAATTCTTGGTATTTTATATATATGATATTTTCATATACCCATAAACATGGAGGATCACGAGGGAAATTGAAGAACTATATTAGGGACATTGTTTAAGGAGAATATATATGAAAAGTACATCATGTGTGAGTTTTGGTTGAAGGAAAAATCATTCCTGTGTCATATCATTAGAAGAAAAGGAATATATGTGGATCCCTGTAAGATAGCTATAGTTGAGAGATGGTTTTGGCCAACTTCTGTGGAAGATATCCATAGCTTCCGTCAAGTTGCTGGATATTATCACCGATTTGTGAGAAATTTATCACGATTGCAAAACCCTTTTACCAAGATAAATCACGATGGAGTCAATTTTTCTTGGAGTGATGAATGTGAAGAGAGCATTATGGAGTTGAAAATAAGTCTTATTATTATTCATTTTCTCACACTACCCACATGTGGACAAATTTTCATGGTATTCAGTTTTTCTTTAAACAAGGGCATGGGTTTTGTGCTTATACAATATTATAATGTCAATGCATATGATTCGGTTCATTTTAAAGTTCGTGATAAAAAATATCTAACAAATGATCTGTAGTTGGTTATAGTAATAATCTCTTTGATAATTTATCATAATTTCTTTTTTGGGGAGAAGTGTGAAATATATAAGGATTGCAAAACCCTCATGTATATTTTCACATAGAAAGAGATAAATATGTTCCAATGAATACGGTTAGTTCTGATCAAAGACTATGAATTCTCAATCTGTTACCACCCTGGGACACAAAATAAGGTGGCAGATGCTTTAAGTAAAAAGTACCTTACAATTATATCATTGATGAGACTTGAAAAGGTTACAATATTTTTGGATTTGATCAATATGGACAAGGAAATTATAAAGAATGGAACTTCATCAATCCTTTCACAAATTATTTCCCAACCATATCTTTTATAAACATTAACGACGATCAAATGGATGATGTTGGAAATCAGAAGAATGTAGAAACTATCTGAAAAGGGAAATCCTTAGAGGTCATTATCAATTAAAAAGAAATTGTAATATTTGGGTGAAGACTTTGTGTTCCATCATATCTGGAATTAAATAATGATCTTTGGGATGATTCAAATAGTTTGAAATTATCCATTCCCCTATGAAACACAAATATGTATCAGGATCTCTGAGAGCATTATTGGTGGGACAACATGAAGATGGATCTTGCAGAGTATACATCAATGTGCATGTTATGTCAACAAGTAAAAGAGGATAGGAAAAATTCTAAGGGGATGATGCCACCATTACCCATACCAACATGAAAATGATAGAACAACACCACTAAAATTTTCACTGGACTCTCAAAGACATTCAAAGGAAACAATGCTATTTGGGATTTTGTGGATCTTCTTACAATGACTACACACTTCATTGAAAATTAGAAGGATTTCGTATTTGATAAACTACCATGGTTATACAATAGAGAAGTTATAAGGTTTCCAAGAGTACCACTAACTATTATATCGAGTCGAGATCCATGATTCACCTCTATGTTCTGGAAGAGTTTCCAATATTCTCTAAATACTGAGTTGAACATCATTACAACTTATCATCCACAAACTGATGGCTAATCTGAGTGGACTATCCAAACAATTGAGGAAATGTTGATATCATGCTCAATGGACTTCAATAGAGTATGGGATGAACATATTCCTCTTTTTGTGTTCCCTTAAAGCAATTGTTTCTACTCAATCATCAAAATGGATCCTTATAAAGCCCTTTATGAGAAGAGGTGCAGAACACCAGCCTTTTGGGATGATGTTGGGGAGCAACAACACATAGGTATAGAATTGGTTGAAGAAATTATGGATAAGGTTATGACCATTTAAAATCAAATTAGAACATCTTAGAGTAGAAGAATTATTTAGGAAGATATTCATCGACGGGGACTACAGTCTGATGGTGGAGACATGGTATTCATCTATATATCATTGTGGAAGATAAATATGTGATTTATGAAAAATGTAAAGCATAAACCAAGGTACATAGGACTTTTTGAGATCGTAGATCACATTGGTTTAGTTTACTATCAACTAACTCTTCCATAGAACACATCTCAAGTAAATGATGTATTCTATGTATCACTCTCGAGGATGTACATACTTTACCCATCGAATGTAGTAAATCAAGAGGAGGTACCATTGGATAATGAAATATCCTAAGATTTGAAGCTATTGAAAATCATAGATTGTATGGATAAAGTTCTATAAAATTGGACAATTCCCCTCATCAAGGTGTTGTGGAGATTCCACATGTTTTAAGAAGCAATGTGGGAATTGGAGGAAGTTATGAAGTAGAGCTACCCATATCTATATAATTTTGGTAAATTGAAATTTCATGTGTAAAATTTCTTAAGGGTTGATGATTGTAATGACACAAAATTTTATTAACGAAAATTATTATTGATCTAATTAAATGTATTATTATGTAAAATGGTTTTATAATACATATGACGTTTTTTATTGTGTTTTTTGATTTTAAAATACAATTATGAATTGTTTTGATTGATAATATAGCAGTTTAATAGTGATCACTTGATTAGTATAAATATATGGATTGAAGAAATAAAATTTACTCAGACAAATGATGAAATGGCCTCATCCATTAGAATTTCTCTATAAAATGCCCATTCTTCTGAGCTCAGAAAAGGGGTAGCATCATTTGGCATCGATCTTGACCAAGCCTAAGCCGATCATCAACATGTTATGCTTGAACAGAACCGCCTATAGAAGAAGGGGAAGTTAATAGATATTACCACCCAAGCGATGTTATCTAAGACGCCTAAAGAGTATGTCCCCACCTGAATCCTTACCTATATGACTTATGCGGGTGTTATAAGGTGTTTTGTAAAAAAGTCCCTATCTCAATGATTATGTGATTTATTTTCTGTATAAAGAATATAAAATCATTATTACTATGTAAATGGTTTTTAATGAAATTTCTCTTTTTAGTTATTATTTAATTAAGGGACATCTATTTTGATGAATTTATGAATTTATAAATTAAATAATATATTAATATAATATTTTTACTGAATTAATTTTTATTAAATATAAATTATCGTATAATCTATTATGAATAGATGGGTATTTTTTATTAAAATTTGAATGTTGTTTTTGACATAACCCATGGATTTTCTATAAATGAAGGGTTTTGTTAAATTGAAAATTCAAATATTTGGAAAATTATATAGATAAAAGGAATATTATGTTTTGATTTAGGACATCGAAATTTTCTATTTTTGAATATTTCAATATTTTATGAGATAATTTAATTTTTGGGTAGTAATTAAATACAGTTTAAATATATAATGTGTTTTATAAAATCATAATGACCAAATAGTGATGTAATAAAGACAATAGAAAATAAATTTTAACCTATATTGTTTTAAACTTTAAATAATGTGATTTTATATTTGTTTTATAATTTTATGATGCCTTAGTGGAAACTCCAAGGATTATAAAATATTTTATCCTTTTAAAATGTTTTCATTGAGAGTGTGACCCACATCTACATTAACAAGACTAATGGTTTTTTTATGTTTTTCCATTGGACTTATAAAATAATTTTTTCCACTACCCATTTTCAAAAACCATGGGAATAAATTGGGATGGCTTATGGTTTTGATAAGTTTAATATGTACTGTCCAAAAAATAAATAATACCAAATTCTCTCTGGTTTCTTATATAAACCCACTAAATATCTCATTCCTCTTCACTCAAAACATGTTTATCTCAACCTAACTATGCTTTCCACTATCTAGAATCCCCCCAAGTAACTTGAAGTTCCCAATAAGCCTCAATCAAGCCTCTCCAAATCATATAGGATCACACTTTCAAGGAAGGGGTTTCTTTATTTCACATTTTTGTCCAAAATTCATTCCTGTGTTATACCATTTTATTTTCAATTAAAAATGTTGATGTGTCACGAACCAACCCAGGTTGACCCCAAACCGGTCACCCAAGCCAGTCTGCGGCATGGTCCAAAGGGTGTTCCTGATCCCCATGGGCTGGAAACTAGTGTCGGGCATCCATATTTGATTGTTGGGAATCATTTTAGACCAAACAAACCAGGATCAAAACAGAATAGAAACTAAATAATACTAAAAAACACTAAATAAATAAATAAAATAAAATCCACACCACCAACGTACCTCCACGTGACCTTGTAGGTCACTGCCCAAACAAAGGGCCAATCTCGCTCCAACACTGAGCGGCACAAACCAAGAAAACCTGAACAAAAAACCTTCAATTGAAATGGTCAAAGATAGGTGTGAGTACAAAAATAATTAATTATTAGGTGAGCCCAACATCAAATCCCAATGCACTGCCAATAAATAAGGAATTTACAAATCCATGTTTGAACTATAATGTATAAAATTATGCTTTCATAAATATTTTACATGAAAACTAAACATGAATCATTGACCTTATTCATTTCCCAAAAGTTAGATTCCTTTCATTAGAGCCAATAGTATTTTCAAATGGAGAATAATGTTACTCATCACATTTTATAAAAAGAGAATAAAACATTTTAATTTGAAATCATTTTCACAAAAGAACAAAGTAACAAAATGAATAGTATAAACCACACAATAAGGGGCAATGCATGTATAAAAACAAACACTACACTAGTCACTACTAACAACAAAAAGCCAAAAGACATGGGTCGAATCTAGGAGCTCATGAACAATCTAGAACATATCATACATGTGACTCATCCTGAAGGCATGCCCTAACTCGATGATGTCATAATGCCCTAATGCTCGGCATAGCCCAACGTGGCCTAACATAGGGACCCAATCCCCATAACAACAGTAACTCAGTATTCCCCTGATATGGGGCCACTATCCAGTGCGTAATCTAAACTAGTGCAACAATCGTTCTCAAAAGATACACTCACTATGCTAGATACAAATGTAAACACAACCAATAAAAAGCGGTTGAGTCAACAAATACTAGTCATGCTATTCAAGAAATTCATTATCAACTTCCATCATCAACACGCACACAACGAAAACACCACAGAGTACCCCAAGGAAAAAGACCCTCACCTTTAAACCATTATCACTCAAGGGAAATTCCCAAGCCAAGGTAACCCCCATCTTTCATCAACCACCAAGGCGAGGACCTATTCTAAGGAGGGTTTTCCGATGAAACC
Organism: Viscum album; assembly: GCA_963277665.1. Lineage (NCBI taxonomy): Eukaryota > Viridiplantae > Streptophyta > Magnoliopsida > Santalales > Viscaceae > Viscum > Viscum album. The sequence goes on along the minus strand of OY728157.1, from coordinate 1,749,149,873 downwards.
AATTTAATTTAAAGTGCCAATTTGTAACGGCCCAAAATTTTGAATAAATCTTGTTCCCTAATTTCATGGGTTATTTTATTTTATTTTTGATACTCAACAAAAAAAATTTATTTGATAAACATGATTATAATTATAATGAGACTAGTGGGTTTTGACTGTTATATGACCATTGGTCAATATGACCACTGTGAACAAAATGTTTTGATTTGTCTCCAAATATAAGTAATCTTGGTTAACTATTATAGAAAGAAGATTTGATGGCCTCACCTAGTAGTCTTGGACCGATCGAAGCCCATCTAACAGAGCTTGGGAAGGAGGTAGCACCATTGGGCTTTGCTCTGGATCAAATCCAAGCCGAACTTCATCATGTGAAGCAGGAACGGAATCGCCTTCGTGAGAAGTTCAAACTGATAGAAATTACTACTCGGGCAATGTTGACTGAGCCGCCCCAAGCTTCTATCACCCTAGCACACCTTACTCTTAGGTCCTATGCTGGTATTATAAGGGGCTATGTAACGAGACCGTAACTACCTTGTGTAATCCAAGTTTTAAATAAAAATTTGGATTTCTTCTTATGATGAAGTTTATGAATTTTGAAATGACCGGATAAATATAGTATGCATATTTTTGATGAATTTTAGAAAAAGGATATTTTAAAAATGTTTATGTAAACCTTAAATAATTAAAAATGTGTAATGATTTTCAAAAAATGGTCTTCTACAATTATGTTCAGTACAAAATTTGGAGTCTAATAAGATCAACTTAATTTTTGATGAATAGTAAATTATGAATAGTGATTTTACGCTTAGGATTAGTAAGGTGACCAAATGGATTAGTAATCTCACTTAAATAAAGTTTTAAAATAATCTAGGCACCTTGATTAAGTAATGTGATTCAATAAAATGGTTAAATAACGGTTTCATAAATTATTATTCAAGTATTAGTTTTTTCGGATAAATAGTGTTTTTTAATTAAAAATTTAATTAAAAATAATTAGAAAATTATTTTTATAAAAATAACTTTATTTTTGAACTCAGAGCATCGATATTATGTTAAGGTAATTTTTGGGGATTTTTCTGAAAAAAATGAATTTTCGATGAATAGTGTTTTTATTTAAAAATTAAATTAAAAATATTTAGAAAATTATTTTTATAAAATGGATTTCATTTTTGAAATCAGAGCATTGATATTTGGTTAATGTGAAATTTTGAGATTTTTCTGAGAAAGTTGAATTTTCAGTGAATAGTAAAAATACAGTTTTAGGGTTTCAGTATGTTTAATGACATCATAACGGTGTCATGATGATGTCATGAGATCTTTTGAGGGTTGGCCGGCCAAGGGTGATGAATTATTGTTTTGGGGGCCCCATGTGGCCTAACTCCATGATAAATGCCAAGGGAGAGCACATGGGTTTGAGAAAAGCACATGTGAGGTGTCCCTTGGCCATTAATGCTTTGTCCCCTCACTTTCCCTATAAATACCCACCCTTTCCTCCTTTAGTTTTCACTCCCAAATCTCCCCCAACGAAGTTCTGGTCTTCTTACCTCCTAAAGAGTCCTCCCAAGGTGCCCCCAAGCCCTCAAGGTCCAATCCTTTGAGTTTCAAGAGTCACGTTTTAAGGTAAGGGATCCAACCCCTCTCTTTCTTTTCAAGTAATCTCTTTTATGTCATTTCTTTTATACTCCATGTTCTTATGTTGGAGGATGTTCTTTTATATTAATCCTACTGCCTATTTCATGTTCATATGATGAGATACCCCCCTTGCTCTCATCAATTCGTTTTAAGAATGTTTAAGTGGCGCCGTTAGGCTGCCGAATTTTTAAGGGATTCTTTCACCTTCCTCGTTTTCAAGTTCTATTTCCATTCAAGTCTTTCATGTTCTTTATTATTATGTTGGGGTATGATCTCTAAATTATCATACTGATATTTTATGATCATATGATGATAGACCCCATTTGATCGTTTCAATTCAGTATTTTGAAGTATTAAGTGGTGCCGTTAGGCTGCCGAATTTTTAAGTAGTTCTTCACCCTTCTCGTTTTGAAGTTCTACTTTCATGTCAACTATTTCAAGTTACTTTTTGTTATATTGGGGTATGATCTCTATATATATCATACTGGACTCTTATGTTCATATGATGAGAGACCCCATTTGATCTCTCCAATTCAGTATTTTGATGTTTTAAGTGGCGCCGTTAGGCTGCCGAATTTTTAAGTGGTTCTTCACCCTTCTCGTTTTGAAGTTCTACTTTCATGTCAATTCTTTGAAGTTCCTTTTTGTTATGTTGGGGAATTATCTCTATATCCATCATACTGATCTCTTATGATCATATGATGAGGGACCCTATTTGATCTTGTCAAATCATTTTCTTTTGAAGTTAAGTGACGCCGTAAGGCTGCCGAATTTTTAATAAGAGAAATCTAATTTTTTTTCCTTCCATGTTTTTCATTTCAAATGGTATGTCCCTAAACTTTCATTACCATGTCCATATGTCCTTCTTATTCTTTCACCCTACTGTTTTATGGATCATTTATGAGAGGATGACCCATGTCCCCTCTCATTTCAATGTTTTCTAAAACCCCGAAACTTAGCCGTTATGCTGCAGAATTTTCCCCTCAAAATGCCTCTCTCTTTCCTCAAAAATTATTTTATGTTATAAAGTGAATACTCAAAGCTCTTATTTCTACAAGGGTATTCACATATATATCAAAATGTTCCATTTTAAATTCTGTGATTTACATACATGAGACCCGATTTCCCTTTCTGTGGGTTTAAAGTGACGTAAAGATCATGTCTTTAAAGCAGTTTTTAAAACGTTATGATTATGAAATGAAACCCATTTATTTTATGCTATGTGGGTTATTTATGAAATGTTTGATGATGATATATGTGGCTCACATGATAATAAAGGCAAATTTAAGGGTGCGCCCTGATAGGGCTCCAATGCATTGGGTAATGATGTAACCACTAGAGATTACAATTTTCACGATACCTTGGTGAATAACCTTTGTAATTTTCAAATGACACCTTGGGGATGGACCTTGGTGATATGTTCATGATTGTCTATGTTAAATGATGTAGCCACATCTTCAAGTTATGAAAAATGTTGTTTTTATTATGAAATGCCTCATGATTTCTTTCTCATGCCTTAAAGTTCTTTTCATGTCCTTATTGAAGTATATCAAGTTTACATGTAAAATGTTCCTCTTGTTTCCCTTACTGGGCCTTCTGCTCACCCTTTCTTTTGATGTATGTCCCCAGGTTATGAGATGCAGTAATGAACCTAGAATGAACTTAAGGAGACGCCTTTCAAGGGTTTACGAAGAATGTTTTATGTTGTTTTCATATATTATGTTCCTGGTTTCCAAGACACTAGACCTTAAAGATCCTCAGTTTTGTGTAATGTAATGAAAGTTTATGTTATAAAAAGGCGGGATGTTATAGTTGGTATCAAAGGATGGTTTAGTTATTTGTGGAAATTAGGATATAAAAACTTTAGGAAGAACCCTATAGAAAAGTATAAATATTGGAAATCTTCCTGGTATTTTGGTGAGTATTGAGTAAGGGGTTTCCAAGCAAATACATCCCTGTCTGGATACAAGCAGGTAGAGGTGGCTCTGGCACAGATGTACATAGGGGTAAAACCCGAAAACACCGCTTTGAGCTAGACTCGAACGGGAACTGGTACACGACAACGGGCCTTGCTGCACTCTTGGTTACGACACTCCCGGGGGATATGCTTTGGTAAATTCATAAGCTTAGTATAAACCATTGTTAATGGATAAAAGATAAAATAAAATAAAGGTTCACATAAGAATATATGATCATGGATAACCTAGATGGGAACCTAGGGGATCACAAGTTAGGGTATACTTTTCAACTACAAGTTATCCTTATATGCTTTAAGTTTCTTTTCTTGATTATTGGCTAAGTATTTAAGCCCCTAATTATAGTTTCTTTTCTTAGTTAATGGCGGGAAATGGAAGAACATGTCTCAACAACCAATGTGATAGGAAATGCTATGATTGCCGTATTAAGATGACAGAGATGATTAGGGGATTAAAATATGATTTTTATTTTGTAAGACGTTCACTATTTTGGGGACCCTATATGATCGAGGTAAATAGATTACAACGGTATTTTCATTGAGGAGTAAGGTTGACTTATATTTTGAAGAATCGATGAATTTAAGGTGGACTTATAGTAATTTAGGTTACTTACGGGAATGATTAACCTATCTTGGATAAAATATGTTTAGGTTAGCTACTTTTGTTATAAGATGTTAGGAGTGGTTGATGTTGTTTGGAGATGAACAATGAACTTTATTTTGGAAGACTATGTTATCAAATCTTTCTTGTATTTGGGTTTCAATCTTAGTTTGGTTTATTTTGAGGAATCTTAAGGACCATTATTTACGGAATGGACTATGATGAACTTTGGGTAGTACCATGGAACTTGAAGATTTAAAAGTAGTTTCCATTCCTATGGGATTATTTTTTTTGAAGAGTTTTTTTTACCTTACTCTTTCTGTTTTTGGGATAATGTTTAAAGATAGAAGAAATAGATAGTTGATCTTTTGTGGATTATGTGATTCTCTAGAAGATGATTCTTTTGTTTTGATGAGACCAAGTAGTTTTGAATGCTCATAGTTTAGAGAAAAGATTAGTTTTGGGTAGAAGCTTATTAAAGGATGAAACTCTACATGAAGGTAGATATATTTCCTTATGTTTTTGTTCTATGTTGTAAATGAATTCCTCAAAGTTATGAAAAGGAACGTAAAACAAAAAAGTTGTTGGTTTACGTTTCCTACTAGGTAATCAAAGACCGCTTGCACACATCATAATTTTGGGATTTTCTGGTGGTTAACTTCCTCCTAATCATGTTTTCTATCACTCTCCTTTAAGAACGTTACACTTTGTTTTCTCCTCCATGTCCATATTTCCTACATGGAATCCTAGTATGAGTAAACTCGGGTGGCCTTTGTACTTCCTTTTCTTTCTTTTAAAGTAATGGTGTTACTGAATCTTTTTCCGATGTGGGACTTTAAATGAAATTTCAAAACCCAATTTTAAAAATTGTGAGGATGCAATTTCTTAAGGGGGGAAGATTGTAACGGCCCGAAATATTGAATAAATCTTGTTCCCTAATTTCATGTGTTATTTTATTTTATTTTTGATACTCAACAAAAAAAATTTATTTGATAAACATGATTATAATTAAAATGAAACTAGTGGGTTTTGACTGTTATATGACCATCGGTCAATATGACCACTGTGAACAAAATGTTTTGATTTGTCTCCAAATATAAGTAATCTTGGTTAACTATTATAGAAAGAAGATTTGATGGCCTCACCTAGTAGTCTTGGACCGATCGAAGCCCATCTAACAGAGCTTGGGAAGGAGGTAGCACCATTGGGCTTTGCTCTGGATCAAATTCAAGCCGAACTTCATCATGTGAAGCTGGAACGGAATCGCCTTCGTGAGAAGATCAAACTGATAGAAATTACTACTTGGGCAATGTTTACTGAGCCGCCCCAAGCTTCTATCACCCTAGAACACCTTACTCTTAGGTCCTATGCTGCTATTATAAGGGGCTATGTAACGAGACCGTAACTACCTTGTGTAATCCTTGTTTTAAATAAAAATTGGGATTTCATCTTATGATGAAGTTTATGAATTTTGAAATGACCGGATAAATATAGTATGCATATTTTTGATGAATTTTAGAAAAAGGATATTTTAAAAATGTTTATGTAAACCTTAAATAATTAAAAATGTGTAATTATTTTCAAAAAATGGTCTTCTAAAATTATGTTCAGTACAAAATTTGGAGTCTAATAAGATCAACTTAATTTTTGATGAATAGTAAATTATGAATAGTGATTTTACGCTTAGGATTAGTAAGGTGACCAAATGGATTAGTAATCTCACTTAAAGAAAGTTTTAAAATAATCTAGGCACCTTGATTAAGTAATGTGATTCAATAAAATGGTTAAATAACGGTTTCATAAATTATTATTCAAGTATTAGTTTTTTCGGATGAATAGTGTTTTTTAATTAAAAATTTAATTAAATATAATTAGAAAATTATTTTTATAAAAATTACTTTATTTTTGAACTCAGAGCATTGATATTATGTTAAGGTAATTTTTGGGGATTTTTCTGAAAAAAATGAATTTTCGATGAATAGTGTTTTTATTTAAAAATTAAATTAATAATTTTTAGAAAATTATTTTTATAAAATGGATTTCATTTTTGAAATCAGAGCATTGATATTTGGTTAATGTGAAATTTTGAGATTTTTCTGAGAAAGATGAATTTTCAGTGAATAGTAAAAATACAGTTTTAGGGTTTCAGTATGTTTAATGACATCATAACGGTGTCATGATGATGTCATGAGATCTTTTGAGGGTTGGCCGGCCAAGGGTGATGAATTATTGTTTTTGGGGCCCCATGTGGCCTAACTCCATGATAAATGCCAAGAGAGAGCACATGGGTTTGAGAAAAGCACATGTGAGGTGTCCCTTGGCCATTAATGCTTTGTCCCCTCACTTTACCTATAGATACCCACCCTTTCCTCCTTTAGTTTTCACTCCCAACTCTCCCCCAACGAAGTTATGGTCTTCTTACCTCCTAAAGAGTCCTCCCAAGGTGCCCCCAAGCCCTCAAGGTCCAATCCTTTGAGTTTCAAGAGTCACGTTTTAAGGTAAGGGATCCAACCCCTCTCTTTCTTTTCAAGTAATCTCTTTTATGTCATTTCTTTTATACTCCATGTTCTTATGTTGGAGGATGTTCTTTTATATTCATCCTACTGCCTATTTCATGTTCATATGATGAGAGACCTCCCCTTTCTCTCATCAATTCGTTTTAAGAATGTTTAAGTGGCGCCGTTAGGCTGCCGAATTTTTAAGGGATTCATTCACCTTCCTCGTTTTTAAGTTCTATTTCCATTCAAGTCTTTCATGTTCCTTTTTATTATGTTGGGGTATGATCTCTAAATTATCATACTGATCTTTTATGATTATATGATGAGAGACCCCATTTGATCGCTTCAATTCAGTATTTTGAAGTTTTAAGTGGCGTCGTTAGGCTGCCGAATTTTTAAGTAGTTCTTCACCCTTCTCGTTTTGAAGTTCTACTTTCATGTCAACTATTTCAAGTTCCTTTTTGTTATAATGGGGTATGATCTCTATATATATCATACTGGACTCTTATGTTCATATGATGAGAGACCCCATTTGATCTCTTCAATTCAGTATTTTGATGTTTTAAGTGGCGCCGTTAGGCTGCCGAATTTTTAAGTGGTTCTTCACCCTTCTCGTTTTGAAGTTCTACTTTCATGTCAATTCTTTCAAGTTCCTTTTTGTTATGTTGGGGAATTATCTCTATATCCATCATACTGATCTCTTATGATCATATGATGAGGGACCCTATTTGATCTTGTCAAATCATTTTCTTTTGAAGTTAATTGACGCCGTAAGGCTGCCGAAATTTTAATAAGAGAAATCTAATTTTTTTTCCTTCCATGTTTTTCATTTCAAATGGTATGTCCCTAAAATTTCATTACCATGTCCATATGTCCTTCTTATTCTTTCACCCTACTGTTTTATGGATCATTTATGAGAGGTTGACCCATTTCCCCTCTCATTTCAATGTTTTCTAAAACCCCGAAACTTAGCCGTTATGCTGCAGAATTTTCCCCTCAAAATGCCTCTCTCTTTCCTCAAAAATTATTTTATGTTATAAAGTGAATACTCAAAGATCTTATTTCTACAAGGGTATTCACATATATATCAAAATGTTCCATTTTAAATTCTGGGATTTACATACATGAGACCCTCTTTCCCTTTCCGTGGGTTTAAAGTGACGTAAAGATCATGTCTTTAAAGCAGTTTTTAAAATGTTATGATTATGAAATGAAACCCATTTATTTTATGCTATGTGGGTTATTTATGAAATGTTTGATGATGATATATGTGGCTCACATGATAATAAAGGCAAATTTAAGGGTGCGCCCTGATAGCGCTCCAATGCATTGGGTAATGATGTAACCACTAGAGATTACAATTTTCATGATACCTTGGTGAATAACCTTGGTAATTTTCAAATGACACCTTGGGGATGGACCTTGGTGATATGTTCATGATATTCTATGTTAAATGATGTATCCACATCTTCAAGTTATGAAAAATGTTGTTTTTATTATGAAATGCCTCATGATTTTTTTCTCATGCCTTAAAGTTCTTTTCATGTCCTTATTGAAGTATATCAAGTTTACATGTAAAATGTTCCTCTTGTTTCCCTTACTGGGCCTTCTGCTCACCCTTTCTTTTGATTTATGTCCCCATGTTATGAGATGCAGAAATGAACCTAGAATGAACTTAAGGAGACGCCTTTCAAGTGTTTACGAAGAATGTTTTATGTTGTTTTCATGTATTATGTTCCTGGTTTCCAAGACACTAGACCTTAAAGATCCTCAGTTTTGTGTAATGTAATGAAAGTTTATGTTATAAAAAGGCGAGATGTTATACAATTGGGTCTCAACAACCATTTAATACCAAAACATTTCTAAAAAGATACAACACACATCATCCCATTGAAAAATAGAAACACACTTAGAATCTCATTTATGAAACTCAAATCAGAATTTTAAAACTGAAACACATTGGTGTCACAAGTAAAATCATTTTCCCGTATCCAAATGCACCCAATTTCATCAAGATCCAAACGAGCATTTTATATCTTTTTGTAGAAACGCTATTTATCAAATGAAATCAAAACATTTATTCATGCGCCAAAGTAAAACATTTTTCATCAAACAAGAACCACACTTAACATTTTCAAAATCATGTTTAAAGGCCAAACTACCATTTTCTCTATTCAAGGTTTTAAGAGAATACCATTTTCCATAAAAAATACACCTGCCATTTTACACACACCAAATCCATTTCAAAACACACATCAACATGACTTTTACATTTCATAAAGATCCCATTTAGCAATATCACAAGAAAAAATAGAGTTAAAATCCAATAACAATACATCCAGTGCAATGCAAGAGATAAACAGCTTCCATTTTTAGTAGGTTACCCCATTAAAAATAACCATTTAATACTACTTTAAATTTACTGAAAATCAATAAAAAGGTGAGGAATAAATAAATTCTATATTTAATGTCATGTGTAGTGGGAGACCTACCTCGACTCGCCAACCGAACTTGATGACGCAACACACCTCGTCCAGGAGCGTATGCATGCGCAAGACGAAGACCGCTGTGTTGCGGAATTATTCTGCCAACGTGCTGCAACAAACACCAAAAAAATCAAAACAGCCAAAACACTAATAAAAAATAAACTCAAACATATTCACGTCACGATAATTACCTCGGAATAGAGATGTGCTCGACCCACGGGGTTTCACGCCGGTCATAAGGGGTGGCATGCTTAGTCATAGAGACCATCACGAGTCGTGCGCCAACCGTCAGGTTTGTCACTGGCCGGTGCAAGGCGGCGGTGGTTGGTTGGACCGCGGAAGACCGCAATGTGACTGGTCGAATGTTTGGTGATCAGGAAACACATAACATTCATGCCAGAGGAATCCAGAATGCCAGAAGGAGAGCCATAGGGCACGCCAGAGTGATGGGAAAAAGGACGGGAGTGCCCGGCCCGAGGGCTATTGGTCGGAGGCGGGGCTTACCAGAGCTCACGCAGAGGTCTCCAAAGGGGGTCGGGATTCCAGAATGGGCGGGCGGAGGCCACTGATTGGATCGGGGGCTCGCCGGAGCTCGATAAGAGGTCGCCGGAGGGGGCCGGGATGCTGGAATGGGCGGGAGGAGGCCGCTGGAAGGATCGAGGGCTCACCGGAGCTCGACCGGAAGGGATGACAGCGTGGTAGCGGTGAGGGCGCAGGGGCCGAAGAGGCACGACCCGGTGTTGGGGAGCGCGGCACCGGCGAGGGCACGGGGGCTGGCGAGGCGCGACCTAGTGCTGGTGAGTGCAGCAGCGGTGAGGGAGGGTCGGTGAGGGCCTGCGGCGACACAAGGACAGGCGGGGTGGGGGTCGACGGTGCTGGATGTGCCTAGGGGTGAAGTGGGAGGCTAGATGGGGGGGGGGGGGGTTCGGACGAGGGGAGGTCCCTGGGGAAGGGGCGACGGCTGAGCGTAAGAAGGGGAAAGAGGGGGCGGCCTACAACACCGCTTATGGTTAGGTTTTTTTATTTTTATTTTCTTATAATAATATTATTATTACAATATTAATTATAATAATAAAAAAAACATAATAACAATAATAATAATACTATAATAATATTATTATATTAATAATAATAATAATAATAGCAAATGAATAAATAAAATAAATAGAACAAAATTATGATTCATAAAAAAAATAATGTTAATTACACCATATTATCAAAAATAATAAAAATAATAAAGAATGGGGAAAATGCATGACACCCGGGCCGACTGCATAGTGATCGCCAATGGCGCGGCGACCACTCATGGTTCCGAAACCTAGTAAAGGTGTTAAATGAAAACAAATTTTAATCTGGGGCTTATCCCGGAGCTTGATGCGAAAATTCGGAGCCCAAAAATAATAAAATAATAAAATTAAATTGAATTTGGAATTCAGGGTGTGACATGACGTATTATTTCAAATGTGCCCATAATTTTCTAATTATGTTTTAATGACGAGAAACCACATTCTCTCTCAATAATACCATTATCTACATCTGTTACCATACCGAAATTCCATATGGTATTTCTCTCTTCCCATTTACATTAATGAAATTAATTTATACTATTAATCTAGATTCCATCACATATGTTGGGATATTATGTTCCATGACCCCCTTAATGTATCGTTAAGGTATAACTAATGAGATACCCCTTTCTCTCTCATCAACCCATTTTACGATTTCTATTTGATGATGTTATGCTGCAGAAGTTACACCAAAATTTTCATGCAAAAATAATCATGTAAGTGTTTACTATACCCATTTAACTATCAAGGAAATAATCATTTATGCATATGTACTTGTTGATTGAGGATTTAAATTTATGTATTAAAAATATTTTATTTGGAGTATAAATTATTATGATTAATGAATCAATTTTATATGATCTATGTGGACCACTTGTGCATGAAATGAGAAGTTTATAGAGGGTGCGCCCTGATAGACCACCAATGCATTGAGTAAAGATTAGTATCGTGTTACTTCAAGAGTTATTAGGGTTTAAAAGGAATATTCAAGTGCAATGATGGATTAATCATGCTAATTCAAGAGAAATGATGGTTAACTCATGCATAATGTGTAATAAACCTTTTCTCATGCAAATTTCATGATCAACGTTGTCACCACATTTCTATATTATGATAATCATGCTATATCATGACTTTATGTTAATGTTTCTCTTATGATCCATTGATATTCTAACTTCCCAAAATGTACTATATTCATCATGTTATGCCTTTTTACTCCCTTAATTGTCATTATACATCACCCTTTTCTTTTTCATGTCCTCAAGTTATCCCATGAAATGCTAAGGACAAATGAATGTTGTGGTGATGTAAAAGAAGTTTTCAATAAATATATTGTGTTTTATGCTATAATTTTATATGGAATGATCTTAATTTCCCCTATAAAAATAATTCCTAATCCTCATAGTTTCCTTAAGATCATGTTTAAGTCATAAAGCTTGTATATGTGTGTAATAACGAGCAAGGTTATTATAGCTAGTATTAGATGACAGGTTTAGTTATTTATGGGATTGTGATTAGAAAACACTAGTGAAATCCATAGGTATATGACTAAGAATAATAAAAACCTCGCTAAATTTTGTGAATATATATCAAGTGGTGCATCAAACCAATACATCCACTATGGATACGAACAAGTAGAGGTGACTCTCATAACGAGGTATCAAGGGGAAAAACCTGAAAACACTACTTTGAGCTAAACTCAAATGGGAACTGGTGCACAATAATGGTACATGTTGTAATCTTGGTTAAGACACTCCCAAGAGATAAGCTTTTTTAAATTCATAAGTTTACTATGAACCATTATTTTGGAAATAAAAATATCTCCTGAGAATATATGTTGAGAAATAGATCATGGATAACCCATATATAATCCCATAAATTCATAAGATAAGGAAATAATTGTAATTTATAAGCTAACCCTTTTGTCTTTGGATTCCCCATTACCTGTGACCCCTATCATTACGTTCATTCTATCTAATGGATGGAAATAAGGGGAATTGGGCTAAAAACTAATGTGATCATCAATTTGATGATGGATCAAATGAGATGCCCAATCTGATGTGAGTGGGGATCACAAACATTGTAACAAAACTCTCTTATATAATGGATCATTTGATCCTCCAATTTACAAACAATGGACGAAATCCATTGAGAAGATATTCTCTATACTTAAATGTTATGAAAAATAGAATGTACATTTGGATGCTTATCATATGGAGGGTGAAGCTGGTAAATGGTTGACATTGATAAACAAATATGAAACCTGAGGAGGAGATCAAGGTGTTTGAATGGAAGGACCTTATAAAAATGTTTTTCAACAAATATTTTCCTCACACCCTATGACATAAGATGGAAAAGAACTTCCGTTACCTAAATAAAAGAGATGAAGATTCCATCAGATCGTATAAAGAAAGCATCACAAGGATTTCACAATTTTCCTCTTGCTTTTTCATTACCCCTAAATTCATGTTTGATCGCTTCTTTATGGGAAAAAACTAGCCTACTAAAAGCCCTAGTGATCCGTGCCTTAAAAAGATAAGAAAAAATTGTCTAATTTTCCCTCAATGTCAAAATGAAAATCAAACAATTTCAAGGGTATCATGTGGATATGAAGAGTAAATTGGAATTTAATTTTGATGGTCTGATGGATAAATCCAACAGTTCTAAGAATTTCCATCACCCTACATGCCAATGCTATTAAAAAAAGCACCATAGAAATTTCAAGGAGGGGAAAATGAATTACTATAGTTTTGGAAGAGTTGAGAACATGTCCATTAATTGCTGAAAAGAAAAACCCAATATTTTGAATGATTAGTGTAATAATTCCTTCGAAACTCAACACATTGTACAATACTTCAAATATAAAAAACCAAGGAACATTTCAATCTAGTGACCTATGCCAATGGTTTTCGGAGGCAACCAAAAAACTAAAATGAAGAAAGAGAGATATTTTCCATAACTACCACCGAATAAAACCTCGACAATAAAGTGGTGACAGGTACACTAGTTATTCATTCATTAATATCGAATTTAATTCTTAATTTGGATTTGACAGATTATTTAATATCCCAATTTATTAGTTGAAAATCCAAAAAAAAAACACAAATAATGGAAGTATATATGTTAGTGATAATGGAATATGGGGAAATCATTATAACCCATGAATATAAATCCTCCCCTATCACAATTTGATGTTTAACCTTCCCAACAATCCTTTTCATAGTCCCTCTTGTGTAATTTGATGCAATTATTGGCATGGATTGCCTTTCCCTGTACAGAGCCATCATAAATTGTTGTGAGAGGGAAATGACTCTCCATATGGTGAATCAACACCCAATTCTATAAATGTTCATAGAGGATGATGAATCATATTTAGCATATTTTTCTCAATCATTATTATTAATACCATGTGAGCACATGTATCTTTCTCAAATGATTGTGTCTAAAGAAACATCAATCTTGGAAGACATGCCAATTGTGAAGGAATTTGATGATGTGTTTCCTGATGATTTTCCTTGTCTTCCTCCTGGATGATATGTTGAAATCTAGATTGATCATATACCTATTTCATTCCCAATATCCATGAATCCTTATAGAATTGTTGTTTGGAGATTGAGGAGTTAAAGAAACTACCACATTAGTGTAACATCATGTTACCTTGGTTAGGCATGTTTCCTTTTTCTATGTTCCCTCCTAGTTTTAAAAATACTTTTATGTGATTTTTTGGGTATACTACTGACTACAGAGAAAGTACACGCTGTGTACCAGAATTACATGTTGTGTACTTGGTGTTGGATTCATGCCAAGGACTGGGAAATCACGTTGTGAAATGGGGTATCATGCCGTGAGATGGTACACATCATGTTCATGCGTTACATGCTATGTAGGTAATAAATATCAGTATTTTTAACATGAGGAGATGGGTTTTCAGCATAACATATCCAGAAAGGCATATACGTCATGACATAGTGGTACACATCCTGACCAGTCCCATGCCTAGATTTAAGTCACGCATTTTTTAGTTCTAGTCGATCTTTTATCTGGAAACACTTTTCCCTCGACCCTAACTTTCTCAAGTGTTTTTAATGGGTTTTTAACATCTGGATTGATCCAAATGACTTAATTTCATCGTTTCTTCTATATTGCATACCTCTAGGTAGGTATTCTTTCAATTTCATCATTGTGGTTGATCGTGGTACTTCCCTATCCTTGAATTATCAGATCCTATGATCTTTGATGGTTGATATTTATCATCTTCATCTACATCCATTATGAGATCTTGTATCAAAGTCCTTTACATGGCTAGTTCTGGTGCATTAGACGTTTGTTCTTGAGGTATGTCAGCTTTCTTCTATCATCAAACACCGTGTCAACAATTTTGAATCAATCCATTCAGGTGATATTTTGATTCTAGGGCTTTCATTGAAAGAATTTTTGGGATTATTTTCATTCAGATCCCTCTGAGGGAGTTTGTGGCTCGGATTTTGAGGTAGGTGGTTCATTCTCTAGCCAATGATAATGAGACTATTTTCTATTTCATTATAATTTGATTTTTGAAATTGGAATGATTGTTTGTATGTGTTGAAAATCGAATATTAAATAAAATAGATTTCCCTGTCTATTGATAAATGGATTGTGAAATGGTTTTCAATATTTTTTCTAAGCATTGAAATTGGTTTGTTAAAAAGAATATGTGAGTTACAATGGGTACAATTTTGCAAGGTTAGTTTTAGTATATTGTTCATTTCTTTATGATTATCAAGTTGGTTTGTCTTGGGGAATTCCTATATTACCTAGGACCATTGTTATAGGGGATCGATAGTGACTTGGGTGTGGGGGGTTACTCATAGGGTATTCCTCTTCATTGAAGGCCTGTTGTTCTAGGATCAATTTTTGTGAAATTTATTACATTGGTGTGAGTAGTATACTGCCAAGACCAACAGTATTCCTTTGTGTTATGATTTTTGTGCTTCTATTTTATATTTCATGGCTTTCTAAGTTAGCCTTGATATGCATGATGATGCTTGTGAATGATTATATGGAATCATTCCTTGAAACTGTTATACATTTTTAGAACATTGGAAAAAGGGAAATTTTACATGTTTTCTCTAAAACTACTTTACTTCTTTTCATGCCATGTTTTATTCTTAAATGAACATAAAACATTTTTATAAAGATACTATTTATGAAACATTTGGGTGGGATCCTACTAAACATATTAGTTCACACCCTTTGCACTACTATGGTGATGTGTATACCATTGATTATCTTCCGGTTTAGGGAATGGAAAGGAGTCATATTGAGGTTTCGAGGTTTGTGTCACCTTGGATGGGTATCCCATGTTGTGATGGTTGAACTCCATCCTTACCATCATTGGAGTAGTTGTTTGGGAAATAGTTCTTTACACTCAGACATGTCTTAGGAGCTTTTAACTACTGTTATAGTTGTTATGTTTCTGTTGTTTTCCTTATAGTTTTGGAATATATATTTGTTATTATTCCTATGTTACATCTTGATCTCTCTCTATATATAAGATGTGTGGTTTTTCATGTTTTGGGAAGTCATTTACTTAGTTTTGTTGTCCAATTATCAGGTGCTTCTCTCTATCCCATTGGGATCAGGAACACCCTTCGGGTAAGTGGAAACTCGGGTTGGGTGGAAGGTTTTAGGTATACTCAGGTCTATACATTACTATTTGGAATCATATGGCAGTTTCTCCCTATTAATATTTTTCATGGGACATTTGTTAGACTGAAGTTATTATTGTCGGGACATTGGTCATGTGTTGCGATAAGTGCATGGATAGCTCTTATAGTAACGAGACTCATGTTACCACGGGATATTGGGTTATGTTTATCTTGTATTGGTTGTTGGATTTTAAAAATCCCAGTTTTAAATAATAAGTTTCTATTTTGAATTAACAATTGGTCTATTTGAAATCATTCTTACACTTTGTTAGAGTAGTATGTGTCTAAGATGTCTTCCAAAAGTTCCATTTGAGGGTGCAACTGATGTTCCACAAGGAAATCGATCTATAGACTAGAATATTATCGAGACTATTGTATGAGAATTCAGTGTTGTTTATTAGGTTGTTCAACAAGTTTAGAACAATGAGGATAAAGTTCATCTAAGAGCTAGATGAGAAAGAGATCGATCATGGGAGTTCTTGCGCATAAAGACACATTCTTTTAAAGGGGTGACTCAACCCCATGATGTAGAGGATTACTTGGTCATGATCAATCAAATCATTGACTTGCTGGGGAAACCTGATAATATCACGGTGAAGTGTGTATAATTCATAATCTAGGGTTCTGGAAAGATTTGGTGGGACACCATGGACCAGGAAGATAGACTTGTTGGCTTGGATTGGAAAGGATTCATGACGCTATTCTTTCAGAAAATTGTTCTTGAGTCACTAATGTTGAAAACATCTCTAGAGTTCTAGTCAATAAAATAGAGAGAGCATTTTGTGTCGTCATACACCAAACATTTTGATGAGCATTTCACTTTTTCTCCATATGTTGTAAAGAATGACGATCTAAATGCACATAAGTACCTGCAGGGTTTGGGATCAGAAATTAGATCATAGGTGTTCTTGATTAAGTTTTCTACATTTTTGGAGATGGAAGACATAGAAGTAATGGAAGATATGAACCTGTTAGGAAATTTCTGATTTACTGACTCTAATTTTTCAACATGGGACATATTTATTGGCATGCATGGTTAGAATAGAGAGTGGTATGACCGTCACAAAAGTTGTGGATGTGGGTATCAGTAGCGAGCCTCCTCTAAAATTTCCATTGTTGCAAGCAATGTGCCTTTTACTTATTATTAGTGAGGAAATAAATGACACACTATAAGTTCTTTTATTTTTCCATAAAATATATGAAATAGTTGTAAACGTGTTGGTAATATACAATGTTTCTATCAAGCGATGAATACACCTCATTATGGTCTGGGTTTGATAACTCTAAAGACATCTGCAGTGCAGTCAGAAGCTTTAATGACTATAGGGCTCCAGCCATTGGTTTCAAGAGTGAAGCATTTTAACATAGTAGATGAATGTCCAATGGATGTTGATGCAATTCCAGAAATAGAGATAGGTACACTCCTTATTCCAACTTTAGTAGCTACTTCCATGTTTGATATGATTGCCTCCCACTAGTGAATATCTCCAGGTTTTTTGACATGCTTAAAATTCATAAGGAACATATGCCCATTGTATTGGAGTTATTGAAACCTCTTGTCATGAGGAAATAATATCTGTTTCAGTTTTCTTGTTTATTAATGATTGATGATACAGATTTGGTCAAAGATTTTCTTGTTCTTGATCATGATATGTTTGACATCATCATCAGAATGGATTGGCTTGTTTCTTATGAAGCAGTGGTTGATTGTTATCATCGGTGTTTTTTGTTTTTTTATGCCTATGAGAGATATCATGTGTTTAAGGTATAGTGGGACATGAGTTCAGGTCGTGCAAGACCTTCCCACCCAGAGCTCATGAGTTTATTGGTTGTTGTTTTGTTTTATGTTGATCAATTTTCTTCTATCTGTGATTTTACTATTTTTGTTAAAGAAACTCCTATGATTTTCCAAAATGACTTATTTTTTGTTCTTCTTGGGAGAGAGGTTGGATTTACGATTGATCTAGTGTCCGGTACAGAACTGATATCGATGCCTTCTCATTGTAGGGCACCAGAAGATTTAAAATAAATCACAATTCAGATGGACAACCTCGTAGAGAATGGTTTCATCGGTCTTAGTGTTTCTCTTTGGGAATCCACTCTGCTCTTTGCCAATAAATCAGATAGATCACTTCAGTTGTGTGTGGACTATCTGAAGTTCAACATGGTAATAGTAATGAAGAAATACCATTTTCCACATGTGGATAATTTTTTTGATCAGTTAAAGGGGGAAAATTTTTTCTCAATATTTGATCCTCATTCAAGATATCGTTAGCTTAGTGTCGATGAGTCTGATATAATGAAGACAACCTTATAGAATAGGTATGTCCATTATGAATATCTTGTTATGTATTTTGGTCATTCTAATGGACTTTTAGTTATTATGGATTTAATAAATCGAATATTCCATCATTATCTGGGAAACTTTTCTGGTAGTGTTCAACGATGATATTCTGGTTTATTCAAAATCCAGGTGTGAGAACTAGCACCATCTGAGATTTGGTTTAGGTTGTTCTGAGAAATCTTCTTTTATAAATATAATCTTCCAAAGTGTAGTTTCTATATTCAAGAAGTGATGTTCTTGGGGCACAAAATTTATGAGAATATCTTATTAGTTGATACAATGACGGTAAAATAAGTTTTATGCTAGAGGTAACCACAAAATTTCTTTGAGATATGAAGCATCCTTGGCCTTGAAGGATACTACTGACGATTTTTCAATGATTTCTATAAGCTAGAGTTACCGATGAATTCTCTTAAAAAGAAGACAGTGAGGTTCTCGTAGATCGTTGTGTGGCAGTCTTCTTTCGATGAACTAAAATGACTTCTAACATAGATCCATGTTATGATCTTACCTTAGTTCGGTAAGGGGTAAGTGGTGTTTTGTGATTCATCTAGAACTAGTTTGGGATGCGTGCAAATTCCAGATTATCATGTGGTAGATTATGGCTCTTGTCAGCTCTTCTTGCATGAGAAGAACTATCCCACTAATGATTTAATGATTTCTGTGGTGATTCATGTGTATAAGTGTTGTAAGCACTACCTATTTTGGGAAAATTTGATAGTGTTCTCTGATCATAATAGTTTGAGATATATATTTTCTCAAAAATACAAGAATCTCGGATAGAGATGACAGAAAGAATACCATTAGTCATTTTATTTCAACATTTCTTATACAATGAGGAATTGGAATGTTGTTGTGTATGCTCTTTGTAGAAAGGTACCATCATAGGCTATTCTAAAGTCGAAGGATGAGTAGATTCTTCTAGGGATTTTTAATCAGTTTCACATGGATTCTCAGGAGGATTCATCATGTATGGTTATGACCAGTGATCAGTTACATGGAGTATATTTTTGAAATTTAGTAGTAGGAAGATGAGTTTTAGAAGACATGAAAAAACCATTATTGTAGGGAAATGATTCTTGGGTTGTATCTCTCTTTATATAGAATACTTCACTTCAAAATGTAATATGTCATCCCATCTTATGTGAGGAGTTATGTTTTCTTTTATTATCATATCTATTCATGTTCCATTCATCCATGAACTAAAAAGTAGTATTATGACACGAGGGGGTTATTCTTATGGCTACGTATGAAGTGTGACATTTCAAATTATGTGTCTCGATGTTACACCCACCAATAGCTTAAGGTAGATCACATGAAACCCTTTAGTTTTCTTCATCCAATTATAGTACAAGTTAGGAATTGGGATAAAGTTTACATAGATTTTGAAGTTGGTTTTCCTTGTCTGCCTTGAAGAAAAGAAATGTTATCTGGGTGGTAATTGATCAGTTGGTGACTTTTTCACATTTCATTCTGATCGAAGACACCATTAATGTTCTAGATCTAGGTAATGTACATGTGGAGATTATTGTGTGGTTTCAGGGGAGTCCTCCTTCCATTTTTTCGAATAGGGATCCTAGGATTACCTGAAGGATCTAGAAGATTAATCATGAGGTAATGGGGACTGTAGTCAAGTTAACCACAACATACCATCCACAACCAGATGGCCGGAAAGAGCATGTGATTCAGATCCTAGAAGATATGCTTTGTTCCTCTGTCTTGGATTAATGTGGATCGGGGGATAGCCATCTTGGACTGGTTGAGATTGTTTACAACAATTTTAATCATTCTTCAATCAGAATAGATCCCCTCTAAATGATGTATGGTCACCCATGCAGATAAGATTTTTATTGGGCGGATGAGGGTGATGTAGCTTTGGTTGGACCATGTCTAGTTCAGAGGATGTAGAAAACGATTCAGGATGTACACTGACATCTAATTACAACCCATAGTCGACAAAAATTATATGCATATTAGAGACATCATCCTATGGTGTTTTCCATAGGTGAATGGGATTTGATTAATGTTTCCCCTCTGTTGGGTCACCATCTTCTTGGAAAACTTGGAATGGTGGCTCTGAGATATGTTGGACCATTTTAGATCACTGAACAGCTCATGAATTTTGTTTATAGGATAGAATTTCTGATTAAGATTACATGAATTTATGATGTTTTCCATATATTTCATCCCAATAAGTGTCACCCTTATCCCGCTCAAATTCTGAGTTGAGAATTTATTGAGTTAGGGACTAAGGCTTCTATTTTGGAGAAATCAATTGAGATTGGTGATCCTCTAGTGAATGTCCTCCATGGGTAGTCAATTACATTGGTTAGAGTTATATGGAATCAAGGATCAGATTCTCACGATTCTTGGGAATGCAATTTGTTGATGAGGGATAAATGGACTCATCTTTTTCCAGGTATTACATCATCCACATGACATCCTGACGTTGAAATGTATTTAGGTTGGGTTGTTATAACATCTCTATACCTTGGTTTGGTAATTTTCAGTTTTCTATGTTCTCAAATGGTTTTAAAAATCTTTTATGTGATTTTTCCAGGGTTTACTAAAGATTGCTGGGTAGGTATTGGTCGTGTACCTAAATTACATGATGTTTATTTGGTGGTGGTAGATTATTGAGGTCTGAGAGATCACATCGTGAACATGGGAAACTTTCCTGAGCTGGTACAAGTCATGTAACTTAGGTACATGTATTATAGTGGATTAATATCTGTTTTCAAATCAAGGTGACGGGTTTTTTGGCTTTACTTATCCAGTGAGGAAAACCCACCATGACCCAGGCCAAGACGTTGTTACCAGTCCCATACCTATATTTTAGTCATACATTTTTTAGTATCACTTGGAATTTTCCCCAAAACACTTTGTCTCTCTACTGTAACATTCACTTAGGTGTTTTCTAGTGCTTTCTTAACATCTGGATTGATCCGATCGGATTTGTTTCATCGTCACTTTTAAGGTTCGTCTCTCCAAGAAATTATTATTTCTAGTTCTTCATTACAGTTGATCTAGGTAGTGCACTTACCTTGATTTATTAGATCCATTGATCTATGTTGGTTGATCTCTATCATCATCTTCTAGATCCATTATGAGATCTTGTATCAAAGGCCTTTCCATGGTTAGTTGTGGTGCAACAGATGTTTGTTCATGAGGTATTCATACTTTCTTCTATTTGCAAACACATTGTGTTTATTTTAAATCAATCCTTTGAGGTACAAGTTTGGTTATAATTACTTAATTGACAGTGTTGTTGGCATTATTTTTTTTCAGATCATGTTGCGTGCATGTGCAACCTAGACATGGAGGTAAGTGGTTCTCTCTCTAGCCTATGATAATTCACATATTTTCTATTGCATTATAAATTTTTTTATGAAATTGGAATTATTGTTTTTGGGTGTTGAAAATTGGTTTTCAAATAAAATGGTTTTTTTTGCTTTTTGATAAATGGATTGATAAATGGTTTGGATGTTTTTTTCAACGCATTGAAAATGGTTTCTGAAAAGGAGAACAGGGGTTGCCTTGGGTACATAAGTGGTAGGATATCTTGAATCCATTTACCATCTCATTGTGATTATCAATGGGCTTTATATTTGGGATTTCCACTATTTCATAGGCCCATTGTTCTAGGGAACTGATAGTGACTTTTGGGGGGGGGGGTTACACATGACTTATTACTATGGTTCCTAGGATTGTAGTTATAGGATCTATTTTTGTGCACATTGTTATTTTTGTACAAGTATTATACTTTCTAGACCTATAGTATTCTTTAGTGTTTTGATAAATATTCTTATATTTTATACTGATTGTATTTCTAAGTTATCTATGATATGTATGTTGATTCTTTTGAATTATTATATTGAAATATTCCTTGAATTTATTGTACCTACTTTTGTTTATAACTCTAGAAATTGAAAAATTTCTCATGTCTTCTATAAAATATCTTTACTACTTATCATGCCAGATCTAATTCTAAAAAGGTCCTATATTATTTTTATATAGATATTGTTTTGATGAAATATAGTGTGATATTACTAATCTTGTTAGAACACACCATATTTAGTACTATTATGGTGCGTAGACCTTTTTTTGTATTCTAGTGAAGTGAAAAGAATGGTGTCAAAGTGAGGAGCCAAGGTTCGGGTCTATGGGGATATGTAGATGGTGGTGAGATTGTTGGATCTCGTCCATGCCATCATTTGATTAGATATTTGGTTTATAGTCCTTTGTAGTCAGACATGAATTATGAGATTTTAATTGTAGTAACAGTTTTCATGATTCCATTGTTTTCCTTACAGTTTTGGCATATATATATATATATGTTTGTATTCTGTTGTTCATTATTTCACTATATATAAAATCTATGTGGTTGTTCTGGTTGTGTTAAATCATTCCCTTAGATTTTTGTTCGATTACCAGGTGATTGTTGCCAGACCGGGGAGGGGATCGGGAACACCCATCGGGTATGTGGCAGATAATGTCAGGTGATGAGTTTTATTGCATCTTGGGTCAGCTTGTTAAAATAGGATTATGAATAAAGGTTTTATACACCCAAATGATTCAGCATGGGGTGCACCAGTCTTCTTTGTTATGATGTAGGATGTGTCAATGGGATTTCTCATTGATTATCATGAACTCAAAAAAATAATTATAGAGAATATGTATCCTCTGCCCCAATGTGATGACTTGCTCGATCAGATATGTGGAGCACAATACTTCTCCACGGTGGATCTATGGTTGGGATATTACCAATTTAGGGTGAAGGAAGAGTATATCCACAAAATTTCTTTTCGTATAGGGAACTAGCACTATGAATTCATAGTAATGCTTTTATAACTCACTAATGATTTAGAAATATTCATGGACTGGAAAAAAATGTCTTTATATGTTAACCTAAAAATTATTTGGTAGCCATTATAAACGATATTCTATTGTACTCAAAAACCAAGGAGGATCCTAATGAAAATCTATACACTATACTAGAGAACATTTGAAAGGATAACCTCTATGAAATATACATCATGTGTGAGTTATGATTAAATAAAGCATTATTCTTGGGTCATATCTTCACAAGGAATGGGATATCTGTGGATCCCCCCAAGAATGATAAATATAAGGGATGGTGGAGGCCGATGTCTATGTCAGATATCTATATATGCCTTGGGGTAGATGGATGTTATCGCCGATTTTTGAGAAATTTATCACTATTGTGAATCCCTCATTCGAAGCTAACTCATAAGGGAGTAAAGTTTTCTTAGAGTGGTGACTATGAATATATCTTTAAGAAGTTGAAAAGGAGGCTTATTACTAAAACCATTCTCACACTACATACTAGTGGAATACTTATCATTTTATTCAATGATGCTTCCTAGAAGGTAAAGGGAAATGTGTTGATGAAAAATGACAATTCAATTGTCTATGTTTCAAGGAAAACTATATTTCATGAGAAAAAACTATCCAACACATTATCTTGTGTTGGTTGTATTAATTTTTTCTTTCAAAATATGGCAGAATTACATATTTTGGAAGAAGTGTGAAATATATATGGTTCAAAAAAGATTCAAGTATATTTTCTCATATAAAGAGGTGAATATGTGCCAATGAAGATGGTTAGAGATGATCAAATCCTAACTACTCAATCCATTACGACCCCAGGAATCCAAACAATGTGGAAAATGCACTAAGTAGAAAAGACCCAATGATTCTGTCGTTAATGATAATTGAAAATGATCCACTATTCTTATATTTTATGAGTATGGACCTAGGATTGAAAATTTTGGGAACATCATCCATCATATCATAAATTATTTCTCAAAATTCACTTTTGTAAATGTTAAAGGACACTGAAATGGATGATGTGGGAATTCAGAAGAAATTGTAAACTATTAGAACATGGAAATCCTCAAGGATCAATGTTAATGAATTAGGAATTCTATGGTTTGGGTCAAGACAATTTTCTCCATCAAATCCAGAGTTTAATAAGGAAATAGGTGATGATTCACAAAGATAGAATTTACCCATTCACCCAGGATTCAAAAAATATGTATCGAGATCCCTAAGAGAATTGTTCGTGGGATAACATGTTGAAGATGATCTTTGGGTATAAACCAAGGTTCCTGGTCTGGTAGCAAGTGAAGGCTGCGAGGTAGATGTCTATGAAGAAGATACAAGTGTTACCAATACCAACATATATATGGGATACCATCACCATAAGGGTTTCTAAATAACATCTGAAGACATCCAATGTAACCAATTCTATATGGGTTGTTGTGGATCATCTTACAATGATTTCACACTTCATTTTAATTTGAGAGGATTTCCGATTTGATCACCATGAACATATACACATAATAGAATTGGTAAGGATATATGGAGTAACACAATCTATTGTATCTGATTAAGATCCATGATTCACCACTATGTTCTGGAAGAGTCTCCAACATGCTATAAATACTAGACTGAACATCCATATGGCTTATCATCCTCCAAATTATTTTCAATCATATTGGACTATCCAAACACTTGAACATATGTTGAGATCATGCTTAGTGAACTTAAAATTTTTGTAGAATCAACATCTTCTTCTAGTTTAGTTCTCTTACAACAACTGTTTACACTCAAGCATTCAAATGTCTCCTTTGGAATACCTTTTGGGGAATAGGTGTAGAACACCAGATTATTGGGATGAAGTTGGGGAGTGAAAACTCCTAGGTCTAGAAATAGTCGAAGAAATTTTGGAGATGGTTTAGACCACCCATAAGAAAATTAATGCTGATTAGAGTCAACCAAAGAGCTATACTGATAATCATCAATGAGACTTACTATTTGATATTGGAGACATGGTATTCCTCTACATATCACTATGGAATAGAGTTATGATATTTGGGAAGAATGTAAAGCTTCGTCCAAGGTACATCGGCCCTTTTGAGATCATTAATCACCTAGGTAGTTTTGGAATATCGCATTGTAATCCCACAAAACCTATCTCAAGTACATGATGTATTCCATGTATAAATATTGAGGAAGTACATATCTCAACCATCACATGTACTCAATCCAGAGCTGGTACCATTGAAGAATTACCTCTCCAATGAAGATAATTCAGTAATGAAGTTAGATCATAGGAAAAAATTTCTATTAAATAAGACAACTCCCCTCGTCAAGGTGTTGTCATGAAACCACATATTTGAAGACGAAACATGGGAACCAGATAATGTCATGAAGCATAGTGTCTCTCAACTATTTTAGTTTCATAAAAGGAAATTTTGAGGGGGAAATATCATAAGGGGCGATGATTATAACGATCCAAACTTTTATAAATGAAAATTCCTCATGATCTGATGAAATGATTTATTATGTATAATGGTTATATAAAACATACACTCTTCCTTGGTTTTATGTTATTTAATTTTAAATTAACTTATTGTCTTGTTGTCATTGCAAATATAATCATTTAACAGTGATCAATTGATTACTTTAAAAATAGGGATTTAAAAAAATCCAATTTACACAGAAAAGGGAAGTGATGGCCTCATCTAGTATAATTACTTCATATGAAGCCCACTTATCGGAGATCGGAAAGGATTTAGAATCAGTAGGCTTCACTCTTGACCAATCCCAAACTGAGCTTCAAAAATTTAAGGTTGAACAGAATCACATACCGGAGAAGTTAGAGTTAATAGACATTACCACATGAGTGATCGTATCCGAGCCACACCAAGAGTCATTCACCATCACACTCCCTACCCTTATGTAGTAAGAAAGTGTTATTAGTGTTAATGTAACAAGACTGTGGAGCTATTATTATGTTTTTTATGTTTGTGTAATGAATTTTAATTTATTATTACTTTGTAAATGGGATTTAATGCAGAAATAGTATTTTTAGTTAATAATAAATTATGAAATCTATTTTGATTAATTAATTGATTTTAAATAAATACTATTTTCATATAATATAATTAAAAAAATACTTTTTATTAAATATATATGATTTTATAATTTCTTAGGATTAAATTTGTAATTTTTAATAAGGTTTGAATGATGTTTTTGTTAAAACCAATGAATTTTCAAAAAAATGATGCTTTTTCTAATTAATTTTAAAATTATCAAATTAATAAAATTATTTAGATAATATGAATATTATTTTTTGATTCATAATGATGAAATTATCTAATGGTAATTTTTTCATAATTTTTTTAGACGTTCGATTTTTTGGGATAAATTATATACCGTTTAATTATATAATATGTTTTATGGAATCATAATTCTCCAATGGTGTAGTAATAAAATACTATGAATGCGAATTGTAGACAATATAGGTTTTACCATTAATAAAATTGGATTTTATTTTTGTTTGATTGAATTTATGAGGCCTTAGTACACCCTCCACGGCTTATGAAACATTTAAACATTTTAAAATGTTTCCTTGAGTGTGTGACTCAGCTCTAGATTATAAAGCCTAATATTTTAATATAATTATCAATTGGTATTTTAAAATAATTATTTACACTCCCATTTGGCCTGAAAAATGGGCAAAAACCATGGTATGGTTTGTGGTTTTGATTATTTTAATATGTAGTGTCAATAAACTAAATAATAATGAATTCCCTCTCCTTTCTTATATAATCAAACACATCTCCCATTCTACATCACTCAATTTCATTGGTTCTCTAAAAAAATATTCTCTCTAATATCTAAAATTGTCTCAAGGCACAACATTCTCCCAATAATCCTCTATCATTCCTCTCCCAATCCTTTGGGATCACACGTCCACGTATGAGTTTTTTTCATTTCTCATTTTTGACCAGATATCATTATATCGTTATACCTTTATATATTCAATTAAAAATATTGGGGTTTTTTAACCCCATCCTAAAAATTCAATACTTATGTTTTGTTATTGATATACCACTTTGTCGTTAATTAATTCCTCCCATGTACACCTATTACCATGCTGGAATTCTGTAAATAATATATCTCTTCTTATTTACATTCAAGCAATTATTTTATATTATGCATCTAAATTCCATCATATATGCTGGTATATTATGTTTAATGACCCCATTACATTCGATTTCATGTATAAATGCTGACATACCCCTTTCTCCTTCATCAACCCAATTTATAATTTCTATTTGGCGTCGTTTTCCTACCAAAGGTACACTATAATCTCCATGCAAAAATCATCTTTAAATTTAATACCATAATTATTTATATATCAATAGAATGAAACTTTATTAACATGTAAATTTTGATTAAGGACATAGATTTATGTTTTCTACATCTATTGTTTCTGGAATAAGTTATGATGTTTAATGAATCCATGATGTATGATATGTGTGGCCCAGATTTGCATAAAATGAAATGTTAAGAAATGGTGCACCCTGATAGTGATTCCATTTATTGGGTAATGATTAGTATCATGATTTTTCAATTGAAAAGCGAATTTAAAATGATAATTCAAGTGAACCTATGGTTTACTCATGCTAATTCAAGTTCAATTAGCATTTACTCATTCTCTATGTGCAATGATCCTTGCCTCATGCTAATATCAGGTTAATGTT
Organism: Viscum album; assembly: GCA_963277665.1. Lineage (NCBI taxonomy): Eukaryota > Viridiplantae > Streptophyta > Magnoliopsida > Santalales > Viscaceae > Viscum > Viscum album. The sequence goes on along the minus strand of OY728157.1, from coordinate 1,749,122,005 downwards.
GTTTCCACATATTCATGTTATGATAATCATGATATATCAGGACTTTATGATCATGTTTCTCTTGTTATCCATTTATATTTATATTACCTAACATGTACTATATTCCTCATGTTATACCACATTTACTTTCATTCTAGGATAAATAGATCTCCATTTTCATATGAATATCATTAGATTATTACAGCAAATGTTATGTATGAAGTAATGTTGTGGTCATATAAAAGATGATTTAAATAGTGATGTTGTGTTTTATGATCTGAAATTTTATTTAATGTTCCTAATTTCTCAATACAATGGATCTCTCGATCCTTAATGTTATCTTATGTGCTATTTTATATAATAAATTATATTTTTGTGTGTAATAATGAGAAGAGTTGTTATATATGGTAATAATGAATTTATTATATGATTATTATCCTTAAAAAAAATTTATTTATATATAGATTTAATGATATATTTTAAACAGGGTTTACGGGTCAATACAGATAATGTATGTGAATAATTATTTTCTCAATTTTCCTACTTCGAGTCAAATATTATTTTATATAGCTATATTGTTTTATGAGTTTTATATATACCACCTTTACATATTATATCATTAATTTCAATATATTAATAATATTTGAACAGTTATTTATAGTTATTATCTTTTGGCTTTTATGATTCAAATATTAACAAAATGGTATGTATTTATTGTTATTGTCTCATCATTTATTGACATCATTTACAAATATCTATACGTCGATGAAATATTAATATCCACCTCCTAATAAATATCATAAAATTTCAAAATATATATTTAATCATTTATCATCATGTACTGGTAAATTTATCCATTACATTTTACTTAATAAGAACAAGAAATTGTATTCATAAAATTCACCCTTATTTCTCTATTTGGTCAGAAATATATTTTCTCCCATAAAAGTGTATTAAAAAAAATTCGATAATGTGTTAAAATTATTTTAAAATGAATTTGTAACCCATGTTTAGCCAGTTTGGAAATTATTTTTAATGAAATTTACTTTCATTTTTCGATCTTGGAACTTTTATAAACCGTTTGGAGTGAAAATTAAATGTTTTATATTTAGAAATTTACCAACTATAATGACTTTCATTTCCTCGAGTCTTCCACTGAATGTTTAGAAATATGTTTTCCCTAATATTTTTAGATATCATTTCTTCTAAATTATTTGTAATGTAAAATATTATAGAAAAATTGTTTAAAAACATATTTTATATTGAAATGATATTTTCCTCAAGAAATGTTTTAAATGATATTTCCAAATTATTGTCCATATTGGATTACACCGATTTGTGTTACTCATTTCCTACTAGGAATATATAAAAAAGAAACTATTATTATCCGTGGTATTAATGGTTTATGTTTATTATGACATGTTGATTATGAAACATGTATTTCTTGCATGAGTTATACAATGATAAAATGAATATGAAGAATAATCACATTCAAAAGTTATTCTATAATGAAATTATTATAAAATTGGTTTTTTTACAGACTAATTTTTGATGAAATGTCAAAGATACCTAATTCACTTCACGGGTTATAATGTGATGTTTATGAAGCCGTTATTTTTTTCCCATGATATAATGAATGTATTTATATTTTATAATATGTGTGTATAATTTTATAATGTAATGGGTTGGACATATATCTTCCATAAATTCTTTGGTTGAATATAAATAACTATGGTATCAAATGGTACATATGAGGGAATCATAATCCTGTAAAAAGGATTTACACACGATGACATACCAATTTTTTAATAAGAAGCTATGTAGTTGGGAATACAAATCTCATAATAAGAGGATAAATGGGAGGGAGTACGATTCTCATAAAAAGAACATGAACTAGAGGGATTATTAGGACAAAAAGTAGAGTGTACAAAAGAGGGAATCCCAATCCTCAAGAAAGAGGGAACACGAGAGGAAATCCCATGCCTAAAACTAGTACACATGTAGTTATTTGAAGCCTAACATGTTATAAAGCTCTTCCATGGTGGATCTAGAAAAGTATTTTTTATGCTTTTGGGTATTCTAGAATTTATTTCATATAAATTTGTTATCCTATCATGGTGCATGTATTTTGATTCCTTATGTTTCATGTCTTATTAAATACCAAAATTTATACCACAAATTATTAGTATTTTTATTAATAAGTAGTGTATGATCATCAAATTTTTTTACAATATTCTCATACATGTATGCTCATGTGATGCCAATGAATATCATTTATTCATCCATAGTGAGAATTTAAGACTAGCCATTATTATGTTACCTTTAAGTTGGATATTATGAAAATATTTATATTGGAGTACTAAATGGGAGTGTATTTATAGGATACATTGATCATTTAATAAAATGATGGATGATTATGATTCAATGTTTCCAAATACACTAGAATATTATTTTCCACAATCATGTACTGTTTTTAGGTGTAGAAAATTAATCTAAAATGATGTTATATCAATGTATGTTAAGACTAGGTCTATATAAAAGAAAATTTATTCCCATATAATTTTAATGTTTTCCTAAAAAATTTATGGTTACCATTCTAGGGAAATTTTACCTATATGAAATTCAATGGAACACCCCCTGTATAATGGTAACTACATTCTCTTCTTAATTAAGTGAAAACTAAACAATGAACTATATAAGGAGGTCTCCAAAGAATGTTGAATTTTATTTGAATATTATGATACTTAATATAAATAACAAGGACCTTAAATGACTCCCACTATTTATAGAAATAATAGTTTATTGTATCTGAAGAAGAATAATTATATTAAAAATAATATATCAAAATTCCTCACATCCAACAAATGAAACTTCTGATTTCACCTAAAAAACCAAAATTGTCCAGGTGAATTGGGTATCAATAAATTTTTTCAATATAATTTTTTTCCCCAATATGTCATGATGATCATATATCCATATCATCTAATGAATTTTAGTTACAAAAACACTCTACATTAAATCATTATTCTATTTATATTCCAAAACACCATAATGAAACTACATTCAGTTCCCAGCACATCGACCACCCATACCATATCTAATGCTCATTCCCAAAATCAATTCACCAGGTTAGAACATTAATTTTCCTATGTCTTTAAAAAATGTAGTTCCACCATAGAAAAATAAAATAGTTCTATGGTTCTCCAAACCATAATATATAGTTTGTAAAAACAAAATTCATGTTATTTGGTGACTGTACTATCATAATAGTTTATGTCCTTCTTGTACATTCAATTGTAACAACCAATTCTATATTTAACTATCTAAACCCAAATGATCATGAGATAAATTCTTTCATCATTATTAGCCATCCTCATTATTGATTTTTTTAATAAGGATGGACACAAAAATTTCTTTTTTTACATGTTAGGTGGATATTAGATGGTCCTTAAGAACCCCTGTTTATTTCCCACAAAACTACATATATCCCTAGAACAAAATTACAGATGATGTTGAAAAAATTCCATGTCCAAAATAAAATGCGATTAAATTTAAATTCACACCATTCTCATTATTCCTTCATTTATAACACTTACAAATGACTATTGTTGTGTAACTAGTTAACCTAGGTACTCCATATTTATTACTAGGGGCATCACATGTTCATTTGAACAATCTATATATAGTCTATGACTGACTCCAAGTACATTTTCTGACATCTATACAAAACATCCCAAACAATCATCATGACCTACCACACAAAATAATGCACATATGATCCACAAACCATGAAGACTTTACAAAACCACAACAATCCAAAATTCATCAGCTGCCCTAAATTTGCAACCACATTATATTTAAAAAATTAGATTTCATATAAAATTATGGGTTGTATCTCATTTAATAAACATTATGATCCCAATGACACCAAGATAGTTTCATTTTTTTGTTCCACAATCTCCAGTCCCTTCATCTATAACGGTTACACAAACATAACCAAAATGTCACTACCCACTATAAAAGTTTCCTTTTTATTTATCTTTAGGATTACCCCCCATCCTCCATATCCCAAAATACAGTTAATAGTCATGTAATGTATTATACATTGTCTTCCCACTCCATCTTTATTGTTATTACAAAATCAATAATTTCTAGATAATTTGCACAACAGCCACAAAATTGTATGACATCTGGTCTATAACACATACATATCCCTCTGATAGATGATGGTAAACTCCCCCAAATATGGATTTAATTATACAAATTCATGAGGGTAACTTGCAATTTCCCATTTTTAAATTAGATCATCGACTCTTTCAAAGAACAACAAACTCATCCATATATCCCTAAAATATTCATCTAGGTCAAATATGAACATCTATGATACCACACTAAGATACTACTATAATAGAACATTCCATCAAAGGGTATCTCAACACTACCATTCAAAGTTCTCATTCCCACATTCCATTAATAATTTTATAAACTTTTTTATATATACTGAAAAAATCATCAAAAGAAACCAATCATATCCACATGAATCTCTTCATATATGTTTTTGAATAACAACTTCCACAAAACCTAATCCATCATAAAACTGGACTATCTCCATTACCTGATTTTTTATCAATGTAATAAATTAATTTCAAATCAACAAAAAAACCACTATAGGTCATATGAATAGAAAGAATATTACACCTTGATATCCCCATTAATATATAACTTCATTCATATGATAAACCCATTCAATGAACTTAAATGATACCTTGAATCTAAAAAACTATCCATCAACCTTTATTATATATAATTGATTGAGTTAAATGTTCTCATGCATCCACTTACCAAAATGACATGAAATCCAATTAGTCTTATATTACTATAATTACGAACATATTCCCATCCAAAAATTAAAAAACACCTCTTAACACATCAGTTCCATCAATAATGAAATATCAATTTTTCTTTCACATGACCATCTTGAAAGTCGTCATGATTAATTTCTATAAATATCACCACCTGATATCATAACAGTAAATTTTAGTTAATATAATATTCTCAATCCTCATTATCCCTCTTCCCATCAATCAATGGAAACCACCAATTATTTCCTCAAAACATTGTAATAATTAATTAGTCTAAAATAATAATAATATTGCGTTTTAGACTATGTCAAAATTGAACATAAAATCTATAATCTAGCTATATATTGAAGATACCGAGGAGTATGAAATCCTTACAAAAATCACAATAACAACACAAGATAAATTAGTCCATGTTTGTAAGAATCTACCCAGAATTCACATAACCAATATCAAATATTTGAGATAACACCCCTTATGGGAAAACAGAAACATAAAACATATTTAACCATGAACACAAAATTTATATATAATCAAATAAAATTTAAATAAAAAACGTACCAATATTGGACTATCATTTAAAAGAAAATTCTCACAAGTTTTACTTTGATCATCATTCCAAAACATGTGGTTTTAAGTGGATCCAATGATATACAAGAAAGCCTAGGCCCGACATCGATCTATACACACTATTACCATTTTATATAGGAACAAAATCAGCCAATAATGGTTCCAAAACAACTTATATGGGTCTAAAAAACAACAATGGTCATAAAAACAACATCAAAATGAATGAAATCACATCCTAAAGGTTTCTATCCCATATAAAAAAACTATTTCAAGTATTAAAAAAATCTAATACAATGATTATCATGCCACTCTCACAAAACAACACAAACAATATAACATTACATCTCTTAATAGTGAAACAACATATATAAGGGCCGATATCACATACAACAACTCATGAAACGAGTTACCATTTTCTCCCCTCCCATTATCATAAGAAATACAAAATTATAATCCAAATATCGTGTTATAATTATTATTTTACTGATGATCAATTAATAATTAATGGGGAATGACACCTTATTTATATCACACTGAGACATTTTTTACCAACATTATAATTTATCTTTTCCAAAAATCATTGATTAAAACATTTTTGGCCTTTCTAATTTCTACTCCCATCACCCTAGTGTATTTATATGAAGATTAAATTACATGTTGAAGACAAAAAATATTTATTCAACGTGAATGGAAAACTATTTAAGAAACACAATAATAAAATGTAAACTTAGAACCCACGTAGAATTGTTAAAAATTAATCATATTCCATTCCAATAAATTTTCAATAAAATGTAATCTTTGACCTTTCATCATTTATTTACATTTCACCATCCAAACATTATTTAGGTAAGATGATATTTACATTTTAAATAAAAATAACATTATATGTTCCATACTGGAGTCTAATATTGGTGAAAAATCATTTAAATAGTCTGTTTATATATACCAAATAGTTTCACAAAGCCAATATATGATTTTTTTTATGTAGAGTTACACAATAAAAATACTTTTAAGAAAAACCATATAAATTGTATCGAAAAAATAATATATCCAAAACAAATACATTATCTAAATATATAGGTATATATAAATTAATTATAGTTATAATCCATTACTGTATATAATATTTGGAATGTGTAACTATAATGAAACAAGTTGTCACATTCGACACATGAATTAAATATGGATCTTTTGTGACTAGCATGTTTTGTGATCGAAAAACCCAACCATCGACACTGTGAGATGACATAAAAATCCAATAAATCATTAACATGGCACTGAAGTGCACTAATACGTATGAAAATAAATAAAGATTACATTTTTAAATAAAAAGATACAATTCCAATCCTTGGAATCCTAGATTTCCCATAGTAAGAGGGTCTGAAACTCATAGGTTTGATCTCATTTCCAGGAACATATAACAAGTTAATCTCTTGTAAACTATATCTAAATAGTAGGAAAAATGAAACCATGATACTATTTTAAAACACCCAAAAATATAATCTATTTAACTAGTTCCCATGTCGATATGATATAATGATTTTAAGCATGACTCCCTCTATTCATATGGTTTTTGATAAGCAGTGCGGGTTAGTGCAGTTATCATGTGTAAAAAATACCCTCATGTTAGACGGTAATAATTGAGAAAATAAAAATAAATTGATAAAATCCATAATAATTAATAGGAACTAAAAATACCAACTCACACTCTATTTTATTATATAATTATACTATATATAAAACATGGATAATAGTATATAAATTTAAACAATTACAATGATGCATCACATAATAAAAATATGTACTATATAATGACTTATATATAGATGACCCAATATCTAGCAATGATCCCATATCCCATGCTCCAAAACGTCTAGAAACCATCAAGTATTACCATGATACATTCCATAAACTAGTAACCTCTGTCCAAGGGTAATCTTCTCTCATACCCATGTTCCATGATGACCTAATAAGGGTCTGAGTAAACTCAGTAGTCTTATAGCAATGATGTATATTGATAATATAATTTATATTTTTGTAGAATAATTATATAATATGTGATAAAAATTATAGTATCTATATTTATAGGCTATAGACAAATTGAACATGGTCGAGCCTCATGTGTTGTGAGGACAATTTGACATTATGCTACCTAATTTTTTCATAACGGGTACCTCTGATCATGGTGTAAACATCCCATTGTAATATGGATTTAATGTTTATATCCTTATAAACAAAGATAAAGTAATGATAGAGTTATTTATGTTTATCAACTGTTCATTCCCTAGAATCCATTCATGAGAACAAACATTAGACTATAATGAACTCAATTGACCTCCCTAAATATTTAGAGGCACATTTCAATTGGAATATTTATACACAGTAATGGAATTATGTGCCAATACAAATTGCGGAAAACCATTGGATCTCATCCCTTTATATTCAACACGATATTCCATTACTAAATCATCAAATTAATCAATGGACATTGATAAATATAGAAAGTACTGGCATTTATGGGAGACACACACTATGGAATCTATAGTAATGAATCAATATATATTCTACTGGATCAATGGAGGTATTTCATAGAATTTTATTTAATTTTATCCTTTTAAGTCTCCAATATACTTATTTACATTACATCACTTTTAAATGGAAAGGCTAATAACTAGAATTACTTATAATGTCATCCAATATATAATCCAGGGACTCCCTCCATGGTATCAAAATTATCCTTTATTTTATTATTTAACCACAGAATATCCTAACACTCTCCAATTGAAATATAATATTAAATTAATATTCAAAAATAAAATTAAAATAATTTAACATTAATCAGTTATTCATCATAAGCCAAGGAACACCAAATTTCAAAGAAATCATATAAATTATTATACATATTAATAACAAAAAATTATTCAATTCAATTCACAACTATATTTAAATATCATATGGCTATAATAAGTAAGCAGTCATAAAGTTCATTATTATGAACCATCATTTTATAATAAACTATTATGTTACATGTAGAGTCTCTAATATACCCTGTTATCTATATACTAATACAAGGCACACACCAAGGCTCGCTTCTAAAAAATACATCCACAAGGGTCCGCCAAAATGAACCTACCATATTAAGTCAATGGTGGGTCTAAATCATCAATAAAGAAACTAAACCCCTGAATAAATCATTTGGATAAGAAAATAAACAATTGGTTTCCCTATAAAAAATATTTTATGTGCTATATACATAATGTATTAGTATTTAAACAACATACCATTGTTAATTCATTCAATTTTAATTATTTGATCCTAAAAAGATTCTATTCCATACTCATTATTTCAACATCAACTGGGTATCTACCCGAATTCATGAATCATAAATAATAGTTATAATGTATAATTAAATTTCTTTAAACATCCATGGAAAATATCATAATGGTACAACACCTATGAGAAGCTATCACCACACTAGAACCACGATCAATTACTCACCATTGACCAATAATGTCCCACTTAGATAACATGAATCCTAATCCCTAAAACAAAATATAATAAAACCAAGAATTAATATCAAAATTAATTTATATTATCGGTACTAAATTATCATCCCTATATCTTCATCAATGTGAAGTGAGACACAATGAATTTTATTTAATATAATGTTCCAAATACAATATAAATAGAAACCCCATAATACATAATTGATTTAATCATTCATTGGTAGAAAAAAATACCATCTTTTATGCAGTAAAAAAAGAAATGGCTCAGGAAATTATTAGAGGTTGAAAGTGGAGGGTGGAGACTCAGATTAAGTTTCGAGGAATAGACAATGAATCACACCAAACGGAGGTAAATAAGTAGAGAGAGGAGTGGATATGTCTATAGGAATGATAACAAATATGGATAAAGAATAAAGTGATATTTTATTAGAAAAAAAGTTGTAAAATTCATTTCATTTTATTTTAAATGCCTAAATGGTTTTCGAAACATTTCTAGAACTACTAGTAGTATCAATAAAAGAGCACTACTATTTCAAATTTGGGCTACAACATTTTCCGAATTATATTCTGACATTTTAAATATAAAAATCTTTAGTCAAATAAGATAATATTTTTTGGTTGCAAATTCTTACAAACCATGTTCCAAACCTACTTCCCAATCCATTCCAAACATTTTCCCCCATAACTCCCATAGTTTCATGAATGTGGTGAAATTAACAAAACATAAAAAAAATCTTAAATTGTAATTGAATATGAAATCCAATAACGTAAGAGATACGTCATGAATTTATGAAAATACTAGAACACAAACTCTAAACCCTATTCATAATCCACTAAAACATATGAAATTAAAATCTAATCTTTCACGATCTAATGGTCAAATGAAGATCCTCATGGGCCTCAAACAATTAAAAACCATATTAAGGAATAAAAAATGAATATTTCATTCTAATACTGTGATTAAAATTCATCACATATATACAATAAATGATTGTACTTTTCCAATAAATAAAAAAAATTATTATAAAAATTGTATTATAAAAAAGATTTTTTATTCCATGAATTCTTTTTAATTTTTTAAAAGAAAATAATTTTCATTACAAGTTGTTTTTAAGAGATTGTGATTTATTTACTTTGAGGAAAACAAAAAAAAATAAATTATTGATGGACTAAGTATGATATTTTCATCCATTTCAGTTGTTAACAATTTATATGACATGCAATATGATTTTGAATGAGGATGTGATTCATTCTCCACTATGTTATGGGATTTAATTAGTGATCTTAGACAACATTATTTATTAGAATCAACTAGTTATGTGTACTATTATATTATAATAAAATAGTGACGCATACTCCATCAGGTTGTGGGAGTAATGTTGGGATTATAACTATACTATGACTTTGAGAATCATATAATGTTGGCAAATCAACATTAGGAATCGTGTAGTGATTCCTACACAACTAAGATACTGTAATCCAATAGTGATTCTTATGCTGTTATTTTATTACATTATTACCATTAATATTTTCTTATAATAATAGTTTGATTAATATAAATGACAAGATGTATTATGATGCCTATGAATATCCTAATAACACATGTTTATTATCTCAAGATTCCTACTATTCTTCTATACATCATGTTTTTTCGTTTTTGATTAAATAAAATTTTAATCAATTTTCAAAAATTGAGTTTTTTATATTCATTTTGATAATAAATTTCTTCCCAATGTATTTTTATTAAATTATAATGATATAACCCATGATTTCATGTTGTTAAATTTTTCTCTTTCTGATTTTCTAACTTCGTCTATAAATTTTGTGATCATTATCCCAATTAATTATTTACAATACCATATTTATAATGGTGTTATATATATATAAACTCATTATAGTTGATTTTGTATATATAAAGTGAAAATATTAGTATACTATAATAATGTTTTTTTGGATTATAATGGCATTGTATCTAATCCTAGGATACAACGAAGCATTAATTTCATGGGTTGTGCAATTATTGTGATATTTAATAATTATAGTTTTTTAAATATATATATATATATATATATATATATATATATTTCATTTCTCTTCTAACTTTTTATCGTGTCTATATGTTATAGTAATGTTGTTTTTTAGTAGAACTAGGTGGAATGTCTTTATAGATTTTGTTATTGTCTCCTATGTGGTCACAATAACCTGAAAATAGAAAAAAAAAATAGCGAGATAACTATATTTAATATAAATAAAGGAAAATGTACATAATCCATTATTTCCTCTATTATTGAATATCTAAATGTTTTAATTTATACATTTTTGTGATCGAATTATGTGACTTATTCTTAAATGATAAAAGAGGAATAAACTGAAATGATTAATATTTCTAGATCATAATGGAATCCCTTCTTACAAATACTTCGGTAGATCATATGAGACATAATCTAATATAACATAGACTATTCTAATAGTTTGAAAATATTACCCAATGTATTAAGGGATCATATGAAATCCTAGAATTGTATTTTGTATTTTAATTTGATTTTTAGATTTCACATTGTCATTATCTATACCATATTAAAATTTATTAGAGAAACTTCTAGTATATTAGGTGCAATGGAATATGATATATCATCCATCAATAACTACATCCCCACAGTTTTATCATATTATATATATTGTATTGAGATTTATATAACTGAATGTGGATATAATAAATATATAATGCATTGAAATTATCAATAATGGAAATTTTCAAACATTGTTAATGTGATGAGAACACTAATATATATACATATATATATATACATCCATAGAGTTCATAGAAGGTATTTAAATGTGATGTATTAAAAAATCCATATGATAACATAATAAAGTAAATCATTCCAAAAGTATTTAAATAATATGATATTTTAGATATAATTCTTTCAAATATTATCATACCCCTGGAATGTCAAAATACAATTTTACAATTTGTTAATTATTATCCCAATTGGTAAATTAGAACTGAATGACTAATGATGAATATTATTCAATAATTTACTATGAATACATTAATCCTAGAATCAAAATCTAATGTTATGCGTAATGTTCTAATAGTAACTTGTGTTACCATATAACTATAATTAGCTATAAATGATATGCCTACTTTATATTCTGGGAATCCCATTACTCTAAAATATGTTTTAGTATCAAAAACAATATACTATAATACACTTGTTAATGAAATATATTTAATGAGTTCTAGTGAATGTTCATTGTAATGATAAAGGGATTCAAAAAACTTAATGTAAAATTGGATAATGGAATATTTCTTTTACAAATAATATTCTAATGCTATATAAAAATTCCTTCCTCCATATGAATATTCCCTAGAAAGATATTTTAGAGACTAAAAATACATTTTCTTACAAACACTAACAATTTATTATTTTAATGATATCAAATAATGTTCCAGACATTTCTATTAAATTATATTTTTTTATTTTTCAAATATTAATATGTAAAATATGACATATTTTTTTGAATGGAATATGAATTGATTCTTATCTATCCATTAAAATGTTTTAAAAAGAAAGGTATTGTGTTTATGAATCATTGAAAGGAAATAAAATTAGCTAATTATTAAGGAATACTATGATGGGAAAATATATTATTTTCCATATGGATAGAAATATAAATGGGAATAGACAACAAATAAATTCTGATTTTTTCCCGATAAGGGAATAGATTATCACCTCATTTTGACACAATAATAAGAAAGAATGAAATTACACAATACACTGTGACAAAAACTTTTCATCCAACTATGAATCAAACATAATGATGAAAACACGTGACATTTTATAACCATGTTTGTGTATTGAAATTCAATTACAATGACTATTTGACTGTATTGTAATATTTTACACAGATTACTAGTTATGGTTCATTAAATTGTAGTCATAAAATTTTTTCCTTTTTGAGACAGGGTTCAATGAAACAATATGTTAAATATTATTTCACATAAAATAATTATAGAATAGATGAGTTCATGTGGGAGAAATTCATTTAACTATAGTATATTAATGTTAAATTATTGTAATTAGTGAAAATATTGTTGACTCATCAATTCTATATTTTATATCTTCCAAAATATAAAATTATAAATAATTGATTATATACTTTCCAAAATTTAACATAATTATTTTAAGAAGATAATTCAACACTAAAATAAGAATATAATAAATTTAAATTTTTCAATAAAAATCTATGATTAAAATCATAATTTCAATTATCCCACCTTTTATTATTTAAATATGATTTGTTCTTCTTACTAATTTAAATCCTATAGTTTCACATATTTTTCACTATAAATATGTTTATATCATTACACATTTCAATCGTTAATTATATGAATTATTCCATGACAAAAATATGATGTGGATTTTATAATTTTTTCAGTACATGTATTTAGTCTTTATTTATAAGGTATTATCCCTCTTTTGGATCTGTTTATTTTTTATCATAAATTCTCATTAATGAGGTTTATAGTTAAGAGGGAAGGACTATGATATAGCATATAATTAAACATCTAGATCATAATCACTGACCTATTTAATTATATCTTAGACTATCTACACCCAATTTGAATTTAGTAATTTATATCTAATTAATGAAGATGCCGTATATTTATTTTTATGTTTTTTGTGCATCATAGCATTCTGATAATTATTTTTTATTTTTAAAAAAAATATTTGTTTCTAGTGTGAGAAGATCTATATCAAAAGGTAGTTTAAATTTATTTTTTCACCTGTTTTGGAATATTCTCATTAGAATTTTTTTCCTAATATTTAATTATAAATTCTATTAATATTAGTAAAATAGAATGCGTTAATGTTTTGTGATATTATTTTAATTTTTTTTCAATAAGGAATTTGTATTGGATGCACAATTAACCCAACTATATATCACTATAAGACAAAAAACATTTGGCAACAAGGAACAAAATTATGATCCATTTTTACATTTATATCATTTACTTTTTTCATGTCTTGAGATTTAGATATCTAAATAAATATTTTTTATTTTATCATTAAGGATAATTATATGTTAGAAGGACATGCTTGATATATTGAAATATAATTTAATAATTATGACTATTATCAATTAAAAATTATCATGATAATATCACATGAAACAATGTGATTTTATATTTGGATTTATATTGAGAAAATATATTAAAATCCAAAAACACAGAGAAAATTTTGGAATAATTCTACTAATAAAATATATGATTATATTTTTATATCAATGATATATTTTAAATATGTTTTCAATTAATATTAATTTAATATAATTTCGACTTGTGATACAAGGTATAATAAATTTTATTCTCATACATATTAAATGATGTAACTTCTAATGATAATGACATCATCGAAAATAAATATAAAATAAAATAATATATAATAGAAAAGAAAAATAATAAATTTATTTTTCAGATGAATCTATAATTAATCAATGTCGTAGCTACTATGTATTCCTATAGAATAAAAAATATAATAATAATGGTCTAAATATGATAATATGAAAAATAAAACAACAGATAAGCATCATTTTTTCCATTTGAGAGTCATATTTCGTTGTAAAATACAAGACACGTATCTAATTCTGATGATAATGACGTGTAAGGGGAAACAAAAGGTTATTATAGGGATAATGAATTTAATAAATAAATTTATTCCAATTAATAATATTTAAAATAATAAGGGTAAATTAACGATGAGATCGCTAGTTGAAGTGATGGTGACACTACCATTTATGAAGAGATTAGACCACTGTCTACATGATTAAAAAACAAACATGAGGAAAAATTTATTAATATGGTAACAAATAAAAGGACAATATTATAGAGACAAATTAGGTCAAGAGGGATGAGTTTTTTAGGATTCATGATATGAGTATAAAAGAAAAGGAAACATCAAGTAAGACTATAGAATGATTAAATACAATACAAAATTCCTAAAATGTTTACAAACACACAAGAAGGAAATGAAAACAATCATGGGTGATGTAGAGGGTGATTACAATGACACTAAAATGAGTAATAAATATTTTATTATTTATTATAATATAGGTTTTATGGGTAATAAAACTATTATAAAATATTAATACATCACTATATCAAAAATTGTTTTTCATACTAATTATATCTATGTAATGAATAAATCTTTTTATATTGTTCAATACATTAGAATAAAATGAATGAAGTAAATGATAATTTTAAGAATCTTATTAAATGTTATACTTTAATTGTTTGGATAATGTATGATCATATAATTTAAAATTAAAATATTTTGTGTTCAAAAAAGTTAATAATAAATTAAAATTGTTTAGTGAACAATATAAAAAATATATTTTTGGTTTCACTCAAAGAACTGAGTCTCGCATTTGATTTTTATAATTTTAGGATGTTAATTACATTATAATTTTTTTTGGTTATAAAATCTTGGAATTATATACACTATAAAAATATTATATTGTTCCTAGATCTAATAATGCACGATACTCTTTAGTATGTAACCTATTTGGAACCTCTGTGAATGGGGTAATTCATTA
The DNA here is from genome assembly GCA_963277665.1 of Viscum album. Classification (NCBI taxonomy): domain Eukaryota; kingdom Viridiplantae; phylum Streptophyta; class Magnoliopsida; order Santalales; family Viscaceae; genus Viscum; species Viscum album. Next base: position 1,749,106,491 of record OY728157.1, on the reverse strand, counting down.
TGTACTAGAAAATGTATATTTTTAAAAATTTGTAAAATATGTTATAAAAAATATTTTTGGAGTATGATAATTTATTTCAATTCGAAAAGAAATTATTTAAATGATTCAAAGACTCCATATATATTGGTTAAAATATCCCTTTTATTCTTAATAATTATAGAAAACCCAATGAATATATCCCTTATGTTTTTATGTTATCTATTAATTAGTTATTCATGAAATATGACTGGAAACTAAAATGTATTTAATATAACTGTAAATTTGAATGGCTTTCATGTATATTATTGTGATAATGCAGGGAAAAACAATTTTTTGAAGTCATATCAGTAATTCTAAAATTAATATGCATTCTAATGATTCATCGATTGATTGTTTAATATTTAATATTCCTATAATAATTTATTTATGTAATTAAAATTTTCAATTTATTTTTCAAAATATTAAATATTATATTAATGAATCTATTTTTAATTTATTTTTTATATTATTATATATTCAAATATATTCACTATTAATTTTTATTTATTTTCAAAACTAGTTCTTGTTTAAATTCATTTAATCAAGGTCATTTTTATATAATAGGGGAGTAGGAACGCATAATTTTTAATCAATTTGGAATATTATTATTATATTCTTATTAGGGATCAACTCAATCTATAAATCTTAAATGATAATGTCTAAAATTTTATATATTAATGGGTTAGAAAACTAAATTATATTGGAACCCAATAACAAGGATTCTACCTACAAAAACATATAGTTAGTTAATAGGGATTTATTTGGTTAATCAAGAGTTAAAATTTTATAAGGAATAAATTTTAATATAGTGATTATGGTTGATTAATCATTATTTACAAGGGTATATTCTCAGGTTTTACTATGTGATGATTTTATACTTTTTGAAAATATGATTTATTTTATGAAAATAAGTGTAATTATATATAAAAAATGTATATGTAATCAAAAAATTGAATTAAATCATTATTTTTATAAACTATGTTCATAAAATCGATATGATCAGAACATATTATGTATAAGAACTCTTATAAATAATTTAGTGACTTATAGAAGAAAAATATCCCAAATATAAATTTGATCGACCGAAAATGAATAAATATTAGCTACCTATATTAATTAATGGAATGGAAATAATCACATCAAATTATATATTTTATAGTGCCTTAATAAATCATTATTTGAATAAATGTTTAATGAGAATGGGAATATAAGAAGAACTAAAAAAATAGTCCAATATATTTTTGTGAGGTCTTTATTCTTAATATAAATTTAAATACTAAAAAAATATGATCCCAAGTTTGATGAAGAAATTTTTATTATTTTTTCAATATATAATAATTCGTATAGAGTGTTTTATAATAGGACTAATATAATAGATGATTCTTGTAATGACCCAAAAATTAATTAATGGAAAATTCTTCTTGGACAATTTTAATGTATCTTTATTATTATGTAAAACGTATGCACTTATTTGGTTTTATGTTTTATATTTTAAAATACAGTTATGAATTGTGATCATTATTCATATAGTCGTTGAACAGTGATCAAATGAATAGTATAAATATAGGGCTTTAAGAAATACATTTTACTCAGAAAAAGGAAGTGATTGTCTCGTCTAGTTGACTTTCTCCATATGAAGACCATTTTTCGGTGCTCAAAATTAATGTGGGATCATTTTTTTTCTCTATGGACCAAGCCCATGATGAGTTTCAAAACATTAATCTTGAGAGAAACTGCCTACTGGATATGTGTAAGTTGATATATATTACCACTCAAGCGATTTATCGGAGCAACCTCAGAAGTCTATCACAATCGAACACCATACCCATCAGTCTTGTGTGGGGGTTTTAATGTAACAGCCCAATATTTTATAAAAAATATTCTTTTTAATTTTATTAATGTCTTGTGTTGTACGCTACACCAAAAGGATCTTGCACAACATGCATCCTTGACTTGCCTTGCATTACACGCAATCGCGACCTTCCTCGATAGCGTGTGTAATACGCAATACCAAGTTTCACTAAACAACGATATGCTATTAAAATATTATTAAAACTAGCCGTTATGAATAGTAATAACCACTTTTTAAAATTCTGTAAATCTTATTTTTCAAAATGAACTTCATTTTTGGATTCAGAGTCTCGAATTTAGCCTAAGGTGAAATTTTGGTACTTTTCGGATAACTTTCACATTCTGATGAATAGTGAAAACTACTAAATTATAATTAAAAACAACTTTTTTAATCGAAATAATTAATAGTGATAAATTATTAATTTGAGTGGTTTTAAAGTATATTTAGAATATATTTTTACAATTTAATACAATGTTGGTCATTGGTTTTAATTTCACATTTAAACCAGACATAATCAAGTGTCAATCTTTTGATATATATTGTTTCCTAAAAACACGCTATTTATTTTAACAGTGGGATTTAATTATAAAATTAATTAATGCAACTTCTATGTTATGAATTTGGTAAAATAGATTTCATTTTTGAATTCGGAATATGAAATATAGCTTAGGATGAAATTTTGGCATTGTTCTGAAAAACATCAATTTTTGATGAATAGTGAAACTACTAAGTGGTAGGTTAAAAAACTGAATTTTGAATAAAACTTAATTTTACCGCTTCTGTGAATGGAATTTTGAAAATCCGAGAGACACGGTTAATATCAAGGACTAAAATGTGGTTCAATGAGATGAAAATAATTTTTTGGTGAATAGTATCTTTTTACTTTTTTTTGCCACGGTTAATAGTAAATAGGGTAACTAAGGGTAAATATGATATTACTATTACCCTAACACGTGTCCTAATCCTATTGGACAAGTGTATTTCGACCAAAAACAAACTTAAGAATAAAATATGACCATTTAGGCCCACTTGGATTAGATTAGGACATTTATTATTAATTTATTTAAAGAAGGGTTAAAAGAGTTAAAATCAAAGTGTATTTACTAAAACATTTTTAATATGGGGTTATACATAAGATAAATTCGATTTTAAATATTCATTATAAAGATAAAAAGATTTCCTACATGATGTTATTTTATTTGTAATTTTTAGACATCAAATAAGTTAATTTATTTATGACACAACGATGATGCAGTAATTATCTTATTAATAAAATATTGACATAATTGATGTTATAAACACCAAAATAAATGTAATTTGAGATTTTTTATGAATTCCACTAATTTTCTAGGTTACTATGATATATTAATGTTGATTTAATCAACATGGTTCGAACATTTAATTCTGTTATGACTTTCACAAAAATCATATATCAAATAGTGTCAAAATTGACACAAAATAGTTTTTAAATCAAATATTATATTATTAATTGTTATTTTATTCCTAAAAATCTAAGGTTCAGCCAAATGACTTAGATAAGGATATATATATATTAATAATAAACAATTTGGGGTTCGTTTGGCATGTTATATTAAGTGTATTAACCATATAGTGAAAGAAAACAAAAAGACATGGTAAAAGTTAAATTATTTAACTTAGAGTTAAATCTAATTGATAAGGTTAAAATAATATCCTAAACTTGTCTAAATTCTATTGGATGATAGGATTTCGACCCATCCCCACTTTATCCTCGAAATAAGACTCTTTGGAAGCATTATAAACCGATTTTGACTTTAATATAAAATAATATTTTGAGATATTCCTAAGGTGCCCCTCTCCTCCCCTATAAAAGGACACCTCCTCCCCCTCCTCCTCAAACCAATTTGAGCACTCAAGCTCGGCCAACCCCTGCCAAAATCTCTTCTCCACTTCCCTAGAAATATCCTAGAGGTTCTGGTCTTCCTCAAAGACCAATTCTAGTGCCCTAAGAGGAGGTCTCAAAGAGGCACTTCAAAGAAGAGGTAATTACCGTTACCAATTCTTTCATCTTTATTTCTTCTTCCACTTCTTCTTCTTAGGTTGTTTCATTATGAAGTAATAACATCAGTATCACTCATATACTGATATGTTATTATAAGTATGAAACAACCCTATTTCACCATCTATCCATCCTACGGAAAAGGAAATCACCGCGCGTGCGTACGTACGGAATACCGTCTCCACGCCGTGGTGTAATCTATTTTCCACCACCACCTTACATGGATGGGTATAATGGTTTAAAGAATAACTATACATAGTTATTACAACATAATATTGATTCTGATATATTGTATAATCCACTCCAATTCAATTCAAAATTTATAGAAATGATATCATCGCTCGTGCGTACGTACGGACTACCTTCTCCACGACGCGATGAGATTCATTCTCCATGTTAACCATTTAAGAATGATTATAATGTATATATAAGAAATAATAATGAAATATATGAAATTATAAAGCTACTGGATTTATGTATATATATACATATGTATGTCATGTACTTACTTCCATTTCAAGACAATAAGGAAAGAAAAACAGCGTTCATGTGTACGTACGGACTACCGTCTCCATGAACGGTGTTTTTCATTTTATTTATCTATCTATTATATATATATATATACTGAATATATATGATATATAAATCATATTTTATATTCTGGAAGAAAGTAAATCATGATATAAGTAATAATGATGTCAAGAACAACAAGTCAAAACACATACGATAAATGAAACGATTTTACCCAAAACGCTTCTTTAACATGGAATTTACAAAAGAACGGGTAATATAATGTCATAAGTGAACCATATATGATATCATAACAATGAATATGATTCTGTAATAAGTCAATGACATTATTTAAATCATTATACAGGAGGTTCGGACACATACGAAGCAAATTGGACCAAAGGTAAGGGAAATATCACAATCTCATTTTTATCCGAGATTGTTTATTCGTAAGTATTTACTGGGGTGTATTTTATCATCCACATCCATGTTTCATCAATATGTAATATTATTTCCATCCACCTAAAATTGTTTAAATCCATTTTTACCCTTTGATGAGTTTTTAGTAATATGTATGAAAGGAATCTTTTGTCGTTTTTCGTACGAGGTACTTTTTGACTTTTCCGACAAAAGTACGAAGAATGTTTTTTTTAACTTATACGGCACGAACGGATTTTTACGGTTTTATAAAGCCTTATTTTCATGAACCTTCCTCCAAAATATTTCATGACTATTTTCAATAAAATCTCTTTCTTTTAAAATTGCATGATGTTTTGTGAAAAGAAATTGATTTTGAAGAAGAAAGGATATTTTCCTCAAGAATTCAATTCAAGTGTTTTATCAAAATTATTTTCCATATAAGACAATAAAGGGTTCTGTTTTTATCCATATTTTTACATTGATTTGACTATGTTGTGATGGAATTATGTTTATGAATTCCTTTATCTTATATGAATGGTTTTATGATGTCATGTTGTTTAAGAATCCCATTTTTATTACATGGGTTATGCTATGATGTATGTTTTATGATTATGTGGCACACATAAGAAAGGATTCATTATAAGATGGGTGGGACCTATATCTCCCTCCAATGCATTGGGTAAAGATTTTATATCTCATGAGATAGACATGGCTGGAATGGTAGGTTATACCGGTTCAGTGAAACAGGACTGAAACGAGGATTACTCGATTCAGAAAGGGACTTTGTCCACTAAGATAGTCTTGGCAATGAGTCTTGACTAACAAGAAATGATTCTCTATGATTATGTGTGTATGCCACAATGAGTAATGTTTTAAGTTATGATTTCATTTCACTACTATGATTTATCCCATGTTATGAAATTATGCTCTCTTTTGCAGGTTAAGATTTCCAAAAATGTTATGTTCTTATGAAAATTATGTGATTGATATTTCCTTTGTTTACCCTTACTGAGCATTTGAGCTCACCCTTTTATGTTTTCTTTTCCCCAGGATATAAAGAAAGGTTTTAGGTAAAATAAAAAGGAATATCTTTATGGGAGATGTTGAAGAACATTCACCACAATTAGAAGATTACATTCCGAGTTTCCAAAGACACTAAACTATTACGATCCTTTAGTGTGTGTTTTTGTTATGTACTAAGTATTCCGCAAATGTAATGTAATGTCCATGTACGTCAGGCTTCGGGTCTCTACAGTTGGTATCAGAGGAAAGGTTTAGTCAACCTTTGGAAACTAGGATGCGAGAACTTTAGTGAGATCCCTAGAGATATTTCTAAGGTATGTCTAGGGATGTCCCTAAGGTTAAGTATACGTATAGGTTATAGTACTAGAATTACGCTAACGATCATAGAATTAAACCTAAGATGTTAGATATTGAAGGTACTCCCCCTTTATTATGTTGTTTTCCCTAGCATGATTTTTGCCTCTCACACTATTCTTTTTGGGTTTTAGAAAATGGCTGGAAACAAGATGATTCACAATAATGGAGGATATGATGGACAATGGAATGATATTCTTCATGAGCAACCCAATGAAATGGGATTTGGATGTCCAAACATCATTATTATGCCGAATCAGCAATCTCACAACATGATCAATAAAGTAAAATTTGGTAAGTTTCTTGACTCGACTAATAAGAGAAAGATGGAGTTCCATGATGATCATAGAGGAAAGAAAGTTCAATTTCCCCTATGTAAATCATGTGGGTAGAGGCATCAAGGAGAATGTTTCAAGGGAAGTGGAAGATGCTTTGGGTGTGGAAAAGAAGGACACAAAGCAAGTAAGTGCAAAGGAAAAGGGTCGGTTAACACCATGGATGAGGATAATGGTAATGCTACGACATCAAAAATGGTTAAGTGTTTTAAATGTGGAATGTATGGGCATTATGAAAACAAATGCCCTAAGGGAAAGACTCATGAAGAGAATCAGTATGGTCATATGGGTAGTATTTATGTGGATGATGATGAAGAGACTACAAATGATATGTGAGATGAAAGAATTTTTGAAGCTCGGTCAATGGTTTGAGAATGTAGTGGCATGATTACATGTTTATCATGTGTAATTTTGGAATAAAGAGACATCTATGGATTGTTACACTGTTGTCTTTCCTTGTGTTTTGAAAAGTGTATGATTAATATTACCAGTATCCATGAAAGGTTATTCAGATATTTTTGGAATGTAGATGATATGCGCATAATGAAGGGATAAGGAGAAAATTAAATGTTTGATTGTATTCATGAGCTCATGATTGATATAAGGACTAAGTGATATCATGGTTTGAGTATATAGAATTTTGAGGATTTTGGTATGTGGAAAGTGTTAACTTTTAACTACATTCATGTTTTCACTAAGGTATTCAAGAGAATACACGATTAAGGACTTTGAATGTTTGGAATGTGACCAAAAAAACATATCTTATGATATATGGGGATCAACGATGATATTAAATCTCTGGTAATTGTTTTCACTATGTTATGAGAGTGGACTGCAGTATTATGGATAAGCCTAAAGATTAGAATGGATTATGTTGGACATAAGTTAGTATTGTTTAAGGATAGAAGTTTTTTCGATATTATTGATGGGGTGTTATAGTAAGGTAGTTTTAGAAAAAGGACAACCTGCAGGACGGGCGACAACCCATCGCTTCGGACAAGGCTATAGGAATCGAACCCACAACCGAAGTGCGACTGGCCTTTATCGCTTACCACTGACCTACAGGAAGTCCTTGTTTAGTAGAAACTAGTGTTATTATATTAAGCAGTATGATATATGAAGTATAAGCCCATTTTAGGAACCATATATGATTAATCCCACTATAGATCGACTTATGTATATGAATTTTGCTAACCTTTTGAGACAGATGGAATGACCCGTCATTCTATCACATGATCTGCTAACACTTCACGAATAACAAATTCAACTTCATTTATTTAAGAGATGAAGTGGAAATTGTTAAAGGCACAAACAACAGTGAGATTGTACCAAAATAAAGTAAGTATTTATTCTAATTCAAATTCTTTAACTTTAGGGAAATGATCTTGAAAACCAAAAATGTTGTCCTAGTTCTCTTATACCTAATGAATCAGATGGTACCTTAGATCGTCACAAATTTATGGATTTGTGATTACTGGCTTTTCCATAGCCAGGTTCTCTACCACTCTCCATCAGAACATGATGGTTAGATTTCTCTTCCATATCCATATTTTCACCTATGTGGAAACCCAGTGATTAGTTTATTTGGGTAATCGTTACATTTCGTACTTTAGTTTTTAAAGCCAAGTTTTGGTATTCCCTTTTACGATGTGGGTTTCTATAAAAAAACTTTCAAATAGTAAACCATTTATAACCCCGACGAATTTCGAGGGCGAAATTCATTTTAAGGGGGGTAGAATGTAACAGCCCAAGATTTTATAAAAAATATTCTTTTTAATTTTATTAATGTCTTGTGTTGTACGCTACACCAAAAGGAGCTTGCACAACATGCATCCTTGACTTGCCTTGCATTACACGCAATCGCGACCTTCCTCGATAGCGTGTGTAATACGCAATACCAAGTTTCACTAAACAACGATATGCTATTAAAATATTATTAAAACTAGCCGTTATGAATAGTAATAACCACTTTTTAAAATTCTGTAAATCTTATTTTTCAAAATGAACTTCATTTTTGGATTCAGAGTATCGAATTTAGCCTAAGGTGAAATTTTGGTACTTTTCGGATAACTTTCACATTCTGATGAATAGTGAAAACTACTAAATTATAATTAAAAACAACTTTTTTAATCGAAATAATTAATAGTGATAAATTATTAATTTGAGTGGTTTTAAAGTATATTTAGAATATATTTTTACAATTTAATACAATGTTGGTCATTGGTTTTAATTTCACATTTAAACCAGACATAATCAAGTGTCAATCTTTTGATATATATTGTTTCCTAAAAACACGCTATTTATTTTAACAGTGGGATTTAATTATAAAATTAATTAATGCAACTTCTATGTTATGAATTTGGTAAAATAGATTTCATTTTTGAATTCGGAATATGAAATATAGCTTAGGATGAAATTTTGGCATTGTTCTGAAAAACATCAATTTTTGATGAATAGTGAAACTACTAAGTGGTAGGTTAAAAAACTGAATTTTGAATAAAACTTAATTTTACCGCTTCTGTGAATGGAATTTTTAAAATCCGAGAGACACGGTTAATATCAAGGACTAAAATGTGGTTCAATGAGATGAAAATAATTTTTTGGTGAATAGTATCTTTTTACTTTTTTTGCCACGGTTAATAGTAAATAGGGTAACTAAGGGTAAATATGATATTACTATTACCCTAACACGTGTCCTAATCCTATTGGACAAGTGTATTTCGACCAAAAACAAACTTAAGAATAAAATATGACCATTTAGGCCCACTTGGATTAGATTAGGACATTTATTATTAATTTATTTAAAGAAGGGTTAAAAGAGTTAAAATCAAAGTGTATTTACTAAAACATTTTTAATATGGGGTTATACATAAGATAAATTCGATTGTAAATATTCATTATAAAGATAAAAAGATTTCCTACATGATGTTATTTTATTTGTAATTTTTAGACATCAAATAAGTTAATTTATTTATGACACAACGATGATGCAGTAATTATCTTATTAATAAAATATTGACATAATTGATGTTATAAACACCAAAATAAATGTAATTTGAGATTTTTTATGAATTCCACTAATTTTCTAGGTTACTATGATATATTAATGTTGATTTAATCAACATGGTTTGAACATTTAATTCTGTTATGACTTTCACAAAAATCATATATCAAATAGTGTCAAAATTGACACAAAATAGTTTTTAAATCAAATATTATATTATTAATTGTTATTTTATTCCTAAAAATCTAAGGTTCGGCCAAATGACTTAGATAAGGATATATATATTAATAATAAACAATTTGGGGTTCGTTTGGCATGTTATAGTAAGTGTATTAACCATATAGTGAAAGAAAACAAAAAGACATGGTAAAAGTTAAATTATTTAACTTAGAGTTAAATCTAATTGATAAGGTTAAAATAATATCCTAAACTTGTCTAAATTCTATTGGATGATAGGATTTCGACCCATCCCCACTTTAGCCTCGAAATAAGACTCTTTGGAAGCATTATAAACCGATGTTGACTTTAATATAAAATAATATTTTGAGATATTCCTAAGGTGCCCCTCTCCTCCCCTATAAAAGGACACCTCCTCCCCCTCCTCCTCACACCAATTTGAGCACTCAAGCTCGGCCAACCCCTGCCAAAATCTCTTCTCCACTTCCCTAGAAATATCCTAGAGGTTCTGGTCTTCCTCAAAGACCAATTCTAGTGCCCTAAGAGGAGGTCTCAAAGAGGCACTTCAAAGAAGAGGTAATTACCGTTACCAATTCTTTCATCTTTATTTCTTCTTCCACTTCTTCTTCTTAGGTTGTTTCATTATGAAGTAATAACATCAGTATCACTCATATACTGATATGTTATTATAAGTATGAAACAACCCTATTTCACCATCTATCCATCCTACGGAAAAAGAAATCATCGCGCGTGCGTACGTACGGAATACCGTCTCCACGCCGTGGTGTAATCTATTTTCCACCACCACCTTACATGGATGGGTATAATGGTTTAAAGAATAACTATACATAGTTATTACAACATAATATTGATTCTGATATATTGTATAATCCACTCCAATTCAATTCAAAATTTATAGAAATGATATCATCGCTCGTGCGTACGTACGGACTACCGTCTCCACGACGCGATGAGATTCATTCTCCATGTTAACCATTTAAGAATGATTATAATGTATATATAAGAAATAATAATGAAATATATGAAATTATAAAGCTACTGGATTTATGTATATATATACATATGTATGTCATGTACTTACTTCCATTTCAAGACAATAAGGAAAGAAAAACAGCGTTCATGTGTACGTACGGACTACCGTCTCCATGAACGGTGTTTTTAATTTTATTTATCTATCTATTATATATATATATATATACTGAATATATATGATATATAAATCATATTTTATATTCTGGAAGAAAGTAAATCATGATATAAGTAATAATGATGTCAAGAACAACAAGTCAAAACACCTACGATAAATGAAACGATTTTACCCAAAACGCTTCTTTAACATGGAATTTACAAAAGAACGGGTAATATAATGTCATAAGTGAACCATATATGATATCATAACAATGAATATGATTCTGTAATAAGTCAATGACATTATTTAAATCATTATACAGGAGGTTCGGACACATACGAAGCAAATTGGACCAAAGGTAAGGGAAATATCACAATCTCATTTTTATCCGAGATTGTTTATTCGTAAGTATTTACTGGGGTGTATTTTATCATCCACATCCATGTTTCATCAATATTTAATAGTATTTCCATCCACCTAAAATTTTTTAAATCCATTTTTACCCTTTGATGAGTTTTTAGTAATATGTATGAAAGGAATCTTTTGTCGTTTTTCGTACGAGGTACTTTTTGACTTTTCCGACAAAAGTACGAAGAATGTTTTTTTTAACTTATAAGGCACGAACGGATTTTTACGGTTTTATAAAGCCTTATTTTCATGAACCTTCCTCCAAAATATTTCATGACTATTTTCAATAAAATCTCTTTCTTTTAAAATTGCATGATGTTTTGTGAAAAGAAATTGATTTTGAAGAAGAAAGGATATTTTCCTCAAGAATTCAATTCAAGTGTTTTATCAAAATTATTTTCCATATAAGACAATAAAGGGTTCTGTTTTTATCCATATTTTTACATTGATTTGACTATGTTGTGATGGAATTATGTTTATGAATTCCTTTATCTTATATGAATGGTTTTATGATGTCATGTTGTTTAAGAATCCCATTTTTATTACATGGGTTATGCTATGATGTATGTTTTATGATTATGTGGCACACATAAGAAAGGATTCATTATAAGATGGGTGGGACCTATATCTCCCTCCAATGAATTGGGTAAAGATTTTATATCTCATGAGATAGACATGGCTGGAATGGTAGGTTATACCGGTTCAGTGAAACAGGACTGAAACGAGGATTACTCGATTCAGAAAGGGACTTTGTCCACTAAGATAGTCTTGGCAATGAGTCTTGACTAACAAGAAATGATTCTCTATGATTATGTGTGTATGCCACAATGAGTAATGTTTTAAGTTATGATTTCATTTCACTACTATGATTTATCCCATGTTATGAAATTATGCTCTCTTTTGCAGGTTAAGATTTCCAAAAATGTTATGTTCTTATGAAAATTATGTGATTGATATTTCCTTTGTTTACCCTTACTGAGCATTTGAGCTCACCCTTTTATGTTTTCTTTTCCCCAGGATATAAAGAAAGGTTTTAGGTAAAATAAAAAGGAATATCTTTATGGGAGATGTTGAAGAACATTCACCACAATTAGAAGATTACATTCCGAGTTTCCAAAGACACTAAAATATTACGATCCTTTAGTGTGTGTTTTTGTTATGTACTAAGTATTCCGCAAATGTAATGTAATGTCCATGTACGTCAGGCTTCGGGTCTCTACATTTAAGGGGTTATGTAACAGGACCATAGAATAATTATTATGTACATTATATTTTTATATAATAAAGAATATAGATAAATTTTATAATTGTTACCTTATAAAGAGTCTTTAAAGACAAAATAATATTTTTAGTTAATATTCAACTAATAAATCTATGTTGATTAATTAACAGGTTTTGGAATTTAATAATACATTAATAAATTATTATTATTATTATTATTAAATTAATTTTCAATAAATATAAATGATCGTATAATTTTATGAATGATATTATAATTTCCATTAATGTTTGAAAGCTGTTTTTGACAAAGCCAATGAAATTTCGGAAAATTTCGATTTTTAAATTAAATGTTAAAATTAAAATATTTAAAAAATTATTTAGGTAGAATGAATATTATTTTTAGAATCCAGACGGTGATATTAGGCAATGGTGAATTTTTCTTAATTTTATGAGACAATCAAATTTCTCGGTACAAATTAAATACTATTTAAATATATAACTTGTTTTATGACATCATAATGACCCAATAATGATTTAATAAAATACTATAGACATTATGTCTAGACAATATATGTTGTACCATTAAAATAATGTGATTTTGGTTTTGTTTTATTTATTTTACAATGCTTCGTTTGACCCTTCAAGACTTACAAAACATTTTTAGCATTTTAAATTGATTTCATTTATAGTGTGACTCACCTCCACGTAAGAATCCCTATAATTTTAAGATGTTCAGCCATTGGCCTTGTAAAATATTTTTTCCACTCACCTTTGGAAAAAACCATTGGCTAGATTGTGGTTTTGATTAGTTTAATGTGAGGTTTCCCAAACCTAAATAAAACATAATTCCCTCTCCTTTTCTATATAAACCCACCCAAGCTCCCACATCCCCTCCACTCAATAACTTTGTATTATGCCCAACCTCTACGCTACTCTCTCATTAGTCCTCCCATTTTACCACATTCCCTCAATAAGTCTCCCTCAAGCCTCTCCCAAGCCTTTGGGATCACACATCCGCGTAACCGATTCTCACTTTCCTTATTTATGTCCAAGTTTCCTTATAATTCCATGCTCTTTTATTATCAATTAAAAATGTTAGGGTATGATTTGGTAATTCCACCATACTTCCCACTTCATGTTTGAATAATTAGATATCCCCTTTCCCTCTAATTAATTCCTCCCATGTAAACATTTTACCATGCCAGAATTCCCAATGAAATTTATCTCTTCTCATTTACATTAATGAAATTATTTTCTATCGCATATCAAAATTCCATTACATTTGTTGGGAAGTGTATATATATATATATATGAAACCTTTACAATTCATTTCAGGTAAATATGATGAGACACCCATTTATCTGTCATGAATTTTTTTTACGAATTCTTATGTCACGTTGTTTTTCTACCGAAATGGTACGGTGTTTTTTCAAGACAAGGACATTGTGTATTTTATACCATACCCATGTATTTATCAAGGGTATTCAACATTATGAACATATAAATATTGATTTTTATGTTAATGTATTTATTCAAAATTTCATAATCATGTAATAACAAATGATGTTAATAATCCTTGTTTTTATGATCACACATATGCATGAAATGAAATTATTATGAAGGTTGCACCATGGTATCCCTCCAATTCATTGGGTAAAGTATTGTATCATGATATGTCATGTGCAATGAGCATTGACTCATGTTAATTAATGTGCAATGAGGGTTTACTCGTGCTTCATGTGCAATGAGGTTTTACTCATTCTCTATGTGCAATGATCCTTGGCTCATATTAATTCCATGTTAAGTGTTTTTTCCGCATCTCCATGTAATGATTTTAATTCTTTATCATGCCTTCATGCTCATGTTTCTATTGTAATAAATTGATATGACTATTTTATAACATATATTCTATTCATCCCATAATTCCATGTTTATTCCCTTACTGGGATTTATATATCACCTGTTTCTTATACATTTTCTCAGGTTATCCTATGCTATTCTCTGTACGAGAAAATGTGGTGGCCTTGTAAGGGATGTTTTAAATAACTATGCTTTGTTTAATGTTTTAAGATGTTATTTAATGTTACTATGCCCCAAAGGAACTAGACGTCCTAATCATCCATGATGTATTAAGATTAGTGTTTATGTTATAAATCATGTTTACGTGTTTAATAAATAGAAGGGCTGTTATAGTTGACATCATATGATAGGTTTAGTTTTTTCGGTATTAGGATTAGAAAACTGTAGTGAAGCCTTAGAGAATAGATTAAGTAAAATAAAAAACCTATGTTTTGGTGAGTATTGTGTATGTGGTTTATCAAGAAAATGCATCCCTGTCTAGATATGAGCAGGTTGAGGTGGCTCTAGCATAGATGTACCTATGAATTAAAACTCCTACAAAGAGTTTCGGGCTTGACCGACAGTATCCTGATACATGAAAATGGGCCTTGATGCACATATTGTTATGACACTCTTGAGGGATATTCTTTTGTAATTTTACAAGCTTGGTATGAAATATTATTATGGGAAAAACTCTTAAGAATTTATGTTAGAAAATAGATCATAGATAACATAGATTAAATTAAATAGATTCATAAGATATGAAAATAAATGTAATTTATAATTCATCCATTTTTTTCATTGGTTTACGCTTTAATTGTTACCCCTAACATTCCTTTTATTCCATCCAATGACCAGTAATATGAGGAATTAGGATAACAACCGATATGAATATCAATGTGATGATTGTTCTAATGAGATCCCCAATCTGATTGTAGTGGGAATCCCGAACATTGTCATGATACTCTCTCAGTTAACTCAAACATTGCATAGAAACACGAGTCATGAAAAAAGTTCAACCCACACCCCTACCCCTAAGAAAGAATAAGTCGCTATTGAGATCTTCATAGGACAAAGGACTCATACTTTTATTGGATTATCTGATCCATCAATCTCTGAAAAGTGGATCAAATCCATTGAAAAAATCTTATCCATCCTTCAATGTTCCACGAAAGGGATGGTTCTCCTAGATTTTTTTTTGTATGGAAGGTAAATCTAATCAATGAGGGAAATTGATCAAAAAAAATATCCTAAGGAGAAAATCGAGGTGTTGGAATGGAAGCATTTCTGGAAGATGTTATTTTGAAAAAAAATTTATGTGCACCCTTATTCTTAATACTGAAAGGGAATTCCATTCCCTCAAGAAAAAATATGACAAATCCATCGGAGCATACAAGGAAAACATCACAATGCTTTCACAATATTCCTTTTTCTTTTTTATAACCCATGAATTCAAAGCAGACCACTCATTTGGTGGGATGAAACACAGCATATAGAAATCCTTGGAGGTCCTTGACTTTAACATCTATGAGTAAATTGTCTGATAAGCCCCCCAGGTCAAAATAGGGATTGGAGAATCTCATGGCTATCTTGGGGAAAAGAAGCATAACGTGGAATTCAATTCTGGTGGTCTGATTGATAAATCCAAAGGTACTAAGAAGATTCAGCACCACACTTTTCTAATGTGCGGAATGAAGCACCCTAGAAATTGCCTCAAGGGGACGAAGACATTCTTTAGGTAAGAAATATAATGAAACCTAGATATTAAATTCAGACAATGAAAAACCACGACTATAAAAGATGAGAGGAATGCTCCATTCGATCCACAACATGTTGTTCATTGCCTCAACTGTAGAGCTCTAGGGAACCTTGTAAATCAGTGCCCTATGTCAAGAGTTTTCGAAAGCAACCAATAACCTCCAAGGACAAAAGAGGTTGCATTTTCCATAACTACTGCCGAAGTGAACCCCAAAAATGAAGTGGTGACATGCAATGTAGTTATTCATTCATGAATTGGAAACAAATTTTTTGATTCTGCTTCTACGAATTCAATTAAATCTGGAATGTTTTGTAGAACAATCCCAACACCACCACAAAACATTGAAGTAAAGATGTCGGTGAGTAGATAATATGAAGAAATAATTGAATCCCATGAATTTTAATCATCCCCTTCCATAATATTTTATTGATCATCCCATATAACCTCGTCATAGTCCCTCTGGTGGAGTTTGAGTCAATTATTTTCAAGGATTGGATTTCCATATATAGATCCAACAAAACTTTTCATGGAAGGGAAATAACTCTCCATGTGGAGAATCAACCCCTGATTCTGTACACATGAAAGGAGGAAGATAAATCTTCTATAGCTCCATCATCTCAGATGTGTATATTATTGCACTATGAGCACACATATCTGGCTCAGATGATTGAGTTTAATGAAGAAACCATCCTAGAAGACATGCCTATTGTGAGGGAATTTGCTGAAGTAATTCATGAGGAATTGAATTGTCTTCCTCATAGAATAGATGTTGAATTCTCAATTGGCCTTATACTTAGGCCACTTCTAATGTCCCAGAATTTGTATAAAATGGTCATTGTGGAGCTTGAGGAGATAAAAAACTAATGGAGAATCTGGATAATGGGTTTAAAAGCCCACGTGCATTACCAGGGGGTGAGGTAGTCTTGTTAATAAATAATAAGGATGGGTCAATGAACCTTTTCATTGACTATTGTGAGATAAAAACATGATAAAGAAAAAATATCCTCTTCTAAAAAATGATGCCTTGTTCATTAACTGCGTGGAGCACAAAACTTCTCTAATGTAGATTTGCAGTTGGGATATTATCAATTAAGGTTTAATAAGGAAGATGTCCTCAAGACTAATTTTTGTACAAGGCATGGGAACTATGAATTCATATTATTGCCTTTATAACTCATTAATTCTCTAGAAATTTGCATGGAATTAATGAATAATGTTTTTATAGATTACCTTGACAAATTTGTGGTAGTCATTATATATAATATTCTAATATACATAAAAATCAATGAGGGTCATGAGTAGTATATAAAAACTGTACTGGAGACCTTGAGAAAGTACAAGCTCTATGAATATTACAAAAAGTGTGAGTTCTGGTTGAAGTAGGTCTCATTAGTGGGTCATATAATCACAAGAAATGAAATATAAGTAGATCCCTCTAAGAAAGAAACAATAGAGTGATGTCTAAGGCCATCATTGGTAACTGATATCTATAAATTCTTGGAATTAGCTGGATATTATCAATGATTTGTGAGAAATTTATCAAAAATTTCCAACCATCATACCAAGCTAACTCGGAAGGGAGTACAGTTTTTTTGGAGTGATGAATGTGATGATTATTCATGGAGATGAAAAGGAGGTTTATCACTACACATGTGCTCACTTGACCCACCAGTGGAGAAAATTTTTTGGTATCCAGTAATGATTCCAAGAAGGTCATGGGTTTTGTGTTAATGTATAATGAAAAATTCATTACCTATGCTTCATGATAATTGAATGTTCATAAGGAGAATTATGAAATACATGAACTACAGTTGGCTTCGATGATCAATACTTTAAAAAATTTGTGGCATTATCTCTTTGGGGAGAAGTGTGAAATATATAGGGACAGGAAATGCCAAACGTATATATTCACACAGAATGATTTGAACATATGCCATAAGATATTATTATAGCTGATCAAATTCTATGACTGCTCAATCTGTTACCACCTTGGGAAAGAGAACACGGTTATAGATATACTATGTACAAAGGATCATGTGATTCTGTCATTGATGAGAATTGAGAAGGATCCAATATTCTTAGATTTGATAATGATGGAAATGAGAATAATAAAGAATGGAACATCATCAATCCTTTCACAAATAATTACTCATCAATATCTTTTGGAATGGATAAAGGATGCTCAAAAGGATGACATGGGAATTCAGAAGAAGGTGATGACTATCTGAAAAGGAAAATCATCTGAGTTCAATGTCAATGAATAAAGAATTGTGAGACTTGGGAAAAGACTATGTGTCCCATCATTTTTGGAGCTGAATAAGGAGCTTTTGGATAATGCACATAGGTCAAATTTTTCCATCCACCTAGGAAACACAAATATGTATCGAGATCTTCGAGAGAATTATTTGTGGGATAAATTGAAGAAGTGGATCACTGAATATATATCAATGATCCTGGTATGTCCGCATGTGAAGGATGAGAGATAGAAGTCTAAGGGGATGAGGCAACCATTTCCCTTACCAATATGGAAATATGAGATCTTCACCATGGATGTTGTCACCAGACATTCGATGACATCCAAAGGCAACTATGCAATCTGGGTTTTTTTGGATCGTCATACAATGTATACAAACTTCAATTCAATTTTGGTGGATTTATCACTAGATCAACTACCACAAATATACATTAGGGATGCAGTAAGGCTTAATGGAATACCACTATTGATTGAATCCGATGGATATCCTAGAATCACCTCAATGTATTGGAAGATTCTTTGACATTCTCTAGATACAAAGTTGATCATCAGTATGGCTTATCATACTCAAACTGATGGCCAATCTGAGCAGACTATCCAAACACTTGAGGAAATTTGGAGAGCATGATCAATGGAATTAAAAGGGGGACATGATCAACATCTTCCTCTCATTGAGTTCTCTTATAATAATAGTTTCCACTGAAGCATCTGAATGGAACCTTATGAAGCCATGTATGGGGAGAGGTTCACAACATCGGCATATTGGTATAAAGTCGGTGAGCATAAGCTGCTAAGTCAAGAAATGATAAAATAAATGGTGGAGAAGGTGAAAACCATTCAGTAGTATATCATGGCAGCATAAAGTGAATAGAAGAGTTATGCAGACGACAAACGAGTATTCCTTGAATTCAATGTTGGTGACATGGTATTTCTATGCACATCACCATGTAATAAGGTCAAGTGATTTGGAAAAAAGGGATTTCATGTCCTAGGTACATTGTCCCCATTGATATTCTTGATCGGGTCGGGGTCGGGGCTTATCGACTAGCACATCCACCTACCATGGCCAAAGTACATGATGTATTTCATTTATCCTTCTTATAAATGTACATATCACACCCCTCACTTGTACTCTTTCCATAGGTAGTACAGATAGATGGTGATATTTCAAATGAGGAGGAACTAGTAAAGATTATATATCATAGATAAAAAGTTCTATGAAATAAGACAATTCCCCTAATCAAGGTGTTGTGGAAAAACCACAAGTTTGGTGAAGCAACATTGGAATCAGAAGAAGTTATGAAGCAATGTTACCCAAAAAATTTTAGTTTGGTAAACATAAATTTAGAGGGAGAAATTTCTTAAGGGGGGATGATTGTAACAATAAAAAAAATTCATTAAAGAAAATTATTGGCCAATTTAAATGTCTTATTATGGTTATGTAAAATGTATACAATTATTTTGTTTTTAAATCACTGTTAAGAATGGTGACTGTTGCTAATATATCCTTTGAACAACGATCCCATGATTTATATAAATATAGAGCATTACGAAATCCAATTTACTCAGACAAAAAAAGCAATGACCTTATCCAGTAGGCATTCCCCATAAGAATCCCATTTTATGGTGCTCAGAAAGGAGGTGGCATCGTTGGGCTTCTCTCTTGACCAATCCAAATCCGAGCATGAATACGTTTATTTTGAGCACGACCGCCTATATGTGAAGTGAAATTTGATAGAGATTTCCAATCGAGCGATGTCATTCGAGCCACCCAAGAGTCTGTCACCATCACAGACCTTACCCTTCGGTCTTATGCTGGTGTTTTAAGGGGATATGTAACAAGACCATAACATTATGATTATGTACATTATTTTTTATATAATAATGAATATAATATAATATTATTAATTTTACATTGTAATGAGTTTTTAAAGCGTACATACTATTTTTAGTTAATATTCAACTAAGAAATCAATTTTGATGAATTAATTTATTTTTGAATGAAATATTATTTTAAAAAAATATTGTTATTATTATTAAATTAATATTTATTAAATATAAATTATGGTATAATTTTATGAATTCAATTGTAATTTTTATTGAGGATTTAAATTTTTTTTTTCGCAAAACCAATGAATTTTCAATAATTGTCGGTTTTTATTTGAAAATAATAAATTCACATATTTAGAAAATTATATTGATGAAACGAATATTATTTTTGGAATTAGGATGTGAAAATTATCCAAGGGTGACTTTTGCATAATTTTTTGAGATATTATAATTTTTGGGTAAAATTAAATACTATTTAAATATATAAGGTGTTTTATGAGATCATAATAACCTAACAGTGATTTAATAAAATAAAATAAACATTATTTTTGAAAAATATATGTTTTACCATTAAAAAATGTAATTTTGTGTTTTTCGATCTATTTTACAATGCTTAGTGGACCCTTCATGACTTTTAGCATTTTAAATTAATTTCCTTGATTGTGTGACTCATTTATACATAAGAAACACAATTCGTTTAAAAATATTGGCCATTGTCCTTATAAAATATTATTTTCCACTCCTCTTTGGAAAAAACCATGGGCAAAAATCACATGGTGATTTGTGGTTTTGATTAGTTTAATGTGAGGAGTCCCAAACCTAAATAACAATGAATTCTGTCACCTTCTCTATATAAACACAACCATGGTCACACTTCGTCTTCACTTAATGCCTTTGGAGTTAATACAACCTATTCTATACTCACTCTATAATCCTCCCATGGAGCCCCAAGCACTGAAGAAGTCACTCTCAAGCCTCTCCCAAGCATTTGGGATCACACATTTATGTAAGGGATTCTCACTTTTATTTATTTATGATCATAATTCCTTATATTGTTATGCCCTTTTATTTTTAATAATAAATGATGGGGTATAATTTTTCACCTCCCCAATACCGAACTATTCAGGTTTGAATAATTAAGGATCCCCTATCTCTCTCATTAACGCCTCCCGTGTACACCCGGGACCATGCCAAAATTTCATAGGAAATTTTCTCTCCTCATTTACATTGAAGAAATACTTTTGTATCATGTATCTATATTCAAATATTTTTTTTGGGAAATGTATATATATAACCATATTACAGTCCATTACATTAACATATGATTATTCACCCATTTCTCTCTCATCAACAATTTTTATGAATTTTTATGGCACGCCTTTATGTTGCCGAAATTGCGCTATGTTTTTCCATGCCATGGTCATTATGTAGTGAATACCATACCTATATCTCTATCAAGGGTATTATCTATTATTAACATATAAATATTTATTTTTATACTTTCATGTATTTATTCCACCTTACCTTTTCATGGAATAATGTATGATGTTAAGGAATCCATGTTTTCATGATCTTTGAGGCCCACTTATGCATGACATGAAATGATTATGAGGGGTGTGCCCTGATAGCTCCCCATTCCATTAGTTAAATTATAATATCATGATACATCATGTGCAATGTGTTTTGACTCATGATAATTCATGTGATATGAGGGTTTACTTGTTCTTTTGTTGCAATGAGTGTTTACTAATGCTCCATGTGCATTGATCCTTGGCTCATGACAATTAAATGATAAGGGTTGTTTCCACATCTCAATGTTATTATTTTCATTATTTATCATCACTTTATGTTCATGTTTCTCTTGTTCTCCATTGATATTCCTATTTCCTAACATGTATTTCATTCCTCATGTTATCCAATGATTATTCCCTTACTAGGATTTGTGGTGCACCATTTTGTTATGCATGTTCTCATGTTATCCCATGAAATGCTAAGTACGAGGGAATGTATTGGTCATGTAAAAAATAGTTTTAAATAATTATTTTTTCATTCATGTTATAAATTTTTATGAAGTTTTATTATCCCCCAGTGACCCTAGACCTCTCGATCTCCAATGTGGTACCAATTAAAGAGTGTTTGTAATAAACCTTATTTATGTGTGTAATAAAGAGAAGGGTTGTTATAAATATATTCATTCTAATTATTATGAAATAGATACGAATGAACATATACTTTCAATGGAACAACTAGAGGATGATATACCTTTTTTAATATCCAGAAATCTAATAAATCCATTTTACATAGTCATTTAATTTCATATAACACAATGATGTCAAAAATGACCAACATTCCAATGATTAATATGTAAATGAACAAACCGCATATATTCATAGATCAATTAAGAATATCAAATGTCAGTCTATATATTAAATTTTTTGTGATATAGAAGAAGAAACCCAAACACATGATTTATTGATAAATATGTTCGAAGATCATGCATTCATGTGTTAGTCTTAAAAAATGAATATAACTGAATCCTATAAAATTAAACATTATGTAATTGATATTTAAGAAGAATTATATAAACATTAATAAAATAAAGAGTAGGGTAGGGTCATGGTACCCATAGTGTAAAATTTTATTCATAGTTAATTGTTATATATAAATATGTTTGATTATTAGTTCATGGTTTTTAAAAATATGAAATATTCATTTCAAAATGTACTAGTCATGGTGATGGTTTGACTATAAATATCCTGAGATAAAATTTGATATAGTTGAAGACATAATAAAACTATATTATTATTAAGATCATATAAATTTATAAAAATTTCAAATTTGTTTTAACTTTTATTTAATGAAATTTTATTTTAGTTAGGATTTTTAATTTGACCAACCCTTTTTCGAAATTACTTGAATCACATTGAAAATCATTTTTGATATTTTTAAAACCACAATTTGGCATAAAACAATCTCAATGAGATTAGAATGAAAGGAAACTATATTTTCCTATAAAAAATTAATTGAAAATGGTTTTCTAGATCCTAAAATTAGTAAAAATTTATTTAAAAAAAAAATTTGTTCTTCATATTTACAATGATAATAATAATATTAATTGAGAAATAAATATAGATCTATTGAAATATTAAAAAAAAATTAATATTAAACCTGAATTATTGGGGTTGATAAATTAAAATGGTTTCTTGAATTTCTAGTTTTTAGAAATATTTATAAAAATTTTTAAAATCATATTTTATATTCAACTGATATTTTATACAGTTTGGGTGGGGATGAAACTAACTATAGAGATACACTAATGTGTAATAGTAGTAATGTATAATTGGATGAAACTTGGAAATAAATGGATCAAATTATATATATCTCAAAATTTATACGTTTATTATATTTTAGTTTAATCTATAATGATATTAGGTTTAGATCATCTTTTTTTATATATTTTTACGAAATTTCCAATGAATCACGTCTTAATGCGGTTGAATTTTTTTAGACGTCTAAAAATTAAAACAAGTTTTTTTATATATTCCACTATAGGGAATACAATTAAACTAGTAAATTATTCAAATAATAATTTTAGTGGTGGTAATTTTTAGATAATCTTGACATGTATTACACATCACATTTGGAATGTAACTTGTGTAATTGTGTTATAAGATATATAATTGTATTTCTATTTAGAGTTTAAATATTTATTATATATTTCAGGTAGATACTAGGAAAAAATTATGTGGATGGTATAATTTACTAGAATATGACTATCAATTTAGTGATTTACATACACATTTTGACAATAAAAGTATAAATAAAATTTCATATAATCCTGCATTGTGTTATAGGAAATTTAAAATTGATATAATACATATAAATCATATTGAAACAATTTTCATTAATGAGATAAAAATCTTGTATTCATTTTTATAAATCATTATCTTCAAGTATTTTCGTAAATCCAATGAGTGTTTGAAAATTAATTTAAGCCACATTTGAATTAGAAATTATTCATTAATATTTTTCATTTATTATTATATTATTTTTAAATTTTGCATGCCTAAATAAAATACATTACTATCCATAATAATATTTTGAAAATGATGTATAACTATTTTTGAGATTTTTAATTAAATATTTGTAAAAGTTATTTATATTTTACACTAGTAAAATTAAGTTATATGATTTATAAATGGACATTTATGTAAAATCTTTGTATTTGAATTTCAATACTATATGTTTAACAAAATAGAGCTTCTGTAATGGTTGAGATTCTATGGATCTCTATCTTATCTCATGTATCTATCATCCATGGAACAATCAATGATGAACCATTTTATATTTATTGTTCATTTATATTCATGTTTGTATGTAATGAGCTTCCATATAAATACAAATATTTAAAAGATTAAATATAATTTTTTTTGAAATCTTTAATTATGTAGTTGATTTCATGAGACTGTATTTTTTAAAAAAAATTATTTCAATTGGAAATTTAAGAATTTTAATTTTTAAATTTTTTATTATATCTTAAATAAAAATATTTATTTATTTATTTATTAATTATCAATACATAATTTAAATCCCACAAATTCAAATATGATTTAAACATTAAATACACTAAATCCTCCAATGAATCCCCCCATTTCAATATGCTTTCCCTTTTATAAAATCAGTTACACTTTCTATTTTAATGTTTAAAAAAATTGATAGAGTGTGTATTCTTATAGTACTATAATCTCGGAAAAAACAAATCCATGAATGAAATAATAATGAAAAATATTATTTTATATTATTCCTCATATGTATTATATGATAAAATTACAGTTGGTTCTAGATGCTGATATGGATGCTACATGATGTTTTTAAATAATATAATTAGTTTTAAAAGAAATTCTAGAAGAATTCTCACATAGGTGTTTTAACAAAAAAATTCATCAATTTTTCCTAAGGTTAGTAAACTAGTTTTATTCAAATGTATAGTTAATGATATCTATATAAAATGATTATTTGAGATCTAATTTTAATGGTGGAGGAATATTCCTTTTCAGTTAAAATATGGGACACTAGCTTGAAGGGAACTCATAATGTTCAGCATGAAAACAAATATGAGTAATATTGAAATGAAGAATACATGTTTTTAATATTAAATATATTCATAAAAAACAATATTTTTAATTATAAAATAAGAACCATTCATATGGTGAAAATAGTGAAATAAGGCTACTATAGAAATTTATTGAACAAGAGATGTTCCCATGATAGGGGATATTATCTATTTAAATAAGTACATGTGATTTATTTATTTATCTACTAAATAATATGATATTAGTGAACATGTGACTGTATCTAATGATACCCATTTTTCTATGTAGAAAACATGAAACTATAATTATTTCACAAACACACACTATGGTATATATTCATTAATTGATTTTAAAAAAAATCATAGATGGTTAATTTCTGTCTATCTCTTTAATAAATATTTGATAACATTATTTCACTTATAGAAGGATGATGTTAATGTGGGATCCATATAAAAATTGGTTGTTGACAACGAGATGCATAAAAAGGATTTTAATCCTACTAAAACCCCTTTTAGGACATGATTTATAATTGATAAATGCTTTCAACCTTATGAAATTATATAGTAATATTATGAAAAATAAACTGATTGTGATAGATCTATATGTGATGATTAACCTTATGATATAGTTAATAATTATAGGTTATCCAAATAATTTAATAAGGTCAAATTTCAAAACATCTGGGAGAAACAAATGTTTCAAATTACCCTCCTACATATGTAATACACTGACCTTTAGTTGAGAATGAAATGTCTGATAATGATAATTTTTATGAAACTATATAGTCCATACATAAACACATTTGGAAATTCTAATATACTTTTGATTATTGTTTGAAACTATTCTAAAGATGAATAATCAGAATTGTTTTAATTGATTCTATTGAGATATATTTTGTAGAGTATAAAACCTAATTTTTATGTCTATCAATTTAATGTATCCATAAAAATATAAAATGGGATTACAATAAAAATAGGATAAATCCCTAAGATATTCTAAAATTGGGATTGGTTACGAATATTCTTGGAAATGTGATGAAAATAATTGTGAAAATCCAAATAATAGTAGTGGACATGCTAATCCAAAGGATAGAAAAATATTCAAAAGACATGTTTTCTTGAATTGAAATAAAAATAAAGGTACAAAAAAATTAATTCATTATTTATATATGAATTATAAGACACATGAATTTAATATAATCATATTTTAGTGATAGATCTCATACTATATATACCCTTTCTTCTATTCATTCTCAAATATCTTCTGATGTTACCATTATTGATTTGAGTTCCAACAATAAATGAATTTATCATTGATAGGATAGATACTATTGGTATCCCAACATATATATAGTCTTGTAAATATAGATTTCATTTTATTAATTGTTTAATTAGTTTTTTCTCACCATTAACAGATATTATTTCCCTTAATATTCAATTTTCCAAATAAAAATAATTTTTTATTAAAGAGGTTGATCATTTTTATAATTTATTGGAGGGTATGATACTAAACACTTCCAAATTGGATTTGTGTTTGTTTCACAGTTTTTCATATCTTACCACTTCCAAAATAGTTATTTTAACTGATATTGATCATTCCTTTGCACAAATTTCTATTGATCATATTATATTTTTTTCATAAACACGACTAAATTTTATAATAAAAGGTTTATAATTAATTGTTATGCTGATCTTATTGAGATCAATAATAATGGTTAAACAATCGATGATTTCATAAATCAATACCATAAAAATAGTATAATATATAAATAATTTATTAATAAATCTTTGAATTCCAACATTTCAAATGTAACATATGCATATGTTCTTCTTTGTTTTTCATCAATTTTGTGGTGAATATATTATTGGCATAAATAAATAGATCTTTTTTTGAAAAATATTTGTTTTTTATTTTTTATACTTGTTTAATCACTTTATGAATGAAATTATGAATCACGTCTCAATCAGGGAACACAATGGATAAGTGATTTTTGAGTTTACCATATTGATGCTAACATATCATTTCACTAGTCATACTACAATTTCTGTTTCTAAAGATGACGATGTTCATTCAATTTCTCTGATATACACTACCCTTGTCCCTCATTCAACATCGACAATACATGTTCAAAAAATTTTGAGTTTACAACTTTCATTGTTTTAAAAAACCATATAACTATTAAAAGACATGTTTTCTTTCTCCCAAATAATTTTATATATACACCCCAATTATCCATTTATTTCTAAGGATAAATAACCCACTAAACCCAAATTATCCGTGTAAAAATAATTTTAATTTTTATTCCAATTTGTATCATGATTGTGATAATCTAATAATATCTTTACTATATCTGATCATCATATCAATGAATTCAATCAGTTTCTTAATTAAATTTTCTTAGTTTAATTTATATAATTAGTTTTTATTTCATTATTTTATATCATTATTATTATACTATAAGGAAGGAAATATGTTTATGGTTAATATTTTCACAATTTTAGTCATTTATAATTACATTAAAAATAAATTAATGTGAAATTATTTTTTATATCATAAGACTCAATTAGTTATTAGTGGAATTGAATTTAAATATTTTTCTTACCATGATTATTGATGATACAAATTTTTTATATTATTGAAATAATCCAGTTATTCCTTAATTGAATGATATAAAATCATTATTCACATTTTTTTAAAATAATTTTTTTATCAGTGGAATTTTCTTCAAAATTTATGTATAACATTTATGAATTAAATATACATATATTCATAGGAATTTGTGACTGTGTATAAATTTTCCTGATTTTGTGCCTGTATATATCAAGGAATACTATTAATTATCTCCATGTGTTGTCTGACCATGTGTAGGGAATAAATCATCAGTGACTGGGGATGTAACTATGATGTGGGAATTGATCTTAATTTCAATTTTTATTTCAAAATTATAAGGGAATATATCATATATTACTTATGATGTCAAATTAAGAAATAATCAATCTATTAATTTCTTATGACAAATCTTATATTATCTAGTCTTAATACAATCATAGGATCAACACTATATGATAAGAATACTACTATGTCAATATAAATAACTCATTTTTCTACATCTATCAATGAAAAAAACATAATGTTGTTTAAATATATATTATGAATAAAAATTTACTTTTTATTTAAATTATTAATTTTTTAAAAGATTATGAGATTGAGGATTTAATAATTATTATTCTACAATAAATATAATGGATCATCAGTCCACTAAAAATTCTCATTTAAATTGTAAGATGATAACTGAAAGCTACAAAATGATTATAATCACATAGAATCCATTAATGAAGATATGTATTTAGAATTTAATTTTTTTTATTCTAGATTTATTTATTCACATTTTATATATTAGTACAACCACTAGTAATCATATTTTAGAACATTATCCTCCATTATAGAAAATATTATATCAATAAAAATTTTCTAATTAGATCATTATTTTTTCAAGAGATATAAAATAGATGAGGACTGGATTCTTCCTCTACATTTTAGGTGTTTTTTCTCCTTGAAAAACCTAATAATTGTTCCATATAAAATTTTTCATAATTAAATGTTATTAGAAGGGGGTTATTTTCATGTTAAATTCTACAAGTTCTTCATTTGAAGTGAATGGTTTTATTTAATTTTAACTATTTTTTTTAGATTCACATACACTATCTACAACCAATTATCATTCAATATGTTATTTCACATTATTTGTACTTTTCAATAACAATTTATAAATTTAACTTGAAAATTTACAATATGTTATTTAATTTTCAATGATGACATATATAAGGGTTTTGTCGGTGTAAAACCCATTATGAAGTTACAGTATTTTTCAATTTTTCTTACATGGTTTAGATTATTAAATTGATAAATTGTATGAATATACAAATTTAAATATTCTTACTATAATAGTTCAATAAAAATATTTTAAATTAAGGGATATCAAATATTGTAAAATTTAATATTTTTATTTTTATTTTATTCTAAATTCACCCTATTTAAAGGAATCAACTAGGATAAACACATACAATATGAATATTCACTCTATCTCAAAATTTTGGGGTGTATTCATTTTTTGTGGGAGTGGGTAGTGACAATTTTTTATATCAAAATAGAGAAGATATTTCTTAATCCCTCATTCAATACAATAATATAAATGGTTCATAATAACCCTATGTTATTTATGATCAAAATAATGTCCCAATTTATCAATATAAATTACCGTATTCACCACATTGAATGCATATATAATTCTCATTAGGGAGAAACCTTACCATTTATGTCTACCGAGTAAGTTTCACTCTACACATATATGGATGCCTTTATAACTATTTCTGGTTAAGATAACATAATAAGTTTTTACATCATAATTGATTGTGTATATCATTTAAATGTTTATGATAAAATCATAATTATTTTAATTTATTTATATTCGGTGGTGACATTCCTCCCAATGATGGGTAATGAAATCTAGATGAGTATTTACTCATATTTGAACAAATAGTTACTCTTCATCATATTTATTGTATAATCTATGGATGAGTCTACAAATTAAAAGAAATTTAGGTATATGAGATGGATATAAAACATTCATAAAGAATAATTATCACTATTGTTTGATTTAGTAATTCCCCAATGATTACATGTTAATTTTTATTTACTTCATAGTCATCCATTGCTACAGTTTTGCAACATTCCAGTTTAGGGATTCCTACCACTTGTATTTATTTTTGGAAAATAATTATAAATATAAGAGACATGAGAAAAAGAATTTTATATATTAATATTCCTCTCAAACACCATGAAATTTAGTATTTCATTTAATTAAACAGAATGGAGAATCTTATACCAAAAAATTAATTGTTAGGATAAAAATTGGGGTGGTTATTAAACCATCCCTTCCCTTTTGTTCTATTCATTAATATTCAATAGATCATTTTCATATAGTTTTTAATTTTTTAATTATTTTTTTTAAATTGAATCCATAAATATTTTATAAGATTATAGTATTTATATCCTATCTCAGGAGTAAAGAAGAACATTTTATTTTAGTAGTTTAAAAAATTAATTTGAAAATTTTCTCATTTTCGGTCAATGTTATGGTTTTCCAATTTATAGTTATCCTTGAATTTTTGGGTTATTTATTATAATATATTTATTTGGAGAACCATTGGGCATCTTTACAACATCATAAAATAGAATAAATTCCCAAAACCGATATTGTATTTTCAATTATATGTTTGATGTATTTATTTCATCATGAATTTTCTATATTAATACAACTGATTACAATTATTCAAGTCAACTATGTCCATGAATTTTGTTCTACATCTAAAACAAAAATTATCTATATATCCCACAAATATCGATTTTTTTGTAAATATTATGGTCATAATTTTCATCTTTGTAATCATTGAGAAAAATGTATAAGAGAAATAGTATCAATAATAATATAAAAAGAATATGGATTACAGTACTTGAATATAATAATAAATTAATATTGTTTCATAAGTATTATATTGAAAATATTTTTTCTTAATTATTTTAATTTTAAATTTCCAAAAAATTTCTATATAATGTAAGGAGATTCATTATTTTTTATTCATGATATCTAGTGACATTATACATTGTGAATATTTTATTTCAAAATTTATATATAAGAGGCAACAGATAAACCTACTTAATCTATAGTTCCCATTGGATAAATAATCAATATTACTATTTATCTATTAATTAAATTTTTTTAAAATTAGAATCAAGATAATATATCAATTAATTATCATCATCTGTAATTTGTGTTGGGAAAATTTTTAGTCCATATATATTTGAGTAGTTTATAATTATGGAGGAGAAAATCAAGAATTAGCCTATGGAGAATTTTTTAAAAGAGTTTAATTTTCCCTATAGAGGATGAAATTAATTATATTCTAATACTATAGATATTGTGTGAAAATTTTTATATTATGTCTAGTAGGATTGTTTTTTGGAATTTACCCTAATTTTTCAAATAATAGTTTATTTATGATTATGACTTAACTGTGGTGTGATTACTGTATCGATTAAATTAAAAATAACATGTATTTATCATCCAATACACTTTACATTAAGATGGTTCATTGTTTATAATTCTATATATTTATTGTATGTACATTTTCTAGTCAAAGGGATGGCAATTTCCTCTATTGGTGGGGGAGTTTTGGATATTTATACTAATTTCCCTATATTATTATATATATATTTTTCATTAGGTGGTAATGTGAACATTGGATGATATCTCTAATTATTATCCTAATTTATTGTTTAGTTCTTACCCCATCTTCTCATAAATGTGTATGAATATAATTTTGAAGGGATATGACTTCATTTTCTAGTACCACAATATTAGTGTCATGATTAGAAATACCATGATGGTATTCTTTAACATTTTTACTAAAACAAATCCTATAAATTAAACAATCTCACCATGAACATCATAGTAAAATATGACCTCATTAGCATCCAAATACTCTTCAATTAGTAGATAAAAAACCACTTTCACTTTAATATTTTTAATATCTCTTTTAATTCTATCCACAATTGTTTGTCAAATTCATGTTTTTTATCTAATTGATACAATGTATTCAATCATTAATGGAAATTGATTTTTAGTAAATTGTCTCTAATATAAACTAAATATATATCTAATATAGGGGAATTCATCAATTTATAGAATAAGGATTAATGTATTAATTATTAATCGAATATCTCCATGTATAGAGAAAAAAATCAACATAATAGAGGGGAGAATTCAATTAAAACTATTTAATGTGGTTTCCAATATATTTTTATAGTCATTGATTCATTATATTTACTTTTGTATTATTTCTATAGTGTAATTGGTGATTAAAATTACCCTAGCCATGTGTGTTTTTATTTTACCATAATAATTGTGGTAACAATTTTTTGTTATCTCTTTTATCCTTTTGATCTAATATTCCTAAATGAGTCAGGTGTATCATATTATGTTTCTACTCTAGATGAGAATTATCAATCACCAAAATAGGCTATATTCCCAGTTTATTTTCATCTCCAATTTTCTTCCAGTATCCCTTTCTTGATTGACCAATTCCAAATCCTATTAATTTATAAATACCATTTAATTAACCATTACCATGGGATTATAGTAATTTCCATTTATGGTATGATCAAAGTAGTATAACAAACTAATATATTTATTGAATGTAGCAATGAAATGACATTACCCATTTCCTTGATGGGATGACCTTATTGAACGCCAATTGGGTAAATTTATACTCACTAAATTGAACATTTCCACTTATATATTTATATATTAAATAATACAAGATACATTTAGGTTGTTTATTGAAGAAATTCATTTAATAATATTAATATCATTTATTTTTTACAGAATTTTCCTTCTAAAACACCCTATTTTTCACAAGGAAAATATGACTAAACTACTCATATGATTACTTAGGGAGGAATATATGTCCCTCAAATGGTAGCTATCTGGATATGAGAATTTGAAATGTCACCAAAATGTTGTAGGTAATATTACATTTTTAATAATTCTTTATAATTTATGGAATAAAATTCTTTGTGGTTGAAATGAGATTAAACATGAAAATAATATTTTCCTCAATAAATTCCTTCTTATCTGTTTTACAAAATTATAATCCTTATCTAATTGATTATGAAAAAGATCTGAAAAAGACCACATTTATATAGTCTTATTATAAAATAGATGTTTTTTGTTCATATATATCTAAGATACCATTATTTGGATATGGTATTCATGGGTGTAATATATTTTTATCACCCATAAAAAATGTTAATATTTTTCAATTTAATATCAGGGTTCATAGTGAACATGGGAATGGTTTTTAAAATACATATTTTTTATAATGATTTGTTAAAATAATTTTATATTTATAAGACCTTTAAACTGAAGGGATTTATAATTTAATGAAAAACTATTGTTGAATGCTCCATTAGATGGACCTATATGGTATTTCATTTTCTTTTCATTTTAATTATATGGATATCTATGTTGTCTACTAACTACATTACCATAGAGAGGTTTTTTAAGGTTATAAAAATATTTGTTTCTATCATGTTGAATAAATTTATTTTTGTTTGTCTATTTTTTTGGGAGGAAATTTACAAATTAAAAATTAGGCAGTATATATGTTCATATCAATTATTTATATTATAATAATATGGGGAATTTTTTTGGTGATTATTTTTTTAGGAGGATGTCATTTATTATTGTGACTATAAGGATAACGATTGTGATTAGATTGAGATCAACCATTGGAATGAACATTAGGAATATCCAAAATATACTTTTGGTATTACATAAATGATGTGGAAACTATATTGGACATGTACATATTAATTTCAATGATTTTCCATATAGTTTTATTCTATGTAAATTTGTTTGTTGTTGGTTTCAATGTTTATGACCTTATCCATAAACATAAAAAAATTTAATCTGAGGAAACGTTCTACAAGTTTCATAGGAGGGCCTGAAAATTTGATTTATATGTCACTATTTGGAGAATCTAAAAATTAATGTTTATTATCTATTATTGATAAGAGGAAAACTAGGGTTATTATTAAAGATTATATCATTGAAATATAATTCATATTTTTCATTGTGTGAATAAATTCCCATAAATAAATATTGGTGAATAAAATGAACAATGATTATGATTGATGCAAAAAATTATTGAATATTATTATAATATATAATCTTTCAGTTATCTTAAAAACCATATTTCTATATTATATGGATGGAATGTATATTTTTAAAGGTATAATAATAGAATCACAAGTTGTAGGGAAAATAAGTGTGGTGAATACATTGGATAATGTGAAAATCTCTAGAATTCCTTATATTATCAATTGGGATATAAGGTACATCATCAATTTATAATGTTAGATAAGGAATTACAAACAAAATCAAGGTATATAAGGGCTTCAAAATATGCTCAATGTAATTTTGAGGCCTACTAATCTCTATAGTCATGATGTTATTGATTCATCCAGTTTCCTTCAACTCTTATAGGTCAATTATGGTGATATCTATAATTGGGATAATTCTACTTTTCTTGTACTACTCCACGATGAAATTCACACCTTATATAGATTTTTATTAAAAGGTAACATCATAAATTAGGGTTGAAGAACCATAAAAGTCCATTGGTAAACATCAAATATATATCAGACTATTGACTAGTGATATATAATTATATGATTTATTATCCTATATCTATGATATTATTTCTATATTAGAATATGGGTGAGGTATTTATTGTAATTGAATTTTATATGATTTCATATATTTTTTTTGGTGGAAACAATGAACCATTACTGAAAATTTATAAATAATAATGTATCCTAATTATTTTTATTTAAAAATAAATCAATTTAGCATTTGGTTAACTATTTTTTATTAAAAAAACTATTTTGGTTGTCAAAATCTGGATTTCCAATGTTAAATTGTGGTTAAGATGAGTTAGTATCTCATATCTGTCGTCCGAGTTAAGGGGACTAAATATAGACAATTATAATGAAAAATTATTCTTCTCAATTTTATGTTATCTTAAATTTAAACTCATTCATTAATATTGTAAATTAAAATATAAATGTAACTCATACTGGTATAATTTACATGTATGGATTATGGGAGTAGATTATATATTGTTTTAATTAGTCACTTAAATGGTTCATCCGACAAAATTTTTTAAATTACAATACTTCGTTTTACAATCTCCTTTGTTAGAGTTATATATGGTTTTATAGTTTTTGAGGATGGTTTTTCTATATGATGGGTTATTTATATTAATGTATTATTATTCCTCTATATTTAATTTTTTTTATTGAAATGTAATTATTTTTATATTAAATTTAATTCAAGGATTGATAACTATTTTTAAATGGTTTTTGTTTAAAAAAGTTTTATAGCTTTTGTTTGATTAAATTCTTGAGTGTGAATTTTTTTTGAAAAAATGTTTTTAAAAAATAAATAATAATAGCTTGTAAATTATTTTTTTTAAATAGTGATAATGTACTCGTAATGGATTTTGGAAAATGTGTCAAATTGGGCGCCTTGTGTGTGTCATGAAATATATATGTGTATCCTTTGTCAGTGAGACACCACTAGGTTAAACATTTTGTATATCAATTGACTATAAATGGATTCTTATTTTTTGGTACCATCATATTCATAGTTTATGATCTATTATTTCCAGTTCAATGATTCATATTCTCTGTCCTAATATATAATTCGTTTTTTATTATCTATTAATCAAATTATGGGATTATCAAGGATTTCTACTCCTAACCAGAGTAATGTGTTTTACAAATATCTCTATATTTATTAAATTTATTTTTAAAATTTTTCTAATTTAAATTCTAGAGCTATTTAATTATTTATCATATACCTTCATTATATTCTGTCATGGTATCTCCTAAACCATTGTGATAAGACGCTAATTTTTCTATTGGGTGACAGTATATCATGTATTTTATGATTTAGGTAAAGGGAAGTGAATGTTTTCTTCATTATGGATTCACATTCTACTACTGCCTCTAGTTTGGGATGGGTTTTGAGAGATTACTGATCACATAGAGACTTGTTGGAGTTTCCTTATTCATACATTCTAGATTAGCTTATAGGGAATGAATTTTAAGGGCATGTGTGTAAATGTTTCTTCCATTTGTATTATATCAATTTTATTGTTTTTATTATATTCAGTTGTTTTTTATTGTTATTTTTATGCCTCACCATTTTGGTTTATCCGGATAGGCTTATCAATTTTACAATGGTTTATTTTTTTCAATTTTGGTATCATGGGATCTACCCTAACTAAAACTTATTAGCAATTCCTGAGTTTGGTTCTATGTCATGGGTAGTAATAAGTTAGGAAAATCAATATTATGGTATTATCTGAAGGTGAATCCCAGACCCTCTCACATCATTGTCTGATCAAGAGTTACCATGGGTGGTTGTAAAATTTTAATCAGGTAGATACTTGGTGTCTGAGTTCATTTAATTTAACTCTATGGATTTTTATTTTAATGGTAATCGCCATTCCTAATTTTCTTCATACATTCATATGAAATTTAATTAATTTAAAAAATTCGATATTAACTCATTAATAAAATCATTGGATGATTAACATATGATTTTGGAATATTCTAGAGACCAAGTTGGCTTCTTGCATGAGGGTGTAAAATAGTTCATCTTAAAAGAGACCATTGTAGTTCAAAATAAAAATATACAAGACATAATACATAAGGGAATTCCCAGATGGAATGTTATATGTTTGAATATGTTATCCACTAAATTCATACTATAGGAATGTGGTTATTAAGAACCCAAGATGTGTGGTGGAACATTGAAAAATACCAATTATCCACAGTGAATATGAACCCCATGAATCCGTGGAGTGGATTGAGTGGGTTTAGTGGAAATAAAACTTATTTGAGATCCCTAAAGACCATAAGGTGTGGGTTTTCGATTAAATTATTCAGAAATCATAATTGATTTGTTGGAACTCTATTGTGTAAGATATGTTTCATGATAATTTTCCTTTGACTTCCATAAAGAAAATATTCATTCATTTTTTCTATACAGAGGCATTATATGCAGTTTATATCATAGATTTTTTCTTTGTTTTAGAATGGGGAGCATTCTATTCTATAGTACTCTATTATTTTTATGATTTGGTGTATCCAGCACAAGATCTTTTTACAAATGCGTGCCTAAAAGCTCATAGATTGGATTTGGTACAAATGTATAATATTTTATTGTTTTTTAATCTTATTTTCCTTCGACCCATTATGTAAGTGTTATAAAAAACCGTCAGCTAATGAATACATTGATTGTAATACAAGTCTACGTGGATTATCATATGGTTCTATTTGTAAACACGATTTATATTTGTTCACAAAAAGGAAACATAGGGTTGGTTAGTTTTCCTGAAAAACAATTTAAGCTGACTCAACAAGAAATTATTATTCAAGATTCAATATATGTGGATGGAAATTTCATTGTAGGAAAAATATAAAGAGGCTTTTATGATCTGTCATCATCGTGGATTATCATAACATTTAAATAATTTTTTAAGGATATAATAAAACCATGAAGAACAATATAATCTCGCCAAGAGCTGTCTTGCTAATAATAATGCTTGGAAGGGCATAGTTTCTAATCATCATTATAACATGGATAATCATGTGGGTTTGACTAGATAGATTCATGTGGCATAGTATGTACCATAGGAATCTGAAGTAGGGGCAGTGAAGGTTACTTATATTGTCTTTATTTATATGGTATTATCATTTTCCAATACAAGATAAATATTTATTTTACATATTTATAGTTATTTTACATGATGGTCTTACATTTGAATCATATTCTATACAAGTGGGATTATTTCATGTCATTGTGAAAGCATTCAGAACATTATTTTTATTGCAGCGTATATTGGGTGATGATGGTATAATATGAGTTGTTATAGAACATTTTACAGAATTATATATAAATATTTTACAAGATTATTAGAGTGGATAATATTATTTGGGTTAATGAATTGATATAAAAATTTTCTTTTTGAGATCAGATCCTATCTTTTGATTAGTTCTCAAATGTTTTCCACTGTTAGTGGGAATCTAGATTGGGAATGGGAGCCAATTTTCTCATTAAAAAATGATAATATAATTAAATTTGTCATGTATGTTTCTTGAAGTAGTTGAAAAATATTTAGTAAAATTTAATCATTATTGGGTATGTACTTTGAGGTAATTCCAGCTTAGTACACTAGTATGACACCATAGAGATAGTCCAAGTTAAATATAGTTCTTCCCCTAGTATAATTCCAATTTCAATGCAATCATAGCATATCGATCATTATGAATTTTTGGAGATTGAAATTAATATTTTTGATCATGAAAATAAGTGATTTATCAATCAAAATTTTTCACTATATGATTCACTTGTGCTCTTCACTATGAAGGAATATGTGAGCATTATAATGTTTTAGGATGATAAAATGTAAAATCTAGTGATCGGTACGAACAAGTATATTTTTTCCATGGATTGACGATATCTTTAATGATCTTCATAAAGATCATTTGATTTCGATGATTAACAATAATTTGGTCTACCGCCACATGAGAGTCTTATAAGAGGATACTTGAAGACAATATTTAGAATCTAGTATGAGAATATTAAGATTATAGTCATGCCATTCTGTGTGACTAATTCAAAAGGATTGTTTATGGATTTTAGCAATATGATAATTCATTGATTATTGGACATCATTTTTATTGTTTCCCTATACTAAATAATGGTTTCAACCATGTTATAGCATGATTACACATAATATGTAAATATAATTACTTGAACAATGAAATTTATTGAAGTAATTAGAAATTTGAGTTTTCAATTGGGGATGTGAAATTTACGGGGAATGTGATATCTGTTATGAGATTAAATGTTTATCTTGAAAAAATAAAGGTTTTTATGATAAATAAGCATCCAAAAAATGGATTTGTGATTCAGGGATTCTTGGGTTTTGATTGTTACAATATATGATTTGTTCAAGATTTCTCCATTAGTTCAACTTAGATGAAAGTTTCAACCAATAAGTGGGTAAATATTTAATTTTATGAAAATTGACATTGACTTTTTTGAATAGATTATAGTAGGGTGTACTTTAGAATGAGTTCTAATACATCTAGAATTATGTTTGGGGTATGATTTATTCACGGATTTTTCAATTAGGAAATTTTGGGTTATCTAATGTAGTGGAGACATGTGTCGAAACATGGATCAAATCAATTATCCCACATTTTTAAAATTATACAATCCATGATCTTGTGTTGTTAGTGCTTATGTATGCACTCAAAATGTAGTGAAACTAACTCATCATGGAAAATTATACTATTTTTTTAATTATTATATCTTGAAATATATTTTAATCCATATAGACTAATAATTTGATATGTACATTGGGTGGGGTATCATCAACATTTTTATTCTAATATAGAATTCACTCTTGGGAAAGGTAATGTGTTCTGATTAATTGAGAAGAAAAATATTGAGACATTCTATCACGAAAGCAGTTGAAGAGTGGTCTCTTTTTTTATTGTTTTTATAGATGAGTGTGGGAGTGGAAGAGGTTTGTAGACATGTTTTGATGGATTCTAGGAATGTTGAATATTCATTTGATGATAAATTGATGCTAAATAATTCGGTTCAAACTAAGTGTAAAACCATTATCAGAAGTATTTTTTATTTGGGGACCTGGAGTTAGTTGTCTTCGAATCCGATTATTTTTTTTATCATTTTTTATTCTTTTTTTTAAGATGATGTGGATGGATATAAGGAACTACTCATTATGATTTGTTCCCCATTTACTCCCAATATGTATCAATGGATGAGACATCATTATTTTTCATCAGATATTATAAAGATTATTATGTTTTTATGTGGATTCATAGTATTTAGATAATTAATGATTAACACCATAGACCTGCTAGTTTTTTATATACCCTAGAAAATGTGATATGGAAGCTGGATGAGACAATCATATATTTTGGTATTTTGTTAACTATGAAATCCTTTTATGAACAATACAATTTAGGTGACCATTGAACATGTTAGGAAATCATCTCATTTATTTTCAATCATAGAGGCAAAAAATGTAGAATTTCTTGGGTAATTTTATATCCCTGTAATTGCGAGACCCCATAGTGTACCCTCTAATATTGTATATGATAGGGACCCAATATTAAAATCTAGGTTTTTTATGGTTTTGTAGGATGTGATATTTTACATTATAAAATTGAGAATGGATTATCATCCATTGGTGGATGAAAAAAACCAATATGGATTTTTGAACTCTTGTGGATATGATTACGTCTTGTGGACATGATTATTATAAGATCATTGTGAGATGATTTTTCCTATGGAAAGATATTCATATAAAAATTTTATTCATTTTTTCATAATTATGAAAACCTTTGAATATTAATATGGGAGTAAATATAGATCTCCCTTATAAAGGTCACATTTTAGAGAACAATTCTTGGTTGGGTAGAGTCCTCTTAATGAGATGATGTGCTTGATCAGAAAATAGTTTATGAGGGAACATAATTTTTTTTAAATATTATACATACCATCATCATTGAAAGCATTATTTTGATGTTGGTGATCAATTTTTTCATAGAGATTCATATTTCATGGGAAATTGTTTCTTTTATAAGTATGTTTAAATGGAACTGAGCTTTTTAGACCCTTTGTATCGTTACACAGATGGGAATAATATCCTATTAGTTGGAATTTCGGCCTCATTTGATATTTTTCCCCAACATATTTCATGTTTCCTAGAAGTTGAAGTATCAAGTAGAACCATCACATGTGATTAGATCTAATATTTTTTTCTTGATTCTTACACCAATATGGTTGATTGTATAGTTCAGATTATGGTTCTCCAGTTGAAGCGAAAACTCTATAAAATGATTCATTTATTATGGGTAATGTGGTAGTGAATGTAGGTTACCCTAGGTAAATGGGTGAATGAATCATTGATGAAGAAAAATTAGAATTTAAATTTTATAGACCTAAGATAATAAAATAAATAATTTGGATAAAATAATTTATTTTGGTGAGATATTAACACCCAATTGTCATCCCTCGTGTACACTTTTTCTTGTGTTGTTGTTGTAATTTTCCATTTTTGTTTTAGTGAATTATGTGAATCTCTGAAATGGAGTGACATTACTTGGGAAAATGACATAATATTCATGGAATTTATTTCGATTAAATTATTTGATTGTGAGTAAAGAATTATAAATGAATTTAAAAGGTTCTCCACAGGACTAGGGTCTATTATGATTGGGCTGGGAGGTTTTATTCCTGGAACAAGGATGTTTACTATCTAATGAGAATTGCACACTATGTAATGTTATTACATGTTGTGTAATGGTCACCAATATTATGACGTGAATCTAGATTGTGGAATTAGTTGTTATATGCTATGTAATGGGTTCAAATCATGTAATTGAGGGCCTATGGATGTTCAGGGAAGGTGAAATTTTTTTTGGTATTTATTTACGTAATTGGATTACCCAAATTGTAGTGAAATAAATATGGGTAAATAAAGAACCTAATGTTTTTAAATCTAGTTTCTCTCAAATATTTTATTTATTCATTAAACAATTATTTTTCATGAACCCCTAGGTGATTTTTTGATAATGTTGGGGATTTCCACTCCTTTTAGACCATTCTATTAGTGAATGGTCGTCGTATTGTGGTGGTACAAATCTCAGGGTATAAATTCTTATGATTATTCATTTCTCTTTGTCAAAATTGATATGTTGGAAATGATTTGAGCTCATATTTGTGATTAATTGTTGGTTTTTATCAATTTATTTATGTTTCTAATGATTCTTTGTCTTCAGATGATGATCTATTGTTTTTTGATATCCCTTTTCAAATGTGGATAATGTTTCATTCAAGAAAAATTATTTTATTTTGTTCATTCAATTTATGTGATTTTTGGATTCCGGGGTTATTATGGAAATAAAATATTTTCAAAGGATTTTTCATTAAATAATATTTTTTACTATAGTTGTATGATTAAAATATTTAGTGGGGATTTTTATTTTGATATGTGTTTCCATTCCTTGATGTGGATTTCTTTAAAATTGAAATTCTTTTATAAATTTTCATTATTGCTATAATATGGATTTTAATAAACATTGATCACTGGGATCGGTTTATTGCATCATAAATCAGTCATGGGTAACATTAGTGAGTGTTTCACCATTGGGGTTACTTTTGGTATATTTATGGTTAGTGGTAGAACTCAATATTGGTTGGTACCAATGTATTACTATTTTAGGCCTATTTTTTAGATAGTGTATTTCCATAGGATATGACAAAAATACAGGGTGATTTTTTATTTATGATTAATTTATTAGAAAAAGGGATTTATCATGGTTTGTTTCTCACTGGATTTTATATGATGTAGTAGCACATGGATTTGAAATATAGGAAATTTCATGGAAACATGATTAAATTTTTAACTCTTTATGTAATTTTTCAAATTCTTATTTTACCAATTCATGTTCCCCTATTTCTATACATGAGAATAAGGAAGAAATTTTTGATAACTAATGGAACATTATTAATAAAGGGAATGGATTTATTAGAATTATTTGTGATAATTTTTTTGTTATATAATCAAGACCTATTTAATTA
Organism: Viscum album; assembly: GCA_963277665.1. Classification (NCBI taxonomy): domain Eukaryota; kingdom Viridiplantae; phylum Streptophyta; class Magnoliopsida; order Santalales; family Viscaceae; genus Viscum; species Viscum album. The sequence continues at coordinate 1,749,063,892 of OY728157.1, read as the reverse complement.
TTGATATTAGATCCCACATAGACTATATGGTTGTACCCTACATGGATTTTTGATCATGCCCCAATTTTTTATTCTAATGTTTTACATGTTATATTTGTTGAATCAAAAAAATGCGGTGGGAATCATGTGTCATTCAATTTTCTCTTGTTTTTGTTTCCTTCGACTCGAGTTGGTTTAGATGTGACTATCAGTCACAAATAGACTTGAACATCTTTTTTTCCTAATATTTTCATGTATATCCCTTTTTATATTGTTTATATGGATCATTATTTATTTGTTTCTTAAAATTATAATCCTAATGGTGGAGTTTTTTATTTATATTGATGACTTTTTTTCATTGTCATTATCATACCTCATAATAATGAACCAACATAGAATGATTTTTTAGTTGAATTAGGATAAACATCAATAATAAGAGAATTAGTACTATATTTCATGAAATAGGGAACACATGGTCTATTTCATCTAAACCTGGAGTGCTTGTTTTGTGTCAAGGAATACAGAACAATGACTTTGAACAAGGTAATACAGTGTTATGATTTCTTACCTATGTTCTAATTTCAATTGAAATTATCATACTTTTCTATCTAGTTCATGTAGTTCAGATGTAATCAATTTTATATACCCAGATAAAAAACAAATATTCCTAAATATTTAATTGTGTTTTATATTATTTTCCTAGTACACAATTATAATTGGGTATTAAGTTCAAAAAATTTGCGTTCTATATGATATTCTCTATAATTTTTTTGAAATTTAAAATTTTATAACTCATAAAAAATTATTATTAATTATTTAATTATATGTCTTATTAATCATTTTTAACTATAAGTGAATATTTATTTGAATAATATTTGTGATTATAATAATTTTGTATAAAAAAATCAATGTTTAATTGGTATTACCCATAAAATTCATATAAAGTAAAAAATTTATTCAAATTCACATAGATTAATTATTTCACTAATCATCTATAAGATTCAAAAATAATGTTTTATTAGTTGATGCATCTTTTTATAGCTTTATGATGAATGTTAGTTCCATTTAACATTGACATGTTTCCCATAATTTATAATATTTACAATTATGATTAGTTTATCCCTTTATGACAAAAAATTCATATGAATTTATGAAGGGTTCGGCCTGAAACCCAATAGACTCAAAGCTATCAACAAAAGTCTCAATGCCTTCCATGTGGATTTCAATAAATAATACCCCCATACCATAAATTTCTATACTGAAACTATCTGGGGCCTCTACCTAAACTATTTTTCAAAACCACCTCATCATAGTGTCAACTTTTGTACAGAAGACTTAATCAGTACATTTCCCATCATGTGTGATTAAAAATCATAAAATAATAAATTTATCCACACCATCTCTAGCACCTCATTCCCCTGAGTCCATGTTGCTGAAAACTTATGGCCATTTTATCCATGTATCTATATGTTTTGCCAACATGACGATCTCACTAACTCAATCAGACATCCATGATTTCAAATCATGTGGTAAAAAACACTAAAAAACATTCGGGACAAGCCCAACCAGTGATCCACATCACTCAAACCTGATGTCCATGCCATCCTAGCCTTAGGCATAGCCCCTCAAAACCCCAAGGATCTCAGCATATATAAAAAAATTAGAAACACATGAAACACATTTCATCCCATTGAACAAGTAATTCAATTTAAATAGTTTAAATTTCAAAAGTTATTAGGAATAGAATATTATCAGAGAGGTATGGAATGACTATAACTCACTTATTTGTGCTCAAAAAAATCTAAACATACAATTTTAAATTAAAAAAATTAAATTAAACCCATTTTTTAACCCCATGAAAAAATATTCCAAGGAAGAACATCCTATCCCCCACCTCAATCATGTGTAAGAGGTATAGGGAATTCTCATGACATCCAACATTGTCTAACAGTCAATTCAATATCATATAACATGGTTAAACATAATTCCCATCATTAATATAGAAATTTGTGATGCCCAAAAGTCCGTGAAAACTTATAAAAAGTTATGCACCACCTACCTTAGACTCGTAGTCATATACACATATGATATCAATGTCTAATACGATGATGATCGATGTAGATGTGTTTTTTCACATTTAACCCTAATATAGGCTCAAGAAGAAACATCAGTCCATAAGATGAATAATCAAAGAAGAAGAAGTTTGTGGGGGTTTATCCTTACTGAGAATATCATATAGCTTTTGATGGATCGAATAATGGAGGAAAAATGAAGAGACAAGATCAAATCCATTGTAAGGAAAAAAGGGGATGATATCACAAGATAGGTATGACCAATAAAGATGAATAAAATGTATAAATGAACAAACAGGGAAAATATGAACACTAGTAATTTGCATCATTTACTGGGCTGTACAGTTCACGCACAGGTTTTTTCAAACTGTTTAGAAATGATTCAGATGCCATTTCCTAGGTATGTATGTGTGCATGGACAAAATGAAATTTATCATAACCCATGTATAAGCCTTTCACAACTCTCTATAAATATTTAATATGAGCTCGCACGTCCATCTACCTCTAGTCACATAGGTTCTCTAAACTGTGTGCATGAAACTGCATCCCAAATACTTTTCCTTCTAACCTCCAACTCTTGAAAACCCATTCCAAACACTCAATGTACTCTCCTAGCATAAACACTAACCCAAAATCACAATTTAGGGCATTTCAAACTCTTAGAATTGAGTTTCGATCAACGAATCAAAAGGAATCATTGCCACTAATTGAAAAATTCATATCGAGAGGGGTTTTGGACACGACTAATAAACACAGGACATTACGATTTCCACACCATAATATAGATTCTCCAAAATCTATTCTAATGGCCCGGACCTCCCTGGACCATTACTTTGTGAAAATGTGGTGTTGGAGGTGTTCCGGGAGGTCAAGGTGACTTATCCCCTAATTGCTGCCTACCGGTAGCTCGGTCTACGGGTAGCCACCGCTTACCAGTAGCTGGGTTTACTGGTTTCCGCGGCGTACTGATAGCTCGGTTTACTGGTAGCCACAGTCTAGCAGTAGCTCGGCTAACACTTTGCCAATTTTCACGAATGAACAGTGTTTCCAGACATCATAAGAGCTACCGATTCCATACTTTGACAAATTTTGAGTATGTGAACAGTGTTTCCAGCTTCGTAAATTTGACGTTTTCTTTGACGTAAAATACCTTTAAAAAATTAATTTAAGGACTTTAATACCGATTCAAAGGCTATAAATTCTATATTAATTATTCCTAAGTTCGAGATTTTTTTACATGGTCAAACCGAGTGGGTTAATGCGATCCGTTTTTAATGGAGAATAAATCGGATCTTAAACCGTCGCCCCATTAAATCTTCAAAAAGGGACGAGATATCATTCTCCCTTTTTCTTTTCCTTTGTTCTCAACTAAGAGGCACTAGAACCGTTCAATCCTTTCCGTAGGAGTTGCACAATCAATCTTTACTCCTAGGATTGGTTCTGCTCTATTTTGGATGTAACAGAGCTGTGACGATCAATCTTCGATATAAGGTATGTTGTATCATCATTCTTTTGGGGTTTATCTTCTCATATCCTCCTTTCCATAATTATACCATGTAATTTCCAAGATTCTAATGGGTTTTCATGGGGTTGGTTGGTACTGTCGTACCGCAGCATCCTCCGGTGGATGCAGTTATCGCGAGGGGAGGATCGTGACCTGTTGTGTGGACAAAGAACGTGAGGAACTGTTTGAGGTAGGGGATTCATGGCTTCTCTAATTTTTTATGTGCAACTGTAGAATTATCATGATTTAGTCCTTTGGATCACAATGAAATTGACCTAATTAAATACTTGAACCGGATTAAAAGAATTGGTTGATCGCATGTTGTTGCTTTGTACCGTGATAATAGTTTGCCTCATGTTTTCCTAGATAGAGTGATATCTATGTTTTTCTTTAATTAGTTGCTCGTTCATGATGGAAATTGATAAAGAACGTAAAGCCGGACTTATTTGTTAAATACTTGGCTAAATATAATAAGGCATGTTAATGAATCTGTTAATTCAAAATGGATTAACGAACTATTAGTTCGATAATTTCAAAAGGGTTATGAGTCACCCGCTTGCTTGTAAGGCTGAATGCCTTGTGGTTTGGAGCTCTAAGTGCTCATTTTGTATGAAGGCTGAATGCCTTGTTAAAGGGTCAAGAGCCCATTTTGTGATCTTTGATTTCCTGAGGCTTGTGATTTGATGTGAGCCTGGATGGCTGTTGTGATATGTTGAGGTATGGGGACTTGTGGTTGTGGCAGCGGATGACGCCTAGTGTGGCGAGATGCATCAGTGTATGCATGTGGGTGTCGGGAAGGACACCAAGGATGATGGTATGAGATGAATGTGATGGTTTGATGTTGGTGGTTTGGTTTGTTGTTTATCTGCTTTACTTTTCCCCACTGCTCAAGGCAGCTGATATTGCTTTCCCTCTTTCCGAAGGAGGCAAAGACACGCGGGGTATGCCACGTGCTTGTCGTGTTTAGCCTCTCGATGGAGGATGGGTCTATGCTCTTGCTATAGGAGGCAAAGACTCGACGGGTAGTATATCTACTTGCCGTGTTGAGCCCCTTTGTGTTTAGTAGCATAGGATGCTTTTCTAGAATGCCTGGGAATATGGGAAAGTAATTCCATAATGAAAGTTTGTTTAAATGGTGATAATCCACGGGGATGGAGAAACTGGAATTTAATAGTGATGCGAATCCTAAAAAGGAATTGTTTTTGAATGTAATGCCAATTTAGTTTAATGTGGTAAATTGTTCATGGTTAATTAATTTTTAAAGAATTAATTAACATACAGTGGAACTGATAAAATGAGAATGGAGTAATCTAATAAATCTCTTCAAATTGTTGTGTGCTTATAGGATGCCTAGTCTTAGAAGTAGCAGCCTGGAGTCTGAGAGACGTTAGCTGCAGTTGTGCCTATGACTAGGTAATGCCCATAGTGTGGTTGTGAGTCATATATATTCTGTACTTTTGTGTTTCTATACGCTACTCCACACTGTCGGTAAGGGAAACCAACACCCCGGGGATTCTGAGCCCTGGGGGGTGTTTTCCCCAACATTCTGATGGGAGGTTGAATGGCTGACTACCCCCTTTGGCCCCGCTCTCTTCTCTTGGTAGATCTTTGTGCTGGTAGGCACTGTTGATAGTTTTACCCATATATGTGTGTAGAGGGTTGTAATGTCTTGTGGTTATTTTACACACATATATTCTGGATATAGTATCCTATGGACTACTATAGGTGTAACTTGTATAGGCTATAATGGCTTGAGGATCCTTACTCAGAGTATGGGCTATAATGGCTTGAGGTATTATACTCAACGTATGATACACGTTATGCGAGCTGTGGTGGCTCTCGGAATCTACCTGGTTACTTTTGGTTGTGAGGACGGTGTGGTGCTTTGCCCAGGTGTCTGCGGGCAAGCCTTGGAGAGAGATGCACAGAACGTATGTCATTGGGTCAAAGCGGCAAACCAGTGGGGAAGTAGTAGCGGGGTACCCTTGATATTCGTTACTATATGCTACATTCTTGTATGTGTTACTTGGTGAGAGTAGCCATGGTGAGGTTGGGAACTTAGTATACCTATTTAGGTAACGAGTTAGTTTTACTTGTTGTTCACTGGGCTTTAGCATGCTTTCTTTACTTTTGCAGGAGAGGCTTGAGGAGGATCCTACAGAGTATACTGTTATACTCACCCTATGTATTTATAAACTGTTTTCAGGTCACTTGGAGCAGGTTGGAGGTCATGATGGTTACTTCTAGCTTGTGGTTGGAGGAGGAGCAGTTCGGGCTTGTGGTCGCTGTCGTTTTACTTTCTTTTGGGTAATTTTAGTTTCCCCTTTCAGTTGTAGCACTTTTGCATGACATTTCATATATGTACTTGGTTTCCTTTTATATCTCAGTTCTAAGTTGGAGTTGATTGGAGTTTATTCTATCTCTCTCTTCTGCATGTGTTCTCTTAGAGGGTAATGCCTCCCATTTGTGTGTGTATTATACCCTCGGTGCTAGTCGCCAACCCGGGGCCTACTGGATGCGGGACTCGGGGGGTCATTATCTCCCTTCTCACATTGCCGGCCCAAGAGGGGTACACTTTGGGGGGAGGGGGTCGTGACAGAGTGGTATCAGAGGTCTGGTTGAGGGATAGGATAGAGTTTGGAGTTAGGCACAGGTGAGGATACATGGGATGGTAGGGCAACGATGTCATTCATGTTTAGAAAGTGGGGTAAACACTAGAGACGGGCAGAGACATAGGCGTTTAGGGCCCCCTATGATCTGTTTCACGGACCATTAAGTTTACGATGGCTACTAAACAAAGTGATACCAGTTGCAGGGTAGAGACCTAGGAAAGGATCATGCATCATTATTCTTTGCGCTTGTGTTTGGATGGGAAGACCTTGGGATAGGTAACCTAAAATAAATAAAACAAAACAATTAATTAATTAATGTTGAGTCTTCCATATTCCAGGATTAGGAGCTATAACAGTTGTTATTTTGCAGGTATGGCTCCAGGTCGACGTCCTCGTCAGGTTTGCACAGAAGATGCCCATCAGGATATTCAAGCAGATCGCCGCCGAGTAGAGGTTAACGACGATGACACATGGAGGAAGACACTTCAGGAGTTTCAGCGCCAGAGTCTACAGAAGTATGAGGGATCTGTTTCAGATGCAGTCATAGAAGACTGGTTGGAGGAGATCGGGATAGGCTTCAGTTCGATTTGTGCTCGGAAGGAACACTGGGTGTCCTTGGTTGTGAAGATGCTGCGTGGAGCAGCGAGGCAGTGGTGGTTCTTGTTCCTCGGTGATCGTGAGGAGTCAGCAATCTCATGGGAGGAGTTTCGAGACAGGTTTAGAGTCGAGTTTCTTTCGTCGACTACGAAGGTGTCCAATCGCCAGGAGCTTCTCACCCTTCGACAGGGGAGCGCCAATGTTCGAGAGTTTGGAATCCTTTTCAGGAACCTTCTACGATATGCTTCAGACCTGTTACCAGATGATGAGGCCAGGGTGAGGCATCTCGAGGAGGCTTTGTGTCCAGAGATCTAGCGCCAGGTCACCCCATTTATGCTGAAGACATATCTTGAGGTGCTGGTGAGGGCAGAGGTTGTTGATAGGACTTTGGCCAGGACTAGATCGTCACGAGAGGGGAATCGTCATGATTCCTCACGAAGCAGAGTTGTGGTCTGGGGTTCCCGGTTTTCGGGACAGAAGAGTTTCCGTCCACCTGGGGGGTAGGTCCCAGCCCTTCCCATCTCGTTTCTCTGGAGGCAGAAACTCTCAGACCAATGCCAAGGGATCAGGTGCTTGTTTTTCTTGTGGTGGTCGGGGTCATCAGCAGCGGGAGTGCCCGAATTTTCAGAGCAGTCATCATGCACCGGGCGCTCCACTCCAGGTTCCTCCGTTGAGGCAGTTCCAGCCGAGGCAGCAGTAGCAGGTTGCACCGGTTTTAGATCACCAGAGGGTAGATGGAGTAGGCAGAGGACAGCCCCATGACGCTCCCCATCCTAAGAGAGCAGAGCGCGGCCGTGGTGGTGGTCGTCATCAGGGTCAGAGAGGCCGTGGAGGAGGTCGTGGTCAGCTCCATGCTCTAGCGTTGCCAGCCCCAGGCGAACCAGATGTCGTCCGAGGTACCCTTTGCTTGTTTTCTACCTTGGTGTATGCCTTGTTTGATTCAAGAGCAACACACTCCTTCATATCACCGACCCTTGTCCATGCTTTGGGACTTGAGGTAGAGAGGCTTCTAGTGCCCTTGGCGTTGACTACGCCAGTTAGAGGTCGAGCTGACTTGTTTGAAGTTTGTAGAGACTGTGAGCTACTGTTGGGGCAACACCACTCTTGGGGAGATTTCCTATGTTTGCGAATACAACCATATGATGTCATACATGACATGGATTGGTTGTATTCGGTGCAGGATGTTGTGGATTGCTACAAGAAGAAGGTCGTTTTCTTTGATGAAGATGGAGAGAAAGTAGTGTTTTTTGGTGAGAGTGATCCTCGGATGAGTCATAGACAAGTTCCATCCTTATCATCTATGATGGCTGGAATGACGCTGAGTTCTTCAGAGGTTCAACAGTTGGTGTTTCCTAGGGTCGTAGAAGAGTACCCTGACGTCTTTCCAGAAGAGGTTGTATCCTTACCCCCTCGACGAGAGATCGTGTTTGGGATCGAGATACAGCTAGGAGCGTCTCCTATCTCTATGTCTCCGTATAGGATGACCCCTTCGGAGTTACGAGAGCTACGTATTTAGCTCGACGGTCTATTGCAGTGTGGTTTTGTTCGGCCAAGTGTGTCACCGTGGGGTGCACCAGTTTTGTTTGTGAAAAAGGCTGATGGCAGTTTGCGGTTGTGCGTCGATTATCATCGGTTAAACAAAGTGACAATAAAGAACTGTTATCCTCTCCCGCGGATTGATGACATATTCGATCAACTGAAGGGTGAAAGTTGGTTCTCAAAGATAGACTTGCGGTCAGGATATCATCAGATGCGTGTAAAGGATGAGGATATTCCGAACACTGCTTTGCGATGTCGTCATGGGAATTATGAGTTTGTTGTAATGCCATTAGGTGTGACGAATGCTCCATCTGTTTTCATGGGGTTGATGAATGTTGTGTTCCGTGAATTCCTGGACAAGTTTGTTGTGGTTTTCATCGACGACATCCTTGTGTACTCCACATCTGAATAGGAGCATGCAGAGCATCTACGAGCCGTTTTGGGAGTTCTTCGCCAACATCAGTGGTTTGGGAAGTTGTCCAACTGTGAGTTCTGGGCTCGAGAAGTTCGTTTCATGGGACATGTTGTGTCCCAATAGGGAGTAGATGTGGATCCTTCGAATATAGAAGCATTGGTGTCTTGGCCAGCCCCCAAGACCGTGTCAGAGGTGCGAAGTTTCCTTGGTCTCGCAGGCTATTATAGGAGGTTTGTAGCTAATTTCTCCCGTGTTGCGACTCCTCTGACAACTTTGACCAGGAAGGATCAAGCGTTCATACCGACTGATCAGTGTTAGACAGCTTTCGAGTATTTAAGGAGAAGCTGGTAAGTGCTCCAGTCCTTTTTCTTCCAGCGGAGGGAGTCCAGTTTGATGTTTTCTGTGATGCTTCACATCTGGGGCTAGGCTGTGTTCTCATGTAGAAGAGGTCAGTTGTTTCTTATGGGTCTCGGTAGTTGCGTCCCCATGAATGCAACTATGCCACCCATGATCTTGAGTTGGCAGCCGTGATGCTTGCTCTAAAGTTGTGGAGACATTACCTCATTGGTGAGAACTTTGTGGTTTTCACCGATCAAAAGAGTTTGAGGTATGTTTTCTCCCAATGTGACTTGAACTTGAGGCAGCGTCGGTGGATGTAGTTCTTGCAGGAATATGACTTTGAAATATCGTATACACCTGGAAAAGGGAATGTTGTAGCTGACGCACCAAGCCGAAAGATACGTAATGATGTTGTGCGTGAATTTGGTGATTCATAGTGAGTGATGGAAGAGCTATCAGCTTTGCATCTTGATATGGGAGAAGTTGGGGGTAGAGGTTTTCTTTTCCAGATGATGGTGCAGTCATCCCTGATGCAGAAGGTGGAAGAGTCTCAGTTGGGTGACCTAGAGGTGGAAGTTTGGAGAGACAGAGTTGTATGTGGTGAGGCCCCTGATGGTTGGTCAGAGGATGAACAACGCCGAGTGTTGTATCATGGCAGGCTTTTCGTTCCCTTGGCGATGCGCGAGACGGTTCTCTGAGAGTTCCATAGTTCACCCTTGGTGGTACATCTTGGTGTGACGAAGATGTACCGATCCTTGAGGAGTCAGTTTTGGTGGCCTGGGCTGAAGCGTACAGTTGCAGAATGTGTGTCTCGATGTTTAGTCTGCCAGAAGGTGAAGGCCAAACACCGTGTTCCTGGTGGTGTTCTCCAGCACTTAGAGATTCCTCAGTAGAAGTGGGAGGACATCTCAATGGACATTGTTACAGGTTTACCTCGAGCTCCGGGAGGAAATGATGCTATATGGGTGGTAGTGTATTGTTTAACAAAATCATCCCACTTCATAGCGATCAAGGAGTCGAGCTCAGTGAAAGTTTTGTCGAGGCAGTATCTAGAGGAGGTGGTGAGACTCCACGGAGTACCTAGGACGATCATTTCTGATCGAGATCCTCTTTTTACCTCCAGGGTGTGGAGAGGTCTCCAGCATGCCTTTGGCTTTCAACTGTGCCTTAGCACTACTTTTCATCCTCAAACAGATGGTCAGACAGAGCGAACCATCCAGACTCTTGAAGACATGTTGCGATCTTGTGTTCTTGATTTTGGAGGTTCATGGACGAAGCACTTACCCTTGGTAGAGTTCGCTTACAATAATAGTTTCCACTCTACCATCAGTATGGCGCCGTTTGAAGCCTTGTATGGCCGGCCATGCCGTTCTCCGTTGTGCTGGACTGGGGTCGGAGAGTCAGAAATTCTCGGACCAGAACTAGTGCAGAATACAACAGAGATGGTTCAAGTGATTCTTGAGAGGATGACGACAGCACAGGATCGTCAGAAATCATATTCTGATCAAAGGAGGAGACCGTTAGAGTTTAATGTTGGGAATCATGTGTTTTTGAAGGTGACTCCCCGCCGTGGGCAGCGAAGGTTTGGTCGTGGAAGTAAGCTTTCTCCCCGGTGTGTTAGGCCTTTCGAGTTGTTGGCTCGTGTTGGAGCTGTGGCATATCGAGTATCACTTCCCCCTCAGATGAGGCGGAGACATGATGTTTTCCATGTATCACAGCTCAGTCGTTATCTTCATGATGAATCTCATATTATCGATTGGGGAGAGATCGATATTGACGATGATGAAACCTTCGAGGAGCGACCTGTGGAGATCCAAGACCGCAAAGAGAAGGTGTTGTGTGGGCATTCTATTCCTTTAGTTCGTGTCTTGTGGCGACATGGTTTCATGGAGGAGAGTACCTAGGAGCGTGAGTCACAAATACGTGCTCAGTACCCAGAGCTGTTTAATGTTTAACTCTTTTCATGTAATGACTTTTCTTTTATGGTTAGACCTTTCATGTTTTATTTATGTAACTTTTTTTGTTTGATGTTATGATTGAATTGTTTGGATATGGATTGTTTGTTTCCATATTCTCAGATATCGTAGCTTTGTTCCAGCTTTCGAATAACTCATGGTGGTTTTACCCTGAGAGGTATCTTATGGGGTGGTTGTTCGGACCCCTCTGTTCCTCTAAGTTGGTTTTTAATTCTCAAGGACGAGAATGTTTTGAGAGGTATCTAATGTAATGGCCCGGACCTCCCTGGTCCATTACTTTGTGAAAATGGGGTGTTGGAGGTGTTCCGGGAGGTCAAGGTGACTTATCCCCTAGTTGCTGCCTACCGGTAGCCGGTCTACCGGTAGCCACCGCTTACCAGTAGCTGGGTTTACCGGTTGCCGCGGCATATTGATAGCTCGGTTTACTGGTAGCCGCAGTCTAGCAGTAGCTCGGCTAACACTTTTCCAATTTTCACGAATGAACAGTGTTTCCAGACTTTATAAGAGCCACTGATTCCATACTTTGCCAAATTTTGAGTATGTGAACAGTGTTTCCAGCTTCGTAAATTTGACGCTTTCTTTGACGTAAAATACTTTTAAAACCTTATTTTAAGGACTTTAAAACCAATTCAATGGCCATAAATTCTATATTAATTATTCCTAAGGCCGGGATGTTTTTACTTGGTCAAACATCGTGGGTTAATGCGATCCATTTTTAATAGAGAATTAATCGGATCTTAAACCGTCGCCCCATTAAATCTTCAAAAAGGGACGAGATATCATTCTCCCTTGTTCTTTTCCTTTGTTCTCAACTAAGAGGCACTAGAACCGTTCATTCCTTTCTGTAGGAGTTGCACAATCAATCTTTACTCCTAGTATTTGTTCTGCTCTGTTTTGGATGCAACCGAGCCGTGTCGATCAATCTTCGATATAAGGTATATTGTATCATCATTATTTTGGGGTTTATCTTCTCCTATCCTCCTTTCCATAATTATACAATGTAATTTCCAAGATTCTAATGGGTTTTATTGGGGTTGGTTGGTACTGTCGTACTGCAGCATCCTCCGGTGGATGCAGTTGTCGCGAGGGGAGGATCATGACCTGTTGTGTGGATAAAGAATGTGAGGAACTGTTTGAGGTAGGGGATTCATGGCTTCTCTAATTGTTTATGTGCAACTATAGAATTAGCATGATTTAGTCCTTTGGATCACAATGAAATTGACCTAATTAAATACTTGAATCGGATTAAAAGAATTTGGTTGATCGCATGTTGTTGCTTTGTACCGTGATAACAGTTTGCCTCATGTTTTCCTAGATAGAGTGATATATATGTTTTTCTTTAATTAGATTCCTGTTCATGATGGAAATTGATAAAGAACGTAAAGCCGGAATTATTTGTTAAATAATTGGATAAAGATAAAGAGGCATGTTAATGAATCTGTTAATTCAAAATGGATTAAAGAACTATTAGTTCGATAATTTCAAAAGGGTTCTGAGTCACCCGCTTGCTTGTAAGGATGAATGCCTTGTGGTTTGGAGCTCTGAGTGCTCATTTTGTATGAAGGCTGAATGCCTTGTTAAAGGTCCGAGAGCCCATTTTGTGATCTTTGATTTCCTGCTGCTTGTGATTTGATGTGACCCTGGATGGCTGTTGTGATATGTGGAGGTATGGGGACTTGTGGTTGTGGCAGCAGATGACGCCTAGTGTGGCGAGATGCATCGGTTTATGCATGTGGGTGTCGGGAAGGACACCAAGGATGATGGTACGAGATGAATGTGATGGTTTGATGTTGGTGATTTGGTTTGGTTGTTTATCTGCTTTACTTTTCCCCACTTCTCAAGGCAGCTGGTATTTCTTACCCTCTTTCCGAAGGAGGCGAAGACACGCGGGTTATTCCACGTTCTTTTCGTGTTTAGCCTCTCGATGGAGGATGGGTCTATGATCTTGTTATTGGCGGCAAAGACTCGACGGGTAGTATATCTACTCGCCGTGTTGAGACCCTTTTTGTTTAGTAGCATAGGTTGCTTTTCTAGAATGCCTGGGAATATGGGAAAGTAATTCCATAATGAAAGTTTGCATAAATTGTGATAATCCATGGGGATGGAGAAACTGGAATTTAATAGTGATGTGAATCCTAAAAAGGTGCAGTTTTTGAATGTGATGCCAATTTAGTTTAATGTGGTAAATTGTTCATGGTTAATTAATGTTTAAAGAATTAATTAACGTACAGTGGAACTTATAAAATGATAATGGAGTAATCTAATAAAGCTCTTCTAATGGTTGTGTGATTATAGGATGCCTAGTCTTAGAAGTAGCAGCCTGGAGTCTGAGAGACGTTAGCTGCAGTTGTGCCTATGACTAGGTAATGCCCATAGTGTGGTTGTGAGTCATATATATTCTGTACTTTTGTGTTTCTATACGCTACTCCACTCTGTCGGTAAGGGCAACCGACACCCCGGGGATTCTGAGCCCTGGGGGTGTTTTCCCCAAAATTCGGATGGGAGGTTGAATGGCTGACTACCCCCTTTGGCCCCGCTCTCTTCTCTTGGTAGATCTTTGTGCTGGTAGGCACAGTGGTTAGTTTTACCCATATATGTGTGTAGAGGGATGTAATGGCTTGTGGTTATTTCACACACATATATTCTGGATATAGTATCCTATGGACTACTATAGGTGTAACGTGTATAGGCTATAATGGCTTGAGGATCCTTACTCAGAGTATGGGCTGTAATGGCTTGAGGTATTATACCCGACGTATGATACACGTTATGCGAGCTGTGGTGGATCTCAAAAACTACATGGTTACTTTTGGTTGTGAGGACGGTGTGGTACTTCGCCTAGGTGTCTGCGGGCAAGCATTGGAGAGAGATGCACAGGACGTATGTCGTTGGGGCAAAGCGGAAAACCAGTGGGGAAGTAGTAGCGGGGTCCCCTTGATATTCTTTACTATATGCTATATTCTTGTATGCGTTACTTAGTGAGAGTATCCATGGTGAGGTTGCGAACTTAGTATACCTGTTTAGGTAACGAGTTAGTTTTACTTGTTGTTCACTGGGCTTTAGCATGCTTTATTTACTTTTGCACGAGAGGCTTGAGGAGGATCCTACTGAGTATACTGTTATACTCACCCTATGTATTTATAAACTGTTTTTCAGGTAACTTGGAGTAGGTTGGAGGTCAAGCTGGTTACTTCTAGCTTGTGGTTGGAGGAGGAGCTGTTCGGGCTTGTGGTCGCTGTCGTTTTACTTTCTTTTGGGTACTTTTAGTTTCCCCTTTCAGTTGTATCACTTTTGCATGACATTTCATATATGTACTTGGTTTCCTTTTATATATCAGTTCTAAGTTGGAGTTGATTGGAGTTTATTCTATCTCTCTCTTCTACATGTGTTCTCTTAGATGGTAATGCCTCCCATTTGTGTGTGTATTATACCCTCGGTGCTAGTCGCCAAACCGGGGCCTACTGGAGGCGGGACTCGGGGGGTCATTATCTCCCTTCTCACATTGCCGGCCCAGGAGGGGTAAAATTTTTGGGGAGGGGGTCGTGACATCTATCTTGAAAACCCTATGATAGTAATAAACATATGAATCCCAGTAAAAATAACCCATACTCCCCTGAATCTCATGGGGTCTTGATGAATTCGTCGTCGAAACTCTACTTTACGAAATTCCTAAATTGGTCAATGATAACCAAAATCTCAAATATGTCATTGTCCAAGGAACTATTTTTAGAGCCATGGTCCACCTGTGATGCGTCATAGCCCATGAACCTTATTAGATTTTTGTGTATCTCTTATGACACCCAATCACATCTCACACCACATAAGTTCCCTCCTCGAGCCCATGAACCCATGGAACAACGAGGTCCCATGTCCCATGGATTGTCAAAACAACCTCGTGCCTTACACATAAATCACAATCCCGCATCCTTGATTCCCTGATGCCCAAGTCACCTTATGTAACCCTCATCAAACGATGCAACAATTCCAATCACCTCAAAACATCCATCCAATGATGCTCCGTATTCTAAAGTATTCATATATATATAAATATATATATTCATGCAAAAAATATGGTTACAACCCACTAAAAAACACCTTATAATTCCATTTACTAAATGTCCTCCACATGCAGTCAAAACGAACATCCCTCAATAAGAAATGCAAAAATAGACATGCCTCGACATTCCATGCTAAAGAAAAGAAAAAAACTACACCCCCAGCCACATCGTACCTATGACGATATCCAACTCACTATATTGATCATCCCCTAGATAATACATAACATGAACCTAGCTTGACACTCAACTTCTTGAAGCCTGGACACCCTATAGTGCTTCACCATCCAGCAGCCAATGAACCCATGGTGGTGTCCCACTATCTCTTATATGACCTCTGCGTGCTGCTGAACCTCAAATTACATTGCCTAGAGCCAATCCTAATGCAATTATGTATGATTGATTTTACCCCATTCTCTAATTATCAACTATCTGAGAAGGCTACATGCACAACCTCTCAAGATTCTCATCCTATCTGCATGCCTGAAACTCCATTTAAGGAATATAAACTATTTATGGGCATGAACTAGTTTACCACACTGAAATAAAAACACTATAGAGCTACCATGAGGTGGTCTTTCTTGGTCCATGTCCTTACCAGTCTGATAGGACTGATCTCGGCCATGTTTCCTACCACCTGAACCATCACCGGTTACAAAATCCTGGTTCCAATGACAACTATTTGTCAGGATTCCCTCATTTATGAGTGCCTGATTGGCCGACCCATAGATTGAGGTCAACCTAAAAGTGTTTACCTGCACTCATTGGGAGTTGTGTAAGAGATCATCGAAGATCTTCATCCACAAGGTGTCATCGCTTACCATACCTGGTGTAATGTGATATATCTCAATGAAAGTAGTTTAATAGTCCATGAAACACATTTCCCTTTGGTGTGGGCCCATGAACTCTTGATCACTCTCCACCATAAAACTCTTATAGAAAAAGTTCTTGACAAAAATGTCTTCAATGTCCTTTGAGGAAAAACCCTTGTGTCAGTGAGCATGCACCTATAATACCACCAGCACTCAGCTAGAACTCTATGAATTTACACAATAATCTTGAATCTCCACCCTGGAGGCGCGTCTAGTTACTCAAAGATCATCTACATGATTTCTAACTAGTTATAAGCTGCATGTGGACAATCCTCACCCAAAAAATTCAGCGGGTTCTGTGACTAGAAGCCAGGTGTCAAATAGGACATATAGAGATCTAATCAATGACCAGGTCTATGGATCCCCTATAAGACCCATATATATCTAGATCGAATATTTTTGTCAAGACACTAGGGAATGTTGTCAAACCTATTTTTGATCCTACCTGCACTAGATCATGAACATGATATTTTCCCTTAGCATGTACCTATAGAGCATGATTATCCAACCCATCAGGTGTGTGAACCTGATCATGGTCCTGTGACACTGTGTCATCACCCACCCGCCACATCATCCAAGTTGTCTAAAAGGAACCCAATGAATACCATAAAATGGTCTGATAGATTATATATATATATATATATATATAATATAACATATATATAGAAATGATGAAATAGTTAGTATATAACAACTACCCTTACTCTCTTCTAGCGTAACTATTCCCATGAAATCCTAGCCTCGACACCCCTTAACCACAGTCAACATAACCAAGTATCACAAAATATTAGGGCTATACCTATCCTAACAACCAAATTTTCCTCAAATCGATGACAGAGTCACCCAATATTAGTGATCATGAATCACCTAAAATAGAAAACATACTTTTATCTATGAGACCCAGGACCAATTCTCATGCCATATTCAATTTCACACACACACACACACATATATATATATATATACATATAGCATGAAATACCATAGATCCACATAGAATATCATATTATTAACTTGTTATTATCAAAAAACAATTCATCCATGCATATATAAAATTCAAATACCATAAAAATATGTGTATCAAAAGACAAGCAACCACACCATACTTTACAGGGCCAAGGTCCAATTCTCCATTACCCCATCGGGCCATGGGTCATATATCACAACCATTAATCATGAAAAAACATGTGAGCCACAAAAGGGGAAATCATATAAAATATAATCTGAGAAAATTTAGAACAACATAACCCACCCAAGGTAACCAAATCCATTCCAATTACATGGCGCTGAAATAACACAAGAATAAGTTTGAATTGATGTTCATAAAACAACAAAGCTCTAGTGTACCATAATCCCAAATAGTAATACCAAGAAAATATATAAACAAAACTTATCTGATACCATTTTTAGAATACACATACTGAACTACCACCTAAACATTGATAATAGACCATGTTCCATTAGACATTGGCGCACCTCTATGTGCACCAATGGCTGCCGACTAGTAGTGATGGTGCAAAAAGTTATAGTGGGGAGGACATACCATTAGTGAATAGATAATATTCTATTCCAGGAATAATAATATAACTGTAGTAGAAATAAATGACTCAGCACACTTGAATGAGACCCACAAAGTAGAATCGCATCCAATATCAATAAACAATAAAATAAATAAATAAACAATGTAGAAACCAAATGTAAAATGAATATCATGCCAAACACTAGTTCTAAAAAATAATACAAAAAGTCATGCAACCATAATAGTTCGTACAAGTAAATATACATAGGTATCCAATAATTAAGAACTATAGGTGGATATAAATTAATAATTATAAATAAAGTAATACTCTAGCTGGGCATGATCCCAAGGTGCATGAAAATCTCCAGGAAATATAGTACTAAGATACTGCTCATGAGGTTGATCCATTACCAGCATGTAAATCCATAAAGACCACACGTGTCCCGAAGGTACCATGTATAGTGTGAGATGAATCTCATGATGATACCGCCAGATGGTGGGTACATAGTGTATGGGTTTAATAAAACAATCATCTCTATGAAAGTAAACAATATGATTCAGTAATAAATACAACTTCTAATGGTTCTCACCAGCCACATTGGTGTTTCGCCTTCTTTGGACAACCCCAGAAACACATCAGAAAAGGGATTACATTGAACATGTCCCATGGTACCCCTATAGTCACAATGTCATGGTGAAACGTCATGTTAAACCTCTATCATTTATATTAGCACGACATGCATTTTTAGACCTCATGTATCAAGGTTCCGACATCTCAAAGTCATGCCCAAAAATTAGTATCCCGACCCCAGAGACCCCTGCTTAAAAGCTCATGTTTTCCCATTGCCTAAAAACCATAGGAAAAATAATTTTTATCTTTAAATAAATATAAAGGCCCATAGCCTCTATCATGGAAGTCCCCATCCCCCAACCTGATAGCCTCATTTTTACCGACCAAAGGCTTGTCACCTTCCATGTGTATTTCTAGGGAAAGAATCCCAATACCATAAATACCTAAAACGATACAATCAGGGGTCTAAACCAACACGACTGATAGAGAAACCTTATCAAGGAGTAAAACTGTGTGAACATGACCTAATTGAAGCACTGTAAGTCATCGGTGATCGAAAATCACCAAATAAGAATTTATTCCACACAATTTCTAGCACATCATACTGGTGTAACCATGTTGCTCAAATCCAATGGCCATTACAACAATTTATCTTGAGCCTTCCGCAAACTGACACTCTCTATACCTCAATCTGATGTCCATGAAGCCAAATCATGATTTAAAAACCACTAATGAAAATATGGATGAATCCCAACTAATGATCAACATCACTCAATCCAGATTGCCATCTCATCCCAACCTCAGGAAAATCCCATCACAACCCCAAGAGTCTCCGTATATGTAATCTGAAGCAGTACATAACTATGAAACACACTTATGAACATAAAACATGTAATTCAATTTAAAATATTACATTAAAATATCTACCATCAATACAACATTAACAATGAGGTCTTGAATTCCTCTAAATCACTTATTCAATACTTATCTAATGATTCCATTTTAAATTTAAAAAAATTATATTTAAAACTAGTTTACCACACAAACTAAAATATCCCAAGGAGAAACAAGCCAATCAACTAGCATAACTTAATAATACAAGTATATGGTATTACCGTCGAATCTCACGTGGTCTAATAGTCAAATAATTTTTCTTTAATAGGGTTCCCCTCAAAACCCACCATTGAGATATAAAGTTGTGATCCCCAATAGTCAGCGAGAATATCAAAACAGTGTATGAACCACCAACCATAGACTAGTAGGTGTAGAAAAGTACCATGGGGCAGTCGAATTAGATGCATATCAACTTAGATTAATGATTAAATATTTGACCATAAAATTGGATCAGATAGAAAAAGTTCTTTGTAAGATGGATGATCAAAGAAGAAGAGGTATGTGTTGGGTTAGCCTTATCCAGTCGATCATATAGATTCCAACTAATCATTAATCGAAGATCATTTGGAGAGATGGGATAAAATATGGTGAAATTGAAAAGGGGTGGCTCTCTCATGTAATGTAAAACTGAGAAGAAATAATTAAATGAAGAAAAGAAGAAAATTAAAAAATGGAAAAATGTTAATTTTCCTCATTTACTCGGTCACACGGTTTAGCAACACATTTTTTTTAAACTATGCGGCAACCATGCAAAATCCACTACCTAGGGATGCCGATACACATGGCTACAGTACATGGTTTGAAAAACATTGAGGAAAATGTGCACAAAACTCTACAAATTTTGTAAACAACCACACATGGGCAAGCACCTCTAGACGCATGGTTTCCCTAAACCGTGTGCATATACCTACTTCCAAAATATTAGTCATTTAGGCCTCTTATGCTCCGAAAACCATTTTGAACACCTCATACACTCTCCTAACCCCTATACCAACCCAAAAAAACAATTATAGCCAATGAAACACTCATAATTTAGTTTCTATCAAATAATCAAGATGTACAATGACACCTAATCAAATAAAAAATATTATGAAGTGTTTTCGTCCAGAGTAAAAATCCGGAGACATTACAATAACATTCAACATGAATTATTTCATTCCCTTACATATCTATCGTCAATGTAAACATTGTTTTCAAAATATGGATGAGAGCATCATTTCATTGTGGCACTTAAAATTAATAGTGTCTTTAGTAAAAAAAACCTAAAAATTCATGTAAACCCATTTATAAAAATAATACATTCATAACCAAGAAAAAAGAATAATATTTCATTAAATAAAATCATCTTTCTAACATGTTGAATGATAAAAATTTCAATGAACACTAATTATAATGTGTATTAAATTCATGTAGTTTAATAGCGAAGCCATATCATATAATACTTATAGAACCCTTAGTGAATCCATACAAATTGGAAAAACAATATGGACCACATGAAATATAATTTTATTCTGAAGAGAATAATTACCCAATTTTTTAGTGAACTATCTGGGCATACCCATCATATAAGCTATAATGGACCCACCCAGTACCGCCAAGGAACATCCATCTATAAGCTATAACAGGATCATTTGTGAGATATAATATTCCTTAATACATCATATAAAAAACTCCCATTGATCATATCATGAAATAAAACATTGTAATCTTGTAACATTTCATCATAAAACATTTCAAATACACTTTTAAATCAAGATTAAAAAAACTTTTGGATATCAAAAATACCAATTTTTTTTTAAATCCCAATTTTGATTTCCAAAATAACCAAGAAAAGGGAATAAGGATTTTTATTTAAATAAAAAATTGAATTCCAAAAAAAATAATCCAAAAATCAAATAATTGTTTGGGTGTTCAAAAACAACATTATTTAGTTATATATTAAAATATAACATTAATTTTATAGTTTTTAAAGAGTGTTACACATTTCATAAAAATAATTATTTTATAAAAAAATTCATGCAATAAAAAACAGACCCTTGAAAATTTACAATGTCCATTTAATAACATTGATATATTAATTTAAAATAATAAATGGACATGGATAAAATATATTTATGTTTGAAAATTGAAATATGGTTTTTTATAAAATATCAGATTCCACTTTGGGAATATTTCAATCATAATCACCTTGACTGAATAATTTTAATATGAAGATTAACAATCATGAGAATGGATAAATTATATATATATAATGTCATGTGAAATGTATATAAACTTAGTATACTACTATTAGTAAATTACTTTATTGACTTGTAATGAAAACAATGGGTCTAATAAAGAAGGATTAATCGTATTACTAGTTTTGGATACCCACATACTACCATGAAACGCATTTTAAATTTATAATAGAAAATATGCCTTAGTATATATAATATTAAATTTCTCGGAATCCTTTAAATATCATTTAATGGATTTGTCTCCATAACATGGAGAAATGTAAATAAAATAAGTGTGAGTTAAAATTCTATGTAACGGATAAATAAAATTAAGTTTATCATGATTCAATAAAGAATATTAAATAAGTAAGGAATAAATGGATGGGTAAATATAAAAAAAATAATTAACTAGCATAATCGATTGAATGGTAAAAAAATGAAACACATTAAATTTTATCAATAGACCGACTATCGTGACAAGATAATGAATAGTCAATAAGTAAAGGTAAATAAATGAATAAAAAATTTTCAATTAAGTCTATAAACTGAGAATTACATGTATTTAGATATAATATCATTTGGAATATATCATATATAACAATAATTTAATTCTGAGTGATGATAAATTCGAATAATAGAATTTCATGATTTCATAGAGTATGATAGCTTTACCATCATTATCTATCCTCAGGATAGTTTAAAAAATACCATGTAAAAACCCATCTAATTTGGCCAAATGATTCATATCATGAGTTTAATGGTACATCAAGGGGATTTCTAGAAATTTCCACAACCTATTTAGTTCATATCCAAATCATTCCTTATATATAAAATATTATATTTAATTCATAAAGATATATTCCTTATCCTAATTTATCTATATTGAGTAAAGGTTAAATATTTATCAATATTTACATAATAAAAAAATAACATCAAATGTAAAAAAACATCTAAAAGTATTATAAGGATTATGAATTAGTCATGTCATCACAATAGAATATGGATGTTTAAGGAAAATATAATTTTTAGTGACATGTAATTTTATTAATGTGATTTTTTCAAGTGTATATTAATAATCCCAAAAAAATGTGAGATATCATAATAACATTTTCTATATGGTATATTTCATGTCAAATCACATTGGATGAAATAAATAACAATAAAACATAAAATATAATTAATTAATATGTAATCCGGATATTTAATGCCAATGGTTAAGTATATCACCAAATAAAACAATATATGGGAATTAAATTACACTATTCTTTAATAAAATTAAATTGTGGGGAAAACCTATCCATACGCTTCTTTTTTGGTGAATATTCATTAACCTTTTATATAATAAATTTAGACTAGTTGTTATCTGTTTAAAAAAATATATTAAAATTTATAATATCATATCTATTCCATTTATAACATATTATCACATATCCAATAATAACCTTTTGTTATTTAATTAGTTCATTTGTTAATTCACTTCATTTCTCATGTGAGTTTAATAACGAATGATCCAGTTCGTGGGCGTATTTTATTGTTACATAATCTAAAGAATAATAATAATGGAATAATGATTGTATTGTTATTGTAAAATTACATTTTACACTGTAAGTTAAATACATTTATGAAAAATAATGTACATTATGATCAAAGAGAGAGTCTTTCATATATACACAACAGTAATATTTCTATTATTCAATGATCATTATAGAAGTTAGGTATGCCATATAGTATAATTAAAAAATTCAACAATAAAATATATATCACATTATATAATTACATTTTTCATCTATATAGTCCACTGAATAAAAATAGTGTAATATAACATCATAAATGTGGTAGTCCACATATAAACAAATGATGTTATTTAAACATCATGATTTTATAAAAAAAAATATGTTTGATAGTGTACTTGATATGCGACATCGATTTTAAATGGGAGAAAAATATTATTATTTAAATGTTATCATTATACCAAATCTCTTATAATGATGTGTAAGAAAAAGTTTATCTATATTATCAAAATATGGTTTACACATCCCTATATAACACATTGATCCATTAATTATAAATTAATTGAAAACCCACATTATAAAAATTGGAAATGTTTTTATACAAAACTAGTTCAATTTGAACAACTGTGTTTTTTACCAAAAAATAAATAATCACCCTACTTGGATTATATTAATATTATATATATATATATATATATAATATTCAATATATTTTTTAAGTTTTATCTTTTATTTTTTTAGACAAGATATACAAACAAATCCAATTATACGCATAAAAGAAGTATTTTTTAAAGATGGATGTTTGAAAACCTTTTCATGGTGCACATGATTTAAATATATTTTTGAAACTATTATAAATTCTATTGCACAATATAAGAATCTTATTTTAACATGGGTTATAAAAATTTACATTTGATTAATGTTTGTTATTTTTCTGATAAGTTTCATGTTTCATTGAATAGTGAAACAATTTTACATTTTAAAATAAATAAACATTTTCATGTAGATAAATTATTCTATATAATATTATATTTAAATGGATTTAAAGTATAATTAGATATATTTTTTATCATTTAATAAAATTAATCTAATTTAAATCATTTTTAAATAGGATTTGGAGGAAATAATAATTCAACTATTTAAAGGTTTTTACTTTAAAACATGTTTTCTCAATTCGTCAATGGAAATAATTTTTAACAAATGCCATTAATTTACATGTTATTCATTTTAAAAATGTTATTCAATATTTGGAATCATATTTCCCATGTTTAATAGATAATGACCATTTATTTTCATAAAATATGAATTATAACTTTAGTAATATTTGTTATTACTACAATTAATGATAAATCAGGTAGTTAAAGGTAAATATAGAATATAAATATTAGAAAAATACAAAAAAAAATATATCAATTTCTAAAATGAGTTTTGGTTGACAAAAATAACCCTTTTGTCTATTTTAGGAGAACATGGAGCAGCCATGATGGCTTTAAGTCACTTATATTATTTTATTCAACGGAAATCGAATTTTGTCATTCTTTATTAACAATTGAAATTTTTTTAATATGGGGTTATATAAGGGATATGTTGGAATATAAATTGTATTTTATACATAAAATTTTTATCCTTTGTTAAATGTTTTGTTTTTAATTTTTAATGTCTAAATAAATAAATTAAAGGCTCTTACAGTGATGATAGAGTAAATTTTAAACTAATTGAAATATAAAATAAATGTTATTCCATTTTTTCAAATTAATAATTTTTTATGTAATAGATGTCCTAATAAAATTTATAGATTAATTTTACACGTTATTGATGATTTAAAATAGTTTTCTAGAATATGAATTTTATTATATCATTTAATAGTCATGTAATGAATAGTGTCTAAATTGACTTAAATGTCATTTTAAGATAAATAATATATTATTAAATGATATAAATATGATAAAAATATACCACTAAACCAAATGATTTTGATAAGTATAAAAATGTAAACAATTAGTCATTTATTGGTCATTTTAAAATTTATGGTAACTAAATTTACCCTACAAGTTAAAATTATATGATATCACTATAGTAATTAAAAAGGATAAATAATGTTTAAATATAAAATAGAAAGACTAAAAACTGATACAAAATTTTTTAATTTACATTGGATTAATGAATAAGGAATCATAATAATAATATCAATGAAATTAGGGTGTTTGTACCCATATAATATATATAATTAATTTATATTAATTTGGTATTTTAAATAATTTCAACAGGGACCCTCCTCTATCGTATAAAAGGGAGGACATTATTCTCTATTCGTTATTCCTAAAACACAATTTTTCACAATATCATATCATATACAGTCCTGTAATCACTAAACTATATTATAACTCATATATTATGAAGAACACCATCCCAAGTGCTCTTAATGTGTTATGAAAAGATGGTGGTTCAAGGAAAAGGTATCGTTTTCCTCAAGTGTTTTTGTTTTCTTTCATCTTCCACTTTTTAATATCATTATCAATGATTATTAAATAATAATTCCAATAAAATTAATATAATTATATTCTATTATGTGAAAATGATCATAAAAATACATCTACACTTCATCAAATGTGAAAATAATTATTCATTTATGTCTACGGAGAACCACCATTTACGAACTGATATAATTTATTTTCCATCACAATCACTCTAGACTAAATAATATGATGGAATTGAATTTTATATATTATTAATAACTTATTTATATTTACTAATAGATAATAAATCATTTATGATTTTAGAGTTCCATACATAAAATTATGATAACATTATTCATGCAAACATGTGAACAATAATTTAATAGAAGCGATGCAATTCATTTTTCCTCACCTCATCCCGTGGATGATATATAGAAGTAAAATTTAAATTATTATTATAATCTTAATGATAATATGATCATTATTTAATGATGATATTATAATTTCATTCATTCTATAATGATAAATGATAAATGATATGGGATCTCATGAGTATGTTCATCTTACCATCTCCATGATTGTATCGTAGATAATTTTTTATATAAATATTTAATGATAGAATTTATATGTATAATTTATATTAAAAATTAATCATATTCAATTAATTTCATTTCTAGTGATGACAGAATTATGACCACTTTGAGTATAGACATCTTACTAATGTTATATTGGACTCATGTACATAATATTGTCAAAAAATATGACATGTATATAAATTATTAATGATTTATTATAACATTGTCACAAGTGGTATAAAAGGAACAATAATATTGAAAAATATAATGAAAATAAAAATAATTAACCAATTTTTATTTCTCCGAATGATAAATTCTGTACATGATGATACGGTCTAATCGTAAGATAATTTGTCGCAATATCCTTCTATTGAAGAATTTCATGATGTTCTGAACCATAATAATTTTAGGAGGTTTATATAAATCGCCTATTACTTATAATATCATCAATTTATTTATTATAATTCTTTTGAAATTGTATTATTCCATGAGTATTGTGTTTTAAATGTTCAAAGTGGTATGAGACACTTTGAATTTTTAAGGATTTAATTATCAAATAAATTTTTCCATGTCAATATTGTTGATATCAATTTACTTTTTTATTTATATGGATAAAATAGTATTATAAATAATATTATACCTATTTTTAAAAAAAAATTAAATCAATTGTTTTCAATATGATTATTTTTACTTTCCTTATTAAGGTCATTTTAAACAATTTATAGAAGGAATGTCCTTTAGAAAGCATACAAAGACAATAACATCTCCACCACCATGAGAATTATTTTTTATTTAGATTCATATAATAAATCATATTTTATGAAAATAAAATACTGTATTTATTTTCTAGGTATTTTTTCAATGACAATGGGATTCAAAAATGTATTTATTATTTCTATAACATGAAATAATTTCATATGAGTGCATATGAAGATTATAGAGTGAATTGTTGAAAATTTAAAATTTTATGTATTATTATTATGTAATTGTAAATAAAAAATTTTTTGGTTGATATATTATAAACCAATGATGGTTGATTCTATGATAAATAAATGATGTTAGATACATTTTAACTTCCAATGCCTTGGGTATGGAATTCTGTCATATGGTTATTCCATTGGTATGGGTAATATGTATGGGAGCCAACCACATGGTTTTTTAATTTTAGTATAATTATGTATGACATTACCTAATTATATATTTTATGAATTATTATTTTTTATCATGAAAATTCATTAATTTTCAAAATGTATGACAATGATATTTTTGAATTGATAATACATTATTTATGGTAAAATGATCTATTTTTTAGGGAATAATTTTTGGATTTTTCATTATCTAATGGTTTTATTTTTATTTTTACCCTTAAAAAATATCATTCTCATAAAATGATTTCCATTTTTTAATATGTTTTAATGAAGTTTTGGGAAACATATGAGATAAATTGGAAAATATTGAAATTTTTTCACCCAGAGAAACAATTATTTATTTAAAAAAAATTATTGGATGAAAAAATTAATAGTGTGTATAAGTGTCCATTTTTCATTTATTGGTTTACTATGTTTTTATTTTTTTTATTATTCTATAAAACTCTAAACCTAAACAATATTAAAGGAACGAATGTTATTTCATTTTTGATAAAAAAATATAATATGCAATGTTTAAGGTCATGTCATTATAGTTCGTATTAGAGAAAAGATTAGGAAACTATAGATATTAGGTTGTTTTCATAATAGATAAGTATATCATAATGGTTCTTTAATGTTTAGGTTCATCATACATTCAGTGTTATAAAAACATATTAGGATTTATATCTTGAAATTTTAGGTTGATTAATGGTATTTTTGGATACATTCTTCTGGTAATTATGGGTTGTGATTTTTGGGAAAAAAATAAATAATGCGTGATAATTGTTGAGGTTAAGACATGCTATGGTTATTTTTTAGTATTTAATAATATTTTGAGAATTTTATAAGACTTATATAGTTTTATAAAAATGAAAACATGCAGATTATTGACAACCCATCACTTTCGATGAGGCTATGGGATTCGATCCGACAACCGACGGGAAAAAAGTGTGCATATTCTAGCACTGGTCTACGTGAAGACCCAATTAATATGAAATTTTCATTTTATTTCATTGAGTTGATGAATAATGAATAAGTTTATTTTTAAAACTTATTTTTTATCTAATTTTTATATTTAGGCTTGTAAAAAGAATTACTAATTATGTTATAAATATTATTTTCGATGAAATTTTTTAATTTTTGAATGTTATATGATTAAGGTAAATAGATTATGTATAGATTTTATGAAAATTAATGGTTGAATTATGATTTATAAAAAAGTTATTTCCAATAAATTTTAGGGATATTTATGAAGATTAATAAAAAAATTAATGATTATGTAATTTAGGAATTAATTATTGGGTAAGATATATTAATAGTGATTGAGGTTATTTGGATATTAATGATAAAATTAATCATGGAAGATAATGTTATTAAATGATTTTAATTGTTTTTCAATAATATATAGAATGATTTTGTTGAATTTAATTAAAAACGTTTTTTTAATGGCATGTGTTGATCATTGGGTATTACTGTTGAATTTTCAATATTGAAGTAGTTTTTTTGTTATATATTGATTACACATTTCGGGAAATTATCTTATCTTATTATAATAATTTTTTGGTTATGTGAATTTATTAATATAGGAGAAATATATAGTTATTATATTTCTAATTATTTGATTATATAGAGGTTGATTCTAGTGCCTCAAGCATAAAAAAGTTTTATTTAATACTCTAAATTATAAGATAAATGTGATTTTGTGATTGGAATTTATTAAAGGTTGTAACTATAAATTTCAAGTAATTATCCTTCCTCATGTTCATAGTCAAAGTAATAATTGAGATCCTAAATTCTATTAAAATTATCATAAAATAGTGTTGTTTTACATTTACATTTTATAATATGAAATCATTTTAATTTTAAACCATCACAAATTTATGGGTTTTTATAGATTATTTTATCATGAACTTTTTTTCTATTAGTCATCATCAGAACATGATATTAATTTAATCTACATGTTAGTGTTTTAGTTTATGGAACCCTAGTATGGTTATCATATATTACTTTGTACTTCACATTCATTATTTAAAAGTGGAAGCGTCATTAATTCTTTTTTTTGAAGTGGGATATCACTGATGTTATTAAAAAATTCATGAAATAGTAACCAATCCTGAATTCAATATTTCATGGGAAAAATTTATAATGCGGGAGGGGAGAGTGCATAATCCCTATTTATAAAAAATTAAATACTATATTTAATAGTGTAATTGAAACACAAGATTGAGGTTAAATAATCAAATAAATATTATCTTTCAAATGTTATTATTATATCATATCTATCAGAATGGTTGTAACAAAAATGGTTAGCTTCATTATGGGAATATTATTTACACATGTATATATAATTTATTTACTAATTAATTTTTAATTAATGAAAAACACATTTTCAAAATAAATGGAATGTTTTTTGAAAAACTATTTATATCTACACAAGTGTGTTTTATACAAATATATAATAAATCACCCTTTTTATTGTATTAATGAAATATATTAAAAATATATTAAATATAATTTTTAACATTAATATTAGGGTTTTTCTTTAACTAATATAAGATCATTTCATATTTTACACATATAAGATTTATTTTTCAACAAGTTTGTTTATCATTCTTTTGATGGAGAACATTTTTTAAATATAATTTGTAACAGTTTTATAAATCCTATTATTAAAATTAAGTTCTTATTTAAAAAATTAATGTCACAATATTATTTTGTTTTATTTTTGGTATTTTTTGGGTCAGTTTGACGTTCTAATGAATAATTAAAAATATGTCATTTTTTTAAGAAGATATTTTTGGTGTGACTAATTTAAGGTGTTAAATGAAATTTTTGAATGGTTTCAATGTTAAGAAAACTCTTTTTTTCATATAATCCAATTTAGGACATTTTAATATGTTTCACAATGAATTTATATTTAAAAAAAGTCTATTATGTTGAAATATTTTATCTTTAAAACATGTTTTATCGTTCCATCAATGAGGTTAATTTTTAATTTATGTAGTTAACTTTTATATTTTCTATTTTATAATAATTTATCCCCATTTTTTATAACATGACATAGATTTAGAAAAAATATTGATATTATATTTTTCAATATAAATCGTAATTTGTTAATATTTTCTATTATAATAGCAAAGAAAAAATCTGGTTATTTAAAGGAAAAAATTAAAATTATAAATTTTATAAAATTAAACTTACACTTGTTGTAATTTCTTTTATTAGTTATTTTCGAAACAAAATCATCCTTGGCACAATTTTATTTCCACTTGGAGGCAAATTCATGAATTTAAGTCATTTTATATCATTTTATTCAATGGAATGTAAATTATTTCATAAATTGAATTTTAACAGGTTCAGTGTTTTTAATATGGGCTAATAAAATCGATATGGTATAATATAAACAGTATTTTGAAATATAAAATTTTTATATTCATTGTGATAATATATTATTATTTTTTATGACTGACAGAATTAAATTGATGTCGTGGAAATTGATGATGCAATAATTAAATAATTTATTTAAATATAAAATCAATGTAATTTAGAATATTAAAATTTAATTTTTTTATAATATTAATGTCCTTAAAAATTAATGGATTACATTGAAATTTTATTTATTATTCAATTTGTTTCTATATTGTCATAATATTAAGTTTCTTTATAATGTCAAGTATTATATAGTATAATAATTAACATAATTGATATTTGAAAATTAATAATATTTTATTAAATTCTATAATGTTAATAGAATTCTGTATTTTTTAAAAGATATTGGGATAAATATCACATTTTTATCAATAAAAAATTTATTGGTTGTTTGAAAATATAAAAGAAATAAACTGTCCATCAAATTATAAATTACATGAAACCAAAATATGAATTACAAATGTCAAATAAGGGTTAACGTTTAAAGATACATATTCAAAAAGACAAATATTAATAATTTTAATTGTTTAAACGTAATCTTGACAAATATTCCAACAATAATTAAAAAATTAGTTTTTATACATTTTTGATAAAACTATAAATCATATTAAATTATATATTTGTAAAAAACCAATTCTTCCCCTCCCCTCACCTATGAAATGGAACCAATTCTTATAGTTTCTTCACACATCAAGAAAATTTGATCATTGAATAACTTCCCAAAACCTTCTTATAGTCCCTACTCAAATTCATGATCTCTTATTTTAGGCATAAAAGCATCCCTTGTGGTTGTAGGGTGTTAATAAAAGGAGGTGGTCTGGTGATGAGGTATAATTTAAAATCATGTATTTCTATTTTATTTAATATTCCAATTTTTTCTAATCTTACCGAAAATATTATGAAACAAATACTCAAGTATTTTAAATATAGTGATATTTTATTATGATTATATCATCCCCAAAATCCATATCCACTTTTTCCAAATTAGTAATGAATTTATCTATTATGTGTTCAGTGAACTACCGCATCACGAACTGACATAAATCATTTTACATCACATTCTCTCAAGACTAGTTATAATGATGAAATTATAATTTATATATTATATTAATTACATTTTTATCATTATGATATGTTAATATATAATTTATGTTCATATGATTCAATTTACAAAAAATAAAGTCGTTTATGCGTTTTTGTAAACTATCACCTCCGCAGAGTGATGTGAATCATATTTCACCACAACATCACATGGATCGTATAAAAAAATATTTAAATTATTTGTATGATATTAATTATATTTCTAACCTTATTTAATGATAAAATTATACTTACCATCTTTACATACCAATCATTGAAAAATGAAAATGTTATTCATGCGTACATACGACATACAATCTCCAAGACTGTAACATAGTCCATTTTTCATATATATATATATATATATATTTAATAAATGGATTTAAAATTATAATTAAAATATAAAATTAACTACAATTTCATTAATATTTTTATATTTATTATTGGATTATGACTACATATACTATAGACATTGTAACAAATTTATTTCAGACTCACTTACCGAATATCATAAAAACATCAAACGTTAAGTTAAATAGTTAAGTAAACATCATAACACGATAATAAGTGTTATAAATGTAATATTAAAACATAAAATGGTTTTAATGAAAATATGTAAGTAACCTTTGTTTATTAGTTAGGAAGTAAAATATTTTATGTGACTATACAGACTCAAGGTATGGGACATTACCTCAATATTCAACAATTGAGGCATTTCATGATGTTATGCCCACTTATTATCTTAAAAGGTGGGTATACATATAATATCCTCTATAGAATAATAAATTTATTTATTGATATGTTTTTAAATTTTAATCAAACATTGGGATTATGCTTTAAATATTCCATGTTGTATGTGAAGCACAGAGTGTTTAATGATATAATGATCAAATATTTTTCTCCACATTAGTATTCATGATATTATTTTACATATTTATTTATATAGATATAAAAGGATTATAAAATTAATTTAACACTATTTTTAAATTTATTAAAATGTTTTAAAATGTAATATTTTGACATGTTTTATATGCATTGTTTTGACAAACATCAAAAGAAATGTTCTTTTTATCATAAAATGTACCAAAACCTCTCCACCACCATGACCATTATTTGATATTTGGATATCCCTATAAGCCTTCATGTATATTTAAAAGTAAACCATATTTTATATATCTATATATTTTTTATTGAATATTTGTTTTTAAATTGGAGTGATTATATTTATAACATGAGATATTTTCATATTAGTGAAAATGTAATTTTAAGAGTGACATGTTTAAAATTGAAATATTTTATGTGTTATATTTATTTAATGGTTCATTTAAATATTAAAGGTGGATATATGATAAACCAAGGATGGGTGGTTCTAGGATAAAACCATGATGGTTTTTTATGTTATAAACTCAAATGCATTGGTTGTGGATGTTGATCATATGGTAATTCCTGTTTTTTATGTGTGACAACTATTGAAGTTTTCCAGATGGTTATTATATAATATAATAATTATGTCCCATGATACCTAACTATATATTATATTATTTCTTATAATTTTCAATGAATATCATTTCATATTCAAAAGGTGCGATAATGATCTTATTGAATAGATGATTCTTTTTTAAGTGTATGAAGGTATGTTGTTTAGATAATGTTTTGTGGGTTTTCATTGTACTATTGTTCAACTTTATTTTATGCCTATTAAAAATATTTTTTTATCATTTAAAAAAAATTAAATTGGGTTACTGATTTTTTTGTAAAAGGATGAGATCAGGGAAAAATTATTTTCGATGCATCAAAATGAGAATCCTTAATTTATTTAGTAAATATTATTTTAATTAAAAAATTAATATTGAATATAAGTTTCCAATAGTAATTTATGGTTTAAATATGTTTGGGTTATTATAGTCCTCTAAAATTTTAGAGCTAAAATATATTTCATAAATGGATGTGATTTCAGGTTTTAAAAAGAACTAGAATATGTAATAGTCAAGGTGTGGTTATTACAATTATTATTTTTATGTGGGTGAAAAGGAAATAATGAAAATGAAATTTATTATCTTTATAGAATGATAAATATTTCATTTATATGATAATTGTTTCATTTATATAACATATATTCATTAAAAGTAACCTTATCAACATCCATGTAATGAGTTATTGAATAAATAATCACATCTCTTCATGAGGCAATAGTCTACCGTACATATTAGTGGCATTATCATATTTTCAATGGAATTAATGGAAAAAAGATTATATAATATAAAAACTCCATAGAGTTAATTCTTTTATTTATATCAAATATTTACTTTTGAGGTATTATCATAACCACCTATGAAATAATTTAATGTAAGAATGTCTGACATCATTTCCAGAAGTGGTGCCCTAACGTACACATGAACAATGATTTCATCACCAAATTTATGGATGTTGATAAAGTTATAGATAAATATATTATTGTAATAATATAATATATTATAT
The DNA here is from genome assembly GCA_963277665.1 of Viscum album. NCBI lineage: Eukaryota > Viridiplantae > Streptophyta > Magnoliopsida > Santalales > Viscaceae > Viscum > Viscum album. Next base: position 1,749,030,076 of record OY728157.1, on the reverse strand, counting down.
AAAATTCTAAAATTATTATATCAGCATGGTTAAAAATAAATTCATGTAGGTGGACAATGAATTTTTTTTGAAGAACCGTACCTCCTCTTTGGATATCTTTTGTAGGTTTTCACTAAGGCCATTCTAGGATGGATTTATAGCCAAAATAATGAATTCTGTTGAGTTGATAGAATTTTAGAAGTGATTTGGGATTATATTATGAACCAAAAGGAATTAATGGTGTTGATAAGAGAGTATAATTGGTTTCCTTTTTATGTTGGTTTTAGAAACACTTAGTATTTTTTTAAATAAAGTTATCCCAGATTTTAAATAGTTAAAAACGGTCCAAATGGGCAATTATAGAACCCAAATAGGATTCATGGTCTAACTATTTCTATAAATTAGTATTTTTACATGTTTATACTCCATTTTAAAATTACATTATTCTTTTATAAACTATTTAAACCTATTTTTATCTATATTCTGAAAAATAATTTTTTCCACATTCAAAACTAATATTTTTTTAAATAAAGTGCACCATATTTATAAATATATAAAAAAATAATTCCAAATATTGATTAAATTTTAATAATATAATTCAAATAGTTGAATAATTTATTTTACAATTATTCCCCACTATTTGATCATAAATATGTTTTTAACGAGAAAATTTCATAAGGTCAGCATGTTTTTATATCAAAATTTATAATGTAAATTACAAAAATGAACTAAATTAGAATAATTTATATATTGTTGAGAAAATATTATTTTAAAAACAATTAAAAATATAAATTAAATATTTTATTGATTTATATGAAAATGAACCTTTCAATTAAAATTCATTATTTTTTAATTTTTATCAAAAAATGAAATGTTTTTAGAATTATTAAAAAAATCTCTATAAGATGATTTTTATATGATCATCTAAAAAATTTATCTTATGCTGTAAAAATAATTTGCAGATTTGGTATAAATTAAATATTAATTAAGTCTGAATATGACTATTAAACCATCTTTTAGAATGATATAATTTTCAAAAAACAGTTCTTTTTCATCTAATGGTTTCAAATTTTATTTATAATAACAAATTAGAAAATAATGTTCAAACAATGTATATTAATGTTTAGAAAATCAATTTTTTTACCATATAATTAAATTTCAATGTTATAACAATTAAAATTAATTATAATACATTAGTAATATATTTTTGTTCGGTAAAACTTCGTCTTGCATGTAATGGAAGCTAAAAAAGATATTTATTAATTCTTTTACAAAATGATATTATGAGTGTAATTTGTAATTAAATTTACACGTGTGATTATATTTATTTAAAGATAAATATATCATAAGGGATTTGTGATTTATATTCCCTTATATATTTTTTGTTGAGTTTCACACATTCTATCAAATACTATTTTCTTATAATAGGAAATTTTTTTTAATTCTACCCACCATAAATAAATTTAACCATTGAAATTAAATCTTGATATCGATAATATAGGGTTTGAAATTTTAAAATAATATTTTTTAAACCCTCAACATAATGGGTTTAAAAATGATTACACTTAAATTATGTGAAATGGATGTACTATGGTCGTATGTTTTAATACATAATTAGGTAACTATGTAGGAGAATATTGGTGGAACGTGCCAATATGAAACTGGAAGAAAATAGTAAATATTTATAGAGAGAGATATTTTATGTTGATGATAAGATGGTTAATGATCAATAAAATCCTAATTTTTGTCAAATCCATAATCCTATCATGATTTAAAAGATGATCTAATACATAGATATTAATGAAAATGGATTATATTTTTTTCAATATCATTTTCCAAAATTTGAGGAATTATAATATTATCACATAATATAATGAAATATTCCAACATGATACATATATATTTCATGATAATAATAATATCTTTTTTTTCTTCAATCGAATTTCCAATTAATATCCTAAAATAATTTTTTTATTAACTAATTTAATAAATTTCACTTTAAGTGGATCGTATGATCAATTAAAGTGTGAGAATTAATTATATCTATCTCGATCTATTTTTTTAAAAAATATTTTTATAACATGGTAACCAAATATAAAAATCTCTTTAAAATGTTGAATTTCATATATCTTTAATACAACATAAAAATTTCAACTGAAATAATTTCAAAGATGGTCAACCCTAAATCCAAAATAATGTATAAGTGGACATCAAAGTCACTAAAATAAATATTTATTAAATCCATAAATGACATTAAGTATCTATTAATGATTACATAAAAATATGAGAATACCTCCATCAAGTATTCTCTGGAATAATTGTAACAACACAAATTATGATAAATGATTATTTAAAACATGCATGATTACTTATTCTTTATATAAAAAAAATATGATTTGATATATTTATTAAATTAAAAAGTAGTAATTTTTAAATAAATTCGGACACAACCCACTTTTTAATTAATAATTAATTATTTTTAACCTAGATAGTACTATCCAATTTAATTTATCCTTATAAATCCTTTATTAATAAAATCATCATTATATCAACATCCAGAACATATTTAGGGTTTTCTTTCCTTCAGTATTTTTGTCATAGAAGTTCAAAATTCCAATGAATCATTATTAATAGTCATTTTGACCATTAAAAATATTATATCAACTCCTTAATAAAATATAATGAAATTAGAAATTCCATATTCTTTATAACACATATAACATGAATTTCATCAAAAAAAATCCCCACATTTCTTATGGATACAAATATAGATGCATGTTAATCATTAAATTTTTTTTGTATCAATTACAGAAGCCTAACCTTGATCATAAATATTAACTTGTGGTATATTCCTTTGACCCTTAAGGATATTTTTTGAATTTTCCCCATCACTTTATATTTGATGTATTGTATATTAGAACCTTTTCCTTTGTGAAATCAGTGTAATAGTATAATTTCTCAATAATCTTGTACCAAAATCTCATTAAATTTAAGAAAGTATAGGAGGATTATATATACAATTAATTCCTATTGGGGAAACATTTTTTCTATTTTTTATATTATTAATCACTTTCCCATATTACCTCTTATTCTCTTGCTTCCCTATAAATCCTTATTACTTTAAAAAATCCATCATTTTCTTGTTATCATATGATATTATATTCTCATATGATAATAATGTTTTGGGGATTATTTCCTTTTAAATGATGTTATTAAACCCATCAAATAAATTACAATTATTAATCATTATATTATTTTCATTGATGTTGTTCCCAATACATATTCCATGATCTATTATACACAATTTTATATACTATATCAGCCCATAAAATGATGAATTTTAAATCATTAAATACTATTTTAAATTTGGGTTAACTCGTAGAAGAAATTAATATTTTATCATTGTTATTCTTAGAATTAGACACATTGTTTCTATGGTGAAATATATCTTTTAAAAATATTAAAAAAATAGTAGAAAATTTGTATAATCATAATCATATTATCAATTATTTTAAAACATGGGGAGATGTAAGACTTATTAAGACACATTATGTGATGATTGAGTGAGGCATAATGTATACTTTTCGAAGATATTAACCCTAATTATGTATGGTTCAGAACCACATCCACCTGTAAAATCCAAACATAGATGTATTTTATGAAAAACCCAGCTAATCACATCCTTATAAAATCAATTTGATGATATTGATTCATTAAAATCAAATTTTGTCATTTGGTTAGGTTTCATAATATATGTTTTCCATAATCATGTTCCCACAGTTTCTAATAAAATGATATAATACGAATTGTATCCAACCAATCCCCAGTAATCGAGATCTCGTCCATTTCATTAATACATTATAAATGATTAAATAGTTCTAATCCAAAATTTTATATTATTTTATGAATGTTGGAGAACTATATAGATATATGATTCCCATTTTACATTGGGAATATTGAATAAAACATAATACTTTATAAAATAAAACTCATAGAATAGTTGAAAAATAATTCAAATGATCTATCTTAATAGTTATTCAAAAGTGAATAAAATAAGGGTGACATTAACTTCTCAGTATGGGTTATGTAGTATGGATGATATCATGATCCACTAAAGTATAATATATAATGAATGATCAATGTGACAAGTTAAATATCTAAAAACAAATTCCTTTTATTTAATTGATTTTCATACTTAATGTAATTTTATAAAACTAAAACTCATTAAATTTAATCAATAAACTAATTATCATAATTAGGTATGGATAACTCAATATGTCATGAGAAATAACTGAAAACACATTCCTTTTAATCTATAAAATAAGTGTGAAATGTATCCAGATATAATATAATTGAAAAAATTTCATATAAAACTATAACATAATTTCGAATGAAGGAAAACATAGTTATATAATGTTGTGTTTCTCAAGAATGTGATACATTTACTAGAATGATCTATCTTAATGATAGTTTAGAACATACTGGGTAAAAACTCATCTGAATTAGCCAAAACATTCTTATCATCATACTAGTGAAGTATTTAGTGGATATCAATAAATTTTCACCAACCCCTGGAATTCATTTCCCAATCATTACTCATATATCAAGTTTTTTTAGTCCCTCAAACATATCTTATCACAATGTATCTGTACTATGTGAAGGATACAGATTTATCAATTTTTCCTAGTTAATAAATAAATTTCAACTTAAACACTATATGTAAATAATGGTATAAAATTTAATAAATAATAATTTCATCATGAATGGATATGGATATTTCTTAGAAATTAAAATTCAAATGAATAATTATTTAAATAATGTGATTATTTCAATAAAAAATTAACAAGCTAAAGTAAGTTATATTTCATGATCACTTTTATTCATGGAATTATTAATGTAAAATCACCACAAATATATTAATTCATATTTGAAAGAAAAAATAAAATAATAATGAAGTATTTATGTTATTACAAGTAAAATAGTTTGTATGTACATAATATAAATGTATTTAAAGGGATATCATTATAATAACCCTGAATGAAATGATATTGATACAAAATCCATTAAATAACGCTTCATTTTGGTTAAATGTTATTTAATGCTCGTGCATTGTTACTCTACGAGTGTTTTAAACTTACTCATGACCCATATTATTATTTATAATATAATATAGCATCCTTCTACATCATTTAACAACCCTTTTGATAATAATAATTATTTATTTTAATTATTTTTTGGGTTCATATCCATATTTTCTCATATGTGTTTCATTAGGCAAGATCCATTTCCAACACATATTATATAGCCTAATTATATCAACAATAATATTCCTAAAAATGTTAACATAATTTTAAATAAATTATTCTTTTATAAGAAATAATGATATATGGTTATGAACAATGATGTACTTTATGTTATAGATATGATATTCCATTTTTACACTTGAGTAATGTTTTAATTTCTCAATGATAAATATAAAATATAGGTTTGTAATAAATTATCATAGAAATTTGATCATAGTATCATATATTCAATATTATATACTAAATAATACCATACGTATTGTGCGTTGTTTAAAATATAGTCACATCGTTTGGTGAAGGTGGTAGTCCACATGTAAAAGAATGACGATATAATATTTATGTGAGAGAAATGTTAAGATTGATAATGATATTTATTATATGAAAATGATGATAGATATTTTATTAATATCATAATTAAATAATTTACAGAACATAAAATCATTAAAATTATTTGTATCATCTTCCATGTTAATTAATATTGAATGATGAATCATATCATTTTGCGAGGAGGTATTACACTATACACATGAGTGACATTAAATTATCACTAATAGAATGAAATGTAAAAAATTTAAAGATTTTATAATGATTAAATATTTTTAAATATTTTTTAGTATAATATACATACATTATATACAATATCATACAAATATATGAAATGTGGTATTGTAAGAACAATTGACATCAGTTTGTGAGGTGGTAGTTGTACATACACACAATTAATAAAATATGCAATTCATTTGATAGACTTGATGATGGTTGTTCCTTACTAACATATTATAAAAACATCCCATTAGAACGAATATAATATAGTTTTTATAACATAATTTTCTCTAATTAATTGAGTTAGATGAATGGTGAAATAAATTAAAGATGTTTTTTGGAGGATCATTGCCTCTGCCTCCGCTATCCTCCTTAGGTTTTCACTAATGAATTACTCATATGATTTTTTTTAAATAATAATTATATAATTATGGGAGGGAATTTGGGAACAAATTTTGAAAAATATTGGGTGATAAAATGTATATTTAATTTGTATAAATGATAGTAAAGTTGAGACATTTTACAAGGGGGGACATGACGCACTTAGCCATTTTAAATTATTTTGAGTGATCTGATGTTTTCATAGGTAAAATGTGTAAAAAATGAACCATTATCTAGTATTAGCATATTTTTAGAATTATGGTCAAGAAATTAATTTTTTGGAAATGGGTATATTCCATTTTACCCGAACATAATTATATTAACCCCCAGTAAACCAATTATTACAATAAAAAAGAAATAACTATGTATTTCATTCACTACTCATTTTGGTTAAAACTAATTTTCCCCATATTCAAAATTTTAAATTAGTATTATTAGAAATATTGAAACATAATTTTAAAATTCCATTATCATAAGTTGAATAATTAATTTTAAATTAATTCTATATATTTAATGAAAATGAATGTTTTTAAAAGTGAAAATGATCAATATTTACAATGTTTATTTATAAAAATTCCATTTTAATATTATTAAAAATAATAAAATGTTATTAATTGATAATAAATACAATGAATATTATTTTAAATAAAATTTAATATTAAATTTAACAATTTAAATAATTAAACACTAATGGAAGTTTCCAATTAAAATTAAGTATTTTTAATATTCATAAAAAATTAGACGTTTTTAAATGATCCCGAAATTAAAACCCATGATAAAATTTTAATTTAGATCATAATATTTCTCATGTTTTCTAATCTGGTTTCAATTTTTTATGAATCTTTTCCTTATATTATGTATCCAAATCACCTTTCAGAATGATAATGGTTTTTAGAAAAAAATTAGATTCCTATTAAATGATTCGTTTTTATTTAAAATATATATAAAACTAATAAATATATAAAAAATCTATATACATATAAGACATCAAATTTTATACAAAGTCTAAAATTTGATTTAATTGTAATAAATTTTTATTAAATAATAATATATTAAAAATATATTTTTGTTTGGTCAAATTCATTATTGGGTGTACCACAAGATGTTAAGAAAAATCATTGTAAAATGTAATAATAAATATTTTTATTATGTGTTTAATTTATGATATGAAATATATTTAATTTATATAATAATAAATATATCCAAATGTCTCGTGGTGTTATTTCTTCTTCTATTCATAGTGTTTTTTCATACGTACTATAAAATAATATATCTATATTTTTAAATATTTTTTTGTTACATTAAGGGTGAAGAATATGCACCTTATGAAATAATATACAAGCATAACATCAAATTATAAATCAATGAATGAATATTGGGATGATGTCCCTTAAATTATGTTTGACTCATTATGTCAATTCATTATCTTCTTTAATAAAAAAAATATATTAGTTAATAACATGTCTTTGAAAATCATCCATGTTAATTACACATTTCTTATAAATTACTAACATTGAATTTATAAAATCATAATTTATTTTGTTTAATTATATTGTTTTTATGATATTTGTTACATTTTTAAATAATATCTTTAAATAGTTAATAGTTTTAAAAGTGTTCAACATTTCAATATATCAATAATAATGATCATTAAATAATAATAATTTATAATCATTATTCATAATTTTTGAATGGATAATTCAATGCGGTTATTAATAATGATCAACATAAAAATGATGAATATAGTAGGTTATCTGAATTCATGAGTAACCTTTCCATTTTAAAATGATCTATATGGAAAGAAAGTATATATTTTTTTATCATTAAAATAGTATATTATTATCATAAATATTGAATAATATCTTTAAATGTAAATATATTTATATTTTATTGGATTTGGTGATGAAAAAATAATCACATCTCATCATGGAGGTGGTAGTATACATGTAAAAATGAACTACATTAACAATTTTCAATTTAGGAAACATGATTACATATTCAGATTCCATAATGAAAAATATGTGTTGAATATAATACTTATGTAATTTATATATAATATATTCAATAACTTTATCCTTATTACCTTATATATAATACGTTAGTGAAATGAAAATCACATCACTTCGCTAGGAAGTTTTTCAACCTACATAGAAGCGACATTATACAATCCCCATCAGAGTAAAAAGTAAGAGGTTTTATGTTATATAATAACTAATAATGGAAAATATGTAAATGTTGTCGTATAAAAATCTAAATCCATAATTAAAAAAAATTGGCCAGAGATGGTGGAATATGAATGAAATTATTTGGTGATGTGGTAGTCTACCATATATCAAAATGATGATTTTATACCCTATTTGATATAAGACGATATTGATTTTTGTTATTAAGTTAAAACAATAAAATATAATTTTATTTTAAATAGTGGTTTTATTATATATGAATAATTGAACAATATATGAAGCTAATTGATGTTGGAATGAAATTGAAATTCTCAGTTAATAGTGATACCACTTATTCTGACTACCATAGTAGGTATGATCCATAAGAATTAATAGGATGAATGTTTTAATTAAATACTTGGTCTAGGTAATTTCAATAGAGTAATGAAAGTTATTTGGACACATAATGGATAACAAAAAGTGAATACAATGCATGAATTAGAGTGGAATGTATAAGAACTTATAAAAGTGATCATAGTGTCAAGTTATAATTTTAGAAAAAAATATGTACTCAAAATTTTTACATACTAAAAGTATCATAAATAAGTAACTCTCAATAATTATATATAATGAGGTCAAAATATGGAATTAAATATCTTATACTCATTTTTATGGGCATTTTGAAACTTATCCTATTAGTTTAACACCCAACAAAACTGTTTTAGCATTACCGCGAATATATATTTTTACTACATTAAATACTCATTAAGAACTAAAATAATGTTGAAAATACTAGATTAAAAAAATATTTTGATTTAAAATATTGAAACATTTTTAAAAAATACAAAAAATTATAATTAAATTAATGTAATTTAAATTTAATCTTTCAATCATAATGAAAACATGTTTTTCAATGTATTTAATTTTGATGAAAAAGATGATTTTCGGATAACACACATACAATTAATAATAATAATTTTATAAAGTCAAAATAATATTTATTACTATATATTATTTTTTATTCTTTTAATTTATTCCTCAGTAAGTTATTTTAAATTAATTAAAATAGAGGATCATAATGCACATGAAATAATTATATAAAATTTATTTGTTATATGGTATTATAGAAACATAACATAGTTCTAAAAATATTATTTTTGTTATACCAAAATAAATCATTTTTTATAGTTTAAATGGATTACAAATTGGTTTTTTTATTTCCATATCATGATCATTTCCAAAATTCATTACATGTTCATTGGCATCAAATATATTGTTTAAAAATGTTCCACTATAATTTTTTGGAATATGAATACCAACTATGTAATGGATTTATCCCATTGAAATAATGTTATTCACATTATTCATTAATAAATAAACATTATATTAAAGAATTTATTTTTTCAACTAAAAATATTTTATCATGATAAATTGAATCTATTTTGAAAACATTATATTTTATTTAGAAAAATATTAAAATTTGATCATCCATTTTTGAAATCACTTGATAAGTGAAATTTATTTTAAATTTCATTCCAAATTTTAGGGGAATGTTTAAAACCAAAAAAAATATCATATTATATGAAAAAATGATGTAAAATTTATTATTATAAAAAATGGTTCATTGATACAAAAAAACATTTTCATAACTAAAATCATTTAGAAATAAATTTTTAAATCTAATTTATGAATATTTTATTCTAAAAGGAGTTGTAATTGAAAACTTGTTTTTAATTGATTCAATCCACGATTCAGGTTAATAGGTTTAACCATTGTCAATATCATATTCATAAGTATATTTTGAATCTACAATTTATCCTTATCACTATTGATAATTACTTGGACATTGTGTTTGATTTCAAAAACCAGTTATTGTTTCAACAATTGTATGATTCATAGTTCATTACATGAGATTTCAATTGTAATTTATTTGAAATTTAATCCCCACCTCATGCAAGGAATGATTATAATTAACATCATTAATATAATTATCAATGTATTTACGTTCAATGTATGAGGAAAAAATATTTATGTTAAACCACAATTAATATTCACCCTCTAGTATAAGTTTTTGATTAAAATTCATTGATATCAGTTTTATGTAAATGGTATTTTTGATGAATTCAATTTTCTTGTAAATTAGTTTAAGGGTGTTTTACAAAATCATAAATTATATTATAATAATTTGTCTTAGGTATGATGAAAATACCATTATCAATATCATCAATAATTTTTCATTGCGATTAATGAATATTATAGTTAAATATTTATCTGAATTTACCAATAAAATTTTCATTTCAACTTATTGATGACTGCTAATGCATTAATTTTATTTTTTACACAATAATTATTACAATATTGGATTTAGGGTATAAATAGACTAAATAATACTTTTTAATATCAATAATTTATTTATAATATAAATATTTAATGAATTTCATTTCGAAAATTTGTTTCCAAATACGTATGATATATTCTTTATAATATGGGTCTTATTATAACACAGTAAAGGATATAGCAATTTTAATTGAGTACATAATAATAAATTATTAATGAATGTTAAACTCATTCAAGAGAGTACTATAAATTTAATAGAGGTTCATATTTAAAATATTGACAACCTCATTTAATTGTGGAAATCATAAAGTTGAGTAGGATTGAAAAACTATAGATAAGAAATAAAAAAACCAACTATCTTTCAGAAAATTATCCACAATGTTTACTTCACATTGAGAATATTTGTAGTCTTTTTTTCAACTTCCTTGAATGTCTGAAAATACATTAAATAACATTTTCTGAAAGATAATATTGAAACAGATTTAAATGTAGTTTAGAAATCTATAATAACAAATGTGTACGTTTTTTATTGATTATAACATCATTATTTTGTCTGAAATGTTAAATGTTAATAGTTAAAAAACCAATATTAATAAAAAAAATATATATATTTCAATGAATGTATATGCTTTCTTATATTTTAACATCATCGGTAGATGAATTTATTATTAGAAGGAAATTTTGGAAAATTTCATACCATTTGGTAATGTTTGGGATTTAAAAGAGAGAAAATTTTATAATAAACTATAAATTGATGCCAAATATGATATTTATAATATCAATAATTTATTAAATTTATATTATTACAAGTAATATAACTAAATTAAAAAAATACAACCAATTTTCAAACATGATGTGTTGTATATAAGATTTATAATAAAGTAAAAAACCATTACAAAAATTATTTTGTAATGTAAATTTAAATAATATATATCATAATTGACTAATTCCCTATAAAATATACTTCATTCCAAGGAAAATAAAAATAGCCTTTATTCTTGTAGAATAGAGGAATTTAATAGTTCTTATATATATGATTTTACTTTTGGATCCATATTCAACTGTGACATGTTATCCATAAAGGTTTTTTATATTATTAAATTTAGAACGATCACAACATATTTTATAGAAAACATAATATATCTGTATATATATTGTTTATTCATATACTTATCACTCGAGACAATTTTCTTATAAAATATAATTATAATAATTCATTTGGTACAAATATCATTACTCTAAATATATTATTCAATCAATAATTTGGAATCCGAACATGTTTTTAACATAGGGTTTGATAAAAAATGAGGCCATAAATAAATTTTATTTGGTACAATATATCAACCAATTTAAAATTTTAAATTATAAATATGAGGACCATATTTTATATAATATTTGTAAAATTTATTTTTGAATATTCCACTATAAAATATTGTTTTTTGTATGAGTTCACACATTTAGAAATATAAGAAGTCATGGATCCAGTATTGGATGAGTCACTGTGTATTTCCATTATAAGAAATGTTTTTAGGTTTTTACATCATTTAAAACCTTTTGGGTTTCCTTTTCATAGTTATCTTGTATGAAATTAGATAACTTATAAGATACAATAATTTTATATTCATTATAACTTTGTTCCCATGTATCATATTGAAATTTGGTTCCTAGTTTCTTAGTAAAACCCATTGAATTTTTTATCATTAATATTTACATTTAAATGGAATAATCATCATCCCCTCATCAGTCCAAAATCTAAATAAATTGTGTATTAATTTCTGTGATCAATTTTATAGGATGTTTAAATAAACTATCAATGTCTCTTGAAATAATATCTAATCTTGAATCTTTGAAATTATTATTTCATCTTGAGTTAAATATAATAGATTCTAAATTTCATGCTCAATTTTCATGTAGAAATTTTATTATATTCATTTTATTATGATACACAATGAATTTTAGTCATTATATTATAATCTAATTCAAAACAAGAAATATAAATTGGAGTCCATTTATCATTTTTTGTAATTAGGATATAATTCTTGATAATAATCATCCATATAGGGTAAATAATATATATATAAATGTTGCTTATGAATGTTTTCTAATAAATATAATTATTACCCATAAAAAAGATCAATAACCATATATTTTAAAATAGGAGAAATAAAGGTGTTTTAGATATCCATTATATATATAATTATTCATTAGAAAATTTTAATCTATTTGGAAAATTATACACTATTTCAATTTAATTGAAAACTAATAAATAATTAAATTTCATACCTATATTATAATAAAATAATATAATAAATTATACAATGAGAAGAAATATTATTGGTATAATATTTTACAATAGGAAAATAGATTAGAAGATATTAGAGATGGTTGATAAAATGATATCTCTTTGATGGAATAATAATAATTGTTGAATGTAGGTTTTTTAAAATGAATGAGAAGGTGAGTTTTTTAGGTCACCATGAAGTCTATTTATAGACTCAAAATTATTTGTGAATATATTATAATTCATAGTTGCGATTAAATCACTGATTAATACCTCTAAAGTAATTATTTCTATAATAAATTTTGCATTAATCCTTGGGATCTATGACACAAGGTATCTGGTGGAAAAAATTGAACTCCATGATCACTACCAACAACCATCAGGAAACAACTGTATATTGAAATAATCCACTATTACTTCAAAGTAGCATCTAATTATCTTTGAACCAACACCATTGTGATGGTATTAATTTGAAATTTGAGGAGCCTACTACCACCACCGCAATTTAATGGCCAATGTATTTTTACTACCATTACAGTGCATCATGTTGATATCTAACCATCTTTATAGAATCATTTATTACAATCCACGATTTATAATTATCAGGTAGACTCACATTATGAATTCAAGAAAAAGTAACTAAAAATATCCATAGAAAAAATGAGTTTTATTCAAGATTCAAACATTATGTCATAATTTCTATTAATGCACATCACATAGTTTTAATTAGTAGATATGATGAAAAGTGATATATTACATTAAAATAAAAATTAATGGAAATTAAACATATATATTAATTTAATGGTATTTTACCTTACAAAAATAATGATACCCATAATTAGACTTAAAATTATATAATCCCAAAAATAATAATTCTAGTAATTCTAATTACAAAACCTTTTAATTCCAAACACTTTTGAACATTAAAATTACAATTTTAATAACTAAACAACTTAATCATTTTAAAATGCCCAATCTGAGAGTTTTCACATTTACAATATTTTAATTATTATAAAGACCAAAATTTATTAAAATATTTGTTAGATAAAATATCACTTGCATAATATGAAGTAAAATTTCTTATATGTTTAATACCATTAAAAAATTTAACCTTCACTTAAATTATATAGAAAAATTATTTCATTCATTTAATTAAAATATTATCTATAGGGGTAACCACAAAAAATTCCACAATAGATATATATGGGAAAAACACATGTAAGATGCTTCTAATAAAAATAATCTACAATCCCACTTTTTTCAATAAGAATTCATAACAAATTCATGATTTAAATAAAATATAAATTGGCACTGGGATGTATAATCCCATGAAATAAAAAAATTGATTTTTAAAACCCATGTTAATAGAATTATACATTTCATGTAAATCCCTCTGTTTATATAATAATACACTTTCCCTTCGAGACCTCATTCTATTCTAATCCATTATTTTAATTCATCATAACAGGTATCTCAAAAATCCTCATGTCTAACTTATATTGAAGATAATAAACAACAAAAATAAGTGAAATCCATGAAAACAAAGTATCGAAACTATAGTATTTTGATCTCCTATTTCTGTGTTGATTTAAAAATTTTATGATCTCATTAAGAAGAACATACAAATTTATATTATTATATATAAAATTGTGAAATAGTTTAGAATAATAAATTAGTAATTGATAACAATTCTTAACATCATGGTTATCTGAGCCAATATATGGTTTCTAGGTCAGCGAAATGATTAACGACATTAAGAGTTTATCCCAATAAATAATAGGCTTCCAAATTAAAGAGAGTTTATATTGTGTTTAGTGGGAAGAATATATCCTATAGTTATAGTTACAATAAAAGTGGATGTAAAAGAACAATATATCATGAAAAATAACCCTAAATATTAATTATAAATAGTTGACTAAATAAATAAAAATCAAGATGCTATATAGAGATGGCTTGTTTCATACATTTCATAATGAATCCGTGAAAGGTGGTATATATATGTGGGTAAATAAAATAAAATAACAAAGGAGAATAAACAAATACTATTCTAGAACTCCTTCTATATTTCTCATGTACTATGACCTATACTCTATATCAAAATGTTATATGAATTCATAGGCCACTATAATGATCCCCAAAATCTATAACATGTGAATAAATAATTTCATCCTCTTATGTGATGTTCTACCATCAATAGTCATTTATTGTTTGAGTTTAACATAATATGACACCACCAATAGTGTTTTTAAATTAATTTGTCATAGGGTTATTACACCAATATATTCCATCATAATAAAAATAAAATTAATATATATATATATATTAATTTAAAAAATATACCATTTTTAGAAAAGTATAACAATACTTGAAAACAACCACTGATTCAGGTTTTTTAAAAGTTAGATTAGGTGGCTTTTAATCCTTTAATACATTGGTCCTTAACATTTTTTGGACATACCATCTTCATCCATTTATTCATTTTTGTCGGACGACATTATGGTGGCCCCATTTATCGTAGGAAAAACCAATATTCCATGGTATTTATCTATGTATCACGAACCTCTCCTCTGAGGTTTTTTAGAAAAGACAATTTCACATTAGTAACATTTACATCCCATAAAATAGTTTGCTTTGAATATGGTTTCAGATAAATATAATCATGGACCTTTGGGTGGTGGGTGTTCTCATCATATGACATAATCTAATAAAACCAAACAATCTAATGGGAAGTAAGGATCCCAAAAATCCTTGGCCTTTTAGATTTAATATATCCTGGATTAATCATCCTGAACGTAGAACTATTGTCGAACAAAATTGGAGTTATTTGAATGGTAGGGAAAATTATTTTTCTTACATCATCAAGATCAAACTTCTTAAAATATATTTTAAATTCTAGAGTAAATTTCATTTTAGTTCCCTTGATTATAAAATTTCCTCTCCTCATGAATCTCTTCAATAAATTCAAGAGAAAAATTCCTCAAATGACTTCTCTAATGATGTTTTGGGTGAGACTCAGCTGGTTTCTGAGCTGAATAATTTGCTGAATCTCAAAGATGATTTACAAAGAGATAATTTTAAGGGTAATTGGTAAAGAGATAGGGATAGAGATTCAAAAAATTGCATTTTATTTCAGATAATTAGGAATGTCTCAAGGCCTCCATATTTGGTTAGAAATGGGAGTAATGTGTTAGACAACATAAGGGATCTTTCTGAGCATGTTGTTACTTATTTTAAGAATATCGTTACCATTCATGTCCCTCTTCATGATCCAGTGGAGAGTATTTTTCCTAATCTTTTAAATCAAGATGATAATTCCAACCTTAAATCTATCCCTTTGGACATTGAAATCTAAGAAGCGGCCTTTAGTCTAATGTCTGACAGCTCCCTAGGTCTAGATGGTTTTGGGAATTTTTTCGTTCAGACATATTTGGACGTCACTCATGATGATGTTTGCATGTTGGTTACTTGTTTTTTTAAAGGTGGTTCTCTTACTCATGGCCTAAATGCTCAATTCCTTTCCCTCATTCTAAAGATGGAGAATGCTAATGACATTCATTTGATCAGACCAGTTGCAATGATCAATTTAGTTTTAAATTTTTTTTGTAAAATCTTGGCTATGAGTTTGTCTTCTTGTGCCAGTATGATTTTTTCTCCTAATCAGTTTGGCTTTATTAAGGGTAGGTCTATTAAAGATTGTCTTATTACTGCCTTGAAATGTGATAAAATTCTTATGAAATACACAAGGGATGGTAATACTGCTCTCAAGTTGGATGTTAGAAAATATTTTGATACTATAAATTGTAATTTCATTTATAGGGTTTTTTATGATGTTTTCAGTAATTGGGTTAAAATTATTTTTGAGTCAGCTCATATCTCTATCCTTGTTAATGGCTCCCTTGAGGGCTTCTTTTCATGTTTTAGAGATGTTAAACAAGGTGAACCTCTTTCGGCCATTATTTTTTCCATTGTGGAGGATTATCTTAGTAGATTACTTTCTATTATGGCTGGCTATGGTAATTTGAAGTCTACTAGTGCTGGTAGAGGTATTGTTGCTCCCACTCACATGTTGTATGCTGATGATATTATTCTTTTCACTAAAAGGGATAATATAAATAATAAAAATATTAAGGTTTTTTTCATTTTGAAAAAGTCTCTGGGAAAGAGATTAGTTGGAATAAGTCCTTTGTTTATTTTGGTAGGAATTTTCCTATTTCTATGAAGATGGGAATTATAATGGATTTGGGTATTCATGAAGGTGTTTTTCCCTTTTCATATTTGGGTGTTCCCATGTTTTGGGGGAGGCCTAAAGCTTGATATTTTTCTGATATTGTTTGTAAAATGAGAAAACATCTTGCTACATGGAAGGATAAGTCCCTTTCCCTAGTAGGTCAGGTTTTCTTGGTTAGGGATGTGATCATTTCTAAGTTTGTTTATTCGTTCATGGTCTATAAGTGGCCGATCTCTCTTATCAATAGTATTAATGTTTCTATTAAAAAATTTATTTGGAGTGGTAATATTTCAGAGAGAAAATTAGCTACGGTATCTGGGAATAATTATTGAAAACCCAATGATGCTGGAGGTCTTGGTATTAAAAATCTTGAGGTGTTTAATGATTCTTTACAGGCATAATTCATTTGGAGTCTTTTCAATAGCAATTCTGAGTCTCTGAACTTTCTTCATAATAAATTCTAGGACATGCTCAATAATGGGGTTTTTAATCATCTGGATTATTTTGTTTGTCCTGCTTTAAAATCAATTTCCTCTTCCATTGACTCTCATTCCAGATGGATTGTTTCAAGTAACTCATATTTATCCTTTTGGAAGGCCAATTGGAATGGCTATCCTTTATCTAGTTTCTTGATGGATGATGCTTTTAATGTTGATCTGCATGCTATGATTAAAGATCATCTTGATAATATGGGGGGTCTGCCTAATCATATTGTTACTATTATCAATAGTTAGAGTTTCTTTAATAGAGAGGGTTTTTGGTCTTGGGAACCTGCTATAAATGGCTTGTTGACTTCTAAAAATTTTCATATTCATTCTCTATCTTTCCATATAGGTTGTAAATGGATGAGGGATCTTCATATGAACTTTATTAGGCCCTCTCAGACAATTTTTTCTTGGAGACTGGCTCATGAGAATCTTTCTACTAATTTTTTCCTTCAGAAATGTTGAATCTCTCTCTGTTCTACATGTGTGTTTTTTCATAAACATAGGAAAGATATTGATCATTTGTTTATTAGTTTTGTTAAAGCCTATTCAATGTGGAAGGATTTTTTTGATATTTTTGAAATCCCTATGCCTAATATGTCTTCAATTAATCATTTCCTTCAAGGCTGGCATTCTATTTCTCTTTCTCCTCAATTGATGGATCTTTTTAGAGTCGCTGTTGCTGATCTCCTTCATTTTATTTGGTTTGCTCGGAATAAGATAATTCACGATAGATTTACCTTTTTGATAAGTGGGGTTGTATCAGCTATTCTTCGTGCAATGTGTAATGTTGATATTCCAAGGAAGAATTTTTTCTTCAACTCATTTCATGATTTGTCCATTATAAACTAGATAGGTATTAAGGGTAATCTCAAGCCTTCATGTGGTACTTTAGAAGTTCTCTGGAAGGAACCTCTTTTTTTGGTTAAAAGATAATTCAGATGGTGCTTCTAGGTGTAATCCAGGGCATTCTGGTTATGGTGTTGTTTTCAAAAATCATAAAGATGGTGTCATTGGTTGTTTTCATGGTTCTTGTGGCTTTTCCACTTCACATGAGGCTGAAATTATTGGCATTATCGTTGGTGTAGATTAAGTTATAAAGCGTGGTTGGAATAATTTATGGATTGAGAGTGATTCTTATTTGGTTGTTTCTTCCATAATGATGGGTCTCCATCACTTGTCCCGGAAGCTTATTAATTTAGTGGATTATTTTCTTGGAGACTCTATTTTCCATGAATCATATTATAACTCAATTTTATAGGGAATCCAATTCGGTTGCTGGTTTCCTGGATAATAAGGGTGTTAATGGAGTTGATTTTGTTTGGTATGATCAAGTTCCTGATGATCTCCTTCTTTTTCTTAAAAAGGACTGTGATAAATCTCATATTTTTAGACTTTTGTAAGCTTTATTTTATCTATTTTTGTGGCTTTTTTAAGTATTTTTTCTTCTTTGTGTCCTGCCATTCTATTTGGGGTCTGTTTGCTTTCATTTTTTTCATCTATGTAAAGGCTTGTTTATTTCTCTATAGGTTGGAAGTAAAACCTGTAGAGATGTATTTAGTTGCAGTAGACTTCCTAAAACCTGGTGAGCTAGTTGTATCTCCCCTGGACCTCCACATGAAGGATTTCGTTTTTCAGGCCTCGGCTGCAGGAGCTTCCTCAACCGTGGTGAATTCAAATAAGATCCAGCCACTGCGTCCTCCACCGACGATGTTGCATCATATTGCATTAATGGGGCTTATGATAAAATATCATAATTTTTATGAACCACATCGGCAGAAATGGCGGCCAGAGAGGTTTGGGATGAGTGTCACTCGGCTCATTCTCTGCTGCCGTTTTTTTGATTCTTATGATTTCTATCCATATCCCATCCTATTTTAATGGGTGTTTATTGTCTTAATTGGTTTTTTTCTATTTCACCTTATAAAAAAATTTATGGTTTTGGTGTTTCTTGTTTGTATTTTTCTTGTTCTATTTTGTTTTTTCTTTAATAAATTTCCTTTTATATTATATAACAAACAATATAGTGGGTTTTTCTATTATTTAATAATAGAAAAATGTAAAAATATTTAAAATTACATTTAGTAAATTAATAGGATTATCTTTTTCCTTAAAATTAAAAATGTTAATCTCAAGGTAATTTTCATTTCCTGATAAAACATTTCATACAAAAATCATATCTTTTATAAAATTTTGTGACACATATTTCAATTAAATACAAAATATAAATTTTATTTTATGAATAAAAAAAATCATCATTAATTATTAAGAAACCATAATAATATGTTATGTACCATTTATAATGTATTCATTATGAAAACACATAACCAAAACCCATCAAAAATCATATTTCATTTTCATAAATCATTCCATGTTAAAAAAAATTACTATTAAACAATTTAATTTTTATCGACAAAATTCATATATCAATTTACATTTCCACAAAAAAATAATGAAATAAAGTATTCAATTTCACTGACAAAATAAAAAATATATTATTAGGGACCATTTTTTAAAACACGGTTTCCATTATTAAGGCTTATAAGAAGGGAAAGTTCATTTCATCATCAGAAGTGAATGAGAAATTCAATTTCACCTTAGAAATTATGTATGAAATATCAATTTTGATCATTTTTAATAGGTATTGACTATTAAATGGACACTATCTAATAAAAGTCTTCTGTAAGAATATTATAATTGGTTTTAGGAAGAAACATGTAAATAAAATTGAATTAAACATGGTAAACATTAGGTATTTGGTGTGACCACACAATCAATACATTTATACATATATGTTAGATTAAGGGTGGAGTTATGGAAAACCTAAATTTTGCATGCATAATCCAAATTTTTGGGTTTCATACAATGTCCCATCATGATTTCATTCAAAGTGTAAAATATTAAAACTTACATAGAAATACTTTATATTTTCAGAAAATAGGTTTTCACCACATAAAATCAAATGAAAAATAGAACATAAGTTAAAACATAAATAGAAATTCCCCAATCATTGATCCCCATATGAAAGAAGATGAATCATAAAATAAAAAAGAAGAAGACCCACTGTAGAGAATGGGAGGAAAGCAGAATTATATGTATGGTTTTTGGTACATAACGGAGGGAAAATTAAGTTTATCGGTGTAGGGGTTCTAATGGATATATTTATATTTCTAACATAATAATGGGATAAAGAAATTCCAACATGGCTGTAAATCAATACAAAAACTATGTATTCTTTACTACCTCACAACTGGTGCTTGTACGTAGTGGGTCTGCATTGTATACAAGAAATGAACTAACATTGAAATTTTTATATGGAATTATCTATTATAATTTTCAAAATTTCCAAAAATCCTAGGGCAAACATGTGATAAACCTGAGATTAAATTTAATACAATACATTACTATGTTATATTTAAACATCAGCATAAATAGTGGGATAATTGTGTAACTCCACTTTGAATTTTTGGATTTTAATAAAAAAATGATTATTTTGTTTTACGTTTTCTTCTAATCCAATCTAACCAAACCATTCACCTAATAATATTCCATCAATATTCTTATAAAAAGCAACCAAAAACTATTAATTCTTATATATAAACCCAAATAGCCCATGATGTCCCAAACTAAAAATAATAACTCCATCATGATAGTGATAATCTATGGTGTTATTGAACATGATATAATTTCATAGGTGAACAATCGATGGGAATGAAACCGTGAAATTTTATTCAGGAATTTCAAAATCCATATGGGTACATGGTATTAAAATATTATATATTAATGGAAATATTTATTAAAAAAATTATTATTCCAAAAAATCATTATTTGAAATAATACCCTAAATTAATTATTGTAATGATATTGTTTTTTATTCTAAATAGTGATAAAATATTATATATTATTAGAATAACATGAATTTATACTTCAATAATCATAAATAATGATCGGTTTATTTTTTTCAGAAAATATATATCTCTTCCAATCAATGTCAACATGTTATAAAAAATATATTTTTTGATGATTATTGGGAAAAGATAATCCACTATAAATCTACAAAATAATATTGCATCTCATTTTTGTTATGTTATCCTTTGGATTATATAAATCCATATTTTTGTAGAAAAATTATATATAACATATAGAAATATGAGGGATAATGTCTATAACTCATACATTCTAGATCCTTTTAGGATTGATACAATCTAGGGAGAAATACATCAATAAATGTTAAGTTCTTTATGATTGATATTAATTGATAAATTAATGTATTTTTTAAGGTCCCATATACTAAATGTATATATATATATATAATGTATTGGTTTTAAATTTATTATTAATATTATATTCTAAAATAAAATTATTTCAATATAATATTTTTGTATAATATATTTTGCATACATGTCTTTTTTTTAAATAATTTTTTTCATAGAATAAATCACGCAATATTTTTATTCGTATCAAATTATATTAATAAAAAATCATATTTTATTTTATAATTTATTCTTATTTAGTTCACAATGAATATTTTGAGTAATGAAAATAGTAGCAAAGAAAAATATATCACTTTTATTTAGAATAAATATCCATTTTATTATTGTGGTGTTCCTACAAAAAATTAAATTAAATTCCATGATGACTACTAGTGTATTTAAGAGTATGAATACAATTGGTAGATTTAATTAACGGTGAATTATACATATAATAATCATACAAATTAATGTATTTTATGATTCAACATATCATAATCAAAATCCGTTTCCATTTATTTTTTCGATTTTTTGATGCTGTATATGAAATGAAATTATGAAAACATAATTTTTTCTTCAATATCCATGTCCTTGTGAAATAATGAGCTCCATTTTCTACTCTAAGAGATAGTAATGTTATGAACCATAATCATTTTTATTTTCACATTGTTCTAGAGATCTGTCCCATTATTCCTACTATAACTTGTATCTAATATCATAGATCATGAACTAACCTAATAACATGAATCATGATACAATATTGGAATTTGTTGAACAAACCAAATTCACTCACTAGTTTTTATATCATCAAAAATTTATTTTAGGTATATAATAAAATTAATGTGATGATTTAATGTCTAAAAATTATATTGAATAGAATTTTTTATTTGAATAAATTTCTATTTTAAAGAACTTCATAAATAAATATCATAGTGTAAAAATGATTTAAAAAACATATTATTCTAAATATAAAATAAATGAAAATATAAAAAATATGTATATATTTTTAACATCAATTTCATGATATTCTATATAACAAATATCAATTTGTGATTTATCATATATTATTAAAGAAAAAATAATTATTCAATTGTCATGAACATCCTCTACTATGTTTCCACTTATGTAATCATATTGTTTGTGAATAAAATGAAAATTGGATATCCCTAATGAATCTCATATATTATTAATAATAATTAAAATAAAATTTTATTCCATGATGGTTTTAGGAATATTTTATTAATATATACTTAATCAATTAAAATAATATGGATATAGATCAATATTGATTCATGAAATAATAGAGTTATTTTATTTTAAAGTAAAAAATATATTTATATCAAATACTGATAGTATTATAGTCTATATCAATACCCATATTTTACAATTGTATTCTAACAATATGAAAATTAACTTTTCCATCAATACGAAAATATAATATAAAAAATCAGAATTCTTATTTACTAAATTCTGCCAATTACAAAACCTGAACACCAAATTAATGACTAAATTTTTAAATACTTTAACCCTCACATATATCAATAAATATTTATTTTACATAGCTCATAAATCATGTTTAAATAAATAAATTTAGTTGAATCAATTTATTTTTTAATTGATCATAATAGTTTCAATAAAAATAGATTCTATTTTGAAAACATAATCACATTATCCAGGTAGATAATTAAATAAAATTTTCATAAAATAAACCTAGAACATATAATATTTATAAAAAAACAATAAAAATATATCATTTAAAATAGATATTCAATGAAATCATAATCTCTACTCACTAATGGAAACCACATAAACATGAAATTGGCATAAAATATTTTAAATAATTTTCTTAAAAATCAAAATTTATTAAATATAATGATAGATATTAGAAATCAAAATTTCATATATATCAATATGTTTATCAAATAATTATTCAAATCATGGATATTCAAAAAAAACCATTAATTTTCAATATTTTGATTTTATAATAATTTCTTTTCAATATTTTAGTATACACAACATCATGGTAGGATTAAAATACACATAATAATTAGTTAGCTTCTTTTACTAGCAAAATAGAGTTTTTCCACCTTTTAATGGAGAACTAATTTAATAAAATAAATTTACAACCCATTAGAAATTATATTTTTTACGTGAAATATTCATAGAATTTGGAATATCGAATATAGATTGGGGTGAATTTTTCGAATTTTTTTAAGAATTTTTATTTTTTGAGGTTAAGGGAAATTACTATATTTTTTTAAATGTTAGGTCCAATGGGATCAATCCCCTAAGAGGGAGGGGTAAATCAGGGTTTGACATATTAAAACTTTTTCTCTTGGGATCTTTTTTTGTTAAACAAAATATTATTCTCTCTTCCACCCAGGAAAACATATGAACAGATATAAAATCATTCCTAGGAAACATTGATTTTTACATTTTTTACCCTGATTAGGATACATCCAAGGAGCATAAGATGACGGCGTGTTGATGTACCAAATTCAATAAATATCACAACTAATAATGAGTACAATTTTCAGGCTAGATCTTCTATTCTTACACTCACTTCATTTTCATGGCTTATAGTCTTCTCACTAGATTCCCAAAGGTCACTCCCTATACCTCTTTCTCTAGATCATTATCGGTGGAATGGTTCATCGACTTCCTCTTCCTTAGCTGACTGCTCTTGGAATCAAATGCACTCACAATTTATGTATATGTTTTTTATACATAATTTATGTACACATAGGTAAATTCATTTTCATGATTTCATGCATCCTAAACTATAGGTAGATAATATTTCGAAAACCCTCTTTCACCCATAGATTAAATCAACCTTCTCGACTACTCCTAGGTACTAGAAAATACATTCTAAAACTAAATTGAATATTTCACAAGCCTCCTTGTGAAAATCAAGAACTACCAACTCTCCTAGGTACTGAGTACCAGGTTTGCTATCCAAATCACCCCTTATGCATACAGATTCATTATCCATGAACAACCATTTTTCTGTGGACTTCCTCTTCCATTTTTATTGTGTAACACTACCAAATTTTGATTCCATGAACCTACACTGTGTATCACCCACCGTCCATGAACTGTTATATATTTGCGGACTGCCTTCGTTCTGCCTCTGCAAACTGTCCTTTTTCCGAAAACTGTTCTCTATTCGCAGATTGTCTTTGCATCCACATACTAGAGCACCCCCTATATATACCACTTTCCGAATTTATTCTCTCACGTACTACAGATTCCTTCTTCGTGTAATGAGTCCTTTGTGTTTTTCAGTTCTCCGAAAAAATCATCGGTGGAATTTCTTCTGCACGAACCACTTCGGCCTTCTCGAAATTATTCATCACGAACCTCCTTATGACATTTCTTAAATCATAAACCAAAAACATTTTATCTATTTATATTTATTATCAACAAAAACCAATGTGATTAAGAATTATTATATTGTTAAAGATATCATAAAAAACCACAAATCCAGGATTTACCAAATGATAGAATCAACATCCACCAGATACAGATCCTTCAGCCACCGCGAACCGCAATCCACCCATGAATTTTATTTCTTATTCATTCCACATAGGGTCTTTGTTCATAAGAAATCGATATCTTGTGATGACATCAAGCTATCTATGAACCAAACTACCTTCTTCCATGAATCATTTTAGGTTTCACTATCCTCATTGGCGTACCATTCCCACCACCCCACGTTCCCTTCTCGGATCACGGTACGCGTCCAATAGATTATTGTACAATGTTCTCACCATTTTCAAATTTCCATCAACATTATTCATACTATTCACTCCCACGATGAAATAATTTTTTTTCATCATCAAACTCTCGATTTTAAGGCCTAAAAATTTGGCAAAATGTAGGAAATTGTGCCACCTTAAAAACATGTCTTTGGAAAACACCAAACATTCTTTTTCACAATAATCTGGCTTTGTTCACAAAAAGAATCACACACAAAAAAATCTGAGGGGGCACATAGAGAGGTTCTTTCCCAACAATCTCCACATTTTGATTTGATGAAAACTACTGTAAAAAACATTTCCTTTAGATATATTTTTAAAGCTCCTTCCATCTTCATACATAATTTTATTTATGAGATTAATATTGAGATCAAGGATTTACTCAACATATATTCTAATCCCATGTATTCCATGCTCTTCATGATAAATAAGAGAAGAATGAAATGATTATCAATGAATAACTTCATTGATATCTAACAATTGTTGGTACCATACTGATACACTGATACCAATGAATTAATTTCATCATGAACATCAGCCCTCGTGATATGTTATCATTGTTCGATCACTTCTTATATCGTTTGATTTAATGTTTCATTATCTTAAGGATATCCAACTCTAGTATTATCTCATATTCAACTCCCCAATTCATGTTGCTCCACTTAACAGCTTCTCCCCGTATACATTCTCCACATGGAATAGTGACACATTGTCCTCCCTTCATCAACAATCCCAAAGGGAACTTCATGGTTTTCTTCAATAGTCTAAAGATCAAATTTTATCACATTATGGAAAGGCACATTATACCTCAGGAATAGGGGGTCTCACACCCACACTCTTTTATGTGCAGATGTCGACTGGACTCTTAGAGGGATTCGATGCATTTCAAATGCTTCATTGTGTATGTCCCTTGGTAGAATGTCTACAACTTCTATTTTCTGTAGTCTTATAATCTAACTTCACATTCCATTCCTCGACCTTCTACTTGATAAAGAGATATTTGATTTCAATTTTCAGGGTCCTTGAGTGATAGAATTGATTTTTTCTATAATTTATAGCACTTGAATTACCGAAATTGATTCTAATAAAGGATTTTGCTTCAATTCCAATATTATCAAGTTGTTTCTTCATCCCTAATTACTGAATGCAAGAATGAGTAGCCACAATGTATTAACCTTCTTCAGTCATAAAAAAATTTCAATACAGTTTTTTTACATGAGATACACAACTCTCTATGATAAAAGGTACCTCCTGATGTTTATTTCTTTTATCTGCTAAGCTGACCCAATCTGCATATTTATTTCCCAATAATTATGGATGAAATTTTACATTATACATTTAACCAAAATACATTGTTACCTTCAAATAATGAAGAATTATTTTTACTACAATCACATGGATCTCCATAATTATCATATTCACTGTTATGGCCAAGAATAATTTTATTGTCTCCATCTTTAAAATAGGTGCAAATGTCTCATCAAAATCAATACCCATATCTTGTAGTACCCTTTCACACCAGTTGTGATTTTTTTCAAATAACATTACAATCTTAAATTATTTTGATACAAAAGACCTATTTTATTCCGATAAAATTATTTTTTGCTAGCCTCGAAACAATTCTCGATGTCTGATTCTTATCAATTTGTTCAGGAAATTTATTTATTTCATGAACCCAATTCTCATCTCCAGTAGCTTCATCAAAGCCTTTAGGCTCCAGCTACGATAAATATGATGATTTCTGTTGATACGTCATCTTTTTTCTCTGCACTGGTGATTTCTAATCACCAATTATATTCAGCATATCAATTCTAGATCTTCTCACTGGTCTCTGGGTTGGAACTTATTTAATTTCATCACTTGAGTCTTCTTGTGAATCTAACACTAGAGTTGGAGGGTCTCATGACCTTCTTGTCTCTTCATCACTATGCTTCTGAGTCAGATCTTGTATTTGTTGATGATTCTGGTCGTCCTCTACAATGGTCACATCATGACTTTCAACTATATTTCCTAGCTTTGTATTGAATCATTTATATGCATATATTTTCATTGATTACCCCATAAATATTCCATCATCTTCACAAGATAAAATCATCACATGTTTCTTCTTATTGAGAATGAAATACTTACCTCCAAAGACACGAAATTAATTCAATGAAGGCTTCCTTCCATTCCATAACTTGAATAAACTATTATTATCATTCAAAAAAAGTAAATCTATGTTTAAATTTATTTCTACTATCATTACTGCTTCTATCAAAATTTTATCTAGATGGACTTATTCAATGAACATTGTTTTTTCAATATTATTGACAATACAATTTCTTCTCTGAACTACTCTATTCTCCTGTGGTGTTCTTACTACTAAAACATGATTCCTTATCCCATGTTTTTTCAAGATAATACTCCACTTTCCTGTATGTGAACTCTTTTCCATTATCTATTTGAATCACCTGGATTTTTTGACTATCACGACCTGTCCCCTGGGGCTCGTGCTGTGACTACCCTAAGACCGCCTTCCATAGGCCATGGGCTGCAGACTAGCACCGAAAGGTGTTTCCTTTATGATCTGTAAACACATGCAACCAAGCACACAACTTTATAAGAACACAGGTAAAATAGTATAACAAAAAGTGTGTTTAATGTAAAAGGGGCCCGAATACAAGCCCAACATTAAAGGTATAAGGAAAACTAAAATACAATACCACTGATGAAAGAGAAAAACAACTACTTGGATTTACTCTAAGATTCTTACATGAATTTGAGGTATAGATCCCCTACATAGCACTCCACATCAACCCATCTCATCTGTGTGCTTACATGCCGTATGGTCCACCTTCAGGCACCATCCAGTCCTGGTACCCACATCCTCAATTAGCGATGTTTGTCGTCTTCACCAAACACAACAAGGTGCGGGCATAGCACGTGCTGGGATGAGTATAAGGATACTCAGTAGGGACCCCGAGACCCTTATGGTCTCACAAAATCTACTATGGATATTCCAGAAAGCATGAAATCAACTGACAACCCAACTTAGGTATATGCCCATACATGTACCTAAGATATCATGTATGCCCATCTCAAACATAAGGAAACACAAAGACAAACTCAAAGTCTCAAGCTCAACTATTCCTCAAAGGAAGGTGTACCATGAAGGTAAGTACCACACAAGTACAACACATAAAAGAATACCACCAAAGTATTGCCACTAAAGAAAGTACCACACAGGTACGGACTCAGCTCACACCAGGTATATCTTAGGTACATTAGTAAAGATGATTAAATGTAACTACTAGATAATATTACTCTGTTAAGCGGCAAACCCATGAAGGATCCTAAATCATCATCAAACCCATAGAGGATCGTTTTACATCATCATACCCACACAGGATCCTAGAAACTCATCAGACCAACATCGGATCCTAGTACATCGTCATACCCACATAGGATCCTAGAACATTGTTAGTACATCTACAACACCACAAAGGATCCTAGTATATCGTCATTACATCTTCAGACCCACACATGATCCTAGTACATCATCAGTATGTCGTCAGACCCACACAAGATCCAAGTACATCATCAGTACATAGTTAGACCGACATAAGATCCTTGTATAGCATCAATAAGTCGTTAAACCAACACAAGAACCTAGTACATCGTCAGTACGTCGACAAACCCACACAGTATCCTAGTACATCATCAGTATGTCGTCAGACCCACATAGGATCCTAGTACATCATCAACAAGTCATGAGACCCACCCTGGATCCTAGTAAATCGTCATAGCTGGCTACAGGGTTCCCACACTAAGCTCTGTTGTCTCCGGAAGGGTCCTCTCCTCAAGACACTAGTTGATAATCCAACTATCATTAAGTCCCGTGAAGAATTATTCCAAATTACTTCCATGTCATAGGGGTCTCAACGAAATAGACAAAGTATCAAATAGGCTCCCGGTCTGTATGTTATTAGTTTTTTAGTATCGGGGGCCCGTTTGGATTCATGCTTGATCCAACCCGACTATTCCCCAACATTAGCCGGATTTTTAAGTGGGGTATACCAATGTGACGGTGTCACTAAAAGGTTTCTAGTGCCTTAGACGGTTCGTAAAATGGACGCTGAATGCAAATGTTATGGCCAAAAGAGTGGAAATTGGACGAAGCTGGTCCTGGTCCGGTCTGACCCGGTTGTCTCGACATGCACCTGGTGCCCCGACCCGTGCTGGGCGACATGGAAGGGCGGCGGGGCGTCCGCGATAGGGTGGGGCTCCACCACACAGTGGGGTACCACAGGGCGGCCGAGGTGCAGCAGGGTGCGACTGGGCTGCTACGGGGTGGCTGTGGTGCAGCGACGCGGCTGCGGTTCATTTTCGTCAGGCGGGGCAGTTGCACCATCGCCTTCATTGTGGAAAGTGGTGGTATCAACCACCATTCTCGTGCCCTACCGATGCCAGTTTCTACTCTCCTCCATCACGAAGAACATAAAAAATATTACACACTGATTTTCGGAGTGGTTGTGCCATGTATGTTCGTCCCGCACCCTCCACGTTTGAGCAGTAGCATGAAGCTCAAATATTTCATCAATCACGAATAAATATCAAGATTTGGTTATGGGGGAAAATTAAAACAACAACCCTAACTCAAAGGTTCATTGATGTTGGCATGAGAAATAATTCGAAGATGTCGATGTTCGTTGTGCCTGCCACACTCCTCTGATCCCGGGCTCATTCATCAGTTCGTTGGATAACCACTCTTCGATGCAGGTTGTTCTTCGTTAGAGAAATGTTCTCCTAGCTATCTCCTTACCCTTCGCAAACAAAATCCTATCAATGTAAATAGGTTCCAATATAATTTATATTGTGTTGATTGATTATGTTGTCATGTTGTCATAATTAATTTACTCAATTAATTGACTTAATTAAATGAAATGTGTTGGCATAATTAATGGTGTGTGGAGTCCATGGGTTAACTCTTCATTAATGAGAGAGATCAAGGGTTTTCTACCATGAAAAGGGTTCTGGTGGTCCCCACCACTAGAAAATCAAAATGGGGGTCTTAGGCTTGGTGGTCCCCACCAGCATAACATACATGTGAGAGGTTTCAACACATAAAAGTTATAATCATTTTTATTTCATTTTATTCTTTCTTAAACATAAAAACTAACATTCACCCTCAACCAACTACCATCAAGGTAAAATTATATTTAAAAGAATACAGGCATTGCGGGTTCAGTGGTGTCCTCAGGTTTCAATTCTGAGCATTTGTTCAAAAGTCACAAAAACCCACTCGCAGGTTTACAGAACATACGTGAAAACAAGTTTATAAATTTATTCCAGGAACAACGGGTCTTAGAAACATGTGCCGTCAATTTTCATGGACTCGTAAAACTCCCAAATAATTAAAAAAAATTAAATGGAAATTCCAGGTCAATACATTGACCAAGCATATTTTCACATTCCAGTCAATATCTTGTAATGTAACTAAATACTTCAGAATTTTAGGTGAATATTGAAACCAATTCCATTATTTTTTATTCATCATGGGGAGAAGATAATATCCCCTCCCATTTATATCAGTCAGGAAATCGGATCACACACATATGAGTACAATCATGTGATAATCTAGGGCTATTTCATGCTACATTATATTTCACTAAATCTTCCAAGGATCCTTGGATTATGTGGCCATGATGCATATTACATAACTTGTTTTCTTCATACATGGACAGAAATGACATATATTCTTCTCTACACATGACTTAGATATTCCCTTTCGTATGAATTCCTTGCAACATAACAGCACCATCATTTTCATTCATGAAAAATAATTTCCTAGAAAAGCATACGGCATGTCCTGAGTAACATAATTGACTAACACTATGAAATCCGTGATTAGTCTGTTAAACAACCAAGACAACTCTTTGTCTCATTTAATATCCTCCAAATAGGGCCTTTCCGGTAGAAATAATTTTTAGGCCGTCATTATTACCAAATCATACAATACCTTCATTATTGTACCAGATTCTGGACACTAGATCCCAATTTCCCATCATGTGGGAAGTGCATCCACTATTAATGATCTATATCCCTATGTGATCTAATTCCTTGAATTCAATTTCTGCAACCACCACTAAATCAACCCTTTTCAGTTCGACCCATGTCATTGAAATCATACACATAATTGAATGATAATCTTGATCTTCCTCAAAATATGACAGACTAGCATCACCCTGAAGAGATGAAAATCAATTTGTAATTTTCAACTCTCTTGGAGATACATTTGGATGCTTTTTATGAACAAATTCAGTCCTACTCGGCGCATTCCACTACATAGTTGATGTGTAATATATTTCCATATTTCTAAGTCCTTTGCACCTGAAACAAATACAATTAAATAACGACCATTAATTTTGAGCTCTGTACAACCACCTCTGTTGGTCGGGTTCACTTTGGAACCTCATTTCTATAGAACATACATTTTTAGAGTGTCCCATCATACCAAAACAACAACATCTTAGGTGAGGATCATTTCATTGTGGCAATGATGAACCAATATTTTTGCATCGGTTTCTCTGAATATTTTGATTTTACTACATGCACAATTCAATCTTCAATCATGGAGTGGTTTCTTGTGGTATAACTTGAACCATAACTGCTTTTTGTTTTATATCAAGACACATACTAGCTTTATCACACCGATTGGATTTGTGATTATTTTCTGATAGGCCACTATACTGAAACCTCATATTCTCTATTGCCTCTATGACTTTCTTTCCTAGCAATTTCTCCTGATAATCAATTTTACATTGAAGACTAAACACTTCTTCTTCTAGTTTTTTTACATGTTTGATTTGATCCTTTCCAGTTTTAGTAATAATATATATTTCTATTTTCTATTCATCAATTTTGA
This sequence comes from Viscum album, assembly GCA_963277665.1. NCBI lineage: Eukaryota > Viridiplantae > Streptophyta > Magnoliopsida > Santalales > Viscaceae > Viscum > Viscum album. The sequence goes on along the minus strand of OY728157.1, from coordinate 1,748,997,462 downwards.
GTTTATACTCAACCACATTTTAAGACCTTTTATGAATTGATGACCTTTACTTTTCAATTTCAGCATTTAGCTTATAATTTTCATCTTTGTGATGCCGCATTATGCTTTTGGCATCCCAAACATCTTTTTGTTCTATCTTAGTTTTGGATCTCAAAATAATTACATATTCAAGGTCCACATCAAATTCATTCATCAGATAAACTCTTCAATCAATTTATCGTTCTTTATTGTCAATTTATTCTATTGTTAAATAATTACTAAAAACTGCCACTAAAGCATCTATTTTCTGATCCTTGCAGTCCCCCAAATCATCTCTCTCAGATTCTTATGATCATTCATCCATTTTTGATTGATTATTATTCTTTTTGAAGAACATTAACCTTATACACCCCCTCCCTTTCATTTTATGAATACTTCTTTTGGTATATTTTTTTCATTTTATTCAATTTCATCATCAAACTTCTTAGCACACTTTTCATCAAAATTCTCAATCTTTCCACATCGAATGCATGAAAATGGGAGTTTACCTTTTAAATTCACTTTTTCACTTTGAATACTGGAAGACAGAAATGACATGACATCATCCATATTTTCCTCCTCAAATCCTCCTTCAATGGATATAATCTACATGGCCTAGAATGCAACTTCTATAGACTTCCCCCTTTTCACTGCATCATTATCATCATTTTTAATTTCACATGCTACCCGGTTACGATGTTGGTTTTCTAGTTTCATCTCATCTGGGTATTAATCTTTAAATACTAAATCTTTCAAATTTAATTGTGGTGAAATAATCATCAAAATGTGTTTCACAATATTTATATCTTCAAGGACTTCTCCACGAACCTACATGTCTTCCACAATAATATTTATCCATTCAAATAATGAAACAACAATTTAATTTGGATTCATTTGAAGATCCACATTCATGATTAATAGAACCTGCGGCACTGCGTGGTAGAATTTTGGGTCATCCGAATAAATGTTCAATATGTTTTCCCATATTCCATGTGACGTTTTATAGAACGTCACCATTGTATAAATTTCATATGATAAGGGTACCTATAAGGCATTGATCACTTTATCATCACCATCCAATTATCTTATTCAAGATTTTAATAATGCACCACTGTTAATGTTGGAAGATATTCCATGTATAGTTATTGGGAAGACATCCATCCCTAATGATCATAAGTATTGCATCATCTGATTTTACCATATTTTTAAATTTTTTACATGAGAGATATGAATACCATTATGAATGGCAACCACAAATTAGTTTTCTAAGAGAGAAACACTAACTTTAAACCATTACATTTGATACCAACTATTTGGACCACTAGGTCGAATATCCTGATAGTGGAGGTGAATCAGTCTATGATAGAAAACAAAATTAGATATTTTTTCATTATTAAACAAAACTCAATTATCTCTTCGTCTCATGGAAATATATGAATATATATGAAAACATGCACATGGCCCTGTGATTTTTACTTTGTTATCCTTCATTAGGCTACACTCAAGAGCATAAAATAGAGACGTACCGATGTACCAAATTTACTAAATCTCAGATTGTGTAATGAGTAAAATGTTCAGGCATGATTATCTATGTCCAAGCTCACTACCTTTACAAGGTTTAGGGTTTACTCACGACATTACCATGGGTCACTCCCTATGTATTTTGCTCTAGCTCACTACCGGTGGAATGGTTCGTCATCTTCCTCTTTCTTCGCACACTGCACTTGTAAAAGAATCCACTCATAGTTTATAGACTAGTTGGTCAAACACAGGTTATGGACGTGTAGGTCCCATCATTTTCATTAATTGCTATATCATAAAATATATGTAGATTCTATGTTGATGTGTCTATTTCACCCATAGATAATGTCAATATTTTCGAGTTCTGCTGGGTACCGAAATATAATTTCTCAAACTAAATTGATTCTTTCATAGACTTCTTTGTAAAAATCGCAAACCACCTACTCTCCCATGTATTGAGTACCAGGTTTGGTATGCGGATAACCCCATCTGCATACTATGAAAAAAGCTGCAAAACTACCTTCATCTATCGACTACCTTGGCCTTCACTATTGCATACCGCTAACATGTATCGATTCCTCAAACCTCTGCTTTGAATCACCATTTGTCTGCAAACAGTTCTCTATTCGTGGAATTCCTTCATTCTAACTTTGTACTCTTCCCTCTGTCTAAAAACTATTATCTATCCACGAACTGTCTTTTCATCTACACACCAAAGCACCCCCCCTCTGCATACCAATTTCAGAATTCATTACATCACTCACCGGAGGTTCCACCTCTGCGTACCGAGTCCTTTTCTGGTTTCAGTTCTCTGCAAAAAAATTCAGCGGATTTTCTTCTGCTTGAACCACTTCACCCATTGTGGAATTCTTCCTCACAGACCTCCTTCGGACATTTGAGAAATCCCAGGCCAAAAATATGATCTTCAATTTTATTCAATCTCAACAATAATTGGTGGATTAACAATTCTTATATAGGAAATGATATCCTAAAAAACTGTCAATTCATGATTTACCAAATAATCGATTAAGCCTCCACCACATACCGATCCTTTGTCTGCCCCAAACCACAAGCCACCGGTGAACCATTATTCATATCTGGTCCATATACTATCTTTGTTCCTACGCAGTCCATCTCCTCTATCGGCATCTGGCTATTCATGTACTACATTTCCTTCCACTGCATTCCTTTTTTGGTTTCGCCAACCAATTCAGTGTATCGTTCACGCTGCTCTGCATACCATTCCCGAAACATGGTACGCAACCCCTGAATTATGGTACTCAATCATCTGGCTCATTTGACAAACACAATCACACCGAAAGTATTATGAGGGGATAGATTGAGGGAATTTTTTCCAAAAATTAACAACTCTCAATTTAGTTAAATAATTATTAACGTCAGATTATATTCCAAATTGGGTTTGAAGTCAAAATATATCAATTATACATTTATTAATCAAATTGAGGTAATTTGAACATTTTTATACTGAATCTATATATAAAAACTTATTAACTATTGAATATTTTAGCTTTAAAATCCTTTATTTTTTCTATATCTATAAGATTATCTTTATATTTAATTTAGCTACATATGTGTATTGAATTTTTATAAATCAAAATACATGGTTTTGATTTTAACGCTATTTATAGTAAAATAAGAAAAACATAGTTTTTGACTATAAAATAGTAGTTAATGTAATTAAAATAAATTACAGAGATTTAGTTGATATTATTCTTAACAATGTACTAAACCCTATGAATAAGAGGAAAAACGAAAGACACACATGTTCAAAAGACATTTGAATTCAACAGCAAAACCATATACCTTATTGGATAATTGTTTTTTTTTCTGTTATTGGGATTATATTCGGTGATACTGACCTATATAATATGTTTAGTATGTTTAAAGACAAAATCATTGAACCTTCCATACCATTAACAATTATAAATCCTTATAGAGTAGAATAAGCTGCAATGTTTTGGTGATACTATTTATTTTGAATGGTGAATGATTTTTTTATCATTATAGTTTATCAATAATTTTTATAGAATAAATAATTACATTGAATACTTAATAAATTTTAATATGTGGATTGTTTAGTTAATAATTAAATATAATAAATGATGATAAAGCAATTAATTGAAACTGAATATAATGATTTATTTAGGTCATTTAATTTATATAGATGATTTTATAATTTTAAATAAATTTTAAATTAATATAATTAAATTATATAATATTTATAATATTTATATAATTACAATTAATTTAATAATGAAAAAATCAGCAATAATGTTATTTTCTAATAAATTAAATTGAATTAAAATATGTAAAATTAAAAAAATCATAACTTCTATAAATTGATTTCCATGTGTTAATAAATAAAAGATGTGTTCTAGTAATGGAACAATTTAACTTTTATTTTTAACATATTTCCCCATTCATTGTGAAAACATTTTTATCATGGCCTTGGTTAAAGCATTATTTCGTACCTACATGGTATTTTTATTTTGTAAATTGGATATATTATTTAATACCCAATTGATCAATATTTTATTATAATTAACACATTAATTTATTCTTAAGGGTTAAATAATATTTTTTAGCAAAGTAGTTACTTTATTAAAATAAAAAATAAAAAAATTGGGGATAACTTTGATGTTAAGGAAGAAAATTATGAAAAATAACTTATTTTGGTGTGGTGGTGGTTTTTAATGAATAAAATTTCAATTATTTTATTTTTTTTCTACATTAAAATCACATGAGATATGAGATACTTACCAATTGTCTACAAATTTTGGGGTTTTAACGAATTCCATTCCCCCACCATTATAAAAAGGAATTCACAATTCTATTTCCTCACACCTCTCATGTAACATTGTATCAACAATAATCTACCCAACTATTCAGAAAACAATCCTCCACTGAACATATACTCCTCACATTGGTCATATATAATGCCATGAAATAAATTTATTATACATTAAAATGTGATACATGAAAAAGAGTTAACAGTCTTCAATGATCACTTTTGTTTTTCTTCATTCTAAAACTAATAAATTGGTCTTATTACACGATTAAAAAAATATCCATGATATAATTATTTTATTTTATTTTAACCATTATATCTTCACCTATACACAATTCTATCAAATGTTTAATGAATTCAATACTCGGGTATGGTGAACTACCGCCTCTCGAAATAATTTCATTCATTTTTTTAAAACCACCATTCATGGCTGGGAATTATGATTTAATATTGATTTCTATATTGGACATATGAAATATTTTAATCCATTATTTTTCTTTAATTTATATGTTATAGATAACATTGTTCATTCCATTTGGTGTAAAAATGATAATGTTGTTTTTGGACGTGTGGACTACCTCCTCCCCCAAGTGATGTGATACATTCACACATTATATAGAATTTTTTAATAATGGTTAAAATAAAATTATGGGATAGATATTATATAAATATGATATTATTAATACAATTCTCTTTATGGATGTAGAATATAAAATTATCATTATTACCATTTCATATAATAAAAATTTGTTAATGTCATTCGTTGATGTGTGGACTACCACATCCTCGAGGAGATGTGATTCCTTTTACTTAAAATAAAATTTATATATTTGTAAATATTATTAAATGAAATGGTTTTTATTATATAATTATCATTATATAATTTAATAATATTAGTTTCCTTCTTTCTGTAATGATCAAAGATAAAATGGAATGTTACTCATGCAAATGTATGGAGTACCATCTACATGATTGTAAAGGTGGTTCATTTATCATAAACTTATATCATAAATTTTTTTAAAATTATAATTTATTTATAAATATGATAATTATTTTGGATATGTATATATAAGGGCCTCTTTCATCACTTACAACATTCCAAAGTCAATTTTAACAAACAAACCAAATTTGTTTGAAACACAAAACCTGGACGTAATTATTTATAATCTTTTATACAACATTGAAATAATTAATTTAAAACTAATAATAAAAATGAAAACTATTCAGTGTAAGGTAAACAATTATCAAATCATTATTTTCTAGTAAGACATAAACACACAAGGAATTTCAGACTCAATGAAATAGATTTTTACCTAATTTTTTCTTGTGGTTGAAATATTTAATATTCAAAACATACTTTTTCTATATGGTGTATCATGTTCCCCATATTATATATTGTATCATTAATTTTTTTTATTTTTTTTTTAATTTTTCATTAGATTATATTTATTTTTCGGGTTTCAGATTTTAATGTTACTGAAGTGTTATGGGATTCTTGTCTCATTATTTCTTCAAAGAGGAACATACCATTTTAAACACTAATTTATTTTTTGTTGTCTATTTTTTATACCATAATCATTTAATATCATGATTGACTAATATATAATTTTATTCTATGTTTAATGTGGAATTATCTTATCTAATCATTTTGAATTAAAATTACAAGTTATCACTGGAATATCACATTCTATTTTGATTAATAACATTCTTTAAAATATTCTCTTTTTTATCAATTTTTTCTGAAATTATTTTTCTCAAATATATATTCATTCTCATAAAATCATATTATTATTGACTAAAAAATATATATTTTTTTCATATGGTGTTCATCTTGATAGTTATTTGTGTAATTGGGGGAATATTGATATCTCACTATAAGATATTACATATGTATTTTTGTATTTGTTAATTAAATACATTATTCAATATATGAGGAATGAATTGAATTTTTTATTTGACATGAAAGTTACGCAAGAGCCCATCAATGATTTATTAGGTTTCATGAGACAAACAATAGATTTTTTTTGGACTAGGAATGACCCATATAATTGATTATCATCATAAAGTAATAATAATATTACATTCCATTAATTATTATATAATAGTTTTAGATTATTGAAATGAATCCCAGATAGTATTGGAGTCATGGAAACAGGACATGACTATATGTTATAGATGTCCGTATATATGAATTCAATCATTATGAATTAAGTTGTTATTATTTCATGTGATTATTCTATTAGTTATAATATCCATGGTTATGTTTAATTGTCATATTACTGTTAATATGGAATTTGATTCTATTATATATCATCCCATATTGATTATTCTTTATCAAGTTTTATAAATTGAATGGTTGTCCAGTTTATTACCCTTTTCCATAATCAGTATTCTTATTTAATCATGATTACATCCTCTATACAGACACATAGTAATCATTTGAGCTCACCCATATTATATTTATTTTTTTAAATATATAATGGGGTTCATGTAATAAATAAGGTTCTCTAAAAGTAATGAACAGATCAATAATTAACCATAATATTCATTTTAATAATGACAATTACCTAGAATAATGCGTCGATGTTTGGATTTTGGGGTTGGGGCATTAGAGTATGTATCAAAGGATGTTTAGTAAAAAACTTCAATGATATATTTATATGATATATATTAGGTATCATTATAAGGGATTAGGTAAATATGGATAACCCATTTGTATGTTTTTGATGATCGAGGCAATTAGATGAGACTTAGAGGAAGTTTGGAGTATTTTGAGTGTTGGGAACTATACGCAACTACAATCTCGACATGAACATGATATTTACATAGTGTAATATTAAAGGGTTTTAAAAATAAAAAATGGGGGAGGTGACGATTTTTTTAGGGAAACCCAACCCTGAGGTATTACACAATGTGAAATAGGATTACACGACTTGTAATCAAGTAATGTTGTGTGTTTTAAAAAATATCATCTACATAGATTGTCAGACACTCTTGCTTCAGAAACCCTTTCTCTAAATTCTTGGTTACCTAGTGACCCTCTCTTCAATGTTTTAGAGATCCCTTCATTGATAATGGATCTCGGGCTTTAGTCTTCTATCTATAGCGATCCATCATTGATTAAAGGTATGTTATACCACTATTCTATTCATTTCATTGATCCTTTACTCCCATTTCTCTTTTCAATCTGATGAAACATTATCTCCATGTTCATGATGAATTTTTCTTAGTTTTTGGTTTGTGTGGTTGTGACATAGAATCCTCATGTGGATTCACTTTTTGTGGGAGAGGTGATCAGGGTCGATTTTGATGATCTATACCCCTGAAAAGAACATCACAGAACATTTGAGTTTGGGTATTTGTGGCTTCTCTATTTATTATTGTGAATCATAAAGTTGGTATGATTTATCAGCTTGGATCATAGTGGATTGACCTAATTACATACTTGAGCCAGATTCATGAATTACTGTTGATCGCATACAAATGTTGTAGCCTATTCTATGATGACCGTTTGACTCTTGATTTTCAAGATAATTTGATATCAATTAAATGAATGGATTATCATATTTTTCTTAATGTAAATTGGTAATGAAAGAAAATTGTAGCTAATTGATAAGTTAGTTGGCTAATTAGTTAAAGTAAATTGATTAATAAATCTAGTTTTTTTTGTTATAATTTTGTGTAAATAATATTGATGCAGCTATGAATAGTTTATTGAATTTGTTAATGAACATAAATCATGCTATATGTTGTTGATATAATAACCATTATATGGTTAAATTAATTCTTTAATTAATTTGTAATATCATGTGAATTGTTGTTCTTTTGGTAGCCCTTTATTGGAATTTTTGAATAATGAATCTCGTAATTCAAAATAAAATAAAAACTAGTTGTGTGATTAGGATAATTATTTTTAGGTTCATAGTACCTATATTTATTATAAATGAGAGGTTCCTTATTATTTACAACTTACATCATGTTTCTATGTATGTTTTGGATGCTTTTGATGTGATCTACATATGAAATTTGTGGAATGTTGTGCTTAAGGGATATGATGTGATGTGAGCCTAAGATGGTGGAGCGTAGAGGTCTGTTGTGGTATGTGGGAGATGAAATCGTGATTTTTTGGCAACAATTGAAACATAGGGTGGCGAGATACATTAGTTTATGAACGTTTTTTTGGAGAGGACATGATAAATGATGGAACAAGTTGATGCTTAGATTACTCATTGATATGAAAGTTGGGTGCTTGTTGAATCTATTGTTTAGTTATATTTATTACACTCCCTACTACTTTAGTCATATTTTTTTTACAAATATCCTTTAATGGGTGGAATATATGTGTGGGGAGTGCCTCCAACATTCAATGATCAAATTCATGTGGCTGGATTGGTCTATGATCCAAATATAGGTGAAAAAGAATCAAGAGAAAGTTCATCTACTCACTAAGTTGAGTTCTTTGTGTCTATTATCATACAATTTTTACCTAGAATACATAAATTATGGAGACCAGTATTGATTGTGAAATAAATTATTAAGTTTTTAACTCGTGGGGATGGATGTTGCAGTGATGTATTTATGAGGTTATTTTTATATGAAACCATGGACTCAGTTTAGTTATTTTTGGAGGGAATGGGTATTATTCATGATGATAATGAAATGAAATGGGGAAATTATAATGTTTATCTAATTATTAAAGAATTAATTAATGTAAAGTAAAACTAATACGAATAGATAATTTAACTTCATGTATCACTTTAAATGTATAGGTTATTATTGGATATCTAGTCTTAGCAGTGGTAATAAAGAGTCTGAGATATGTTAGATGCAATGGATTCTATGACTAGGGTCTCCCATAGTGTAGTTTCAATCAATATTATATTGTTTAATTTTTGAGTTCATATATGCTAAAAAACCCTATTGGTTGGGGAAACTAACACATTGGGGATTCTGAGCCCTGGGGGTGTTTTTCTAAACATGATGGTGGGTGGAAGAAGGTTATCTACCCAATTTGGAAGCACGCTTTTATCATGGTAGTTATGTGTGCTTGTATTGAAAAAATTTAGTTTCCCCCAAATATGTGTGTAGATGGATTTAATGTAATATGGATATCACAAACCAATATTCTGGATAATGATTCCTAATAACTACTATAGGTATAACATGTATACGTTTTGATAGAATGAGGATCCAAACTTGATGTATGTGATGTGATGGCTTGATGTATAATACTTGACATATGATACATGATTTTTTATATTTTTTGGATCATATAAATGACCTTTTCACATTTGTTATGTGTTTGTGGTGGTGTGATGCATGAGGTACATTCTGAAATATGAGGTGCGTGTTGTTTTTCTTCACTTTGTTGTTTGTAGGATATCCTTTTAGAAAGATATGTTCAGGCTATCCACCAATGGGGAAGAATGACAAACCAGTGAGGAAGTAGTAGCATCATACACATGAAATTCATAAATATATAATGTTTTATTGTATGTGATACTTTGTGGGAGTAGCCATGGTGTGGCTGAAAACATAGTAACCATGTTTAGGTGACGAGTAAGTTCCACATGTTCTTTACTATGTTTCAGTATGAATTCCATACCCTTTTATGTGAGGTTTTAGGGAGGATCTTACTAAGTATACTATTATACACAACCTATGTATATATAAACCTTTTTTCAGTCTATAAGGATGAGTTTGGTGTTCATGCTGGTTGCTACATGCTTATGGGTTACATTAGATGTTTTGGCATTGTGGTTGCTTCTATAATTAGTTTCTTTTTGTACCTATTGATTTCCATTCATTTTTTGTGTTTCCATCATGAAATTGCATTTTCTTAGTTAATTTTATTTTATAATGTAGTATGGGAAGGTGTTTGTTGGTTTTAATCATAGAACTCTCTTCCGTATGTGTTTCTCTCAGAGATAAATTCCCCACATCTTTATGTTAAATAAACCCTTAATACTACTCATCAACACGTGGCCTACTTGAGGCAGATCTCAATAGTCACTATCTATCTTCTCACATTATCGGCCCATGATGAGTACACATTTTTGGGAGGGTACATAAATGATTGGTATCAAAGAGATTTTGTGGGATACGATGTTGTTGGAGTTAGAAACATGTGAGGTTTCATGGGCTGGTATGGAAATAGTGTTAGAAATGTTTATTAGGAGCTATAAAAATGGGATATCAGCTAAGACATGAGTATTATTGGACCTATGTGATCAGATTCATAGAATATGAAGCTTATTGTGTCTATAAATGAGGAGATATTGGTTACATGGTAGATACCTAAGGAAGGATCATGCATAATTATTCTTTGTTCATGTGTTTCAATGGGTACATATTGGGAATTTTTATCCTAAAATTAATAAAATAATATAATTAATTAATTTTATAGTTTTCCATATCGTAGGTTTTTAAGTTTTGACTTTTTTTTATTTCGTAGTTCTGGCTCCATTTCTATTTTGTTATCATTTTCACTGAGAGGATGTTTAGCAGGTCGCATCGGCCGATCACCATATATTATAGTTTGATGAGGATGACACATGTAGGAGGACACTGTGAGAGTCTCAATGCCAAACTCTATAGTGGTATGAGTGCTCAATTTTATATCTATTCATAGAATAATGGTTTAAGGATGAAGAGATAGCATTCAGTTTGATCAGTTCTTAAATGTAGAACTAAGATTTGTTGTCTTTGAAGATGTTGTGTGGAGATGCGAGATAATTGTGGTTCTTGTTTTAAGGGTATCATGGAGAGTTGGTAGTATTTGGGGAGTAGTTCTGAGACTAGTTTAGAGCCAATTATCTGCATTAAACTATGAAGGCTACCAGTCAATAGTAGTTAATGACCCCTCGAAAGGGGGAGCAACAGAGTGCTATAGTTTGGAATCCATTTTATGGAACTTTTTTATATGATATAGAATTTTTTCACAATGAGGAGGCTATGGAGAGGAAATTGGATGTGTCTTTACAACCACAGATCTATCACAAGGTCACCCTATTTATATTGAATACCTCAAGGTTTTTGAGAGGAGAGGTAATTGAATGAATAAAATAAAACACTATAATTTTAATAGAGGGGAGTCGAAAGATTCATCACAAAGTAGATCTATGGTCTGAGGTTTGTTTTTTATTCGTCATAAGAGCTTACGATCATCCTGGAATATGTCCTATCCCTCAAGGTATCATTTATTTGGGGTTGGTGGATCACATACCTATTCTAAGGGATCAAATCGGTTTTTTTCTTATCGAGGCTGAGGTCTTTAGTGGTGACAGTGATTGAAGTTTCTTATGATATAGTGGGAACTAGCTGTTACGCATAATTTTCCTCTATTGAGGAAATTATATCCAAGGAAATAGTATTAGGTTACAATAGTTTTGGAATAATATTGAGTAAATGGAATAGTTATAGGACAACCCCATGATTCTCCCCACCGATAGAGAGTGGATTACGGTCTTGGAGGTGGTCTTAAAACTACTCATAGTGTCCATAGAGCGTATTGTGGTTAACATCAGGATTTACCATTTCCAGTGCTTGGCCATCTAGATGTTGTTCAAGCCACTCTTTTTTTATACTTTAATTCATGCCTTGTGTGATTAAGAGGAGACACATTCATTCATATCACCAAGCTTTATCAATGATTTGTGAAATGAGTAAGAGAGAAATCTAGTGCCTTTATCATTGACTACAACTGTTGGAGGTCGAGTTGACTTATTTGATGTTTGTAGAAATTTTTTTCCACATATTGGGACGCACATATCTCCGGAATACTTCATATGTTGATTGATACAGTTTTATGATGTGATCCTCATTCTAGATTTTGGATATTCGGTGTAGGCTATCAAGGATTCTTTTAGAGGAATGTTGTGTACTTAAAGGATGATGGAGTTCCAATAGAGTTTTTTTTGGAGATTTAGACCCTTCAAATATGTCAAATGTGTGTTCATAATTTTTCAACCATGATGTATGAGATGATTATAAGTACATGAAATGTTCAAATTTTGGCATTACCTAGACTCATACAAGAATAACCTGATGTCATTATAGAATATTCTATAGTCTTACCCCAACAATGAGAGTTCAATAGTATGATTGAGCTAGATCCCGGCATGTCTCCTACCTCGATATCTCTATATAAGAAGGTTCCTTCTATATTGTTAAATCTGTGTATAAAAATAGATGTTCTGTTTCAGTGCAATTTTACTTGGTTCAGTGTGTAAACAAGGGGTATAACCATTTTTTGGTAAAGAATAGTGACTTTAATGTGTGGTTTTGTATTTATTGTCATCACATGAACCAAATGATAGTGAATAACATCATTCGCCTTCAGTGGATTGATGAATTATTCAATAAACTGAATGATGCAAGTTAGTTCTTACTGATTTATTTCCAATCAGGATATCATCAAATGTTGGTGGATGATGAGGGTATTTCAAAGAATGCATTCTGTTTTATTCATGGGAATTAAGATTTTTATATGATGTAATTTTTTGTGATGAATTATCCATTTATTGGTGGGGGTGAATTAGAATTGGGATAGAAAATTTCTTGGACATGTTAATTGTGTTTTTCATTAACGTCATCCTTGTGTACTAAGCATTTGAAGAATAGCATGCAGAGAATTTGCATTCTGTTTTGGGAGTTTATTTCTATTAGAAGATGTCTGGAATGTTTTTGAAGTGTAAGTTTTGGTTTGAAGAATTATATTTCTTGGGGAATGGTGTTTACCAGTAAGGTGTAGCTATAGATATAATGAAGATATAATTAGATGGGTAATATTTATCCCCAGGACAGTGGTATATGTTAAATGTTTCCTTTGTATTAAATTCTATTATAGGTTGTTCATTTCTGATTTATCCTAGGATATGACTCCTCTGAGAGTGTTGTCTTTAAATGATGTGACATTCTTGTGGAATGATCATTTTTTGCAACTTTTGAGTATCAAAATTAGAAGTTGGTCAGTTCTTCATTTTATTGTCTACGAATAGAAGGAGTTCAATTCGATGTTTTTGTAATGATTCAAGTCTTGGTGTGGGGTTTGTTTTTATATATATAATATTGGGAATTTTTATGGGTATTTTTATTTATGTACCCATGATCATATCTATTCCACCCCAAATCTAGAGTTCGAAGTAGTGGTGTCTCCCCTGATGTTATAGAGACATTACCTCATCGGTGAATACTTTATGGTCTTCACCAATCATAATATCCAAAGGAATGTTTTCTCCCATTGGGACATGAACATACATCAACATCAGTAGATAGAGTTTTTTATGATAATGACATTGATCTTTCATATACAACTAGAAAGCTAAATATTCAATCCAATGCACTATGTAAATAGTATTGTAGTGATATAATGCGTTAAACAATTTATTCCTAGAGGGTGATGGAAGAACATTCAGCATTGCAAATAAATATAAGAAAATTCATGGGCATAGATTTCCTTTTTCAAAGTATGGTTCATTAATATCTAGTACATAAGGTGGAAGAGTCCCAATTTGGGATCATGAGTTGGAGGTCTGGTGGGACAAAGTAGTTAATGATGAGGTACCTGATGATTTGTCTAATTATGAATAACACCATGTGTGGTTTTAGGGACAGGTTTTTATTCCTTTAGTTTTAGACAAGATAGTTCTTTGAGATTTAAATAGTTCACATTTTTTAGTAAATTAAGGTGTACAAAAGGTTTACAAAGCATCCATATGACATTTTTGGTGGCATCGGTTAAATCATGCAGTTGTCGAGTTTCGATCATGATGGTTGGTCTTCTATAAGGTGAAGGCAGAGCACCGTGTTCCAGGTTGTTTTCTCCATATGTGAGTTGATTTTCAATGGAAGTGGAAGAAAATCCTGATGGACTTTGATACCATTTTATCTCATGTGTATGAAGGATATGAATCTATATGGGTAGTAGTAGATTGTTTGCTGAAATCAACTTTCTTTATAGTGATTAAGGTATCGATTTCCAGGGCGGTATGGCTTAGGAAGTGTCTGAAGAATGTAGTGAGGCTGTATAGAGTCTCGAGGATGACCATATCATATCGAGACCCCCATTTTACCATTAGAGTTTTGTGAGGTATCCATCCTAATTTTGGAATCATTCATTGCCTTAATACTTATTATCATCCAAAGATAGATATTCCTACAGTGAAGACCATCCAGAAACATGAATATTTGTTGTTATCTTATGTTAAAGAATTTTTAGGTTTGTGGATGAGTCCATGCCCTTGATAAATTCACATACAATAATAGGGTTCACCGCACCATTTGTATGTCACTGTTTGAAGCCTTATGTTTTGATCCTATTTATTTTCATTTGTAATGTTCTAGGATAGGAGAGTGCATAAATTTCTGTCCGAAACTAGTATAAAATATGACATATATGGTCCAAATGATTTTGAGGAGGATGAATGCAGTACTATATCATTATAAATCACATACATATCAAAGGATAAGTCCTCCATATTTTGACATTGGAAATCTTGTTTTCCTCATGGTGTCCCCATTCCATGGGAAATTAACGTTTTTTCATGGGAGTAAGATTTCTCGTGGGTTTTCTGGGTCTGTTGATCTATTGGATTTTTTTGGAGAAATGACATTTAATTTTTCACATTCCCCAGAGATTATCCAGATACATGATGTTTTCTATATGGCACAACATTTTCATTATTTTTATAAAGATTCTCCCATCGTCGATTAGGGTGAGATTGATGTTGAAAATGAATAAACATTTGAGGACTGGCCTATAGAGATGTAGGACCATAGAGAGAATCATTTCATGAGTTTTCTATCCCCATGGTCTGTCTCTTATGGAGGCATAGTGTGAAGGAGGATAGAACATGGGAACATGAGTCAAAAATACATGCTTAGAACCCTTAGATGTTTTCTGTTTAGATTATCCCTTGTGTCATTGTTCATTTTATGGATGTATATTTTTTCTGTTTATGAGATGTCTTTCACATTTTTATATTTTTTGGATTTCCCTATTTTTAGGTGTATCTCTCCCAAGAGTCTGTTTGGGATTTGAGTGTGGTTGTTTTTTAGTTTTCTCTTGTACTTATTGTAAGTTGTTTAACTTTTGTGGTGGATAAGTCTTTGAGACTTATCTATTGGGGATGATTTTATGATGACCCATTTCTGTTTCATCTATAGTGCTATTTTTTATTATCATGTATTATACATTTATTATAGGAATCTAATGTGAGGCCATAGATCTTCATCGATCAACTCATTTAATATTTTCAATGACTGAGGTATTCAGAGGAGGCTGAGAGGATGTTTGGAAGAGTTCAGTTTCATGGATCTTGAGGTAGATGTATTTCGAAACATTAATGTGGTATTCACGTCGTGCAGTATATCAGGGTTTGAAAAATAAATTAATTGAAGAGGTGATAGTTTTTTTGGTGGATACTGACCCTTAGGTATTAAATGATTTGAAAGGGGATTACATGATATTTAATCCCATAATGTTATATGTTTTAAAACATTTCATCCACTCGGGTTTTCAAACCCTACAGCTAATACCTATCACTCCACTAATGGTGACTGATGAACCTGTATTCAACTTTTTGGAGATACCTTCGGACTGAATCGGTCTATGACTTCCATCATCATTATGTAGTGAACCATGTTTGATCCAAAGTATGATATACCATAGTTGTTATAGTTTTATCGATCATTTTCTTCTATTTTATCTATTAAATGTGGTGTTACTTGATCTCTATGTTCCTAGTAGAGTTTACTTTGGTTGTTTTTTGGTGTGGTTGTGATATGGCGTCCTTAGGTTAATTAAATTGTTACCGGAGTGGTGATCATGATCTATTACGATGAGCCATTCTTGTGCGAAGAACGTCATAAAAAATTTTAGCCAGAGGATTCATTGAATATCTATTAATTTAGGTGAAATTTTTGAGTTAGAAATATTTATCCCTTTTGATCAAAATAAAATTGATAATATTAAATACTTGAAATGGAATAAATATTGTTGTATTGACGGAATATAAATGTTTTTTATTTATACCATGATAATTGTTTTCCAATTGATTTTCTTGATAGTATGTTATCTATTACTTGCATGGTTTAGAATGTTGTTCTTCAAGGAAATTTGAAATAAACTTAAATCTATAATTAATTGAAAAAGTAATAGACTAATTGGATAAAGAGGAATGTTTATTAAATAAATTATCATTTGTTTTAATTTGATGTTAATAAAATTAATGCATATGTGCATGTTTAATTATCATCTTTAATGAACATAAATAATGTTGGTATTTGTTGATAAAATAACTAATGTTATGATAAATTAATTATTTAATTAATTTGTGATGGATTGTGATAACATGTTCATAAGTTTTCATATTATTGGAAACTGTGAGTAATGGTTCAATTAATTAATGATTCAATATGAACATGGATTATATTAAGGATAATTCCTTTCTAGGCCCTGAGTTTACCACATTCTTATAAAGGCCAAGTGCCCTATTTTTGGGTTCAAGAACATGTTGCTTTGTTTATTTTCTACTTCTCGTGATATTATCTATATTGGAGACTTATTATATATGGATATGAGAGGCCCACATGTGACTAGAGCATAGGATGGAAAAGCCTAAAAGGATATTTTGGTATGTGGGGTAGGTATGACTAGTTGTTGTGGAATCCATTAATGGTAGAGTGGAGGGAAGAATTTTTGTATGCACATTGTGTTAGGGAGGAAACCATAGATGATGGAATAGGTTGAAATTGGGATTAATAATTCCTATGAATGGTGGGTTCTTTTTTATTTTATTTTTTAGTATTCTTTTCTTTCCCCACATATTAATTCAGCAAGTTTTTCTTACTCTTTTTTCAATGGAGGAGAAGATGGATAGGGTATTCCATATGATTTATATGCTTTTCTTCTCTGGGATGGATGTATTTTTTCTACTAATATAACTATAAAAGACTCGACAATTTTCTTATCTCCTCACTATGTTGAGACCCTTGTGCTTGGTAGCATAGTATGATTTCATTAAATACATAGAAATATCGAATGCAGTATTGATTGTTGACTAAATAAATAAATGTTTAACCCATGGAGTTAGATTTCACTTGTATGCGAATTTGATGTCATTATTATATGAAACCATGGTCTTAGTTTTGTTATGCCTATAGGGAATGAATCATTTTCATACAGAATATAAAATTAAATATTGAAATAATAATGATTAATTGATGGATAAATAATCAATTAATGTAATATGATAGTGAAAAATACAAATAATTTAAGTATATGTATATCTTTAAATGGATTATCACTTATATGATATCTAGTCCTATTAGTGACATCCATGATTTTGAGAGACATTAGAATCAGATGATTCCAAGACTAAGGTATGCACATAGAGTAATTATGAGCTATATTATATCATGTTCGTTTTTTTACTACACATAACTCCACCCTATCGAATAGGGAAACAGAAACCCTTGCGATTTTGAGCCATATGGGGTATTTTAACAAATATCATGTTGGGAGGATGGATGGAAAAATAAAACCACTGATCCCACTCTCTTCTCCTATTAGATACATGTGATAGTATACAAGACAGTAAGTTTTTACTATATAAATGTGTATAGGGATGTCATGGATTGTTGTTATTTTACACACATATATTCTTGATATAATTTTCTAAGAATTACTATATGAATAACATGTATAGGTTCTGATTTCCTATTGATCCTTACATGATGTTTGACATGGGATTGCTAGAGGTATAATAACTAAAATCTGATACATGTTATGTGATATGTTGTGAATCATCGAAACTATATTGTCTCGTTCATTATATAAACATGGTGGTGTGATGCATGAGGTTCATGTTGACACATGAGTTGTGTTTTGTTTTGCTTCGCCCAAGAGTCTGTGAGATAGCCTTTTTGGAGAGAGATACTCAGGTTGTCCAATGATGAGGCATAGTGGAAAACCAGTTGGGAAGTAGTAGAGGGGCGCCCATGATATTTATTATTAGAAAATTTCTCATTGTAATAGATACTTTTTGGTAATAACCATAGTGAGGTCAAGAAATTTTTATATCTATTTATGTGATGAGTTGGTTTCACATTTTGTTCACTATTCTTTTTTATGATTTCATTACTTTTACACAAGTGGATCGAGGGAGTATCCTACAGAGTATATTATTATACTCCCACTATGTATATATGAAATATTTTTAGCATAGTTGGAGAAGGTTGGATATCACCATTTTTACTACTAGCATGTCGGTTGTATGATAGGCTGGGCTACGTGGGTGTTATTGTCTTTACTATCGTTTGGTACTTCCAATGTTTTCCTTTAGTTTTAGGGTTTCTTAAATGAAACTATATTTGAGGACTTGGGATTCATTAATATTGAAGTCTGAGAACGGGTTAGTTGGTATCAATATTATATTATTCCCATATGTATTTTTCTTAAAGGGAAATTCCATTCATCTGCATGTTAATTATACCCTCTGTTGTAGTCCCCAACCTGGACCTACTAAATGTAAGAAATGGGGATCACTACATATCTTCTCCAACATATGGCCCATTTAGGGTAAACATTGTGGGTAGGGGACACGAAAAACATAACCATATGAAAATATTTGAAGATATGTATAGAAGAACATCCTATAGAAACCCATGTTTATGATATTATGTGTAGATAAACATAAATTTTTCATTGTATGTTTATTATTTTTTTTTGGTTTTAGGATTATACATAATGTTTCATAATGATATTATTTAACATGGTGTATATATATATTTAGAAATTCTGACTGGTATAAGTAATGTGAGCCTCAACAATGAAAATGATTTGATAAGTAATGATGTTCATTTAATTAGTTTTCATAAAACAATTTTTTAAGGAAAAATTTATTCCTGAAAATTTCATCATATTAGGAAAAAGTATCATGCGATAATAAAAGTAGAATAATTTATATCAGTATAATGGATAAACATGGAAGAATGAAAAAAATAGCATATCAGGTAAAAATATTGACAAAGGGATGATGGGAAATAAGTAGTTTCTCACATGTGATAATTATAGAAATATTCATCTAGAAACTAAAATAAAATTAATGGGTGTTTTATACATGTGTGGAAGGAAATAATATCATTTTAAAGATTGAAATGACAAGAAAAAGGATCATATTTTGAAATTATTTATGTACATGGAGATAAGACACTATACAATTCATTGACACATATGTCAATGAAAAATACCCCAAAAGTGGTTAATGGATCATGGGATATATTTTCTATTACCACATACATCGAAGAATGACTTCTGTGGTTCTGTTTGGATTTAATAATTACATGATTTTTGAATATTATCCATGATATACTTTTTTTAGATGTTTTAAATGTATGAGTATTTTACTGTAGTATTTTTCATTAATTATTTGATACAATATGTTTAATGTTACCTAGAAAGGTAAATATTTTTTTAAAATCAAATGGATGAGGGTAAATTAGGTTCTAATATGATACTAATTGTGAATAAATGATTTTTGGATGCATATTGGATTGATATAGATAATGTATATTGGATATTACAAACCACCTTATAAATGATTAATTATTTACTAATTACATGGTTTATGATATCATTGATATGGTTTAAAGGACTTTTACATTTAAGTAATATATCATATAACATATTTGGTAATTAAGTAGTTATTATGAATTCATGTTTTCAATAATGTTTTATGGTATTAAATTATATTACCATGTTAAAAAAAATACATAATGAAGGTATTCACATGCTTAGAATGCCATGATTTAGATCTCCATCATGTCGATTAAAGAATAATGATAAATTCGTTTTGAAAAATTCAATCACCATCTTTATAAAAGTGTTTGATATTAATCATTTAGAAAATTTGAAAATTTATGAAATTATTTATGTTGATCATTTAATTAGGTTTAGAGACCAATGAATAACTATATGAGGCATATTTTTCTATTAATTTTTGTAGAAATAGTTCAAGGTGTAATAAATGAAAATTATTATGTTTTTAGCAACATTTATTTATTTATATTCATAGGCTATGAATAAATTTCTTAAATCTTTTAGAAGGGACATGAAACAATTTTTTTTTCTATTACCATCATTTTTTGTTGATATCGATGAACCTTTTCATAACATGGTGACCTTGTGTTCCTTATATTTCACATAAACATTTCATATATACCTCTCTATCAGATCATGATAGTAATATTTTCGTCAATACCCTTGGTTTCACAATTATTATCCTATTAGAATGAATAATTTAGTGGTGAGATTTTCATTTTGATTTCCCTATTATTATTATGATGTGTCACTAACCCTATTTACAATTCTGGTTTTTCAATAATGGTATTTTCAAATATCAAACCATCATTTAGCATTAAAATTATTAAACTACGAGGCATC
The DNA here is from genome assembly GCA_963277665.1 of Viscum album. NCBI lineage: Eukaryota > Viridiplantae > Streptophyta > Magnoliopsida > Santalales > Viscaceae > Viscum > Viscum album. The sequence goes on along the minus strand of OY728157.1, from coordinate 1,748,976,670 downwards.
AATTAAATTAATGTGTGTTGAATTTGACACACAATGGCATTAATGTAACTGCATTTTAAAATAAATTTTACTTTTTCTACATTTATTTATATCTAAAACCATGTTTTGTATAAGCTACACACAACAATAAGTTAACAAGCATTAAATGCAAGACAAAGATGTAGTATTTTTAATAGAGAAACTATTTTAAAACTAATTTTTTAAATGTATAATTTTTATTTTTCAAAATAATGTTCATTATTTAATTCAGATTGTAAAAATTAGTCAACGGATTTTTTTGTGTATTTTTTGAGATGTTTCATTTTTTGATGAATAGTGAAAATAGATCATTTTTTTAAAAACAATATATTAATTTAAATAGTTAATAATGAAATATTAAATATTAAATTTAGTTTTAAATAAATATATATAAATTATATATATATTAATCAAATTTAGTTCATTTTAATTTTTTTATATGGTATTTATTTAAAAAAACATATTATCTTTTGATCATTTTCACATTAAAAACACCTTTCTCAACACATTTATCATATTATAATTAAATTTCATTTCATAGATTATATGAATTGAATTTGGAATACAGGAAATAAATTCTCATAATAAGTATGATATTTAAATTCTAATATGATCAACATTGTTTGTGAACAATTTTTTTTGAATATAATTAAATTTAATTAAAAGAATTAATGTAAAATCAAGAATAACAACAAAATAAACATTACTCTAAAGGTAAAATTGATATAGAAACTTTTCCAAAATCCACGTTTTGATATTTTTTTGACGATATCCCCTTAAAGATAAAATTTATGTTATATCGGAATACTATTCCATAAAACAGGACTATATAATATGTTGCATATGTCAAAAAAATAACTCTCTTTACTTTAAACATGTATAACGTATAAGAGTATGATATAATCTACAAAATTCTGGTTGGAAAATTTATTTTGAAGGATAAATTTACTTTCTGTCATTATTATTAAATTATAATTTTTATATATTTTATAATTACATTAAATTATTAACAAACTCTAACACATCGATTATTAGGTTAACAATCACCTCAAATAAATGATGCTAAAACCATTAAGAAGAATGTAAATGTAATTAAATATTTTGTCGAAGTTTATTCTATATGAATATATCAGGTTACAAATGCTTTAAATTATTATATTTTAATAACATCATTGTTTTTATATTTTTAAATATAATTTATTTTAATAATGCCAATAACAACATTAATGTTGTCTAATAATAAATGATATTTTAATAAATGGTTTAAATTAATAAAAACCTACCTTATTCCATGTTATTTATATATGTTAGTTAGTATAATTTTATGTTATATTAATGAGGATGTTTTTCTTTTTTAGTTAACATAATTTTCCATTGATTATGAAAAAATTGTTAGAATAGTACGAGTTAGAGTAGTGTTTTCGCGTGTTACATTTGATTATTTAAAAATTAATATCCAACACACATGGGATGTCAATTTATTAAATTTAATATAATATTTAGAATCTAGTAGGTCTTTATATTATAATATTTCACTTTTTAATTTATTCTTAATGTATAAATTACATAGGATATAAAACTAGTAACATTAATAAACCCCAAAATGATAAAATTTGTGGAACATAGAAGTTAAGAATAAAATTTATAAAAAACACAAATATATTTGTCTGGTGTATGATTTTACCAGCCATTATTTCTATTACTCCATTAGTTTTACATTTTGGAGTCATGTGAGGTAAGTGAGACATCCCAATAGTGTATACCTTTTGATATTTACATGAATTTTACTCCATATCCATTAAAAACATTCTCTCTTCGCCTTAATCACAAAATTCAAAAAAATATCATTCTAAAAACACATCCAAAAGGGTCTCAAAAAGCCCCTCACCACAATATATAATCCTCACACTTTTATTTATGTAATCTATGAAATAATATTTTTTATAATGACAAAGGAGTTACCCAAAAATAGGATGCATTCTCCCAGAACCACTTTTGTGTTAATTATTTTGAAAACAATAATTTTATTCTTATTACATGGGTATATAGTATAATATTCATCGTTAATATACTTTTATTTTATTATTTTAATGATTATACCTACAAATACCCACACTTCCATCAAATGGGTAACAAATTTGTAGTTTTTTGTGCCGAACTACCATCTTGTGGAACAATGTCGTTTCTTTTTTCATTTATCACCATTCATGGTTTTTCATTATGATGGACGCATTGACTCATTATGATATATATTATAGTTATTATGTATTTATTATTATTTTATTTCTATTTAGATCAAACCATTATGCATTATATTATCTATAAATATGATAAAATCAATTCTAGGTGTGTTGACTACCACATCCCCAAAGAAAGGTGTATTCACATGTTACTTGTAATATATTAAGGATGGTTTTAATTACAAATTTGTTTATAATTCATGTCTATATGATTTTAATGTAATAAAAAATTATATATAAATTTAATATATCATCTTCATGTTACCCATTTCACACACTAATAAATGTTGTAATGTCGATCGTGGACATGTGGACTACTACCTCCCCAACGCGATGTGATTCATATTACATAGATAGAAATCTATATATAAATATATATGATTAAAAAAAATTATTATTATTTAATTTTCATACTATAATTATAAAATGTTTCTTAGCTTCTTTTTGTAATGGTCATTGAAAAATGGTAATGATACTCAAGCATACGTAAAACCAATGTTCTTCATGGTTGTAATATTAGTTCATTTTTCATAACCATTTTTCATGAATGGTTTTAAAATTATAATTTATATATTAATATTATAATTATTTCATGATTATTGTTCTTTATATGTATATATAATTACTACTTTGACCATGTTCATCTTATATTTTTTTAACATATGAACCAAATTTGGGGAAAACACCAAACATTAACATAATTTTTTCTATATTTGTAAATAACATTTAGATAAGTAAATTTAAATTAATAAAAAACATGATGTTGATTATAAAGAAATTTAATATTTAAAATAATTTTATAATTATTGATTATGAAGTGACAAATAGTAATTCAAACCACATGAAAGATATTTCTATCTCATTATTTACGTTATTGATAAAAATTTCATATTCACCATTTACATATTTTGTGGGGTATATCAAATATCCCTTTTGAGATATCTTCTCATAAATTCATTTATATTCTTGGTATTTATTTTTTATTTTTTGGATATTATTTTTTTGGGTTTCCAATTCAAATGTTACCTCATTTGTGTTGTATTATTGTCTCACTATTTCTCCCATGAGACACACCATTTTCACCACTAATTAATCTTTTGTGAGGTATATTCGGCCCCTTGGTGGTTTAATACCACGGTTCAACATTAATTAATTATATTGACTCTTTCACTTTGTATTACCTCATTAAAGGGGATTTAATTGAAAATTAACTCGTGGTAAAAGGTATCTTCAAAATATCAATTTCTTTTGTGATTGTTAACTTCCTCATAAAAAAATATATTCTTTTTTTAAATTTGAATGATAAAGTATACTCATCTTAAATATAAATATTCTCATGCATTATATATAATTATTTCAAAAAACTTATACCATTTTTTTATATGATGATAACTTTGATAGTTATTTGTGTAATTGATGGAATATTGGTAAATTTGTATCTTTAATTCAATATAGATATACATATATATATATTGATTAATTAGTTTTTTTAATATATTATTAATGAATTGGATTTTATATGATACATATGTGGACCTCTATATCCCCTCAATGCATTGGAATGTCTCATTAGAGAAATGGGATATGTATTTGGCTAAGGCCTTACCCATTTATTAGATTCATGGTTGGAAGCATTGATATTATAAGATTATTTCTCGGGAGCCTTGATAAAATAAGTTTCCTTACACAAATCCTTGATGGTATGTTTTATATATCATTTATTAGGAATTCCATAATTATGAAATTAAGTTATTATTATGTCGTGTGATTATTTGTTTAGTTATAATATATAATTTTTAGTTTTATTATCAAATGGTTTAATAAATGGATTGTGTTTCAGTTATATATCAATCCATATTTATTATAACATATCAAGTTGTCCAACATTAATGTGTGTATAGTTTCAAATAACTCTCCATTCTTATTATTATTGTTTATTCATAAATACTTACAGTATATATACAATTACATAGAATTTTATCTCACCCTTATTATGCATCTTTTCCCTGTATTACAAAGAAAAATCCATTGAATGACATCAAATGATGTTGATCTATTACTTTAGTTATGAAATTTATTATATACACAAATTATAATTTGTTTCATGTATGTAATTTGGTTTTACAAAACTATTAACCTGATTGGTTATTCGGAATTTTAATCATCAAAATCATTCTAATGTAATAATATAATATACTAGATTTTGGATTCTTGGGACGTGGAATTACATTTGGTATTAAAGTAATTTTTGTAGCACCCATGAACATTATGTTATGAAATTTTAAATTAGGTAACATAAACCTCTAATATAATTAGAGAATTAGTATATATGAACATCACAATGAAAAGATTATTATGATTATGAGAGTATACACACAATCATTTTTCAATTAATGTATAGTATTTTTCTAATTTTGGACTATACATAAAGGTTTATAATGATATGATATATCCTAGTGTAGGTCATCATTTAGAATATTTGCATCTTAGAAGGAATGTAATCCTCTCCAGTGAACATGATCTTATGAGTTTGAATTATAATTTCATATATGTTCATAAGTTAATCTTTTGAAGGAAATGTTTCTTCCAAACATTATTATCAAATATGGACATAGAACCATTTTCATACAAAAAAATGTGTTCATTATGTATTATTGATTTATAGGTAAGAAATAAAATAAAAATAGAGTTGAAAAAAAACATTGAAAAATGGAATTAGGCAATGATTTATAATCCCACATGTACTAGTTGTGGAAATAATATCCCATAAACATTCTTGAAAACGAATATGTGTTTTTTACTAGTGTGTAATGAAATTTAATTATTGTTATTATTGCATGGATATGAAAAAAGATCCACGTGTATGATCTCTCAAATGTAAGAAGATATGAATGTACACAATTCAATGTCTCATATGTTGAAGAAATATACCTCTAAAGGGGATAATTGAGGGTGGTAAATATTATACTACTATCATAAATGAAGTGAAATGATTAATTTTATTATGTTTTGATTAAATAACCATGAAATTTTATTACTTATTCAAATAGATACTTGTTATTAGAATTATTAAATATATGAGGACTTTACTGCATTACTTTTTTGTTTATGGTTTGATGTCATGTGTTTAATGGTTCCACATAAATTGATTCCATAAAAATATGAACATTTTTTTGATAGAGCATGGTTGAGGGATGTATATTCATCAATATGATCATAATGGTTATGTAATTATGTTTGGATGAATATAATATTTATATGAATAAAGTAAATTAGATATTAAAGAATACCTTGTGTATTATTATTTATTTTTTTACAACATTGTTTATGATTTGTTTGATATATTTTATAACAATTTCAGATTTAAGGAATATCAAATAATATGATTTTTTCTAATATAGTAAGGAAATACAAATGTTTTCAATAAGGTTTTATGGTAATTAATTTTATTACTATATTTTACGATAATACATGATGATGAAATTTATATTTTTGGAATGTGTCAATTTAGTGTGTCTTTATGTTGATTAATGCAGAATAATAAGTTCATTTTGAAACATTTAGTGACCTTCAATTTAAAAGTGTAACATCATAATAATCATGACAATATGACAATTAATGAAATGGTTTTTATAAATATTTTAAAAAAAAATTTAATATTGAAATATTTGTATGTTAAGAAGCATTGTGACATTAAGAGATGTATAAATATTTCAAGGAATAATCAAAATAAAATATAATGATTATAGAATCCAATATTAATTTATATAATTAGAGCATGAAATAATATATAAAATTAATGAATATTGATTTGGTAATTTGGTTTCCAATTAATTTTATTTTTAATGATATCAAAAAATATTTTCAAAACACTTATTTAGCCATTGTTTTAATTAACTTTCTACTAAAAATGTCATATTTCACTCAACATAAGAAAATTATTGTTAGATATCACTTACATATCAAAGTTTTCACTAAAATTTTCATATAACATATAATAGTTATATATAGAACATAGTATTCATTTTCCCTCCTATTATAATGTTTTATTTTTATCCTTATTTAATTTGTGTGTTTATCAATTGTACTATTGTCAAATATCAAATCCTTGACTTTCCTCATCACGTTTAAATTCTGAAGACACAATTAAATTATTTGGGGAAGAATGCAAAACCATAGAAAATTACAATATTTTTATTTTAGTGTAAATTTTATTTCATTTAATGAATTATTTATAACGATAACCATGAAAATATTATGCTATAGAAAACACTAATATATCTTGTGTTACACATAATATTGTGTTTTTCCACTATTTAATAATGATTTTTTTTTTCAAATAAAATTTTTACAATTTTATAAATTGTAACTATCAATATAAAAATTGGTTTTTTATTATGAATTTGAAATTTCCATTATTGTTATTTTTTGGTATGATACTATGATATTTCATATTGTCTTTAGTAGTAAAATGTAGTATTCTATTTATAATATTTTTTATCATTTATCTAAATATTAATGATAAATTATATTTTAAATTTATTTTTAATGTCCCAATACATCAATTATAAATCTAATAATCTTATTTTGGTCGTTGTAATAATTTCCAAATTTAATTTAGAAAATAAAACATATTATCATTTGAATATTTCACCTTAAACCCCAGATTTTTCTCCATGTTTGCAGGATTAGAATTAAATTAAATTTAGCAACATATTTTAATGACAACATAAGAAATAGACTTACATTGTTTTAATCAGCTTGATATTTATTTTCATATTATATCACATTTATTTTGACCAAAAATATTAGTGAATGTTATTAAAATTAATTATAGTTAATAAGGTAAAATTAAACATAACAAGGGACTATACCTTAGGGTCAAGTTACAAAATGACCAATAAACTTTTCCAAAATCAATTGGTTACCAAATATATTACCATATCACATTTAGGATAAAATTCTATCTTTTACTAAAATATAATTCCATTAAAGTGAAATATATAATAAGATAATTAAGGAAAAATAAAATAAGGAAACTTATTCACTATTAACATTTATAATGATTTAAAGAATGGAAGAAGCTAAAAATAATCAGTAATCAACATTATTGTTAATAATAAATGATATTTTTTTAACATGATAATTTAACTATAAATTTTATAGATGATATAATTGTAACAAACATATAAAATATTAAGACATGGATTATTTAGTAAATAAATAAACAAAAATAATGGTGATCAAACATTAAAAGGAGAGTAAATTTATTGATTTTTTAAAATTCATTTTTCAGATTAACATATAATATTACATTTCTATGAAATTATTATATTTAAATTTCATTATTTTTTATATTTTTAAAGTTAAACATAAATTAATCATGTAAAAATTGACAGTAGTCATTATTACAATAAATTATACTTCGTTAAATGATTTAAAATTTATTAAAAATAATAAATTATTCCATGTTATTTGTAAGTGTTATTACATATAAAATATGGTATATTAATGTTCTAATTGATATTTTATAATTAACATATTTTCACATAGATAGTAAAAACGTGGTTAGCACGGTCTTGGCTTGAGCAAAGATTCGATGCATTACATGGGCGTGTTTTAAAATTAATTTCAAACCAAAAAAATATATATTTGTAAAATTAGGTATCATATTTAAAATCTATTTTGTATATATTTTATTATAAATCTCACTTTAATTTATTCTTAATGGTAAAATTACATAGGATATAAATCAATTTACATTAATAAAAACTAAAATGATATTATTTGGGAACCATAGAAGTTAGGGAATTAAAGTATAAAAAATCAACTTATATTTTTGTGGTGTATATATTAATCCACTAAATTACCCTTTTATAATTTTTTCCATTCTGGAGGAACAATAGTTAAAGGATACCTCTCAATAGTTTATACCTTTTTGTATATACAAGAATAACCCTCCACCTCCATTATTAAAATGCTATCAATATTTAAATTCCCCATGACAAACATGAGACATTCTATCATCCATAATCTATAAAAATAGACTAACAGCATTACTCCCATAAATATAGAATCCCCACATTGGTTAGAAATAATTTCATGTAAGACTATTTGGATAAACTAAAATGAATTACTCGAAATATAGACAACATTATTCTATTATCACGTTTGTTTTAATTATTTCTCAAACAATTAAATAATTATTATACCATGATCATATAAAATTATGAGGATCAATAAAATTATTATGTTTTTATGTATTTTGTTTCTATATACTCTTACTCATACTTCCATCAAATGGGTAAAAAAATTACCATTCATGTACGATACAATACTACCTTGCTAGATAATGTCATTAAATTTTCCATTACCACTATTCATGGTTAAGAATTATTATTGAAAAATGGTTTCTATATTATATATAATTTATGTTTAACCAATTTATTATTATTTAATTTTTTATTTCACATACCATTAGGTGTTACCATTTTTTTACATACGTGAACATCGTTTGTCGATTTGTGGACAAAGAACTCCTCAAAATGATGAGATACTTGTGAACATTACATATAATGTATTAATGATTGTTTTAATTAATTTTTTTACATAAATGAAATATATATGATATTGATAACATAAATAACATGAGGGAAATATATTATAACATTTTATTTATTACTCATTTTACACACCAAAAAAGGTGATAATGTCATTCACGAACGTGTGGACTATCCCTTCCCCAATGTGAAGTGATTTCTTATACATCACAAGAACTATATGATTTGTGGTATTTTAATAAATAAAATTTTATTTATTATATTATAATAATTATGGAATAATATTATGTTACTTAACTTCTTTCTAGAATGATCATTGAAAAATTGGAACTTTAGTCATGTGTATGTAGTACAAACAATCTGCAAGATTGTAATGTTAGATCATTTTTCATAACCAACATTAATAAATGTTTTTAAATTTATAATTTGGGTATAAAAAATATAATTTATTAAATATATTTTTTCTAGATATTATTATATTTTTAACAATTTGACAATATTCAACCTACACAAATCGTTCTTAACACATTAACTAAATTAGGGGAAAACCCGATGTAAAACTAATTGATTAAGTAGTTCATAAAATATCATCATATGTAAAGTAAATGTTATATTAAACATGAAAATATATCTTAATAATTTAAAAAGGTTACAAATTTTTATTATTCATGATGATAAATAACCATGTGACAAGTCGGATATAAAGAAAGGGATTTTAATCTCATATTTTTACATTTGTGACATAATTATTTTTTGTGGTGTATACACTACCCATTTTAATATATTATATATTTATTTTATTTATATTCTAGTTATTATAATGTTCAATTTGATGAATGTCATTTTTTATTTATGATTCTAATGTAACCACATGTGTAATGGATTCTTGTATCATTTTCTCTACAATAAATGAGACAACATTTTCACCACTTAATTATTTTTTATGGGGTATATTTTTAACCTGTGTAATTTAATATATATATTCACTCAAAATTAAGGGTATTAAATGTTTCACAGTGAATTATATCATCCAAGGGGCATGACTTGGAAATTAAAAATGGTTAAAAAATTTATTCACAATGTCAAATTCTTTTATGATTGATAAATTTCTCATAAGAAAATAAGATGCTTATGATATTTTTTATCTACCATAAATTTACCCCTATAATTGATATTTTAGTGAAATAGAAATTACTATTTTCTATTCTATATTCCATTTTTAAATATGGTTTTCATGGTGATAATTATTTTATTAATTAGAAGAATATTGATACATTAATATATTATATTAAATCAGATATTTGTTCTTATTATTTATACTGATTAATCCAAATATGAGAAATGAAGTATATTTCATATGTGAATTTTAGGACCCTCGATAGGTCATTCAGGAATCAAGAGGTTTCATGAGACATGTTACATATGGTTTTTTCAGAGGCCATTCCCAATTATTAGATTATCTGCATAAAACCTTGACAGTATTCAGTTTTTTTAAAGAATCCTTGATATTATGATATTCATGGAATGAAGCCTCCAATTTATGTTTTATATATCCATTATTATGAATTCAATTATTTTATATCCATCTTTTATCCTTCCATATAAATATTTGATTATTTTAAATATCCATTGTTTGGTTTTATTCTATGATTATTAATTAAATGAAATGTCTTTCAGTTATCCACCATTCCATATTTGTTATTCCATATACAGTTTTTTAAATAGAAATTGTGATCATTTTTATTCCTTTTTTATCCTGATTATTCTTATTGATGCATTATTACATACTCTATACATACCCTAACATATAATTGGTGTCACTCTAATTATATTTCCTTTCCCTGGGTTATAAAGAGGAATCCTTTGAATTAGTTTCTGGATGATAATATTTTTCTTATGTTATGAAATATTTTTTATTCCCAATATAAAATGGATTTCATGAATGTTATTTAATTTTCCAAATTCACTAAATAGATCAGTAAATCATCAACTGATTACTAATAATCATGAAAATTCCATAAGATAATCCACTGCATTGAGGACGTTGGGTTCAAGGAGTTGAAGAAATCATGACTTTCTACAAACAATTTTAATATATGAAAATTTCTATATTTAATTCAGATATATAATAATGTGTGATCATTTAATTTTTTATAATTATTATAAGAAAATAAAAAATTAATTAAAATAATTATAAGTTAATTATGAGTACTTATTATTGAAATTTTACAATCACTTAATTATTGTAAAATTTTATATTGGGTGATATATATAGAAATGATGTAAAATAGAATTATAAAATTTTATGTAATTTATATTCAGAAATAATATAATGGATTTGGAGACATAGGTTACTGTTTGACTAATGTTTATCCGATATGGGAATACAATAAAGGATAACAATGTCTTGAAGACAGATATATGAAGAGAATAGAATTTAGAATGTTACCACATTAAAATTATTTGATTCAAAATATTGATTAATTATTGGATAACAATAATGAATTTTTATATACATAACATGAAATATCTATTATTTCACATTATGCATCAAATACACTCATCTAATGTAAGATATCCACATAAATATTCTGTAGTATTGGACATTTAGTTATGTGGTTATTATAATATTATTTTTCCATAAGAAATATAAATTCTAATTGAGTTAATTATTTGATATATTATATAATTTATTACTAATATTACTCAAATTGTAAATTTATTAAAAATATGTTTGTTTATTATCGATTTTATAAATAATTCAATTATGAATTTTTGTTCAGATAGTGACATATGGTATTGAACACATGTGTCTGGTATGTTACCCTTTTTTCAGAATTTTATGTATATAATGTATATGTATGATGTCTGGGAGAGTTTAATGAACATTTAAATGATTTGGAGGATATTATAAAGGTGTTCAATTGGTGAAATGTTTGGGCCAATCATACAACAACTGTAGAAAATTGTGCATAGTGAGACATGAAAAAATAGAAGGCAAATGGGTATCACACAATATATAAAAATACTTCGACTACCTAGTATAAATTGGGTGCTTTGAAAAATGGTCTTGGATTATATTGAGGTAGTGGATTCATTGTAATTAGAGCACTGTTTGGAGAGTGTGGGAGAATACCACGTGAGTGTTTTAATTAATATAGTGTGTGACACATGGATAACACACAGTTTGACTAACTTTGAAACTAAATCATGAACTACGAGATACTAGATGGTAATAATGTATCTCTATGTGGAATTTTTTTTACTTACTCATTTTACTCATATGCTTCCCAAACTCAGGATTTATCATTTACAACGGTCAAAGAATGTATCCAATCGATACTAAGGTAATCTGAATCAATCCCATGGTTATTATAAGTCTATTCCTCATGGTATGGGGATGTTATTGTTGTTTTTCTTAAATCTATTTCACCATATCTCTCATTTTCTTATATATACACTCACTATGGGTTGATATAATTTTGTAGATTCCAAATATGATTTTATTTGGCATTCTCAATGATTGGGGAATATATATATGTTTTGTTCTAAAGATTCATCCCATCTTTTTGTTCATTTTTCATTTTCTCCCAAACTCTTAGGTTCTGTAGTGTCACTCTTGACTCATCTATTTATAACATGAAATCCATATTTAAAATTTATAACATTTTATGAAAATAGATGTGAATTTATGGGTAAAAGATTTTTGAAACCCCACATTAGTGATGCTTTATGTTTTTTTTGAATTTTTTCAATTGTTGTGTAAGTTTTTTTTTTAGATATTAATAATATAGTTTTTAGATCAATTGTTTGAATAGATTATTTAAAAATTAGTTTTTATAATTATTTCCAATAAAAATATTGTTTTACTAAAATGTTTTTTGAACATGGTTTTATCGTATAGGTTGGCATGGTTTTTTCATGTTTTGTGTGTGTTTATCTACATTAGTATTGATAAGTTCATGAAGCACACCCCTCAAAAGAATGGGATTGATATGAGTTAGAAGTATCCCGATCAATGTGGCTCATTCTATGGTGTTTTAATGAAAGGATCTGTCACTACTTGAAAGTATATGGTGGAGTATGTTTAATGCATGGTTGGTTGTTTGGATTTATAAAATGGTATAGTGATTTCCGAAATTTATCTTTTGAAATGATTTTCATGTGTGGTCTGGTTTCTGTTCATTGACAAAAAGCCTTTTTTTGAAAGTTTCATACCATGGATTATTTTCATATTTTGATATAAACGATTTTAGAATTGTATTTATATGTATTTCTATCATGTTCTATCTTAGTTCCATGATTTTCGAAGTCGTCGGAGAATACCAACATAGTTTTAGTACTCACCCCTACTTTGGTACATTAGTTTTTTTGAAGACATTTTATTTCGTGATATATTAAAAGGTAGAGTATGAAAAAACATTAGAACTAATTCATGATACAAGGGCTATTTGGTGGAGTTGGAATTTCAAGCATGGGGAGATTTGGAGTCATGTGGTTTTCTTTTAATTTTTAATAGCTTAAACTATGTTGTTTACATTGATGTTAGTTTTTCAATTGATGTTTTACTATTTGTTTTTTTATAGAAATAAAATGTTTCAGTTTCCATTAATTAAAATTAACCATGATTTGTTTTATATGGTATGGTTTTTTAGGTGGTTGTTTGTCCACAATGAGAAAATCATCCCCCAAATTTTAAATGAATCTGTAAGCATTTATTAAAATCCATTTTCAACATGGGGATGTCACTTATGGGTTTTTAACATATTGCTTCCCTCTCAATCCAATGTGAAGGGGTAGGATGTTGCAAATTGTATCATTTTTGTTAAATCAAAAACCTATTTGAGAGAAGGGGTATTGGTTTATTTGTCCAAATTTTTTTAGATAACTATTTTTAATTTGGTTCGATAAAAATTTGTTGATATTGGGGGTGTCAAATTTTTTTTCCATGAATCACATGATAAAATCATTTTGTCGGTCTCAGAGATGAAATTATATCTAGTATATTATTTATTTGGGGTTGGATAATATGACTGTCAGAACATAAAATGCAGTGAACAAAATTTCATATATAACAATTTTACATTGAACATCAGGTTTCCTGGTATTTGGGTACATTATTGTTTTTTAGACATTTTAAAATTTTAGGATCTCATTTTCATGGGATTAGAAAATGAGACGAACTTGGCCTACATTATAAAAATCACTTCCCACAAGGAGTTTATATTTAACTTTTTTAAAAGAAATAGTATTTGATTCAATGTAAATTTTATATTATAATTTAAGAGATTATTTTGAAGTGATATATTTTGATAAAGACCATGATTATGGTATTTTGAAAATAATTTGATGTCCAAAATAAAGAAATTATTTTTAAAAAATAAATAATCATGGAAAAAGTTCAGTTTAGAAAGAAATGTGTCAAAAAATTGATTGGATAATATTTCAAATGATAAATATTTTGTTTCTGGTGATTGAAAATTATGAAATATATTGTTAACATAGAAAATGGAATTGAGTAGGAATCGTAAAAAGAAACTAGATGAATTAATGAAGAATATGGTTGCACCTGATCCATAGGTGAACCAACATTTTTTTAGAGTATCATCCATGAATTTTGTTTTGTGGATAGATACAACAATATGGATAATCCAAGACAAGTATATTATTCCTTCTCATTCCATAAGACTAATCCCCCTATAATTTGGGGTGATTCTAAAATAGAAATAGAAGAGGTGTTTCTAAAGTGGGTGAATTGCATCGTTAATTTCATCAGTACACTAGCATAGTTGATATTGAAGTGGGTGACGTATATGCAGGTGTATATTCCTTGCTGGTTGCAGGATCTAGTTTTGTAGGATAGAGAGGTAATGTCCATGGATGGGATAATATTGAGGATTTTTTAACAAATAATACTATTCTCATCGGATCAATACTCATATAACAGTGGGCTTCCTCATCCTGAAGCTATAAAATCATTCTTTCTCTGGGCATTAGGATATATTATTTAATTTTGTGTTCTTTTCAGCTGAGGATGTGTCTATTGCATTATTAAAGGATCAAATCCTTCAATCAGAGTTATTGTATTAGATTCTCTCAATGATTGTAGTGGACTATATTATTTACAATATAGAGATGGTCAGTGGAGTACGGGTGGATGAAAGGGACATATTTTGAGATATGGAAGAATGAAGTATATTGATACCCATGGGAACTAGTGGGAACTCTAATGTTATTGGAAAGATGAAGTGAGACACCAACATCTATAGTGGTAACATGAATCAGATTAAAATGTAAGGATCAATTAATATTACTCCATGACACATAGAAAATTATCGATGTTTCCAATGTGGTTCATTTGATCACATTAAGTGAGATTTTATTGAATGACTAGGGGATTTCCACAATTTCCACAAGATGGGACAACATCAGCGATATTCTCTCAATGTTCTGAGATCATGTTGTTGAGTCACTTCTCAAGTATCTTAAGTGTCGTAATCATCAACCTGGTGATGGTAACAAAATCAATCACATCAGAAAAATAGATCCGGACATAGTGATTCTATGAATAAAATGATTCCTCTATTAGGGAAATCTCAGTTGTTCACCAATGAACGAAATTAATCATTGAACCAAATATATATAGCTTAGTATGTGATTCTGGATGATCAGGATGGACCATATACATTTAGTTGTATAACTCTTTTAAAATATACCCTTATGAATTTCCTGGTTGATATTTGTGGATCACATTCCTCTATTTCTTCTCATTCTATTTATTTTCTATATTTATAACATCATATGATTCTTTATGTTATAATACATAAAACTCTTATTCATAAAATAGAATATTGACAGTTTCTGTAATGAACATGTTGTGTAGATATTGATGGATCTAAACTGAAAAAGGAATTCTAAGAGCTTTGAATTGAGGTCTATGATGTAATCATGTGTGTTCATTAGTTGAAATCATTCTTGCATTACATCATTTGTTATAGAAAAATACATAGTTTCACAATATAGGATAGCATTGAGAATAACTATAAAGGATTAAATAGTGTAATGGTATGTGAAGCATGCTTGTTGGAACGAGTAGTTGGAACAATCTCATATCAATTGGTAGTGTTGATATTGGAATCGATGGAATTGAACATGAATACTTGTTTTTTTTTGTAGTAATGGATTAGTTTATCGATGCCTTTCCTAATAATGTCTCTGGGATACCACCAGTAAGGTATGTGGAGTATATGATTGATCTCTTTATAGGGACCACTAACATATCAATTCCATATTATTGAATGCCTCCAATAAAATCAACATAACTGAACCTTTTTGTGAAGATATAGAAACCAAATGTTTTCTTTTGTCAGGAACATCATAATGAGTAGCACTATTCTTGTTCATGAATAAATAAGATGGATACATAAGGTTGTGTGTAGATAATTTTAAGTGTGATAATGATACAATAATGAATAGATATCATTATCAACACATTTATTATCTATTAGATCAATTTTTGGAAGCTCAGGGGTTCTGTATGATTGAATTTCTACTTGGTAATCACCAATTTTGATATCTGAAGGAGGATATTCCATATACCTATTTTAGTATCTGATATGACCATAATTAAAATATTAAAATCAATTTCAGTATTAAAAATAAAACTTCAGATTTTATGGCATTGATGTCTAACATATTTAAGATAAATCTAGATTTTTTTTCCATCGTGTTTTTCATACCTCATCTCATTACAAATCATTTTCTTCAGTGATTTATCTGTGTTACCGTTACAGTATATTTTTTTGTAGGTGTTTAATCCTTCTACTTATTCATTTTTGTTGATATAGATGTAGATTTCTTCAATGGGAGGGGTGTGCGTTTCATCGAGAGTGGTTTCTAAGACCAGTGCTTCAGTTTCTCAAATCGGACTCTCGAGTGGGTAGAAGGTAAAGGATAGTTTTTTCAAGGGCTCCTCACCTCTTTCCTTCAAATAGGTAGTCTATGGGAACATATGGACATGAGATATTCTACCAATTCAATTTGAACCTATATAGCCAGAGGTCTCAGAAGGCAATCTAGTGGTGGTGATCGATGACAGAGATTTGGAGCATGCTACGGAGGTGCATAACCGTACTCTGGTGGCCAGGTTCTGCCCGGTGAAACCATACTATGAGGGTTTTCATTAGTTTGTGAGATCCTGGGGTATTTAAGGCCCGTCGGCTATGTAGGAACGTTCTATGGTCACCTTATGCATTCACTTCCATTCAAGGGATGATTTCATTTGTGCTTGGTCAAGGCTGGAGAGACGGTGTGGTAACATCCGTTTTTCTTTGGCTCAGTGGGCATGGGATTTCCACTATGGTAGAGATTCTCATATGGGTTCGGTGTGGATCAAATTATCGGGACTTCCCCTTCATATTCATAACCCCTTGATCCTGGACGAAGTGGTCGATTATTTGGGTAATTTTCATTGTGTGGACGAGAGAACAAAGATGTTTTTGGATACAGCTAACCCTAGAATCTGTGTTTAGATGAACTTAGCGGTGAGGTTTCTGTCTCGAATTCTGATTCGATCCATTGAGGGGTTGAAATGGTGGAAAATGTTGGGTTATTAGGCTCCTCCTAGGTTTTTCACTTCATGAACTTTTCAAGGACATGTTTTGGATTCATGTAGGAAGGGCAGGAATGGCCTTCGCCGTTGGGGGTCCTCAAAACCGCTGGTTAATCCGATGAATTCCTTGTCTTCCGGTTCGAATGATAATGATCATTGTTCGTTGGAAGGGTCTGGGGACACTAGTTCAATGCCACATCATGAACCTGGTACTTCACCTACCTCAAAGGTTCTAGTGAACTCCATTGACACGAGTAATTATTTTGATGTTACATATGATGATGGATCTGGTTCTCAATGCGGCTCAGTGTTTTATGGAATGTTTCCGGTAGATCTTTTCTCACATGCGGGTCTGGTTCCTCATTTTCTGTTTCCATTAATGTTGTGGTCTTCTGGTAGTCCCATCTTGGGTATGTCTTTGCTGAAGAAGACGAAATCGGTGCCTTTTACTCAGTCCTTCAAAGGGAATGGTAAAGTGGTTTATACATCAGTTCCAGGTCCTTCAAGATCTTCCTGTTCAATGGGTTACATCAGGGATCCTAGTGCTACTTATGTGGAGTTGGGAAAGTGGTCTTTGTTGACGGTATAGTCTGGTCTTTTTCAAACGATTCAAGGATCTTCATATAAGGATTTCTAGAGGGGATGGCCAAGTAGATTTTAGTTTCTCAGCATTCCATGTATCAACTACATATGGTCTCTTTCCTTCATTAAGAAACGATCCCAACGTCATCTGCAGAGGAAAAGGGTAACAGGTTCTCACTCTTGGAGGAAACCATCAGTCCTATGAAAAAGAAGATTCACACTCCGAATAAATGGTGTTCCTCAGAGAGCTCTTCTAGACCAGTGACTTAGTCAATGGCCAGGGAGAAGTGTGGTAAGATTCCCTTCAGACCCCATATAGGTTTCCCTATCCAGAAGGCCAAGAGTCTCTTGAGTTAATGACTTCGGTGTTTATATCGAATGCTCGTGGCTTATGGGGACAAGCTAAATGTTCTTTTGTTTCCTCTGAGTGTCCTAAAAATAAAATCCCTTTGGTGGATATTTTATAACTAAAGTAAAATTCTTTAAGGATGGGTATTTATGCCATAAAAATGGGTTTTGGTCACTTTATGCATGGACATCCCTGTAATGATAATATCTGGATTTTTTTGGAAGAACTCACTTAAGGTGGATTTGGAGTAGGTGCATGAGCAATGTATCATGGTGAAGCTGGGATTCAAAGGTTCTTCTATTTTATTTACATTTATCCATGCTAGCTATCATATTTTAACAGAAGGGAGCTATGGGATCACCTTGTATTTTTTTCTATGTTGGATTTACCCTGGTTTGTGGGCATAGACTTTAATGCTTTATCTAATATTTCATAGACTAGGGGAGGGTCGTTGTTGTTTAACAATAGTATGATTGATTTTAAATGATTTATTTCTACAAGGGTTTGTTATATTTGGGCTTCAGTGGGAGAAAATTTACCTAGGGAAACAAATGTAATGGAAGAAACCAGATATCATGTAGACCTCATAGATGCTTATCTAATATTCAGCGACTGGATTATTTCTCAGGGACCTCAGTTTTTCATCTTTCATGGGGCCTTTCGGACCATTCTCCAATTCCTGTGAAGCTCATGCATGAGAACCAGGATTACAGAGGGATATTATATTTAGCGGAGTTGCATAGCAGAGAAGGTTTCACTCAAATGATGCGAGAATCTTGGATTTAGGAAACAGATGGAAGGGCATGGGTTGTTTGTTCAGATGTCTCAAATGATTGAAAGTTGATATTTTCAAATAGTTTATGGATCATCCAACATCAAATGACCCTATCGAGATGCTTCAAAGAGATTTTAATTGTTTGGAGGACTCGCTGCTTCAAAGGTGGGAGGATACATCCTTCATTCTATTATTCGATAAGCGGGTGATCATAATTCAAAGATTGTTGGTGGTAGAGAATGGTTATTGGCAGCGTTCTAGAATCAGATGGCTCAAAGAAGGAGAAAAATTACATTATTCTTCCATGCATGTTTGAAAGAAATGTCGAATGCTAAAATAAACATCAGGTTGGAGGACGAGTCCTTCCCTCTGACATCAATGTTGCTGGAATTCTGGATATAGACCACTTCGAACGACTGTTGAAAGGCGAGAACCTGCAAAGTTCAGGAGACGATGCGTTATTTCATGATCAAGAAACTTTTATGGAGAACATTGAAAGTAGGTTTTAACTCTGGGGATAATAAAGGTTTAACATCCATACCATATGATAGTGAGATATGGGAGGTGGTTCGTAATTCTCCGTTGGATAGTGCTCTGGGCCTAGACGGATTCCCTACTATTTTTTGTGTGACAAACTGGGAGTTTGTGGGTCCTTGTGTGATTGAGGCCGTTATTGACATCTTTAAGGGAGGTTCCATCAACATGGGATCATGTGCGTCTAGAGTGGTAATGATTCCAAAGGTGAATATGGTTAAGTAATATGCTCCTGAGGATAATTTCCCATGAATAACATGGATTTATCCAAGGAAGAGGCATTCAAGGGGCAGTAGGAGTGGCCCAGGAGTTATTAACTGATAATGAAAGGAAGTAATTTAGTTCCATTGTTATTATTCAGGTGGACATGGATAAAGATTATGAAAAGTTAGAATGGAGCTTCATTCTCCAGGTGATGAGAAAGATGGATTATCAAGAAGGGGTTTGTGATTTGTGCTTTCGATGCTTTTCTTCCCCTTGGTCTTCCATATCCCTATTGGGGAAAATCTTTAGTTTCTTC
This sequence comes from Viscum album, assembly GCA_963277665.1. NCBI lineage: Eukaryota > Viridiplantae > Streptophyta > Magnoliopsida > Santalales > Viscaceae > Viscum > Viscum album. Next base: position 1,748,956,481 of record OY728157.1, on the reverse strand, counting down.
AAAAGCATAAGAGGTTTTAGGAAAAGAGATCTTCTTTCCCCCTCCTTTTTCATCCTTTCTCAGGAAGCTCTATCACATAATTTACATAATTGTTTCAGGAACAAGAAGATCAGACCTTATCGATATAATGTTTCGGATATCTGTTCTCATATTATGTTTTCTGATGATATTCTTTTATTTTTGAATGTTAGGAGATCTTCCTTGTCTAATTTCATACATCCCATGTTAATTTACCGAAGCCTCAGTGGTCAGCAGGTGAATTCTGGTTAAAGCAATGTGTTAACATCTAGTAATTGTTCAAGGATAAGAGCTTCGAAAATTCAAGACATCCTGGGAATAAACCAAAAGCAGTTTCCTATGACATATTGTGGGTCTCCTATTTCTAAGGTTCGGGTGAAGAAGGTTTTCTTTGAGGATCTTCTTAGAAAAATGACTGGGAGAATCATAAATTGGAAGAACAAGTTTCTTTGCTTTGGGGGAAGGGTGACTCTGATCAACAGTGTGGTCTCATCCATTCCTAAGAACATGTTATCTATTATTACTCCTCCCAAGGGGAAAATTGCAGCGATGGAGAAGGTGATGAACCATTTAATTTGGGATGCTAATTTTGATTGATGGGAACATTGGGCTGCTTAGCCTCGGATGGCTAAACCGGTGGAGGAGGGTGGTGTAGGCCTGAGGGACATTTCTGATTCAATGAAATCTATGGAAGATTAGATTGCAGGGGATTTTTTGGACAAGAGATCGATGTGGGAACATGTCATTAGTAAGAAATATGGTATCAATTGGGAGGAGTGGGAGGTTAGAAAGTTGTCCAGATTGGGGAAAACGATTAGGTCCCAGCTGGAGATTCATTAGGATTCTGGAAGGTGGGTACTGGGTCATGGGAATGTCAACATATGGAGGGACAATTGGATTGGAGAGAGACACTTTTTCCATACTCTCTGATTCTAGAATTCCTTATGAAGGATGAATCCTACCACCCTAGGCTCAGGGAAACCATTCTGCATAGGGACTAGTTTCAATAATTTATGGAAATTGCCCTCTCAGAGGAGGAGTATCGACTATGTTTTATAGAGGCAAAGTTGGGGCGTTTCAATGGGAGATATTTCTGCCTACTGATCCACCAAGACAGATTTCGAGATGATCTGGCTGAGATTTTGTGGTGCAAAGAGATTCCAACTAAGTTATGTTTTTTGGTTTGGCATGCAAGAAATTCTTCTCTCCTAACTGACGACCATGTCTAGAAGAAAGGGGTTCAGATGGCCTCGAGATGTTGCTTTTGTGTCTCTCCTCATGTGGAGATGGTTAATCACTTGTTTTTTCTGAGTTAATGGGAAAATGAACTATGGTACATCATGACTAGAGGGGAAGTCTCGGCCGGTAGATGAAATTATTTTCAAGAACTATAGTTGGTCTGGTTCTCAGTTACAGAATCTGAACAGATGGAATCAAATATTAGGTGCATCTCATCTATGGATATTTTTGGACAATTTGGGAAACTAGGATCATGGATCATACAAAGAACCATCTGTCTGTTTTCCTACTCCAGCTGAGACTAAGAAACCTAGTATAGGACTTTAGCTAATTGTTAAAGAAAGGGCAGTACTCCCTCGCCTTCTGCAATTTCCTCAATAGGCTGGTTGGTTCTCCAAGTTCTATTAGTTTCTGGATCAGGTGTAAACCTTCAGCGAATGGTATTAAACTCAACGTGGACAAGTCTCTGCTTCATGGAGTGATGCTCAGAGGATGGATGGTCCATGATGGGAATGGTTATATTGTGATAGCCTTCAGCAGCTACCATGGGTTGGGTTTCTCTCTTGAAGTAGAGATCTGTGCGTTTCTCACAGGTATAACGCTATATAGTAGATTTTTCTTGGATTATGATGAAATCGAATCTGACTAATAGGTATTGGTTCAGGCGAACACATCTAAGGGTGAGATACCGTTTTCTTTGATCTATCTAATCTGTAACTCCATATTAATGATACCCAAAGACTGTGGGGTCTGACATGTCTTGAGAGAAGCCAACTTTGCTGTGGATTCCCTTTACAGAGGTGGTAGACCGGAGGAATCCTTGTTGATCTACTCTCGTTTTGGCTCATTACCCCGGGAATGTAATTTTTTTGTACAAGGAGATGCATTAGGTATTCACCACTATAGACCACCGTAACATGTTGGTTCCATGTATTGAATTTTCCTTTATTTTATAATAAAAAATCTCTTTCAGTCAAGGAAAATATTTGGTCATGAGAAACGATTTAAAAAAGAGTTGGACATCATGAGACAAAATATATTTTATAAAAAATAATCAATTTATGATTTCTTGAGGAGTTTTAGTGGATTTAGAAATGTTATAAGCTATTATATCGTCGAATCCTCGGATGAAATTCTTCGAGATATAGATTTTTCATAGACTACAAGGTTATTACCCATGGTCTGTTGGTGACTTATCACATCAATATTTCTCAATAATACAATTGAAAAAGAATAATGTTCCATTTAAATGAAATGTGTAATGACCGAAATACATTCAAGAGCTTAAAGTTGGTCTTACATTAGCACGTATATTCAAATTATAGAATTTAGGAAAAGGATACATGGTGTATTTTGATACATTCGGATATGGTTTTGTGTTTGTTCGCTTGAAAGGATCTCATGTCCTTTTTTATGGATCAAGGGAGTTTTATGTTAATGAGGAGAACTAAACAACATGTAATGTGGATTTTTCTACAGTCATCCATAATTTAAATACATGGAAAAATTATAAATTTTGTTATAAAATTAATATTTACAAGAATCAGAAGATCTTAAAAAATATTTTCCCACAAAGGGATTTGAATACGAAGAAAATTTGATGGACTTTGTATCCCCATATTATCAATGTTAATTTGTTGTATAAACTAGAAACAAAATATGGTAGATCCATTATTTCGAAAGACAGATGCCTAGTTGGAAAAAAAATCTTCAAATTAGAGGCATCTGATGTCGGTCCAAGATGATAAGTGTTTAGAATGTGCAGAAAAATGTCATGTAGATGTTTTATTTTTGGTTCCCCACATTACCGATTTTGTAATTATGGTATAGATGGAAAATTCATTCAATTAAAAAATTTATTCAATGAGTTCAAAAAAATGTGGGGGAGAATATTAATGGTTGGAAACTAGATGGGTGATCAATCTTGGGGTTCAAAAGTTGGATGGATGTACATATGGATTTTATGGAACAGTTTATTCATGCTTCGCAGCATTCTGGATTGGTTTTTCATCTATAAATGAAGAATATTTATAAGACATTGAAATAATATTTTTTGTGTGTAAACATGAAGAATAAGGTGGTGTTATGTTTCTCTGAGAAGTGTAATTTTTCAGTTATTGTATGAAATCAGTAAACAGTAGGTATATTACAGTCATTACCTATTCAAATTTGGAAATGGTAGAAAATAGCTATGGATTTTTTTACAGGTCTTCTATGAATGGTTTGGGAACAGGATGTCATATATTTGATTGTGGATAAGCTCACAAGGTTAGATCATTTCACCCCTATTCATGATTCTCATATAATTTAGGATCTATCAGAAATCCATATCTATAATGTTGTAAATATACAAGTAAAATCATTTTATATCATTTCAGAGAGATATATAATGTTTATATCTCATTTCTATAAATCCTTATAGAAAGACCATGGGACTCTGTTCACTATGAGTACAATGTGTCATCCTTTGATGGAAAACCAATATAAATGGTTTATTAAAACATTAGATGAAATTTTGTGGGATTTATTAGTAGATTTTGGTTGCTTATTGGAAGAGAACATTGCTTTGGTGAGGTTATCATATAAAAAATATATATCAAGAATCGATACATAAGGATCTGTTTGAATAATTATGTGGGTTTCCTTTTTTTCCCTCTACTTTGTTTTGTATAAACATGGGAGACTTCATTATTTGGGGTGATCCTAGTTAAAGAACCATGTCAAAGATTTTTTTTCTGAAATAGATTGAGATGGCTCATAGTCGTCAAAATTATATGCAGATCATCATCAATGGTAATTAATTTGATGTTAGTTATCATGTGTACATCAAGATTTCTCCAATCCATATAAATTGTTATTTTGGGATTAATTTGAAATTTATCCCCTCAATTCATATTCCCTTTGGGACATTGAAACGATTTGTTGAAATGTTATGTTATTTCGAATAGCCAAAATGGTTCGGTGTGGTAAAAGATTTATTCTATATATTCAGATAAAATGGTGTCACTCTGACACAAACCAAGTGATCATATGGGTTCATGTAGACCTTGAGCTATAATCTTCCTGGGTACATATCACATTTTGGATAAAATATAGTAATGAAAATTTATTACGTGAAAAAAGAATTACAGTAATTTGTGATTTTTGGAAACATGGTCAGATTCATGAATATTATCGGGAATTAGAGAATTAAATGAAAGAGAAATAGTAAAAACTCATTCATCAAAAAATTGATTTCTACTTTATGGGGACATAATGGCTAATGGTGGGGAGAATATAGCCCCCCCCCCCATTTTATATTTAGTGACTATTTCATTATGATTTTTATTTATAGAATGTATATGGTTGAAGTTTGGGGGAATTTTGAGAATATAATTTGGTTTTAATGATTTTATATATGTTCATAATTAGTGACCAGTTTGTTAAAAATGTGATGGACATATAAGTATCAGTGAACAGTGACACATGGAAAAAAGGGAAGCATCATGGGTGGCACTTGCCTTGTCCAAATCATGCAGATAGCATGTAGAACTATACACTTTGAAAAACTGATTTGGAAATATTTTTAGGCAGTGGATTTAACATTGTTGATTCATGGTTTAGAGACTATAAAATTTGAATGAGTGATTAAATTCTTTAAGGTAGTATATAGGGCATGATTAGTACATGGTTTGAGTAACTGTAGTACTAAAACATTTTTTGAATGAAACTAGATCGAAAAAGTTGATTTTTGTCATCATTATGTTTTATATCTACATTATTTCTCTTATATGGACCTTACAAATGATTTTGATTTACTAAAGGCCAAGGAAGGATCTACCAACATTTATTTCACAATATGAAGTATTCTAATAGTTATTTGAAGTTGTTTCCTCACCATATGTGAGTTTTATTGATCGTTATTGATTTTTTTCATATATATATTTCTCCATCTCCCTCTCTAAATTTTTATGATATACACATGTTGTGGATATATATATGGTTTTTTATTCCAAATATGATTATATATATTCATTTTAATGATATGGGAAGAGATATAAATCATGTTCATGAATATTCAACCTGGTTTTGTGATATTTTTTATGTTTCGTTTCTTTTTATCCAATACACATGATGTATATGATATCACCCTCGACTCCTCTATTTATAACATGAAAGAAATAATTCAAATTGATATAATTTATTTAAATTTAATGTGATATATCTATTAAATAATTGTAAAAAAATCTTATTTAGTAATGTTTTATGGTTTTTCATGAATTTTATGAATTTTTTGTTATATTCTTTTTTTAGTTTGATCTTCTAATGAAGGATTCAAAATCAGTTGTTCGGAAGGATTTTGGAAAAAAAATTATGGAATGGTTTTCAAGAAAATTTATGTTTCATCGATATGGGTTTGGTACATGGGTTTTCATGGTTTTGGAACTGTTGATGTGTGTTTATGTGCATTGGGATGTATACAGTGTGAAGTTACCCATAAAAAAGATGGGAAGGATATGGGTGTGATGTTCTCTAATCAAAGATGATCATAAAGTGAATCCATAATGAACTCATGACCCACCACTCACGAGTATTGGTAGGGAAATTTTTCATGCTTGGTTGGTTGTATGGATATGTGGAATGGTTTGGTGAATTTCAAAACGGAACATCTAAATTGGTTTAGAATATTTGTTTGGATTATTTTTATTGAAATATGGATTTTTTGGATAAGTTTTTACTATTATTATTGATTCTATTTTTATATATAGTATTTTAGAATTTATTTATATATTTTTTTCGAAAATATTCTATCCTAGTGGCATGAATTGGGATGTTATTTGAGAAAACCTACTAAGAGTTTGTAATAACCAATTCATTGCACCTATATTTAATTTTTATATATTTACTATTGAGATATGAGAAGAGGTAATGTATCACACTCCTTTGGCACTATATTTTGATACATGGGTTATTTGGTGGAGTTTGAGCTTCGAGAATGAGTATCTTTGGGGTTAGATGTTTGAATTTAGAGTTTCAATGGTTTGACTTTCATTATATCAATTGATGATAGTTTATCTTCTATTGTCGAACTCTATGGCTGGTTTTCTATAAACGAAATGTTTGAGTTGTCTTTAATTTTATCATGCATCATGTATTGTTTTATTTGGGTTTTCTTTGTTTGATGGTTGTTTATCATGAAATAGAAAATCATCCCCCAAATTGTAAATGGAGCCCTCAAAATTTATTTTCTAGCCTTCAGAATTAACAGGAAGTCTCTTAAGGCCTAGTAATGTCTCATGACCATCTCAAAAAAATGGGAAGGGGAATTAAATTATATATATATTACTATATACATGTAATATTTCATTTTTTATCCTAAATACATATTTTCATATACTGCATTATATTATGTTGATGGGATACGAGACAGATTGTGTTCCATTTACTCAAATATACTGTGTTACAAAATGGTTAATAGAAAAAATGAATAACGTGAATTTTTATCCTAAAAATGTTACAAAAAAATATATTTTCTTTATAGATATTCATTTATGGGAGAATCGTGGCATAATTTCATTGAATTTTATTCCATTAAACCAATAGAACATAAAACCAATATAATATAAAGGGAAGCACATTGTGGTTTTTGGATTTGATATTTTCTATACTTGAACTACTAATTAGGTTCATTTTTATTTTATTTTTTAATATTTATATTTGGTGTATATTTTATAGTAATCATTATTTGATGGTTTTAAATAATTAAATTATTAAAAGAAGAATGTTTCAAATTATGATTAAACATTGAAATCCATCTTCATAATAAAAATATATATTTAATTATAGAAACTTTTAAAAAATAATACAAAATTATATATTATTTAAATATATTTTTTTGAAAGGGCTGATTTATTTTTAAATTATTTTTATTCAATATTTATATATGGGTTCTTTCACTAGATTTTATCATAATCGATTGACTTCTAGAATTTATGAAGGAATTTTTTTGGAATTTTCTTTATAAATTTGTTATATGGATTTATATATTTGAGTTTAATATATAATAGAAATATTAGGGGATACATTTATTGTATTTTGAAAATAATTTTAATCATGGTCCTATAGAAAGAGTCTGTACGATTTGATATGTTTTATTTGTATCAAAATGGTATGGTTGAAGGTTTATAGTTATTCCCCTAACCCACACACTAAAATATTATGATAATAGAAAATGATTTGAAGATGGTTATTGAAAAAATATATGATAATTATATCCATATTTTACTACAATATATTAGGATAATCATTAAATATAATAAATCATATCAAAATCCCAAAATATAATGGGTTAGCCTCTTAACAGATTAGCTACATCAGAAACGTATATTTCATTACATGTATTAATTTATCCATATTTTAACCACATTATAATTACCTCCAGATATCGTATAGGTTATATATGATAATTGTAACATTGGGAAGGAAAATATAGAAATGGATGAACTCAAAATCTTATTAATGAATGAATTATTATCATTTCATATATAGTTAAATATAAGTTAATAGTAAAATAGAATAAGATAATAAATTTTATATAAAAATACCATTTCACAATATTAGTTGAGAATATTTCATGATAGTGAAGGGAATATCGTCTCATATTATGTAACAGTTTCCACTGAAACTTTGTCCAGATTTATAAAACATTAATGCCAATTAATGGAGAATAATAATATTAAAATTGAAACATTTAATTTCATTCAATCATTGTATAACAGTGAATTGTGGACAATACATAAGCATAAATAATACCTAGATAAATTATTCCCACTTCATGTTCATAGAAAATTGTATGAACGATGCTTCCCACAACTCACTGACATATCAAACCATTCCAAAATGGTCTCCAAATTCCATTTACACAAAACAAAATATTCAACAAACCTTCTCACACATCATTCAACAAAACATGTAATCAAATATTTTGAAATCTCATTTAAAAAATTAGATTATGAACAAAACATACCATAAGTCATTCACATTGAAAAATTATGATCGATTATAGATGTATACAATTTTTTGAATTTTTTTGTCATCCCATGTTATAGTAAATAATAAAAAATTTATTAGAAGGTAATATTGGAATCCACCTAAAAATAAAAAATACATGTTTGTACCACATGAAAAAATACATCATATCATAAATACCCACTTACAATAGAATGGGTTTATTAATCATACAATGAACATAACATAACATAGACTTATGAATTCTTAAGATATAAAAAAATTTCTTTTCCTCAATGATTTATTACATTATAAAGAAAATTTCATTATAAAGGTATATCCTTGGATTCTATATATATATAAATATGAAATGTTTTTCACAAAACCATTTAATTTGTTTTTGTAAAAAGACATTACAAAAATTTGTGAACGGAATGATTTTGATTTTGACGACCCTAATACAAATACTTATAAAATTATTATCATTTAAATATAATATACTATACAAAATATGTTGAGTTGTATATAAAAAATTTTATAAATGAATTATTTGAAAATATTATAATATTTTATAAAGGATATTATGAAATCCCATATTATAAAAAAGATGTAGAAACTCGTGACTTTTTAATTATAAGAAGTAAAATATAGATTTTTTATTGTTAAACATAATTTTTTCATTTAAAATTTTATTTTTCTCAAATAATAATTAATGAAATTAAGGAAACCCATCCTTTATAGTGGTAAATATTTTTCCTAAAAAATTATTCAATTTTTTGAAAAAGAAATTCATAGGTAATGAATCCATGATTTGAAGTATCCATTTTTAAAAGAGGTAACTTATTAAATAACTAATTTTATTGTTAATATATATATTTATAAAAAATATAATCATAACCCTCATATTATAAAATATTAAAAATTATACAGGAATCTTGAGTGAACTATATCTAATATATTTGTCAAAATTATATAATTAAGGGAAATTTCTAATGGGGATGTGTGTTTTAAATATAAATACATGAAAAAATATATGTTATCATATAATACAATTAAAAACAGAAGTATAACCCTCCAATTTGTAATAACTTCATTAAGAATAATCAGATATTAATTAATATATATACAGTTTCCCAAATCCAGTTACGGTCATCGTAAAAAAATAATCCTAGGTTTTACAATAATTATTAAATAATTTACCATGAATTGAGAGATATAATTACACTTAATGTAAATACATAAGGGAAATAAAAAATATTGAATTAATTATAGATAATATTAATAGTTATGTTTCATGTATATGAAAATGTGTCAATAAAAACCCATTGATTTGATTAGAATTAAACTCAAAGCCACTTCTTGGATATAAATATATATATATATATAACATAAATAACATATAATAAAGTTTATCTCTTGTATTAAAATCTAAATTAGTTAGCATATGAACCTTTTAATGAAAATTAGGAACATAATACAAAACATTTCTCAAAGTGGTGAATTTCATATTAAAATCCAAATATTATTCCATAATCATTCTTCCAATTTTATTTACTCACTGAATATATTTTTAAATTTCATATATAACATATTAGTAACCATATTAATCTATGTAAACATAATATAGAAATTTATATATCTTAAAAATTAATTTTTTATTTATTTCTTCTTGTGTTTGCATGAAAATTTAATATTGGGTCATCTAATTTTAGTGACATTACAGAAGATATATTATACTATAATAAAAAAATAAATTAATAATATTTCTAATCAATTAATAAAAAAACATAAATTTATTTCTTACTAACAAAAAATAATTTTACAAGTTTTATTCTGCAAACAATTATAATAGAGTTTTAATGCCTTATCTCAGAAGGTTCTCAAACAAACCCACACATTTATAAAACTATATCATAATTGGTTAATTTTTTAGGTAAGTTATAATATAATTAAAACATTAAAATAATTAAATAATTTATATTACTTTGTAATGTTGAATTTAATTAATGTTGTTTTAATAAATAGAAAATGATCAATAAAAATGAATAAAATGTTACGTCCTTGTAGAAGATGTTCAGAAAATTAAAGTCTTAATTTCTATTATTATTAAAGGTGTAATATATTGAATATATAATTATTTTTACATTTTATAATTATAATTCGGTATAATAATGATACTTTGATGTCCAGATTTCAATTGTTAGAGATGTTTATGAGAATAATGATGAAGAAAAAAGGGTATAGAGTTGGTAATAAGAATATTTAGTACATTGAAATTTATTTTCATTTAACATAAAAAATACATATATTATGATAAAATTGATACAATATAGTATTCCAAAATTATGATATAATTATTGGATGATAAATTTTCAAGATATTTCGAATGTAATTTAATAGAATGTGTGTGAAATGAAGGGTTCAAACATTCTCCATTTAAAAGTAATGAAAAGGGTACTACTAAAAAACAAGTTAATATTCAGTGATATAAATACACTATTCATGGTGAAAATACAAGAAATTTCAAAAGTTTTTGATTTGAAGTTTTTTTATATTTGAAAAATCCCTAACCATGTTTTTATGAATTTTTTTTAATAATTTTGGTAGTAATTTTTTGTTGTCTTTTTAATTTTACAATTATTTTCCTTGTATCCTAAGTACATAATTTCACACTAATAATTTATGAATTTATATAAATATATAATGTCTCATATTAAAATAAATATTTTTATGATCCTATGTATAATATATATTTAATTAATTTATTATAAAAATTAAAATTAAATTATAACCTAAAAAAGTTTATATAATGAAAAAAACTTATTCATAAAAAATATCCTTTTAACCATTAATATGAATAAATATTTATTAAAATTGGATAAAAATTAAATTTATATTTATATAATTATATATTTTTAAAAATCAAAATATTTTAATTATTTAAAAGAGAATCATTTAACCTGTTGTATAGTAATTAGACAATAGTTTTAATATATGTCATTGAAATAAATACTTTTACCATTATCTGGTTTATTACCATTAATAATTATATTAATATTTACATTACCAAATATTTTATTTTAGTTTTAAATAATTATTATTATGTGTATTTAAAATATGAAATGAATTTTTATATTTTTAATCTTTATATTATATGAATTGTAATTTTCATACATGTGAATAAAAATTGGATTTTGAATAAAATATTTTATAGATTATGGAATGATATATATGGGTTTTATAAAAAATGTAACATTAAATTTGTTATAATTTATTTTAATATTTATAGATACAAATATATTATATATTTAATTTTCATAAACATCTAATACATTATTGAATTATGATAATTTCATAAAGGAGACTAGTTTTATCTGAATATGTATTTTTCGCTATTTTCCTAGTATCCAATAACTTAAAAAATTCCAAAAATTATCATATGTTAATGTTCATAAAATTAAATAATAATTTATTTTTATATTTTTTAATCATATAATTCATTTTTTATTTCAATTTATTGAATAATATCATTAAATAATTATAACACGATTCTTTTTAAAAGTAGGATTTTTAAATATTATATTTATATCACTATTAATTATTAATTTCTAGATACATTTATATTTTGGATAAGCTCATAAGGTCATCTCATTTCACCCCTACTCAGGATTCTCTTAGATTGTAGGATCTATCAAAAATTTATATCTTTGATGTTTTAAATATACATGAAAAATAATTTTTTATCCATTCAGAGAGATGTATAAGGTTTAAGTCTCATTTATGGAAATCCTTATAGGAAGACCATGGGACTTTGATGATAATGAGTACAACGTATCAATCTTAGATGGAAAACAAATATAAATGGTTGATAAAATCATTAGAAGAAATTGTGTGGGATTTATTAATAGATTTCAGTGTCTCATTGGAAGAGAAAATTTCTTTAGTGGAGTTATCATATAACAAAAGCTATCAAGAATCGATACATAAGGATTTGTTTGAATCGTTATGTAGGTTTCATTTTTTCCCACTACATTTTTAGGTATAAACATGGGAAACATAAATAGTATGGGAGATCCTAATTCAAGAAACAATGTCAAAGATTCAATTTTTAGGAAATGGATGGAGATAGCTCAGAGTCGTCAAAAGTATTTTGCAGATCATCATCAATGGATGTTATAATTTGAGGTCAGTGATCATGTGTGCTTTAATATTTCTCCAATCCATGGACATTGATATTTTGTGATGAATTTTAAGATATCCCCTAAATACATATGCCCTTTCGGGATACATGAATGAGTTGGTGAGGTGGAATATCTTTTGGAATTTCCATAATAGTTTTGTTTGGTAAAAAATTTGTTCCATGTATTTAGATGAAATGGTGTCTCTCTGAAACTAACCAGGTGATCATATGGGTTCACGTTGAGCTTGATCTAGAATTTTCATGTGTACATATCACATTTTGGATTATATATTGTAATGAGAATTTCTTGTGTGAAAAAATCATCACTATAATTTGGGATTTGGGGAAACATGGTCAGATTCAAGAAGATACTTAAGAATTAGAGAATTAAATGATAGATAAATAGCAAGAATTCATTCCTGTAACAAATGTATTTCAACCTTATGGGGACATAATCGCTAATGGTGGGGAGAATGTAGCACCCCCAGTTTATATTTAGTAATTATTTCATTATGATTTTTAGGTATATAATATACATGGGTGATGTTTTGTGGGTGTTTTGAGAATATAATTTGGTTTTGAGGATATTATATAAGTTTAAAATTGGTGAACAGTTTGTTAAAACTATGAAGGACATATAAGAATCAGTGAACAGTGATACATGGTAAAAAAGGAATTCACTTGGGTAGCACTTGGTTTGTCCAAATAACGCAGATACCATGTAAAACTGTGCATTTTGAAAAAAGGATTTGGACATTTTTTAGGTAGTGGATTTAGCATTTTTGATGCATGGTTTAGAGACTATGGAACATGAATGTGTGGGTGTTTTATTTAAGGATTTATATGTGGAATGATTAGCACATGGTTTAACTAAACGTAGGACTAAACCATTTGTGGAATGAAACTAGATGTAAAAAAGTTGATTTTGGACATCCTTGTGTTTTATTTATTCATTATTTCCCCTATATGGCCCTTACTAATAATTTTTATTTCTTAAATGTCAAGGAAGGATCTACCAACATTTCTGTTGCAATATGAAGTGTTCCATTAGTGATTTTAAGTCAGTTCCTTGCCATATGTGAGTGTCCTTGATCGTTATTAATGATTTTCATATATCGAATTCTCCATCTCCCTCTCTCAATTTTTATTACATACACCTGTTGTGGATAAATATAGTTGTGTATTCCAAATATGATCATATATATAATTTTTGATGATATGGGAAGAGGTATAATGCAGGTTCCAAAATATTCAACCCGGTTTTGTGTAATTTTCCATATTGTCTTTTGTATTATCCAAAACACTTTTTGTATGTGGAATCACCCCCGACTACTATATTTATAACATGAAGGATAAATTTGAATTTGACATAATTTAATGAAATGTAATTTGATTTATCTTTGAAATTATTTTTTGAAAACTTATTTAGGTATGGTTTATGGTTTTTATTGAATTTGTTGAATTTTTGTTGTATTATTTTTTTAGTTTAATCCTCAAATTAAGTTTTTAACATTAGTTGTTTGGATGGATTTATGAAAAAAAATTAAAAAATGGATTTAAAAAAATTATTTTTTATCGATATGGCTTTGGTACATGGGTTTTGTTGGTTTTGTAATGGTTGGCATGTGTTTATGTGCATTGGTATGTATACAATGTGAAGTTCCCCATAAAAAAGATGGGATGGATATGGGTGTGATGTTATCCCATCAGAGAGGTTCATAAAGTGTATCATTAATGAACTAATGAGCCACCACTCATGAGTATAAGTTGGGAAATTTTCATGCTTGGTCGGTTGTTTGGATATGTTTAATTATATTGTGAATTTCAAAACCGAACATCTAAACTGGTTTGGAAGATTTGGTTGGTTTCTTCTTATAGGAATATGGATTTTTTATAAAAAATTTTACTATGGATATTGATTCTATTTTCAAATAAACTATTTTAGAAATTGTTTTATATGATTTTTTCTAAAATATTCTATCTTAGTGGCATGAGTTGGGAAGTCATTTGAGAAAACCTACTAATTGTTATTAATCACCCATTCATTGCACCAATATTTATTTTATAGATATTTACTATTGAGATATGGGAGAAGGTAAATTATCACCCTCTTTTGGCAATATTTTGTGATACATGGGTAATTTAGTGGATTTTGAACTTGGAGAGTGAGGATCTTTGGGGTCAGATGGTTGAATTTGGATGTTCAAATGGTTGTCTTTCATTACCTACTTTGATGATAGTTTTTCTTTTATTGTGGTATTCTATGAATTGTTTTCTATAAACAAAATTTATGAGTTGTCATTCATTTTATCATGCATCATGTATTGTTTAATTTGGGTTTGGTTTGTTCAATGGTTCTTTATCATCAAAGGGAAAATCAAACCCTAAATTGTAAATGAAGGCCTCACGATTTATTTGTAGCTTTTGGAATTATCATGATGTCTTTTATGGCCTATTAATGTCTCAATACCATATCAAACAAATGAGAAGGGGATGTACATTATATATACGTCACCATTTACATGAAATATTTCATTTTCCTAATCCTAAATACTGATTTTCATATAGTTCAACATATTATTTTGATGGTATATAAGACAAATTGTGTTCTATGTACTCCAATATATTGAGTTACAATATGGTTTGTAGAAAACATGAATACCATTACTTTTTAACCCAAAAATTTGATAAAAAAATAAATATTTTCTTTATAGATATTCATTAATGGGAGAATCATGGCATAATTTCATTGAATTTTATTCCATTAAACCCAGAGAACATAAAACCTATATAATATACATGGAAACACTTTATGGTTTTTGGATCTAATATTTTCTATACATGAACTACTAATTAAGTTAATTTTTATTTGATTTTTAATATTTATATTTGGTGTATATTTTATAGTAATCATTATTTGATGGTTTTAAATAATTAAATTGTTAAAAAATAATGGTTCAAATTGCGATCAAACATTGAAATCTATATTCATAAAAAATATATTTATTTAGAGAAAATATTTAAAAATTATCTCAAATTACATATTAATGAAATGTTTTTTTGAAAGGGTTGATTTAGTTTTAAATTATTTTTATTCAATATTTATGTATGGGTTCATTCACTTCATTTTATCATAAATAAATTTTGTTCTGGAATTTATGAATAAATATTTTTGGAATTTCCATAATAAATTTTTTATATGACTTTATATTTTTGAGTTAAATATATAATATAATTATTATAGGATACATTTATTAGATTTTGAAAATAATTTTTATCATGGTCCTCAAGAAAGTGTATGTACTCTTAGATATGTCGTATTTGTATCAAAATCGAATGGTTGAAGGTTTACTGTTATTCCCTCGACCCACACTCTAAAATCATGTGATAATGGAAAAATATTTAAAAACAATTATTGAAAAAATTTATGATAATTATATCCATATTTTACAACAATATAATATGATAATCATTAAATATCATAACTCATATCAAAATCCCAAAATCTATTGGATTATCCTGTTTGTGGATTAGCTACATCAAAAACATATATTTCATTACACGGTATTCATTTTGCCATATTTGAACCACATTATAATTACCTATAGACATCTTATAGGTTATATATGATAATTGTAACCTAGGGAAAGAAAAAAAGAAATTGATGAACTTGAAATATTAGTAATGAATGAATTATTAGCATTTCTTATAAGGTAAAAACATAAGTTAATAATAAAATTGAATAAGATATTGATTTTTATATAAAAATATCATTTTAAAATATTATTTAAGAATATGGAAAGATAGTAAAGGGAATATCGTCTCATATTACGTAACAGTTACCATTGAAATTTTGTCTAGATTTATAAAACACTAACCCTAATTAATGGAGAATATTAATATAAAAATTAAAATATTTCAATTAATTCAATCATTGTATAACAATGAATGGTGGAAAATACACAAGCATAAATAATATCTGGTTAAATGATTCCCACTTCAAGTTCACAAAATTGTTTATAAACAATGCTTCCCACAACTCACTCACATATCAAACATTTCCAAAATGGTATCCAAATTCCATTTACACAATACAAATATTCAACAACCCCATTCACGCATCATTCAAAAAAACATCTAATTAAATCATTTGAAATAAAATTTAAAAAATTATATTATGAACAAAACATACCATAAGACATTCATATAGAAAAATTATGATCAATTATACATGTATTACATTATTGTAAGGTTTTAATTATCCCATGTTATAAGAAATAATAAAAATTTCATTGGAAGGTAATATAGGAATCCACCTAAGAATAGACCATAAATATTTGTTCCACTTGGAAAAATACATTGTACCATAATGAACCACTTATAATAGAATGGGTTTATTAATCATACAATGAACATATCATATTATGGACTAATGAATTCATAGGAAATAAAAAGTTTCAATTTCCAAATATATTAATTTTTTTATAAAAACAAATTATTGTAAAAAATTATTTTATAAATGTATTACCTTGGATGATATATATAAGTAAATATGAAATATTTTTCACAAAACCATTTAAAAAGATATTTTAAAAAATACATTACAAAAAATTGTGAAAGGAATGATTGGGATTTTGAGGAACATATTGCAAATAATTATAAATTTATTATCATTTAAATAAAATATATTATAAAAAATATGTGGAGTTGTATATAAAACATTTGACTAATGAATTATGTGAAACCATTATAATATTTTATAATTGATATTAAGAAATACCATATTATAAAAAAGATGTACAAACTCATGAATTATAAATTATATAAAGTAAAAATATTTATTTTTTATGGTTAATCATAAGTTTGTCATTTAAATATGTATTGTTTTCAAATAATAATAAATAAAACTATGGACACCCTGCATTTAAAGTGGATAATATTTCTCCTTAAAAATTATTCAATTTTTTTGAAAATGAAATTCATTTGTAAAGAATCCATGATTTTAAATATCCATTTTAAAAAGAGATAACTTATAATATAACTTATGAAATTTAAAATAAATATTTTTCTGAAAAATAAAATCATAACACTCATCTAATAAAATATTAAATCTTATATAATAAAGTTGAGTGAACTATATCACACATGTCTGTCAAAATTCTGTAACTAATGGAAATTTATAATGGGAATGTGTATTATAAATATTAATACATGAAAAAACATTTGTTATCACATAATAAAATTAAATAGAGTAGTATAACCATCTAGTTTGTAATAACTTCATTAAGAATAATCATAAATTAGCAAATATGTATGGAGTTTCCCAAATCAACTTACTGTCATCATATCAAATGAATCCTTGTATTTCCAATAAATTTTAAACAATTTACCATGAAATTAGGGATATTATTATACTTAATGTAAAAATGATTGGGAGTAAAAAATATTGAATAAATTATGGAGCATACTATCAGTAATGTCTCATGTATATGAAAATGTGTCAATAAAAACCCGAATGATTTGATTTTAATTTAACCCAAGTCTTATTATAGGATATATATATATATATACAATAAATAACATATACTAAATCCTATATCATGTATTAAAATATAAATTAGTTAGAAAATGAACCTTTTAATGAAAAAGAGTAGTATAATATAAAACTTTTCTCAGAGAGGTGAATTTCATATTAAAATCCCATATATTGTTCCATAATCATTATTCTATTTCTTTTTACTCATTTAATATAATATAAAATTCCATTGATAACATATTATTAACCTTACTAATCTATGTATAACAATAATTAGAAATTTTATTACCTTAAAAATTATTTTTTTATTTATTACATCATGTGTTGGCATGAAAATTGAATATTGGGTCCTCAAATTTTAGTGACTTTACGGATCATATATTATACTAAAATAAAAACATAAATTAATAATAATTCCATTCAATGTATCAAAAAGAATAAATTAATTTCTTATTAACATAAAATAATTTTACAAGTTATATTACCCTAATAAAATATAATAGTGTTTTAATACCTTATCTCAGAAAGTTATCAAAAAATATCTCACATTATCAAACTATATCATGATGGGTGATTTTTTTAAGTATGTAATAATATAATTAAAACAAAAAAATTAATAAATAATTTATATATTATATATTATTTTGTAATGTTTAATGTTGTTTGTTTAGTTTTAATAAATAAAAAATGAAAAATCAAAATGAAAATAATGTTACCTATGGGTGGAAGATGTCCAGACAATTAATGTCTTAATTTCTATTATTATTAATGGTAGAATAAATTGAATATATAATTATTTTTACATTTTATAATAACAACTTGGTATAATAATGATACTATGATTTCCATATTTCAATTGTTGGAGATTTTTATGAGAATAATGATGAAGAAAAAATGGTATGGAGTTGGTAATAACAATATTTAGTACATTAAAAATGTAACTTAAAAATTTATTTATTATGATAAAATTAATACAAGGTTCCGGCTCTTCTTAATATAATCCCTGATCTCCAGATTTTCCTTCTATGTTCATCGAGTCCTCAACGCTCCTCAACCTCACACCGATGGCCTGCTTCAAACAGCAGAGACCTTCAGTTGATGCCTTCGATAGATTCCTGTTCGCCTCTTGGGATCTCCAAGAGAGGGCGGTTGTTGGTTTAATGGACAACCACCACATCATGATTTTCTTTGAATCGGAGGAAGACCTTATCACAGCCTGGTCGTCGGCCCCTCGCAGCTACAACATGATTCATTTCTCCCTCCTGTGCTGGTCTTTCGATTTTTATATGGATCAGGATCCCCCATCGGTGGAGGTTTGGGTAAGATTTCCTAACCTCCAATTCCCCTTTCAATATCCCTCTATTAGCAGATTGTTGGGTAACCTCATTTGGATGTTTCTATGTGCGGATAGCAGAACAGATGTTGTATGTCATCAGGTTAATCCCTAAGTCTGTGTTGAAGTTGATGCCTCACAGATTCCATTCGATTATGTTTGGATTACCATACGAGAGGAGTATAGATGTAAGAAAAGGGTTATTTATGACAACTATGATGATTTTTGTTCTTCCTATAATCATCTGGGACACTCGCTAGGGGTTTGCTGAAGGAGACCACCAACCCAGGTTGCGGAAAGGATGGAGGAAGCTATAAAGGATACTGAACCTACAGTTTTTGGGGGGGCTATCCTATTTTAGAGGGTTAATGATCCGTATAGTTGTGGAAGGAATCAGCCGCTGGGTCTAGTGGAGCATGAGGCTTTAGAAGGAGTTCGCAAGGAGTCTGAAGCTCGTGCTCTTGGTTCTGTGGCGAAAGAAGAATTGGTTATCAAACCAACGATGTCTGATGTTTTAAAAGGATGAGGAAGGATTTGGAGGGGCCTTCCTGGCAGGGATCACGGGAGGAGGAAAATGGTTCTCATGAGGAGGGGAAAGATTAACCTCAATGGAATGGAACCGTAGAGGTTAATGTTTAACTTGCTGAAGGAGAGTGGGTTGTCTCTTCTATGGAGGTGACCAGTCCAGTCAGGATCTGAGAGGAGGGAGATCCTGCTCTACCGGTGAGACCTATTTTGCAGTTGTGTAATAGGTTTGATAGTCTATCGGAATTCGACTTGGTAACAGATCATGAGGAAGTCCTCTCCGGAGGTGTGGATGATGGTGACAAGGAGAATACAGTGTATGAAGGGGGGGTCATGAAGAGACGGCTTTGCCGGTGGTAGAGATACCCAGCCGGGACATCTGGAACTTGGAAGACAAAGAAGAGGAATCTAAGACATGGGCTGAGGGTGAGGGGAAGAACACTTCTAAAGCCAATGGAGATGAGGTCAGGTGTCTCTCGGTGAATGAATTCAATACACCTGGTGCGAAGAAAGGAAAGAGCAAGGGATTCAAGGAACTTGTGTTAGAAACTCATTTTGGAAAAAGGGGGTATTTATCTGGGGTTAATAAAGAAAAACTGAATGAATTTGGCACTCAATCCTTTAGTGACATAGTTCAAGGGGGGAAAATAAAGATGAATGAAGATGTTGGATCACTGTTGGCCTTACCAATAAGGAAAACAAGAAAAGATTATTCTTATCTTCCGCACCCGGCGATTACCAGAGCTTCTGCCAAGCGTGATCACGGGGTTATCCTAGCCTTCAAAAAACACAGCATATCCATACAACCGAGCCAGGAGCAGTGCTCTCCGGATCAAATGAGGAGTCATGTCCAAGGTGACAATCTCTGGAGGCAATATAAACCAGCTTCTGAATGGGAATCAACCAGTGCGGAAGGGAAATCATGTGCCGGGTGTGGTTATGAGTATGGATATTATGATTATTAGTTATTGTGATGGTTGTTCTTGTTGTTTGTTTTGGTGGCTTTTTTCTGTTGGATGTGTTTGTTGTGCTCTTGTCCGGTTGTGTTACATGATTTCTCACTTTCCCTAAAAGTGTTTTGAAATAAAAAAATTACGTTTCAGGGAGTCATAAAGGGGTACTTCTAAAAACACATGTTAATATTCAATGCTATCTTACACTATACATGTTGAAAAGACTAGAAAATTTAAAAATATCTGAGTTGATGGTTTTTTATATTTGATAAATCCCCAACCATGTATTTATGAATATTTTTTAATAATTTTGGAAGTAATTTTGTGTTGAATTTTAAATTTTACTATTATTTTCCTTGTATCCTAGGTACATAATTTAAAACTATTAATTTATGAATTTATATAAATATATCATATTTCGTATTAAAATATATATGTGTTATGATCCTATGTGTAATCTGAATTTAATGTAACTTATTATAAAAAATTCAAATTAAATTATAACAGAAAAAATTATATATTGAAAAACAATTTCATAAATAAATATCCTTTTAACCATTAATATACATAAATATTTTTTAATATTATATATAAATTAACTATATATTTATGTAATTATATATTTTTTAAAAATCAAAATATATTAATCATTTAAAATATAATAATTTTACTTGTTGTATAATTATTAAAAAATATTTTTAATATATTTCATTTAAATAAATACTTTTAACATTATCACGTTAATTACCATTAATAATAATATTAAGAATATCATTACCACATTTTTTATTGAAATTTTAAATAAATATGAAATGGTTTATTTTAAAAATGAATGGAATTTTTATATTTTAAATTTTGATATTATCTGAATTGTAAATTTCACACATGTGAATAAAAATTGTGTTTTGAATAAAATTTTATATTGATTCTGAAATGATATACATGGGTTTCATAAAAAAATGTAACATTAAATTTGTTATATGTTATATTTATATTTATATAAAAAATATATTATATATTATAATTTCATAACCATCTAATCCATTATTGTACTGCTATAATTTTTTAAAAGAGACTATTTCTATTCGAATATGTATATTTCACTATTCTACTAATATCCAACAACTTAAAAAAGTTCAAAAATTATCATATGTTAATGTTCAAACAATTAAATAATTTTTTTTATATCTTTATTCAAATAATACATTATTTTATTTTAATTTATTGAATAATATCATTAAATAAAGAAAAATTCATTCTTTTCAAAAATAGGATTTCGAAATATTATTTATTTCTATCAATATTTAGTATTAATTTTTAAATATATATTTATTATATAATTATTAATAGAAAAAATAATTTTATAAAATTGCTGTATTATGGAATTAAAATTCAACACTCATATAAAATTAATTTTTATAAATTTGCAACTCTTACCAATAATTAATCTTATTTTTCATTTTATATAATATAATTTAAATACTTTCATATAAAAAGTAGTATTTATTTTTATTATACGATTGTTTCATAAAATATTTACCTTTATTCATTCTTAATAATGAAATTTCAAAGTTTTCATTTTTTATACACAATATTATTATTTAATGAAAATATATTTTTGTTTCATTTATGTTTTCTATTCTATGTGGGGAATGATATAAAATGAGTTGGTATCATTTAAAGTAATAATTATTGTGAAAGTTTTAGGTCATACATGTATTAAATGATTATTTAATTAATTATATATTTTTCCAATTGTGTGATTTATATTCTTTGTTTTGATTTAATTACAAGTTATTATATTAACATAAAGGATATGGGTATTTTTTTATTTTTAGTAGTTTGTAACCATCTATATTATTTTTAACAGATTAATTTTGGTTTTTTTATAAAATTCTATACATTGGATTTATGTTCATTGTTTTTTGGTATGTCATATGATTGTCATTTTTTAGCTTTATTTCAGCATATATTATTAGAAATTACTTACAGGATATGTTTTAACAATTAATTTTACAGTGTTCATATGTAGGAATAATGAGGTGTTTAGTGTAAGGATTAATAGGAAAAAAATATTTTTAAATAAAATATAAATCAGTTTTTTAAATTTAGATTAAATCTAGGTATGAGTGGTATTAAATTATTGTCTTTATATAAATTTCAGATAATTTATATCTATTAAATTCACGTGTATCATAATTTACATGTTGATAATTAAATACCTGATGTAAGAAAAAAAATATAATTTATTTTTTTTAATATGGTTTTATAGTATACATAACAGACAAACCCAAGTCAATAAAATCATAACCCAAAGCTAGCCATCACATTGCGAGGTAGTGCCATAAAATAGAAAAATATAATATATATAACTAGAAAACTGATACATACTATGCTATAATGCTATTAATATTATTGGTATGATTTCAGATGAGTTTCTAAGGGATGGAATGGTTTTGGAAATGTTTGGAGGCCTTTTTAAAGGATAATAGTTTGAGAATCATTTTGGAAAATCATAAGAGAATCCTAAGAAACCCGTGCAACTCAAGCTAGTGGGGTCCCACATAGATTGTGAATGGGTTTTCTAACTATGAAGGTAGGTCTTTTGAGATGAATTTGAGGTAGTGGAATCCACATTGTTCATGCTCAGTTTGTCCAACCATGCGAGCCATGCAAACCATTGAAGATGGTTTTTTTAAACAGGGTTAGTTGGGATTTACCCTATCTCATCCATTTCATATCACATACAAACCTTATGGGGAATTTCCACTTCTTAAGGGCTAGGGTGATCTCGCACTCAATTTTGAAGAGTTTTGAAGGGGTTCCACCATGTTTTGAAGGCATTTCATCCCGGGTCAGTCTTCTCTGTTGGTTTCTCTTTAGTATTATCTAGATTTAATCTTCTTTATCTCTCAGTTTTCTACATCTACATTTGTTCTGTGTATATATAGGGATATATTTTCTTTAAATGATGTGATTATGGATTTTTTATTTTATATAAAAGAATATATTGTGGTTTTGTTGGAGCATTTTAAAGATTTGGGGTGCGGTGGTATATGGGTCGATTTCGCTTGAACCCTATTCCCGATTCCACATTGCTAGAACTAGTATTTTTGTTTCGATTACTTTTTTTTCCTTGAAATTAATTGTGAATATGATGTGAGAAATCTCATTTTAAATTAATTTGGTGATGATTTGGGGATTATGGGGTGAATATGATATTGTGGAAAGAGGGGTTTTATTAGTGTGATTGTAAAAAGTAGATTTCTAAATTGGTTGCACGGATTGGATTATTAAAATGGTTGGGGATAATTATTTTCACAAAAAATGTGGGTTTTTTGAAGTGGTATTTGGAATGAATAATTTTAGAAGTTGATGACAATAAATGGGTAACTTATTCAAGTGAATTAGCATGTGTTGGTAATAGTTGTGTCCTGATTGTGTGAACATGGAGAATTATGCTTGTTGGTTGATAAAGTGTAAGGTGTTGTGTTGATTTTGTGGAAGTGGGAAGGAATTACCACTATAAATGGTGATGGATAGTGGATGGAAGATCCATCATTATGATATTTGTCCCAAACCAGTAGTAGTTGAAAATATGATGAAAGGGTTGTACCGAAGCTCCACCATTTTGGTTCCATTGCTATGTTTTTCTTTGCAAAAATTAATTTGTTGGGTTAATGTGAAATTTTGAAGTGTCTTATGGAATGTTTGTTTGGATTTTTCGTCATGTTGCACGGTTGGGGTATGGTGGATTGGAAAGTGTGTGTTTGGATTATTGATAATTGTTGAACTATTTACTGTTTTATATAAATGTACTAATTGTTTTTTCTTAGTTGAGTCAATGGGGAAGTCATTTGAGGAAATCATATTGAGTATTTTTACTCACCCCCTTCGTTATAACATGGGTGTTTTGGTTGATGTTGTATTCTAGCCACAGTTACGAGTAAGGCATCTAATTTTTTTGTAGTTCAGCTAGATTCTAGGGTGATTTTGTGGTTCAATGATCATATAGCGTGGTGTGGAGTTATGAATGTTGTTCTAGTTTTTTGGGGTCTTTTTGTATAGTCTTATTCACGGTACATAGAAATTTAGTTTATTTTTATCAGACTTTGGTAATTTTTATGAAATATTTTATCATCTTTCGGTATTGTATAGGTTGGGTTGTTTTGTTGACATTAATCATGTAGTTTGTTGATAATGGATTGTTTGGTTTGTTGATGTTATCTTAAGGGAAAATCGTTCCTAAATTTATTCTCAAATCCATCACCTTTATTTCCATCCTTTGGTACCTTGGGCACATCACTTATGGCCAAGTAGTGTTCCTCTGCCCTCTCAAGCTAATAGTTTTGGGTGGGATGTTACAAGTGGTATCTGTTTGTTCAGTACATAGTATTCATGTGAGTTTAGTTATTCCGTCCTTTGATGTAGATTATTGGTCTTGGTGTTGACATTAGTTTATGGACAATTCCTTAATTTTGGAAGGAAGCAAGGCGTTGGATGGTCAGAACATGAATATTATATCTCAAAAAGATGTAGCCAACCATTTTATTATGAACATAAAGTTACAAGGGAGTTGGGTAAAAAAGTGTATGGAGATACTTAAATGCATTAAAAATCTCATTATCTGTGGTGTAGAAAATGATATGAGCATGACATTCATGGTACTAATGACTCCCAACTTTGATGAATATTTTATTAGGATATAATGATTTAGGGTGTGAAATGAAAACCTGGATTTTGAAAAATCTAAATTTGGTTTAAAAAAAAGGATTGGAAGCATGGATACTAGTGGTATTCTGAAAATGGGTTGATTTTCAAAAGATGGGGTGTTTTTAAGAATTGTGAAATATGGAAAATATGAACATGTGGAAATCTTGGTTATGAATGTTTTTATGTAATTTAATTTGAAACTTTTACTACTTTTCTTGATAAGGATGTAGGACTTGTAATTGTTTTTGTTTTGAAAGATGTGGCACGAGGTAGGCTTCATAAAGACCAACGAGGGAATGATGATGAAAATATGGTCCAACCTGAGTCTCAAGAGAATCAGTAACATGTGTTGATTATAGTGCAATATTTCCAAGCTATGGAATGTGGGAATAAAGGGGATGAACCAAATTATGTTGATCATGCTGTTCTATTTCAAAGAAAAAATCCATCAATTTAGGGGTGATTTAGAGCCAGAAAGGACTGAAGCAAGGATGAAGAGAATGAATGAGATATTTTACATATTGGGAACATTGTAATATTTGAATGCTAAGTTACACACAAACATGTTGAAATTACCTTTCCTTTAGTGGTGGTAGCAATCGGTCCAAGATGCAATGGACCAAGGTTTGAACTATGAGGGTTATTATTAGTTTCTGAATAAACAATTATATCATCATACGTTCTGCATTTAGAGCACAAAAAAATTATTATGATTGAATTAATGTACCATAAAGGTAATATATTATGAATCTATGCTTAGGACCGTAGTGTAGTTTTCACCTGATGTGGTGGGTAGTACATCGTTGAAGGACCAAATTTTTTAAACTGGGCTGAATCATGAAATTCATTCCTAGATGGCAGTGCTGTGTATAAATGATTACACATAAATTGGGAATAGAGATATGGTGGCTGAGCATGATATTTTGGGCGCTACGAGTCGGGAATGTATGTTAGTAGCAATGGGAAATAGTGGGAATTCGAATTCTGGGATCAAGCAGAAGAGGGGCACTTATTTCAGTGGTGAAAGTACGTCTCAGAATACGATGGCAGGAGTAGTGAATCTTCCTCTGAAGACTCAGAGTATGCCAAGATGTTTCCAATGTGCCTCTCTGGGGCACATCAAGTGGGATTTTACAACACGGCATTAGGAATGTAATAATTTTAAAAAAAATGGTACATCTTTAGCGTTATAGTCATAATTTTCTGAGGTCGGGTGTCTATGACACTATTCTCGGGTCTTAGTTGTATTATTCCTCAGGGGGATGGGGGTAGAGGCATACCCCTCAGCCATAGAGTAATTTTTGTTGTGGTGTCCTTGGATATGAGATGACACCTAAGGAGGGTAATAGAGAGAAGATCATGGGAAGCTAGTGGTTTTTTGGAGCTGAACAGGTAGTCATGGATTATCAGTCATGAGAATCCTTGGTGGGAGGTATAATAATTTTAAATTATAACAAGATGCATCTTTTTTCTAAAATGGGATTTTTGCAATCTTTTATTTCTTCTCACATAATTGATTTTTTTAACATTTTGTAATGATGCCTTCTATTTTGAAACTCTCAACTCCTCTAGGATAATGATAGGGCCATGCCTTCTTATGTAGAGCATTTTTCTTAATTGTGGATGACATTGAATTGATGTGAGATTTCACAGTTCTATAGATTTATTTTTATGAAATAATCATTGGTATGGAATGGATGGTGATGTTCAAGGGCCACATCGGTTGCTATATGTGAACTGTTAGTTTGCTGATAGAGGATAACATTGAACATATCATTATAGGGGAGAAGAATTAAATGTTGGGTGCAACATATCTGTTGGAACCTGTTGTTGGAATGATCTCATATCGATTAGGGCTATTTTCATTGGAATCAGTGTAAGGAACTAAGAAAATAGTATTTCCAGCAGTTGTGGATCAATTTAGGGATGTATTTCTAGAAAAAAATTATTTGGGTTGCTATCCATGAGACAAGTGGATTTTACGAGTTATTTTTTTATGGGGAAAATTTGTATCTCACTTCTTTCTTACTGAATGGCACTGGGAAAACATATGGAATTAAAGGTGTTCTTGGAAGAGTTCTAGAACAAAGGGGTCATCCAGCCTAGCACATCTCCTTGGAAAGCACCAATTTTTATAATAAAAAAGGCAGATAGAAATTTGTATCCTTTTTTAGATTATCATATACATAATCATGTTATGATAAAGAATCGATATCTACTTCCACACACTAATGATTTGTTTAAATTGTTAATGGGTGCTCAGTGGTTCTCCAATATACACTTTAGGTCTGGACACCATGAATTGCGGAAAAGGAAGGTTGATATCCCCAAGATAGCATTCAGAAGTATAAATGTCCATCCAGAGTATGTGGTTATTCCCTTTGTTCAACCAAATGCACCAGTAATATTCATTGAATTGATGAATACGATATTTCAGATATATCAAGATTCTTATGTGATGGAAATTTTGGATGATATACAGGTGTCTTCAAGGACCAGGTTAGACCATTAGTAGCACTTGGCGATAGTGATGGGGATCTTGAGGGATCCTCAGTTTGATGAAAAATGACAATTTTTGAATTTCAGATACATGAGGTTCAGTAATATGGCCATGTTATTATTGATAGAGGTGTTTCTATTGATCTAAAAAAGATAGTGGCTATTATCTCAAGGAAACCACAAAATAATGATTTCAATATGTAGTGATTCTTTAGTATGGTGGGATATTATCCATGATTTTTTCCTGATTGTTCATGATTTTCTTCACCAATGATAGATTCGACAAGGAATAATATCCCATTTCAATGGGATGAGAAATATCATAAATGCTTTGAAGGGATAATGGCTCTCCTTACGTCATCACCAATCATGGTTACTACTGAACTTGGTAAAGGGTTTGTGGTGTATTATGATGCATTGGGATAAATTATGGGATGTGTTCTCATGTTGGGGGTCATGTGGTTGCATATGTGTTATAAAAGTTGCGGTTTCTTAAGAATAAATGCGTAACACATTATTTGGAGTTTGAAGAAGTTGTTATTGCATTGAAAATGTGGAATCATTATCTATTTGCTGATAAATTTACGATGTTTACTAATCACAATAGATTAGAGAATATTTTCACGTATAGAGATTTGAACTTGAGGTAAAGAATATGGATGTAATACCTCCCAATGATTGATTTTGAGTTAATTTAAACATATTCTATGAAAAATTTGGTGGCAGATGAATTAAGTAAAAAATCATATGCTCTGGTGGTGAAATATGTATCGGGTCTGTGGTTGTTGATGTCTATCATAGTGGACATGTGGATGGAATGTGTGGACTGGGGTGACAGAGCAGTCTTCATTCCAGTTTGTTTGGTTTCTGACATTGTTGTTTATGTTAAACATGCACATCCATATAATTCCTATTTTGTTTTTATGAGGTCAAAACTAATTGGTGGTGATACCATTGAGGGCTAGTAATAGAATGGTAATCCAGTCTTCTGTTTTCATAATTGTATTGTGGAACTAGAGGCATGTCCTAAAGAACTTCTTAGGGATTATCATTATTACTTGTGGTTTTTTTGATATATAATTGAGAAAATTTATATGTCATTGAAAGAATCATTTTTGTGGGCTAGTAAGAAAAATACAAGTTGTGGTATTTATCTCAAGATGCTTGACTTGTTAGCATGTCAAGGCATATCAATAGTGGAGAGTCGGCATGTTGTTTTCCTTTCCTATCCCTATGTTAAAATAACAGTAGAGATCAATGGATTTTTTGACATGTCTTTCAAGAATGTTCAGGATGTAAGATTCTATATGGGTGATTCTGGATCAGCTCACAATGTTGGTCCATTTCATCCCGATTTGTGAATCTTATAAGGTTGATAATCTATCCATAATCTATATCCAGTAGTTAGTAAAAATGCATGGTTTTCCCGTTTCGATTGTATAAGATAGAAACATAAGGTTCACATCTTCTTTTTGTAAATTCATGCAGCAATCCCTTGGGAAATAGTTTACGATGAGAAAGGTGTATCATCCTCAAACAGATCCAATTGGACAATAAGATTATTTTAGGATATGAAATGTCGTTGTGTGATGAATTTTGTTGGTTCAAGGGAGGAGCACTTATCATTGGTTGATTTATCCTATAATAGTAGTTATCGGGATTAAAAAACTTGGATCTTTTTGAGGTATTCTTTTGGGGTCTTTGTCGTTTTCTGTTATATTAATTGAAATGTGTGAGACGTTGATAACTAGACCGATCCTTGTCTAAGATACAACAGAGAAAATAAAGATGATAAAAATGTGGATAGATATTAGTCAATGTCATCAGAAATTATATGCAGACCATCTTCGATAACCATTTTTGTTCGAGCAGGATGATCGTGTGTTTTTTATGATCTCCAATACATTGGGACATCATTGGTTTAGAATGTAGGGTATATTATCTCTGAGGTATATTGGGCCTTTTTAGATACATGGGCAGATTGTATTGGTGTAATATTGGTTGGATTTCCCCCCCAAAGTGTAGTGTGGTGGACAATGTGCTTCATGTGTCGAAAATGAAAAACTATAAGTCGGATCGTGACCAATTTAATTTTTGGAATCAGGTTTAGCATGAACCAGATGCTTCATTGGTTCACATTCTAGTGTAGATTTTGGATAGGCATGAAAAATTATTTCATGGTAAGAGCATTGATTTATTTTTTGTTTTCTGGTAGCATGGCCAGATTTAGGTGGAAATATGGGAGAGGGAGAAATATATAGATGAGTAATGGCCCGAGCAATTTTGGAAAAAAAATAATTCTCTACATTCTGATGATAGAATGTTAAATGATGGGGAGAATATATCACCATTTTTTTGAAGAATGTAGCCTTTAATTATTCCTTTTAATATGTTAAATGTGATTGGGATGAGTTTGGATGAGTTTGGAAGAGTTTGGAATTGTTTTGGAAAATGCTGGAGGCTTTTTTAAGGGCATATAGTTGGAGCACAGTTACGGAAAACCATGCGATAACCCCAAGAAAACTATGAAACATGAGGTAGTGGGGTCCCACATGGTGTACGAATGATTTGTCTACCCCAGCGGGTAAGAATTGTAGGATTTCGTCGATGGAGTAGAATATGCATAGCTCATGCACAGTTATTCAAGTAGTTCAAGATAAATGTTTGGTCCATTAAAGTTTGGTTTTTTAAAATGGGGCTAGCCATGATTTACCCCAACTCACCAATTTGTTTTCTGTTATGACCCTTATGAGGGATTTATTCTTCTCAAGGGATCGAAGGGATCTCCCACTCATTTTGGAAGACAATTGAAGGGGATTCAAGGTGGTTTGAAGGTGGTTCATCTCATGTAAATCTACTCTCTTGTCTTCTATTTGGATTTCTCTAGATCTAATATTCCCCCTATGTATTTTCAAGATCTACATTCAATGTGATTAGATCTAGGATTTTTTTTCATTAAATGATGATATTAGGGCTTGCTGATGTTAGTTAAGAGACTCTTGAGTGGTTTGATAGAGTGTTTTTCGGATTTGTGGTGCAGTGGTTCATTGGTTGATTTCTCCGGAACCCTAAAGGTTAGTGGAATCCCACTAGTCTCCACATGGTTATAACTAGTGGTTTTGGTTGGAATTAATTTGTTTTCCTTGAGATTAATTGTTAATATGTGTGATAAATCCTGTTGGAAACCCTTTGGGTGATGATTTATGGATTTTTGGTTGAAATGTGATATTGTTGAAAGAGGGGTTTCATTGTGCTATTTTAAAATTTATAATTTAAAATTGTTTTCATTTTTTGGATTATGAATATGGTTTCTGAAAATATATTTCTATTAAATTGTGGTTTTAATAAAATGTGGTTTGAGAGGTAAAATAGTAGATGTTGTTGGTATTGAATGGATGATTCATTGAAGTGAACTGGCTTGTGTTGGAAATCTTTTTATGCTTATTTTGTGGTTGAAGTGATATATGCTTTTTGGTCGGTCATGCGTTATGGAATTTGTTTATTTTAAAGAAGAAAGTAGTAATTATAACTTAAAAAAGGTGATGGATGGTGGACAAAAGATCCACTATTTCAGATAGTGTTCAGGAAGAACCACTAGATAGAAATGTAGTGAATGGTTTGGACCGAAGCTCCAATATTTTGGTTGCCTTGTTGTGTGTGTCTTTGAATGATTGAATTTTATGTGTTGATGTGAAATGGTGAAGTGGATTATGGATTTTTTTTGGATTTCTCTAAAGATGCATGGTTTGTTTACAATGGCTTGAAATGGGTCTGTTTTGTTTATTGGTAATTGTAAAACTATTTATTATTTTATATAAACTTTTTTATGTAAATGTGGTAATGTTTTTTTCTAGTTTCATGTGTAGTTAAGTAATTTGGGGTAATCAAACTGAGTAATTGTACTCACCCCCGACTTTGTTACTTGGGTCCTTTTGTAGTTGTTGTATTCTAGGGCACGGGTAAAATTAAGGCACATCATTTTTTATAGCAGATTGGCATGATTCTTAGGAGATGTTGTGGATCATGGAGTCTGGGTCTTGGTGTGGAGCTGTGGATGGTGTCAAAATTATGTGGGATATTGTTTTATTTTCATCTTCATAGTACTCTGATGATTAGTATGGTTGTATTGGAAGTTGGGATTTTTTTTCGAATAGTTGGATGCCTTTTGGTAATGTTTGGGTTGGGTTTTTTTGTTGACAATCCTCATGTAGTTTGTTGATAATGTATTTTTTTGGTTGATTTTATCTCATGGAAAATTTGTTCCAGAATTTATTCTCAAAGCCCTTTTCATTTATTTCCAACCATTGGAGCCTTAGGAATAAAGATTTAGGCCATGTAACATTCCACATTTCTCTCTAGCTAATGGGGTTGGGAGGGATGCTATAATAGGCTACCACATTTCCTTTCATAGGTGTATAAGAAATATGATATCAAAATTATAAACATATTATTCCAAACATCAATATCACGTGTCTAAATCTCATAGAGTAAAAATAATCATGACGATCTTGTGATCAAAATAAACACTAAAAACTACCAAAATAGATAGTGAGACAACATTATGGTAAATGAATTTAATATTGAAATAAAATATTATGTATAGGGTTGTTATTATCTATATTTCATAACTACTGTGATCTAAATTCCACCACCTAATTCCCTATCATCATGACACATCCTAAACATGTACCAAAGATTCATAGAAAACATCATAACCCAAATAATATTCTAGATGAATAATAAATCGAGTCGATGCCATCCTCATATTCAAATCCTCAAAAATATATATTCAATATTTATTTTCATTCAAATGTTACACCCTAATGGGAAAAAGTAGCCATCAATGAGGTGATCTTGGAAAAATCCTTAACTTTCAATCAATAATGACCATCCAATCCTAGGAATCTCTTGATACAAAAAAAATTACTAGTATAGTAAATGACCAAAACTTCATATATATTTTTTAATCCAAGGATATGGCCATATCAGATTTCCCATTCCCAAAAAAATTATCTTCCATGATCAAAAAATTCTTGTATTATAATAAAGACAACATTCTTTCAAAGTTAAAATAATTTCATACCAATGGTAATTGTGATCCTCCTATGACTTTTAATATATAATTATCCAACCCTAAAATAGATGTACCCTAGCTATAAGTCAATCTTTTTAAACCAATATGCCCTCTATATTGGATGAAATGTTCATGAATCCTATGATGAAAATAGTTTTTATTAATGGTCAGTCATTTTTACTTTTTATTGTCGATACAATATTTCATACAATTTATTTCATCTTTGAAAAGTTTATTGGTAAATCCCATGGTGAGAGAATGGGAATAAAAAATCCATTTCGCCTTTTGTCCCCACGTTGGACCATATATTTTCTAGAGTTTAGATGGTTTCATCCAATAAGAATAAATAGAAATGGGAATCATACCATGGAGTGGATCGATTGTAAACATGACCACTATCTAGGGAGGTAAAATAGAAAATTAATCTTTAATGTCCTTATGGATACACACTCACCATTTATATAATTTTACAACACAAACATGGTTCAACCTCATCAATACGATCTTTGACATTTGACATGAGATTACACAAGAATATAGAATAACTTTCCCTTACCTTCAAAAAATAGATTTACACTAACCATTTAAGAGTTTAGTGGCCCAATTAGAAGATAATAAATATACCCATTATCAATAACATTCCATCAAGGCTATAACACTGATCATCTATTCCATGTTGGTAATCATATAAAAAATTCAATGATCAAGAACCAAGAAGTAACCTTCTACCACAATGTTGGCCATCACCACCAACCATAATGGGAAACATAAAATATTATTTGGACATATTTCCCAAATTAATGGAAATATCCCACTAGGTTTACTATTGGCCATGGGATGGCCATAGTGGGTTGGTTATGTAATTTTACAATTTTAACCTTTATTATTCCCCATTAATTCTCATTTATGGTTTATAAAAATCAAAATGGTCCCTCGATCAATATATGTTCATTTCATGGCTTTTTGATATTAATTTATTAAATAATATCATATGAGTGGGAGGTATAAATCCATCCCATTTCCATATGTTCATATAATATTGTTCCATTAGTCGAATGATCTAATTAATATCTAGGATCATTGGAATATAGACCATTTTTGAAACCAACGAGGGAGTTCAATTTCAAGGACATATAGTTGATTAATTAGTATTCGAATATACATCCATATTATGGATTCTCATTATTGTGAATGGTTTTTTCTTGGTGGCCTATAATCGAACGTACTCATCCAGTTCACATATATACTCACTGTTTTAATGAAAATTTTATATGATATAATATTTAATGTTTTTGTGGATATTGGGTTTTTCATTGTATTTTATTCAATAATAGTCCATTGAAATTGTGTTCATGAGTCACATGCCTGATGGTTGATAAAATTTATGTGTGAATTTTTCACGGAAAATAGTTAATTAGTCTTTTGATTAAACATGTAAATGGGATGAATTTTCATGTGTTCGTGAAGTTTATATGCATGACTTTGTTAGTATAGAGTTGGAAATCAGTTTCAAATTGAGGGATCATAGATTTTTCAAGTAGTTAGCGAATTAAATAAATGGGTTTTGAATTTTTATTGGTTTTTGGACACTCACTTGTACTCTAATTAATTAGTGATGTACTATGGTAGGTAACAGGGAAACCAAGGGTTAGATAATTCAAAGTGATATTCAGTTCGGAAAAAATTTAATGAGTTGATGAAAGAGTTTCATTAATAAAGAAGTGTGATAAAATCATTAATTCCATATATAACTTAGTAATTTTGATTATCATAAAAAAATTTAATTTTATTAACGTATCCAACAATAATTAAAATATTTGAAAACATGTTTTTTATTTCATTTCATCAATTTTAATTCTTTGGAAAATCTCAATGGGTATGATCAATTTCCCCTTCCATGTTCATCATTTTGAATATAATAATTTTAGAAATTACTTCGATTCCTGCCAATTATTATAGTGGTCATGTGGTGTTGAAGATATTAGTTTCATTTTAAATTGAATTAATATAGATTTATTTTCATTTCATAACCTAATTTATATTATAGTGTAATTTTATATTATATATTATTTTTTATCTTTTACATTAATTCAAAATATTATATACATTTCACCAATATATTTTTGTTTACATATGTAATACGTGTTTAATTTCTTATCTTATTGACTGGTTTTATGATGTAAAAGGACAAGGTACACGTGTCAGTTTTATTCCAAGTAGTTTGGATTTAGAGTGTTTATAATTTTTTGGGACAATAACATGGGATATGTTACATTATGGTACCACATTAATATTTACATTTTTAGTGTTTTAATACATACACACACACACACACACATATATATATATATATGTATATTCATTTATTATTTATGAATCACCAAAAATACATCTGATATAAAATAATGTAAATTTAGGATATGATTATTAATTTTACATTTAGAAATCATTATTATAAAAGTCTAGTATGTATTTATTCTATTAAATTCTAGTGACATGCAAGAAATTTTTATGAAATATGTATTTGATTTAATTTTTGATAATTTCAAATTTCTGAAAACATTATCGATAATAAAATAATAAAATAATAAATTTGGGTATCAAATACTTTTCAAAAATAGTTTTCCTGATGGTTCCCCATTATTTAATTTTGGGGATTCCACCATCTAACTTTTTATGAGTATAATTTTTAATGAAATAAGTATATATAATAAATTTAATTAAAATAGATGTAAACAAAATTTAATGTTACAATTTATTTTTATAATTTTGTATGTTTTTATCTTCAGGAATTGATAATATATGGATGATTTCATTGAACGTGGAATTATTGCAATAACATTCATAGTTCATAATGTAGCAATTGAATTATAATTTTTTCGGATAAAATTATCTGTGAATTTTTATGTAAATAATTGAATGTTTCATTGATATATTGAATAAATTGAATTTAATTGAGATAATAAATGTTTTTTGGGGAAATTGTGTTGATACTTATTCCCTACTATATATTCAATTATTTGTAAATTTGGTAGGTAAAAATAATAAATTGAATCATTTAAACATGCACCAAGTGTAGACATTTGATTGATAATGGTAAACATAAATAATTAAATTATTTTTTTCTTTGAATAATGAATTTTAAAATATCTTTAAAAAATATTTCTATCATTTTTATTCATAATTTATTTACTTAAATGTTTTATACTTACAAAGTATTGTCAATAAACTCTAAAATAATGATATTTTAGTAATATGAAATAAAATATGTTATGGTTAATATGATAAGGATTCAATAAATGGAAATAGATAAAAAATTATTTTATCCTTGTGAAGAAACATTCTGTGACCTAATGATTTGTTTATATGATTTGGGAACTATTATTTTTCAAAATCATAATTCTGTAACTGTTTTTGTGGACATTTATTTAAAATGATTAGGGTTGATGTTCGCATTTTGTATGAATTATATATGTTATATGGGATATTAATTGGTGTTTCCATTCTTGAGGAATATTTTTTATAACTATCATAAGTACCACTAGTATTATAGAGTAAATTTGAAAAAACATATTTAATTTCTTTTCCATTATTATTCTAAATTAAGTTAGCATATTGCAATGTCATTATATTTTTATGTGAATATAACATATATTTTTATATTTAGGATTTAGTAGGTTTTTGTGTTAATAAATGGTTTATTGACTTTCATGAACTTTTCGTTAAAAAATTAATGATTTTGTTCCATATATGTGTAAACCATTAATGAGATAAAAATTTCCAAATTTCATTTTGTATTCATTGGAGCTATAATTCCATGAAATTTTTTTCATGGATAAAACATGTGATGCATGTTGACACATATTCTCCCTAATGGTCGTATAACATGATATAAATTGTTCATTATTGTTTATTAAGTCAAAAGGTTATGGGACATTGTGAAATTGAATAGATAATGTCTTAATGATATAGGTAACATTACATAATAATGTATATTAACTTTAGTGTCAACATAATAACATAATGTTTGGGTATTTTTATAAAATACTTTATTATATTATGTAAAATAATTTTATATAGGTGAATATAATATAGAAAAGTTGGATGTTAATATCATGGGATACTCAATTGTATTTTAAAATTATGAGAGTGTGTGATCATAATTTAGAAAAAAGGAATAATATGTTAAATAATATAATATAAATGTGGAAAAAATTATGGTTATAAGTATTTCATGTTATTTCAAGTAGCTATTCCTTTGTCTCACTTTCTTTTGGGCATCATGTGCAGTGGGTGTAGTTAGTTCACCTTTTGAATACGGTCGAAACCAATTTAACGATGATTATAATAATTAGTAAATGAGGGGTCTGGAGGATTCTGATGATTATCTATTTGTTTTATATGTTATCCTTGATCTATACTGTGAATTATATGGGTTGAATTCTTCTAAAAATCATGGTGATTGGTGGTCTATTTATTTAGAACTGTATTAATTGTGAATCACTACAGAAAGAATTTGAATATGATTAATCATATATATTTGGTTAAATAAATGTATTCCGCTAGATCCAACATTTCATGTGATAACCAATATCTTATCGTGTGGAATTAATGAACGAGAGATGATCAATATGAATGAGCATTACATTTTTGGTGTGGTTGTGTGTTGTATTTGAATCTATTCAACCTTGTGTCTATGTTGTTCGTGTGGTATTGTGTATGGGAGTGTGGTTGTGTGTATTTTGTGGATCGGGAGGCATGATGGAATCTCATGTTGATAGATAGATTGATTGTGGTATGTGAAAACTTGTTATTCCTTAGGACTACATCTTGGTAGTGGTTTCTAAGTAGGAATACATGACTGGGTTGAGTCATGTTCATGTTTTTGTGTGGGATGGTCTTATTGTTGTTGTACAATATGGATTCCATGTTTTTTAGGAAAGAGATATATTGGGGGTTTTAATTGTTGAGAGTAAGGACATGGCGAAATGATATTAAAGAAGGAAGTTGTTACCCTGAGTGGGACTTTCAACCAGAGTTTCCAGAGGGCGCTATATTATGAAGGTTTTTTAGAATAGATTATTTTAACATGGACCTTATTTCCTTGTTTGGATTTTGAGTGGTTGGTATGGTTTCTTTGCCATTTATTATTTTCAGTTTTTGGTGGTTTCTCTTATAGGGATATAATAAATAAATAAATAAATAATTCATAATGATAATTGCTTAAATGAATTGTATGGCGGTATGTATCGAGTTATGGATTGTAGTGGAGAGATGATATTTTATAGAGGTGGGTTGTAGCTTTTATTCATTTTGATAGGTGAATTTTGAGGTACTAGCAATGATAGTTCATTGTGGGACGGATTTTATTGTGAAAACACATAGGTTTGGCCACGTTTTTTCTACATATATATATACATGTAGTTCTTTATGATTTCTATATTCACCCCACTAATTTTTAGAACTATATTCCTAACCATCCAATAATTATTGGGGGAGGGTTCACTTTCAAAACATCCTAGTGGTAGGATGGATGGATGTTTATTTGATCTTCTTTGTTCCATATTATAGGCATTGATAGCCCAAGGCACTTCAGGCCGATTGTAGATTTTTTGTGAGGCCCCGGTGTCTGAGAGGGAGGTTTGGTTTACAAGTGTCTTTGGGATGATTTGTATGGTTATTAGCAAGTGTATTCTTGATGGGGTTCAGGTTTGGTCCTAGGTTTTTGTGGAAAATATGTTATGTGGTATGTGTCATAGGTGTGTGCAGGATTTTTGTGATTGTGTGGCTTGTTGAAGAGCATGGTTTCATCAGGATGTTCACCATTAGCGATGTGTAGTTAAAAAATGTAAAGTGGTGAGGGGTAACCATATAGTGATGTTCATACTAATTTAAATTAATATATTTGCATTATTTTTTTCTTGTTCAATGGTGAGTTTGGGGTGGATAGTGTACCTTATTGAGT
Source organism: Viscum album (assembly GCA_963277665.1). Lineage (NCBI taxonomy): Eukaryota > Viridiplantae > Streptophyta > Magnoliopsida > Santalales > Viscaceae > Viscum > Viscum album. Next base: position 1,748,917,459 of record OY728157.1, on the reverse strand, counting down.
GATTTTTAGTTTCATTTTTTTTCTCACAAGGGAATTAGTATAATTCTCCCTTTGTGCCTGGGTGACTTTGGTTTTTTCCTTACTGAGTATACAATTTTTCTCAACCTACATATAAAAAATGTATTAAGCCTTCTAGAGAGATTATAGGGAACATGTTGGACCATAGTTACTCAGATGCTGATGAGGGTTTCTATGTTACTACATTGCTTTATGTTGGTAGTTACTATGGAATTTTCCTTATATTCATAGTATTTTTATTTTAAAAATTCTGGTGGGATGAATTTTTTATTCTCTATATATTTATATATATATTCTTTTCTTGTAGTTTTTTGATGTATATATATTTTATCTCTCTATCTTGGTTACTATAAAAAGGGAAATGCCTCATGTTTTCATTAGATTTCAATACCTTTGGTTCTTGTCACCACCCTATGGCTATTTGAGGTGGGACTAAAAGTCGTTGTCTCTCGTTTATCTTGACGATTGAATGTTTCGATTACTTGATATCTCTTCACTCATATTGATGATGGTGGCCCATGATAGAATAGTATTTGAGGTTATGGTTGAAGATAGGATGGTGTTTGGAGTTAGGAACAATGTGGATTTCTAAGGTTGGTAGGTAAATACTGTCAGTTAATATTGGTGTGTGACATTTTCCTCAGAAGACTAGATAAGAAATGAGATTATGGCCCCATAATGATTTGAAGCAAGGACTCTGAGTTTACTAAATGACCAAGTGGAGTTGCACAGTTTCATGGTAGATACCCTAGAAAACGTACATGCATCAAGAATACATTTCTGTATGTTTTTTTTGACTTTTAAATAATTTAAAATAAAAATTATGTTAAAATGAATCAAAAATAAATTTCATACAACTCGGGCTTAAGGGTTCCATGTTTTCCTTTTGGTTATGGCTATTGGATGTAACTCTTGTCTGGTACGACTAGTGGATGATCATTAGGCTAACCCGTTCAACCGATGAAGGGATGTAAAAGTGGAGGAGGACGACCAATAATATAAGACACATTTTTCTTTCCATCAATATAATCCTAGATATTATGAGGGAAATATCTTGGACATGGATATAGTGACTTGGATCAAGGAGATGGTGATCAATTTTAGCTTGATCTATGCTCTGATAGAGTATTGGGTTCCCCTAGTAGTGATCCAGAGGAGTGGAGATGCGCGTTAGTGGTAGATTTTTTACCTTTAGGAGAAGATGGAGACTAATTATTCTTGGAATGACTTTGAGAAAGATCTTTAGGTAGAATTTCTCACATCGATGATGACTACTGAGAAGTGAAATGAGTTATTCTCCCTCTATAATGGGAGTATGTTGGTATGATATTTTGGGATCATGTTCAAGGATCTCTTTCTCTTTTCTCTAGATCTCTTTCCGAATGAGGATTCTTGGGTGAGACATTTAGAGGAGGCATTATGTCCTTCATTTCAGTATGTAGTTTCTCCCTTCACCATAACATCATACATAGAGGTTCAGAGGAATGATGAGGGAGTCAAAATTATGTAGTCGATATGAGTTTTACCAAAAGAATATCCATCAGAGTTATTCAAAAAGAATGGATTTCAGCAGCAGGTCCCCAACATCAATATCTTCAAGGATTAAACATGTGGGGAGTTGACCCCTTCAATTTTAGTTTTGACATTCTGTTACTCCTCCTTTTCACGTAGTCTTGGGACTGCATTATTTTCCTTGTAGAGGTTTCACAAACCTTCGTAGTTAGTTCCAAATTAAATCTATGTACGGTGGAGGTGGAAAGTTCTATCACCCTCTTCATTAGAAGTTACCAGCCATGTCATTTCAGCTTTAGGGACAGCAGGGTCCCGCTTCTCTGAGGGTAGATGATGATGGAAGAGGCCTCCTCTATTTTTTTCCATAGGGACCTCAAATCAGGCATGGTCAGGGAAGGGGATGATAGAAGAGGTGAATAGATGCTAGTTGTGATATGTTTCATTCCACAAATGCAGCAGTTCCATCAAAGCAATAGATCATTCGACATATGATAAGTTTGTTCAGTACTATAATTTTCACCTTTATTGATTCATGAGCTGTTCACTCCATTGTTTCTTCAGGTTTATCACATGATATGGGACGATACATAATGATACATTTCATTCACTTGGTTTTTAGTACACCTATTGTAGGTCAAGCTAGTTTGTTTGATCTTTTCCGGGGATGTAAACTGATGTTTGGGTCAAATCAGTCCCTTGGGGTTTTTGTTGTATTACATATTGCATCTATAATAATTCATCCATTGAATCAATGGGTTTTACACTATTCGTGATATTATCAAATACTTCTAGAGAATAGTCACTTTTTCAAACATGGATGGCCAAAGTGTAGGTTTTGTTTGCGGAAAGATTAATTATATGGGATGTTTTTGTGTGGATAATTTCCTTTCCATCTTGGATGATGTGTCAGTGGAATATACATATTATGATATGGTGGAGTTATCCAATGTTTTTAGGGATTTTTTGGATAATTTCCCTGATGATGATGTGTATCTACCCCCCTAAATGTGATTTTCATTTCAGGATATTCATACAACATAGACATAGTCCAATTTCGATGTCTCCTAATCTAATGGAACCTTCTGAGTTGCATGAGTGGATTATTCATATTGTAGATTTGATAAAGAAGGTATTGTATCTAGGGTAGTGTGTCATCATGGGGTGCTCTGGACTTATTTCTAAATAATGGATATGGTGTTCTGAGGTTGTGTATTAAGTACCAGGAGTCGAATCAGGTAATGGTTAAGAACAATTACCCTGTCATAGGGATTAATGAACTTTTCAACCAGGTTATGGGTTCATGTTGTTATTCCAATGTTGATTTATAGTCTAAGTATCACTAGTAGAGGGTCAACATGGTTAACAACATAAAGACATATTTAATTTGATGGTATATGCACTTCGACTTTGCGGTTCTATCGTTCGGTGATACGATTTCACTAGTCATGTTCATTGCTCTTATGAATGAAATATTTTTGGGAATTCCTAGTCCATTACATCATCATATTCATCAACAATATATTGATCTACCTTATGTCTGAAGAAGACCATACTGAGTATCTCATGTCTATTTCAAAGGTCCTTCAACACCACCGTCTCTTCGAAAATATGCCCCCGTGATCTTTTTGGCATGGAAGTTCCACCTCCATGGACCTTTGGTGTATCAACATGGCAATGCAGTGGACCCATAAAATGTCTAAGAAGTCATTTATTTGGAAGAACCCAATAATTTAGAATAGTATCATAGTTTTCTCAGTCTAAAAGGCTTTACCGGAGGATCATATCCTATTTCTCCCTAGTAGCACATCTGTTGACGAATTTAACTAGAAATGGCAAAGCCTTTTTTGTGGCGTGAGCAGTGCCAATTAAAGTTTTACTATTTGAAGTGGATGATGGCCACATCCCTAGTGCTAATGCATTAATATTAAGGGGTGATGTTTTCTATGTTTTATGATGTTTCCCGTACTGGATTGGGGGTGTTCTAATGTAGTAACATGGAGGGATCTTCAATAGTTATTGGTAGCTATATCCCCATGAAGGTATCTAGTCTACCCATCATTAGGAATTCGAATCAACCTTGTTTGTGCTATTTTTTTGGAAACATTACCTCATTGGGGGAGCGATTTTTGGTCTTCATGGAAAAAGATATAATGAGGAACATATTTTCCTAGTTAGATATGAACTTATGGTAGTAGAGGTAGCATATTTTTTCTAGGATTACGATTTTGATATATCATAAACATATTTCATGTGGAATGTTGTGGTTGATGCTTTGAGGATGATGTTTCAGAAGGATATTGTTTTCAAATATGTAGACTCTTGGACAAAAATAGATTATTTGGATGAACTTCACATAGATGTATGAATGGATGGAGGTAGATGGTATCTGTTTCAGAAGAGGGTGCAGTAATTTATGAGGTAGTGGTGGGAGGAGTCTTAATGGGGAGGCTCGAAGAAAGAGGTAATGTCAGATCTCTTTGACCTATCTGATGATGCAAAGGTACGGTCAGAGGATGGTCTGAATCATATTTTTTTCTATGAGAAATTATTTGTTCCTTTGGTGATTCATGAGAGAGTTCTTTTTGATGCTCATAACTCAAACCTATCAGTACACCTGAGAGTTTCCAACATGAAACATGTCTTGATGGAACATTTCAGGTGGCTGAAGAAGAAGTAGGGAGTGGCAGAGTTTATGTCAAAGTGCACGGTTTTCAAGCAAGTGATGGATGGTCACCATGTTTGTGGTGGTTTGTTTCATCCCTTAGATGTCCTCGAGATGATGTGTGATAGCATATCATTGGATTTTTTCATTGAAATATCCATGTATTGTGTAAGATGTGATGTAATAATTGTTGTAGTTGATCAGTTGAATCAATAGTCTCACTTCACAGCAATCAAGGAGTCCGTCATAGTAGATGACAATAAGAAGAGGTTGTGTATGAGGTAGTGTGGATGCATTGAGTTCAAAGATACATCATCACTGATTGGAATACATGTTTTGTATCATGAGTCTGGAGGTTATTGAAGCATTATATGGGTGATCAGTTACACCTCAACACTAATTTCCACCCATAGATAGAGGTGAAGACGTAAATAACCATCCGGATGATGGAGGACATGCTTCGAGAATGCGTCATATACTTTGGTTGGTCTTGTTTGCAAACGTTTCCATGGTAGATTTTGGTTACAATAATCGGTATCACTCTTCCATTAGCATGGATTCTTTTGAAGCCTTATTAGAAAGACCATGTGGTTCACCATTATGCTTGGAAAAAGTTATGGAGGTAGTTGTTCCTGGTCTGTATGTGGTGTAGATTATAACAGAGAAGGTACACCTTCTGCGTGAGAGGATAAAGGTAGAACATGACCAGAAAAAGATGTATCGTGATCATAGGGGAAGAACCATGGAGTTCAAGGTTGGGGACCATGTGTTCTTGAAGGTTTCTCCATAACATGGGAAGGGGTGGTTTGTTAGAGGAAGTAAGATTTCTCTTAGGTTCATCATACCCTTCGAGGTGTTGGGATGAGTTGGTGACTTGGAAAAACATTTGGTATTTCCACCAAAGTTGAGAAGGATACATGATATATTCCATGTCTCCCACCATTTTTGGTATCTTCATTATGACTCCCATGAAATTTATTTGGAATTGTTGGATATTGAGGATGAACCAATATTCATTGAATGACTTGTAGAGATCCAGTACCATTGGGAGATAGTGTTGAGTGGATGGACCATTTTCCTAGATCGTGTGTTGTGGATGAATTGTGGCATGGAAAAGAGTACAAGTGATAGATAGATGAAAATGTGTTCCCAGAACCCGGATTTTTTTGAGTTTTCATTATGTGAATTGATCTATGATTTAGTGATTGAACCATGTTTGTTATAAGTTTGGTTATATCCTTGTATTGTAGAGTGTGATGATGTCCTAACATGTGAAAATGAGGAGACATGATTCCTAATCGAGATGTATTAATTAATATGTGATCAAACATATTCAGGAGAGTTAGTTCCGACCATAAAATATAGTTTCATGACATAGAAGAATGAATTATCTATTTTTTATGTCCAAATAATTTGTTCTTATTTATGGTATCTTTTGGATTTTTTGATTAGAATATTTGGGAGGAGGTGTTCTTACATGTTGAGGTGTCACTATAGCCTTCTAACAACACAAGGTGGTTTATCCGTGAGGCATATCGTACTGTGTGGGTTTTTAGAACACTCTCTCTTATAGGATTGGTTTTGAATTCACAACGGAGAGAATTGTTTGAGATGAGTCTTATGTAATGGACTAGACATCCCAAATCCATTAATTTGTCTAAAATATATTGTCTAGGGTGTTCTTGAATGAAATAGTACATCATGTAAAAATAATGGATTTTTTACACTTTCTCTTCCATTTAATGAAGCATCATTCAGTGGCATCAGTAGCTCTGCATCGGTGAGTCAGGGAATTTCCAGATTATGCGTTGGTAGGTCGAGCATTGGTAGGTCTTAGAATTAGTATGTCAAGGCCTCAGTTGGCATAGAATTGGTAGGTTTGAGGAATCCATTGGTCGAGCATCATTAGGTCGAGGAATCAATGATTCTGACAATGGTAGGTTGGGCGACGGTCAGTGAAGCATCAATGAGTCGCATCTGAGACAAGCATTCGATGAGTTGCATTAATGGCATAGTGTCAGTGGATCATCTATTATTGAGTCATGCATTAGTGACTCAAATTGGTGACTCAACCATCGATGATTCATTTCCCATTTCTTTTATTGATTCCATTTTTTACACTTTGAAATTCATTTTAATTATAAATGAGTTAAAAACCATATTTAATGAATGCTTGGGATGTTTCAAATGGTATTTGTCCCCTAAAACCTTAATCTTTCTCGGAATCCTAAATTGTGTGTTCTTGATTGTGATCTATATTTAGTGGCCTTTGAAATAATTTATCCATAGATTTGGGATCCACCCTTTCTAAAAGATAATATACTCTCTTCCATTGAACCCTTAAATTTTCACTTGGTGTGCCAAAAAAAAATTTCCCCATGGACTCGTTTCCCAATGTTGTATCACCCTATTTTTATTTCCCTTGTATTGTTTCATGCTTTTTTCATGACCTCATATTTTGAAACATGGTTGAATTTTTTATCATCTTTTGTTCCAAAATGGATTCCATCATCATTCATTATTTCTTTCATCATGTGGGGTGGGTGAACCTGTGTCCCCTTGTGAATATGGTAAAAAAAAATTTCACAAAGATAATATGAAGTTATAAATGAGGAGTTGGGAGTATAATTATGATGGTCATGTTGTTTTATATGTTATCTTAGATCCATGTTATGAAGTGTATGGGTCATATTCTAATAAAAATAATGGGTGTTGGTGGTCTTTATTTTTTCACAAGTATGAATTTGGAGTCGTAGTTGTTAGAATTAAATCTAGTTAATCTTGTATATTCAGTTAAATAAATGGATTCCCTAGGTTATAACTTGTTATGTGATATCCAATGTCTTATCAAGTCAAATTAGAGTATGGGAGATTCTCAATATGAATGAACATCACCTTATTGGAGTGTTTATGTGTTGTGTGTGGTTCTATTCAGGCTTGGGTCTATGATTTTTTCCTGGTGTAGTGGCAAGGAGTATGGTTGTATGTATGGGGTGGTACAAGCGGTTTTATAGAATCTCAGATTCGTAGATTGATTGATTCTGGAATGGATGAAATTGTTTTACAATGGGACTTCATCTAGGTAGTGGTTAGTGAGTGGGGTTGTCAGACTAGTTTTTTTCATGTAAAATTTTATGGGAATTCTGGACATGGTGTTGTTGCATTCAGGAGACTAAAAGTGTGGTAGTAATGATTTGTGTTGGGGGTTTTTAATTTTTGAAATGAATGAAATGGAAACATGTCTTATATAGGGGATGATGTTACCTTGAGTGGGCCTTTCTCCTGGAGATTATAGAGGTCCTTATTTTGTGAATGGGTGTTAGAATGGATTCTATTACATTCTCACTCCATTCTATGTCTAGAATTGGTAGTGGATGGTATGTTTTCATATCCATATAACATTTGTAGTTTTTGGTGGATTCATGGGTTGGGAAGAAATAAATAAATTAATTAATTGATAATGCATAAAGAAAAATTGATCAAATTAATTGGATGGGGGAATTTTTTTTGGTGTGACTTGTGGTGGAGTGAAAATATTTTATTGAATTGGTATGTGACTTTCATTCATTATTATATATTCATTTATAGGTGAATAAAGAAAAAATTTTGTGGGATGGTTTTTGTTCTGAATCCCTATTAGTTTGGATGATGTTTTTGAACATATATATATGTATATACATGTCGTTCATTGTGATTTCAATATGCATCCCCACCAATGTTGAGTTCGATGTGTCGAACACCCCCATTTTTATGGGGGGAGGGTTTCCTTTCCCATCATAATAGTGGGTGGATGGATGAATGATTATTGTATCTTCTCTCCTCCCTCTTCTGATAATTTTTTCCCTAACCTCTGTTGGTAGGTTGTGGTGTGTTTGTGACGCACATGTGTCTGTGGGTGAGGTGTGCTTCTCATGTTTCTTCAGGATGAGTTGTGTGGTGATTCTCAGATATCTTCAAGATGCAGTTTTGGTGTGTGGAATTGGTGTTTGTGGGAGAGATGTGATGTGGTATGTGTACTAGGTGTGTGCGGGCAGATTGTATCATTGGATATTATTGAAAATCAAGGTAGCATCAAGAAATTAGCTATTAGGGATGACCAGTTAACTGGTGGAAATTGGTGTGCAGTACACAAATATCAATGTTGTTACTATAATTGTATACTTTAATTGAAATATTTGGTTTGTGTTCATTAGAGAAGATGTAGTGGTTAATATACATGGTTTGGTGATTTTGAGATTGTACTGTTTTCTCAAATGGGAATTAGCATGCTTGTCCCACTTGTATATCTGTGAATTGGGTTTTTCCCAACTAAGTATACTTGTATACTAACCTACATATATAAAACTGTTTTAAGGTTTCAAAAGATATTACATGGACATTGATAAACTTTACTAGCTCAAACATTAGGGATGATTGTTGTGTCGCTTCTTAGTTTTATTTTGGTACTTTAGATTTTTCTTGTATTTCTAACAGTTTTTCTTTAATCCTGAAAGTGGGATGGATTAATGTTTCAATATATATATATATATTTGTCATGGATTTTTTTTAGGTTGATATACAATATCTCCCAATCATGGTCTATATAAAAAAGGTAATGCCACCCATTTTTAATATATTTCTAAACCATAGGTGTCAGTCGCCACCCTAGTGTCTCTTGGAGGTAGGACATGGATGTTATTTTTTCTCCTTTATATTGAGTAAGGAAGAACTTTTCATCTTTTTATCACATCCCCCATTTTATATAATGCGGGTCCTAACACATATCTTTACATAGATGCACATCCCAAATAATCATGGATGTTTCACGAACAAAACATTGTCTAAAAATGGATATTTTACCCACCTCACCCCAACAAGGATGTGATATTCATGCGAATACATAAAATTCCTCAACTTAGTTCATTTTTTTGAAGGAAAATAATTGTTGTTATAAAATAACTCAAACATCCCTAGATGTCTATCTCAAAATCATCGAAAATCCATGATATAATAATAGAGCATATCCTCCAGGATCTAAATCAGATGCTTCATCTTGCCGTCTATCTGTAGATATTATGTTGTGTTCAACTTGACCAGATTTCACATTACCTTTTTAAAGACTTCCCCAGAACCTAGAGGTAATCATAGGATCCCAATCTGAAACAATGAGAGATGGAATCCCTTGGAACCTCACAAACTGTTTCACATATAACATAACCAAATATTCAATTTTAGTGGACTATTTGATCAGAATGAAATGAGAATAAATTATTAACTGATCAATAACCACTCTGATTGAATTCTTCCCTCAGGGAGTCCATGGTAATCCAAAAAAAAATACATGGATACATTTTCCTGTTCCCAAATCAGAACCTAACGTTTTTGTAGTAATAAAAAAGGTCTCAAGTACACTCCTGTTATCCATTGGGAGGTTTAACAGAATTAAACAAAATCCATGATGTCACGCTTCATACATGGACACCATAATTGTCTCCTAATTTCAATATATATATTTTTAGTGCATGGATGAACTATATATGATTAGTTGTGAGAAAAAATATAAATAAACACCATACAGATGTCAGGATGACAACCCACATCAAAATGTAGGTCATACCATATAAAGAAATAAATTGTTTAAAAATAGTCTCCCAAACATAAATTCTTTCTTGGGCCTTTTGATATCATCATTATAATGATGACTCCACAAAATAACATTCATGAAAGACGATGATAACAAAACACTTTTTAAAACCATTCCTGAAACAACCTCTTAATTATCATACTGCAATAAATAAAAAACCCCTTATGGTACCACTCATCTATCAATTCTATGAAATCTTGTGATAGCACATTCCAATTATGAGAATCTATAGCTACATTTCCCATTCATGGGGTGTACGAAATATCGATGCTAAATATTTGAAGGTATTATATCCATTATCTATGTATGAGATTCAATTATTTCATTGATATGATACTACTTAGACATTTATTATTTGAGAAGACTATGAACCTATCACCCCATAAAATAGTGCCACTAATATTTAAGCACTTTCATGACTACAAAAATAATTAAATTATGAGTGGGGTAATTATTTTCATATAGTCAAAGATGAATAGAGATGAAATAGACCACATGTTTTTCTTCATTAATTACACATCCCAAACTAGTACCAGAATCACCACAAAACACAATTAAACCCTTATCTATATTAGTTAGGATTTGAATATGAGATGATGTTAGAAGGGGTTTCATTTCAATGAAAATAATGGATACTCCACATCCCTTGAATATTTCCCCACATTCCTAGTAAGAGCAGTCAATGTTGATGGAAAATTATTGAAAGAATTGAAAAAATTTCAGTGGTAACAATATGAACAAGGAAGCTCCATATCAGAATGATATTCTTTTAATCTTTCTTGGACCAGACAACCATCACATTCCCTAAATAACTTGATTAGTTGTGTTCTTAAATCTTTTTCCCAAGTAACTTTACTTCATGAATCTAGAAACACAAATTTTAATTCAATCCATAAAAATGGTTTCTTCTAATAATTCCCAAAACCAAGCTTAGATGGTGCTAATTTTCGTGATCAAATTTATAATAAACCATAATATCAACCTTTAAATCTACCAAAAAAGTGTCAATATATTGAGGGAATATCAAATTCCAAATATCCATAAAAACTATAGATGCATTAATTATACAAAAAGTGATAAGAATTTATTCTTAGTGACCATACCTTCTCTGGAATGTTATCTTTGATATATTTGACTTTAGAACACTGAGCAGATGATAAATCGGCTAAATATCAATATTTGTTAACCATTTTACCCTATTTAATAGATCAAACAAGTCATATATCAAAGAAAAAGGATATTTGTTCATAACTATCACCATGATCAACTTACAATAGTCCACACCTAATTGAAGATAACCATCTAAATTCTTACTAATTATCATATGGTTTTCCCAAAGAGAAATATGGGGGTACAGAAAAAAATTTTCCAATTGGTCTTCCAACTCAATATTGATCTCATTCATCTCTCCCATTTCCATATGATAAGAATGTAATGATATCATCTATTTACCTAAATATTGGTCAACCGTAAACTCTACCTCTATCCCTAGTATAAGAGAAGAATTGTTGTATTGGAAAAAATCAGAAAACATCTGAGCTGATGATGATAAGATCAATGAAAAGTGAAATATCATCATTATTAAACACAATAGAAGACAATAATAATCTATGATTGTGGCTATAAGGTCAGGAAAGACCTGATCATGGGTACCAATCCCCCTAAATTACATGAGAGATCCCATTGACAGCATGAAACAAGACACCACGATAATAAAATTCTACCTCAACTTGATGAAAAACAATCTAATAAATACAGATGATGAAGTCAAACAATTTTTTATTAAGAATATGAAAATATAATACGAAATATACTTTGTCTATTATTAATAACCACAAACACAAAAATTCATACTCTTTCCTCTTACTGAGTAGTATCTCTATCTTTATTGTAATGGGCATAAGTTTTTTTTAATCACTAAGAAAATAAAAAAAAAGTTGTTGATATAATATATTTGGTGGAACTAGTATCTAATAATGAAATTAATAAAGAATATTTTATTAGGATGGTACCTATAAATCTTGTAGGATCTACAAAAAATTCTATTGTACACTTATATACTATGTGAAAATGCTTCTGTTGGACACCCATCGGTAACATGAAACAAGACACACTGACGAAACAAATATACATCAACTTGATGAGAAGAAATCCAATCAATAGAGATGATGAAGTCAAAAACATTTCATTATGAATGAGAAAATATAGGATGAAATATACTTCGTCTATTTGTTAATGACCAAGGAAACCGAAACCCATACTATTTCCTCTTACCAAAAGGTATCTCTACCTCTATTTTAATGGGCATATGTTCTGTTTGATGATTAATAAAATCAAAAATATTAGTAGATATAAATTATTTGGAGGAACTAGTATCAAATAAATCAATTACTACTTAATATTTTATAAATATATAACCTATCTCTCTTGTGGGACCATTATCAACTCCTTGTTGGACACTCATATACTTTGTGAAAAAGATTCCCTCTTGATTCTTGTCATTGGAGCCCTATAGTCATTGAGGCATCTCAATACACAATTGTATCCTTTGGAGTTGGAAAACATTGTCCATACTGGTGTGTAGTCATATCTTGAAAGAAGAGCTATAATTTAAAAATGTGTCCATAGTTATTACACGACATCTTAGGAATATTAAAATAATGTCTTCGGTGATGACCATCTCCACACTAATAGTAGGTCAATGTAGAATTTCAAGATGCAACAGATAGTGTAGAGGGTTCTCATTGTTTAAAACCACCTACACTACTCTTGGGATGATCCTTCCAGTTCCTCTTCTTCCCATGTGCACTAATGAAGATGAAACACGATGGGTGAGAATTGGTGGAAAATCCATCCTTCATTTACATATTTACTTCCACTATTATATCTCTATCTACCATTTATGGATAGGTAAAAAGTTTTAATATAAACACTTAAGATCTGATATATAGTTAAAACCCCTACATGTACATTTTAGCCTTTAACTGGTCATTCCACACACAGATCGTGGAAAAATGAACTAGCTCAACAAATTGGTGGGTGTATACCAACACTGAATTATCTCTTAATTGTAAAGACTGTATCCCAATAGATTTTTCATAAATCATTGACTCTAGGAAAATTTTCTAACTAAATATTGTTTCAAAACCCTTCAAATCCATTTTCATTTTCTTACCTACTAAGACCGTGAATCCCATAATCTCTTCCAAGAACCCTCGAGTACATATGATGCACACTTAAACTGGATATTGTCATCTATTTCTAGAAGGTCAAAAATATTATTGATCAGGTCCACCTAGTCATACTCCTATTTTGGTTCATTATTACCTTTAATATATAGTGGAATTTTTCCCATGAATTCCCATGACCGATCTCTCTCTCCATCAACTAATGACGGTACATAAAAATAGTGTTCTGAACTCGTGGTAAATCCTCAATGACAACACATAATCTTTTTATTATTATATCAATTATATTCTCACATATAGGTGGATTCCATTGAAGAGAATTAGTTTTACCCTCCATGAGAAATTGTAGTAGAAGTCTTAGAGGAATAACACTATAGAACGAAACATGTTAATGATCCTTTAATAGAACTATTATCAATTTCAACAAGAGAACCCATAAGCAGAAAATGTGATTTAAAATCAACCCAAACACAAGAGATACATAAACCAACATACCATGGAATCATGAGTCTCATTATGAAATGACCTAGCCAGGTATACATCACCACATACCTTTTATGTCCTGACAATCATTTCTCCAGTATACAGATGTCCATAGACAAGTAATCTTGATAACTGACGACCTTTGATACAAAATTTTATTGAACTGACTTGGTTTCTTCTCATCCCGGATCCTAAACTTTACGATTTCATACCCAAATGGAGTTCACGATAAACACAGGCTGGAATAAATCATCTAATATTGAAATGAAACACCAAATAAAATTATTTCTCCCAACCTGATCAAACACAATGAATATTTGTATACTCAAAAAAAAATATATAGTATAAGACTAATGGAATATATATATACCATTATAGTAAATATCCACCATTTATAAACAATTATAAGGTATTCAAAGCTCTGAAAAAAAGTGAATCTTCATGGAACAAAAAAATAACTTCAATATTTGATAGACATGATGAACACCAAGCTTATCTCCACCATCTATAAAAAACCAGCTAACATGAACCTAGGCACGTCACTATGGTTCCATTCCTTTACCAGCATTGGAATTAATAAAAATTTCTACGCAACACAGATGAGGTATGTATGGTGTGTGCTAACAAGCATAGAAAGAACCCACCCAGGTATTTCATATCCATAATATGTATAACAAATCAAGTATTCTTATTTAAAATGAAATATGGACTCATAAATAGTAAATAAGTTTTATAAAAATAATTATAAATATTAATCCTTTTTAAAGTTCTAAAAAATACATGTACGACATGCATATCAAGGTTAAATCAGAAATCCAAGTAGTAAAAAAATATTTTAGATTTTCATCATAATCAATGAACACTATTATTTATACTAGCATACTACTCATACAATAATAAATCAAGTGAGAAATTTTGTTCCTAGAACAAAGCCTTATAAATAAGAGAAACAACCCATGAGTTAAACCCCTAAAAATGTCAAAATTTGTCCCCTACAACAAAAGGGAAAGGAAACAGAATAAATCCCCCTAATAAAACCACCTGATAGTGAAAAAATATGGACACTTACCTTAGGTTAAACATTCCCACAATGTACCTAGTGCAACCCATGTGCCAATTTATAGAAATTTATTTTAATGTTTGTTAAGTACCCATTTTCTTTTTCATTTATAGACAAATAGGGAGAACCAATATCTGTTAAAAATATATTCAACTCACATAGAAATTCATTAAAAAATGATAAATCAATTTATAATGAAAGAATTGTAACACCCCGACCTCAGATCACATAAATCCAGTGCATTATTACACTTTATTGGAATTATTATAGGGAAACAAATCCTGAAGGACCATATAGTTTAATAGTCTTAGAAATCCATATTACATGCAAGATACCCATAATACATTGGGCAAAAAAAACATGCCACACAACACGTAAAATAAACTACATCCTTGAATCAATGATATATTATTTATAACCTTGGGATAGAAACATAATAAGCGTGAGCTCAAATTCTCATTAAGGTTCTGTACAACAGAAGAAATAATCAATATATATGGAAAGGTAGATATCTGAGAACACCTTCCATTTTGAAAACTAAAAAAGGGAAAAATAATATTGAATGTAAAGAACAAAAACATATTCCAAAAATAAATAAACTGATAATGAAGTAACTCCATTGATATTTCGATGAAAAATCTCATGGAAAAATATAAAATGAAATTAAATGAGTGAAATTATTTATTTAATGATGTCATGTCAGATAAACATGAAAACTTATTACCTAGAAGACCATCCACTATACAGTATAAACTTAAGTGTTGAAACCCATTTGGATAACTTATTTGTCTCATGAGAACCTATTGATGCATTAAGGAGCTACATAAAGTCTGGCCTCCACTCATCATTGCCCGTCCAAATTATTTGTCATATTTAACAATCCGAATAAACAATAACCCTTATCAAATAATCATATTGATTGATTAATGTGGATATATCAATAATTTCGATGATGTAAATATTATAATATCTTCATGTTAATAAAATTCATGATATAACAATTCAAAAGTTATAATATACACCATATTAAAGGAATCAAGTTCATAACATTACAATATGCCTCCATGAAATGAAATTAAGACCAAATCCCTTACCTTAAGTCTATAACTCTGTATATTTTTCTGAAAATCATGTATTATGGTATTACTAACTTATATTAGAATCATAATAATATTTATGATATCAGATCTGATTCTTTTATGACTTTATATTAGCGATTTATTTACAATTCAATGTTAATGCAACATTTTAGGTAAGAATCGCTTTGTTTTATCATACATGTTTTGACAAGTTATTCATTATAATATTACATAAATCAAGATATAATTACATTAAGGATGTATAATATGATTTATATATATTATATATTCATAATTATATATAATATATAGGAATACACCGTTCATGTAGACGGTATGCCATACATACGCATCAATGTTGTTCCAATTTTGTTATATTATGAATGAATCTAACTATATATATATATATATAATTATAGTAGAATTTCTATTTCATATATATCATAATTTTTTATAATATACATATTTATAATATTTCTAGTATGGTGAGCATAGTAGATGAGTCTCATCGTGCCGTGGAGACGGTAAGTCGTACGTACACACAAGGGAAGATATCATTTCTTTAATGGTTAAATGATATGGATATGTATTGTAAATGGATTTTAATGAAATAATATAATATAATATTTATTATTTAATTCATTTTTTTCATCATTATACCCATCGAAATGATGTATATATGAAAAACAGATAACACCACCTCGGGGAGGTGGTAAGCTGTACTTATACACACATGGTGATATTGTTTTTTTCGGATGGGTAAAAGGTGAATATGTTGGTCCCATAATCATAAGGACATATCAGAATATATTATTTTTATATTTAGTATTTTATTATGGTAAAAATAGAGTAATAGTATGTAGAAGAAAAAATGAACATTGAATGATGGGATAACATAATTACATATTTATCGGGTTTCTCCATTTGATTTGGACAAAATGACTCCATTTGTTGGTTTTGTACTCAAAGGGTGGCCTCTAGGATAAATTTAGTGAACTTTGGATTAGATTTGGACATTTTTTGGACGATCCAAAGTGCTTTTGGATGTTTGAATAAGTGGGTTTAGGTGTTTCCCTTTTATAAGAGGGGGAGGGGCACATAGGGAATGTATAGAAATAATATTTTTATTATATAGTATTTTCAGTTTCAAATGGTCCCAAAATAATTTATTTCAAATATAATATGCATTTGGGTCAAAATACAACCATCCAATTCGTTTTAGACATGTTTATGTCACAAAATGAACCATATGTATTTGCTTTAACCCCTAGTTAAAAAAATTAACTCTTATCATGTCTCAATGCATTTTCATAATACATTGTAACTATATTGACTATAACATTCCAATAGAACCATAATTGGATCATTAATGAATTATTTTACATTATATAAGTTTTTGGGTCTCATATTATATTTTTAGGACTATTATATCATTTAATAAAATAGGATTTGTTTTAAATAATAATTTTTTCCAATTTTGACACTATTTAAGATATGATTTTTGATAAATTCATTACAAATTGAAAACATAGAACCAATGACACTAAATAAAACCTAATATTCAAATTACATCAATATAGTTTTTTATGGAATAAAAACGTTGGTATTATATTTATTTTAATATTTGTAATATCATTTATTTGATTCTTTCAATAATACGAATCCTAGTGCATCGTTATTGTATCATAAATAAAATCATTAATTTAATGTCTAAAATTTATAAATAAACTTCCAAGATGTAGAATATCTTTCATATTTCTAATTACTATTTATAGTCAAAAATATAACTTATATAACCCCATATAAAAATTGTTTTACTAAAATATACATCATTGTGTTACATTTTTCTTTACATAAAATTAATTATTATTAAATGTCATTTTCAAATCCATGTGGATCAATGTAGTCCCAAAATCGACCCATGGATGCAAAGGGTCAGACATATATCATCTAATAGGATTAGGACACATTATAGGGTTCTTTTATTTTTTTATAATAATATTGTTTACCTTTATTTTTCCAGATTTACCCTTTAACCATGGTAAATTAAATAATTAATGATGTTACTATGAATAATGTCAAAAAACAAAAGGTAAATATTTACAAAATTTCATCTTCAGATACCAAATAAGGAATTAATTTTTTCAAATTCAAAACAAATTTTTTTCTGTAAATAATTTGAAATTAATTCCTATTATCAAAACCAAAAAGCTGATTTTTAAGATGTATTATCGATCAAAATATTGTCATTTTTTTATTTAAAATTTAAATGTGAAATTACTTCTAATGACTATAAAATGATTAATTTATTAAATATTAATCAAATTATAATTTAAAACCAATTTAACATTCAATCAAACAATATTATTAAATTAGATTAATATGCAGTTTTTAATTAAAATACATCATATAATTATTATTTATCAAAAAATGAATATTTTCAAAAAATGATAAAAATATAACACTTTGATAATTTTTTTATTCTGAAATAAAAATGAAGTATATTTTGAAATATAATGTTTATAAAACATCAAAATATAGATATAATTATTCATAACTTTTTTTTAAATGGCTACATTGATAGGATATGGTGTTCTTGAACTCGGGCGTGTGTACAACACAAGATATTGAATTATTTAAAAAGAATCATACTATAGAAGCATGGGGTGTAACATTATTCTATCATTTATTTCATTTCATACTTTATATTTCCACAATATCATGACATAAAAAGATTCGGGTTGTTTTTCATCATATGTTCATCAGGTTCCCACATCTCTTCTTACATTTTAGGGTATCTCTAAAGAAATGTTACCATACAGGTTGTATGATTTTTCAACACTTGTTCTCTATTATAAAGTATCATGATAGGATCTTCACAATAAGATAAATTGGGTTTCAGTTTTATTTCAGCATAGGTGAGTACATTTGTTGGGCCTGGCTTGTATTTCCTTAAGAATTATATGTGGAACGCATCATGAAGTTTTGAGAGACTTAAAGGAATTACAATATGGCAGGCAAGATCTCCTATTCTATTTATAATTTCAAAATATCTGATGTACCTAGGCGTAAATTTACCATTCTTATAAAATCATATAACACCCTTCCATTGAGATACCTTCAAGAAAACATGATATCTTACATGAAATTTCAAATCCTTCCACCAATTATAGACATTTTAATGTTTCCTATATTGAGATATTCTAATATGGGTGTGGTTAATCATTACCATCTCCATTATTTCTTTAGAATGTTTTGGACCTATTGGTATTTTTTCACCATCATCATCTCAACAACATGGTTTATGGAATCTCTTTCCATATAATGCTTCTTATAGGGACAACTGAATACATTAATAGAATCTATTATTATAAAAAAATTATACAATAGGTAAATAGTTTTTCCACTAACATTGAAAGTCTTGTGATTAGGACCTCAACATATCTTCTTATGATAAAAGTGTCAGTTCTGGTTTTCGATCAGTTTAAGGGTGGTATACAGTGCTCAAATGATGTTTAGTATCTAGGGCCTTCAGAGGACCTTTTTAAAATTTTCACATAAAATGGGGATCACGATCAGAAACAACGGATAGGGGTACACCATGGAGTCTTGCAACTTTATTAATACATAGTCTTGTAAAATTTTCATATGGTAAATCATCTATTATAGCAAGAAAATGTGCTGACCTGGTAAGACGATCAACAATAAACCATATCGAATCATTATTTCTGGGAGTCTTTGGAAGCCCCCTATAAAATTCCATTATAATATTATCCCATTTCCATAAAATAATTACAAGAGGTTTGATGAATCCTATAAGATGTTTTCCTCTAGCCTTCACCTACTAAAAATACAAACACATTGATACATAATCAGCAATCTCTCACTTTATGATATCCCACCAATAATGTTCCGACAAATATCTATACCTATTAGTCATACTAGTGGGTATTGAGAGATTATAACTATGAGTATCATCTAACAGTACACATTTTAGATCAAGTAAATCGGGAACAAAAAACCTCTTCCCAAATATGAAAATACCATTTTCAAATATGAATTCAACCATAATTCTATCACTCACAGCTTTAATTTTTTTTAAAGTCCTCATTGTTTGTTTGACAACATTTTTTCTTTTCCTGTAATGTTTTTTTAATAGACATTTAAAAAAATTGTTCTGCTTAACCCTCAATGATAATTTCCATGTCCATCTTTTATATATCCTTGAACAAAGGATCCCTTTCAATTTTCATCTGGTTTATTACTCTATGGCCTTATTTTCTCAAGGAATTTGGCTCTTCATTTTCCATCCCTGGGATGTAGTGTATTGTGAAATCATAAACCTTGGGTAGTTCATGCCACCTCATTTTTCTTATACTGAGTTTGTTCTTTGAGAAAATGTATTTTAAATTATTTTGATCAGTATATATCACACATTTTTTACCATGTAGATAGTGTCTATATATCATTAAAGAAAACATTAACATATCAAACTCAAGATAATGAGTTGGAATGTTTTGTTCATGGGTTTTTATTTTCCTTAACTCTTATGCAATAACCTTATCATTCGGCATAGGTACAAAACCATGTCCTTTCATTGTTTCATCATTATAAATAACAGACACATCCTTCCCAGATGGTAATGCCAAGAGAGGATCATTTAATAATCTTCTCTTCAATTTTTTAATACATTCTTCAAAATATTTTTCCAACCAAATTTAACCCCTTTATGCGTGTGTTTGGTAAATGGGTTATCCAATTGAGAAAAATACAAGACGAAATACCAAAAATAACCTAATAAACCAATAAATCTATGTACCTCTATTATACTTGTCAGTGCTAGAAATTCATGAATTTCCTTTGATTTTGAAGGATCAGAAAATATTCCATCCTTGGAGACTATTGACCAAGGAATGAATTTTTTGGAAGCAAGAATTCACCATTTCTAAATTTACCACAAAATTCATCCATACTGAGAGTCTCAAGAGTGATATTAATGTGATACTCATGGTATTAAAATATTTTAGAATATATCAATATATCCTCAATGAATACCATGAAAAATCATTAAGATATTACATGAATATTCATTAGATCCATAAAAACTAAAGGCTCACTATTTAATCAAAAAGGAATTACTCTAAATTCATAATTACCTAACCTCGTCCAAAAAGATGTCTTCATAATTTCTTCCTTAATCACATGATATTTATGGTATCCCGAAACAATATCAATCTTCGAATATATTTGAGTGCCTTGAAGTTGGTCAAATAAATAATTGATATAAGGTAGTGGATAACTATAATTTATTGTAATCACATTGATATTCATATTATCAATACACAGTATCATGGGTCCATCTTTCTTATTGATAAAGAGGACAAGGGATCCCCATAGAGAAACAATGGTTTTGATAAATTCCCTTTTACCAACACTTCATATTGTTTTTTAGCTCAACTAATTCCTATGTGGCTATTCTATCTGGAGTTTTTCATATTCTACTTACATTAGGGTTTAAATCAACACAAAACTCAACTTCATGCTCTAGGGGTGTCCAGGTAAATCGTCAAGAATAACATTAATTTTTTCCATTACAATTGGAACATCCCCAATTTGAATATTACCTCCTTTATAAATATATTTTTATTTTTCTTACTCCCTAATAACCTCATTCACTATTGGGGGAGGATTTTGATAAGAATATGGTGATTATTTTTCTGCTCTAAAGATAACAGATTCTACGTCTTCCTCACAAATTAAAATTTCATTCTTCTTGTAATATATTTGTGAATCATATTTTTAAATCTAATAAATAATGAGGATTATATAAAAATAAACCATAGCTATGATAATAATATTAGAAATTAGAGATTTTTTATATTCAAAAAAAGTAACTTCTCGACACATCTTTGTTGTTGTAAGAATTCCAGTGGGAGTTCAAACTGATAATTAATTTTTCCATGTTAATAAGATGTATATAATTTTTAATGCTAACATGGAAGATATAAATGAATACAATTATCCAGAATCAAATAAAAAGTTTTCAAAATTTTTGGAAATGATTAAAGTAACTTCATCCATATCATTAGAAATATCAACCTCATCAGTTGTGATCACAAAAGCCTGGCTATATCTCGTTGGCCGCTTATGAGATAGATTCCCTTGATGATTGGTGAATTCATTTGAATAGTGTCACATCTCATTAAAATTTAATAATTGGAAACCATTTATTTGTTTCATGCCTTTTCATTAATGAGCCTTTCTTCCTTTATCTATACACTTATAAGAAACTCCCAATCCCTTCAAACATTTTACCAGGTTTCTTTTTACCAAAATTTTTAAGATATGAAATTCATTCAATCATCTCCTTCTTATTTTATGTGTTCCCTTTTTCATGGATCTTATATGGACTCTTATTGTCCCGTTTTCCATTGAATATATTGATCCTATAAAATTCTTTCACTGTAATTATGGCCCATAAAACTATTTCATCTTATGACGAAAAATATGTGAAACCATTGCCCTTTTGGGATTTGGCTTAAAACCATCAACTAATAGATCGATCTTTCACTCTGTGTTGCATATATAGTCTGTAGAAAATAGGGATAACCATGTAATATTATCTTCATAATCTACAATACTATCTTCTCCCTTTTTTATGTTAAGGAACTCCCACTTTATCTCAATTTGTTGATAATGAGAAATGTATTTATCATTTAATATCTCTTTAAAAGTTCTACATTCCATATTTTCTATTTATTCATCATAGCTAATGATTTGGATCAACGGGCACCATTGATCAGCATCACCTTGGAGGAAATAGGCCACAAAGGTAACCATTTCTATTTTATTGCATCCCAATGCCATATATATATTTTCCAAAGACTTAATCCACACTCAAATACAATTGGAATTTTGGTCCCCCTAAATTATGAAGTATTTTGTTTCATAAAGTGATCCAACATATGAGATTTATTTTATGGAATGGGATGTTCCATTAAGGAAAGGTTATTTGTCAAAAATAAATTATCCTTTCCTAGTATTGACATAACTTTCTCTGATCCAAAACCATATGTTTTTGTTTCCTCGATAGGGAAACCCATTTAATTTTTCCAAGTATTGATACCATTCATCCATCCATGTTCCATCTCTATAAAATTTCATATATCAGATTAACCCAAAAAATTCTGAGTTTCAAATATTTTAAAAACAATCAACATAAACTAAAAATTTATTCTTCATAAATTGTAATCTTTTGTAACATTTGGTGAATTATCATAAGTGTATCACCAATGTCTAAATAAGGGTATATTTCTTAATCTATGTTATCTAAATCGAGTCTCAATGGTCCTTCCTAAACATCCAATGATACCAACTATGATTCCCCGACCTCAAATCACCTGAAGCTAGTACATTATTACATTAAATAGGAATTTTTACGAGAAAACAAATCCTAAAAGACTGTATTATTTAGAAGTCTTGGAAATCCATGTTACATGCAAGATACCTATAATACATTGAGAAATAAAATGCCACAAAACAACTAAAACAAACTAGATCCTAGAATGAATAATCAAAGTACTATACTTCATAACATGGGGTGAGAAACACTATAAGGGTGATCTCAAACACTCAGAAAGGTTATGTACAATGGTTGAAATAATCAATATATAAGGAAATGTAAATATCTAAGAACACATTCTATTAACAAAACTAGATAAGGCAAAAATAATATGGAAAGTAATGAACTGAAACACAATCAAAAAATCAATAAACAGATAATGAACTACTTTTATATATATGTCGATGGAAAATATATTGTATAAATATTAACTAAAATTAAATGAGGGAAATACTTTTTTAAAGAACGTCAAGTCTCAGGTAACTTAAAACCCATTACCGTCAAGAACATTTACAAGGAAGTTTGAT
This sequence comes from Viscum album, assembly GCA_963277665.1. Taxonomy (NCBI): domain Eukaryota; kingdom Viridiplantae; phylum Streptophyta; class Magnoliopsida; order Santalales; family Viscaceae; genus Viscum; species Viscum album. The sequence continues at coordinate 1,748,893,905 of OY728157.1, read as the reverse complement.
ATTATAGGTAAAAACACATTTATCCCACTTATTTGTCTCGTGAGAACCTATTGATGCATCGAGAAGCTATATAATGTCAGGACTCCACCCATCATTGCTAGTCTAATGTATTTCTCATGTTGAATAATCTAAATAAATAATGTGCTTTATCAAACAACCATATTGAATGTGTAACATGGATATACCAATAAATTCCATGAATGAAATAATATAATATCATGAAATTATAGATATTCAAGAAATCATAAGTCAAATGGTATAATATAAACCATATAAATGGAACCTAGTGCATAACATTGCAATATGCCTCAATGAAATGAAATTGAGACAAAATCCCTTACCTTAAGTCTGATACACGATTTAATTATCTAAAAATCTAGTATGATGGTATTATTAACATATATTAGAATAAAAATAATATTTATGATATCAAAAACTATTTTTTTTTGAATTTATAATAATGATTTACTAACAATTCCATGTTAATGCAACATGTCAGGTAATAATCTCTTTGTTTTATCGTATACTTTTAGACTTGTTATTCATGATTATATTACTTACATCATGATTTAAATACATTAAAAATTTATAATATTATGTACATATAATATATATTCAGAAATGTATATAAAATATAGGAATACATAGTTCAGGGGGACAATAGGCCATACATATGCATGAGTGCTGTTTCATTTTTCTTATCTTGTGAATGAAAGTATGTGAATGAAATATATGTACATATATATATGTTTATTTATATTTATTATATAAGGATTATTATGTCATATATTTTATATTTATTCATAATATATATCTTTATAATCACTCGTGGATGGGTAAGGTGGAAGATGATTTTAATCGTGTCATCGAGACGGTAAGCCGTACGCACGTATGAATGATGATGTCATTTCATAATGGCCAAATGGTACGGATTTGGATTGAATATGAATTTTAAGGAAATAATATCCTGTTATAATTATTAAATAATACATTTTTATTCATCATTATATCCATCTATATGATGTATAGATGGAAAATAGATTTCACCACAATCTTGAGAAGGTAAGTCATGCAGACACACACATGATGATATTTTTTTCATAGGATGGGTAAAAGAGAAATATGGTTTTCCTATAATCATAACAACATATCAAGAATATAATAGATGCTAGAGTTTTTATTTTAGTTTGTTAAACACATTATATGAGGATATAGAATAATAAATTAACTTTGAAAGAAGCGATAAACAATTACTTCTTCATCAGGTGTCTCATTTTTAATTGATCAAACAGACTCTTTAAGTTGGTTTTATGCCCAAACGGTAGCCTCTTGGATGAATTGAAAGAATTTGGTTGCTGATTAAGGCAAGGTTTGTTTTATCCAAAGGGCTTTTGAATGTGAGAATATCTTGTTAGAGGTGGTTCACTATTATAATAGAGAGGATATCCACTTTAGTGAATGTCTTGAAATGTAATTTTATTATTAATTTATTTTCTTATTAAAGTTGTACCAATATCATTTATTTAAAATATATGATAATTTTGGTTACAAATCTAAAAACCCAATAGGTTTTGAAAATGATGAGGAATCAAAATTAACCTTATCTTTTAGCATTATCTCATAGTTTAAAATATTAACTCTTACCATGACTTGTTGCTTTTTCTTAAAATATGGTAACTATATTTACTATAAAAACACAATCAAAGCATAACAAGATCATTAATGACATCTATAACATTATATAAGTTAGTCGTCCAAATATTTTATTCTTAGGACTATTATATCATTTAATAAAATACTATTTCATTTAAAAACTAATTTATGTCAATTTTGACACTATTATGGAATATATTTTTCTTACAGCCAAAAAAACATGATTCCTTCGAAAAAAAGGATTTAACTCAATACTCATATGTCATGTTCATCCAAAAAAGTCGTGGATGGGATAAAAACCATCAAATACTATTTATTTTTTGTATTTATAATTTCATTTAAAAGATTAATTAATTAATATGGAAAATATTGCATCATAAATGTAACATAAATATATATATATATATAATGTCTAAATATTATAAATAAAATACCATGATGTAGGAAATATTTTTATCTTCCTAAATACTATTTATAGTCTAACATATCACTTATATATCCCCATATGATTTTTTTACTAAATGATACATGATAATGTGATATTTTTCTTTACTTTAAATTCATTTTTATAAAATGTCATTTTAACTTATAGGTGGATCCATGGGGTCCCTAAATAGACCGAATAATTCCCATGGTCGTACATATATCATCTAAGAAGATCAAGAAACATTGTATGTTAGTATTATATTATTATAATAATAGTGTTTCACCATTCTTTTCCGAATTTACACTTTAACCACAGTAAATAAAATAATTACTGAAGAAACTATTAATAATTTAAAAAATTAAAAGGTACCCATTTCCAAAATTTGGAACTTCTGATTCAAAATATAAAATCTATTTTTCTAAAATCAAAACATAGAAGTTGCAGTAATTGATTTAAAATTACCTCCCATTGTTAAAAATGAATAGCAGGTTTTTAGAAGAAATATATATCAAAAGATTGTCATGTGTTTATATATAATTTAAATGTGAGAATGCTTACAATAACCATCATTGGATTAAATGATAAAATATTAATCCAAATTTACTTTAAAACCAATTTGAAAGAAAATCTAACAATATTTAAAAATTAGATGGAAATGCTATTTTGAATTAAAATGAACTATATTATAACTATTCATCAAAATTAGAATCTTTTCTAAAAATAACCAAAATTTCACCCTAAGCTAATTATAATATGATGAATTAAAAAATTTAGTATATTTTGAAAAACACTATTTATAGATCTTTAAAATATGGTTAGTACTATTCATAACTGCTTTTTAAATGTCTACTTTGAATGATCTTGGTTGGCTTGAACTCGGGGTCACTTACAACAAAAGCTATTTAATTATTCAGAAAAATATGTTCCATAGAAGATTGGGATATTACAATAACAAACAGGTTAATTATAATTGACTATATATTGAAACACCAACCTCAATGCTCGGGTATCACTCACCTGTAATGGGATCCACAAAAAAGTAAACCCAACAACCACAACTGAGACCCTATAATCAAATCCACATAGCATTATTGATCCAACATAGAAAAATTGAAGTCAAATGAAAGGGGAAACACCAAATAACTCAATAAAATACATCCACTGTGTTACAAATAAACATGTAATGGCCTCCAAAATGAGACCTCACAAATGATATAGAAGAAGATGTGAAGATTCCCCCACTTAATCCACTGGATCCAATAACATAACCCTTGGGTGTCACAATGATCAAGTGAAACATAGAATCAGAAATATTATTTACCTAGAGAGACTCTATGCGACCATAATGATTATCCAACATTTAATGGATCGATATTGATATAGAAGAGTATCCCAAAATTACATAGTAAGTGAACTAGATCGAGATCCAAGGTCCTTTAGTAAAATAATAAAAACTAAAATAGCCACTATACTAATTTGTAAACTTTATGTAGCCCATTACAAGATCTGTAATATCGTAACACACCGTGAAATCCACAGTGTTATAGTACACTGAATAATCTATCACCTTTGTTTAAAAATACATTACTTAATGAATCCATGATGTGAAACTACTCTTCATGAAATGTAAAAGTTCACAACCTGAATCCCCAAAAACTATATTTACCCATGATCAAATACATGATATGTAACCTTGTTACACTGCGGATAACACAGTTACATTGTGGGAAATTCTTCTATATCCTATAGAAAAAGATTGTTAATGTTGAAATTCCAATAAATCTGTGACTCCATGATTATAGGTATCCTCTATATTCATTCTCTATACTTTCCATAAAATGATTAAAGGAGATTCATGGTGAGTGCATGAACATACATGATAGATCAGTTACATGATTTATAGAAGAAAATGATTTTACATACTAAAAACAATTACCCCACATTTATAAATGGACAATAAAACATGATTTTAAAAAATGTTCAATGGAAAATTAATTTTCACCGTTGATATTTAGAAAATTAGGACTCCAATTAAAAAGAAGAATGCTTGTATAAGGGTAAAATGATGAAAATGATGAAAAAACCTTATTTATGTGGATAACAATTATTTCAAGTGTAATGTGACTTTCGGAATATAATACAACTAATATGTAAATGTGATTTGTTTAAAACATTATCTCTAATATATGAAAATGTGTATAATATATAAAATAATTGAAAATGTTCATAGAGATCATTATAACTAAAGAAATTATATTACATTGTAATTCATCTTTATATTTCTTAAATGAAATATAAATCATAGCCCACAATAATGAAGGGAATAAATATATGTTTTTTGTAAAAATAAAATTCTATTGATTGGTATTACGATTAAATGAATTAGTATATATACTATAAATATAATATTTTTTCAAAATAACAATACATGACTCATTGAATTATGATAGAGGAAATACCCATACCTAAAATATTTATATCACAAAAAATTAACAAACCTCTTATATAACATGCGTTAAATTTTTATTCATTTATTTTAAAATAATTTAAATAAATATAAAAATTTATAATACACATTAATATTATTTTATAAAAATCACGGTTGTTTTTATCACATGTATTCAATATCGGGTGTTAGTCATTTTTTATTTTTTGAAATAGTTTCATAATAACAGTGTTGTTTTTCATTCTTCTCCCAGATTTCAACATTCCTGGTTTAACCATTATACAATAACAAATTATTTGTAATTATTTATAATGTTATAATATCCTTCTCTATTAGTTTTTTTATTCTTATGGTGGAGAAAATGAGAGACACCTATGTTTTAATATTTTTTAAAATTAATGGTGGAATATTAATAAATGACATTAAAATTAATGCTAAAATTAAAGAAAATATTGATATAATTATATTTTTATTTATTTCATATATTTTATTTAAATATTTTTTCATGTTCATTGATGATTTTATTTGTTTCTATTATTCGATTTGGTGGTACGACTGACCAAAATAATTGCATACAATAATTATTGGATAATTATGTGTATGAAGTTTTTTTATTATGGAATATAATTATTATTCAAAAATGGAAATGAAATCATATAGTCAAATTTATAGTATGTAATTGTATTTTATTATATTTTAAAAATTAAGATACATTCGAGATGAAAATTAAGATATGTTAATTCCTGAAGAATATAGTTTGCACAATGCATAGTTTTCATTTTATCTTTTGAATAAATGAAAACTAAATAATGTTTATTTTTATAATTTTTCATACATAATCATTATTATATATTATATTTAACATTATAATATAATTTACTACATAAAAAATATGAATATAGTTGTTCGTGAAAGAATAATGATTTCACTTGTTAGAGGGAGTAGTCCACCCAATGCACGGATGATAGTTTAATTTTTTGCAATAAAAAATTATAATGTTGGAGAATAGATATTTTCATATCAAAATATAATTATTTATAAAAAAATAATGTTTTTTTAAAATTAATATTATATAATTATGGTTTAAAAGTATTTTCCAATGTAAAATATCCTAGGAAACATTAGTACATATGTTGAAATCAATGATTTTTTCATTCTAGTATTCCCCATAAATGTTGATTTGAATGAAATGAAATTATTCTGTGATCTCAATGAAAATTAATATTATTGTAATGGATATAAAATTAATAGTGTATTAAAGAAAAATTTTAATAATAGAGAGATTTTCATTAGGCACTATAAGGCTTTATTTATAAGTGGGTAGAGTACAATTTTTATAACTATTACCACATAGAATAAGTGTGTCACATGTTAAAAATGTAAAAGGGATGAAAATATGGAATATAATTTATTAAAAAATTATACAATGGTGATAATATAAAAAATATAAATTTATCCACCATTATTTTGAAACTATGATGTCCTATAGTCTTAGAATCTTTATATATACCTTGTATGGATTTAACATTATTAGTAGTTTTTAACTATGTAAATAAATATTAATTATGATAAAAAAGAAATCCTACATAATTATTATATACTATTATTAATAATATTAAAACCATTTTATCATATTATAATTCCATGGTAATGGGAAAAAATTGAAATAGTGCTATATGTAAACTGTAAAATCCCATTATTAAGAAGAACTATATTATTTTGATTAAATTTCATGTGTAGGGTGAATGTATCAATATAAATGATAATAATGTTATTAATAAGACTATTTTAGAAATATTTATTCTTATATTACTTTAAAATTAATCAAAAACTAAATTCTAATAAAGTATAATTTAAATACAACAGAAGAATAAAGACAGTTTTTGTTGGAAATTATTACCTAATCTGCAAAAATTGTTAACATTTTTTCTCTCTAATAATAAATGGTTTTTTAATAAATTATAGTTTTACTTCATGAAATCCTTATTTTTTAGATTTAATTTATATAATATCTGAGGTATTACTTATATAATTATAAAATTATTGTTTTTGTAAAACTATAATATTCATTATTCAACTAAAATTATTACTATTTTGAATTATCTGAAAACATTTCCCAATGATAATATAGAAATTCAGACTAATTTTTTTTAATAACACTTTTTAAATTTATAAAAATATAAATTCAGGTTTTAATTAGAATAATATAATGGCAAACTATTTTTGTTAAAAAACAAATTATAATTTCATTAACCATTCACATTCAAATATTATATCATTTAAAAATAAAATTTATGTACAATTAGTATTCATATACATAAATATATTATTCCTTTTAACCATATATGTTATTTATAATATATTTAGTTTGATAAACATATTTTTATAAAAACCAATTTTAGATGAAAACAAAATACTATCGTAAATTGATTGTATTAGTTTGTTCTCAATAGTAATCATATTAATAAAATTGTAATATATGTGACCATTATTTCATTCTTATATGTATTTCATATAAATTTAACCATTATTTTTATATTATTAATAAAAATATATATTACAATAGTTATATATTATCCATTTTTCATTTTGGTTTGTTTTTTTTGTGAAGAAATCTACCAACCCACTTTTTGTTGTGAGAAAAATAATATAATAAAATGTTGGGATGTAACAATGTCACCCTTAAAAAAATTTGATGGAATTATAATTAATATCGATAATTGAATCCAGCTAAGGCCATTTAAATGACTGAAATTTTAAAGGATATAATTTCATTAGGGTTATCACCCTTTCAAAAATATTTATTGTAATGAACTAACAAATATCAAATTGGAAAGCCACAGCAGTTGACCAGTCGAATGACATTGGTAAAACTAGAAAATAGAAACAGGTATTGAATATAAGAAAAATAGACATAAAAAAACAAAAAAAGGGATGAGATACCAAAAATAAATACAATCCATCAAAAATATTCTAATCTATAATTTATGTCAAATTTCCTCCTAAACAACAATCACCCCAATTCAAATATGACATAAAATTTGAAACAATTAGAAAATTCATCACACTACAAGACGATCTTACCTTTAACTAAATCCTATAATAAAACATCTAAAAATTCCAAAATTCACAATTACGGTGTGTTCTGAAGCCAAGTGGGATTCAAAAATAGTTCCATACATGTTATAATATAAAGAATGAAATAACTCATGATTTTCAATGGGAAAAGTAATAAAATTAATTTATTAAACAAAATCCAATTATAGGTCATATAAGTTTTGGTTTTCATTAAATTTATTCATATTATCAAACAAGTAATATAAAAAGTATATGTGAAAAAATAGTAAACGATATCCATAAATCACAAGGACAAAATTTAATCCAATACTAATGAAACAAAATATTCCGAAACAATATGTGATACAACCTTATATAAAAATCTAGAAGAATATTCCATGTAAAAATAACATTCATCAAATAACAAAAAATAAGAAAGAACATAACAGCTTTGTTATATCCAACGAGAGAGAATATACTATGAACATAAAATTACTAATGATTCATAATGTTAAATCCAACCAATATCATGTAACTTTAGTCAATATCATGAAATATTTCCTCCTAGTGGTTCCATACAAACATTAGGGTTTCATATGTCACTTTCAAAAAACACACAAGGTTTCCAATGTAAATATGTAAAAATTCATCTCATAACAATCCAAAAAAATTTATCATTCATTTTTAATTATATTCCAATATATTGTGGAGTTTGATAGCCCACATTAATGTTATTCAAATCCTTTTAAAAAGAGACAACCATTTCTGAAAACATTTTCTATTTCATGAGATAATTTCAAACAACTTAAAATTTCAAATTCAATAAAATCCATAAAAATTTATCAATTAGAACATTAAATTCAATGAATTAACCAATTCTATATATACACTAACCTCGTCATGATAGAAAAATAGATTTCATCAACAATGGTCACCAGAAACTAGGAGAAAACTATTATATGATAAGGAATACATAGAAATTGAAGATGTTTGTTAGAAAATTCTATCAAATGACAAATCAAATGAAAACCATGGTACAAAACATAGTTGTAAAATCAGTGAAGAAAAATAAGTATTAACATACCCAATATAAGTATTCCATCAAAAAGAGTGATTATTCCTTGTATGAATCAACCTCGAAAGGGGGGAATAACTGTAAATATTTTAGAAATATCTTTTAGGTTTTTACAAAATAATCTTACTTAAAATTAACTAAGAAAAATCTCAGGATGAGCCATTGAATACCATTTTCTGACAATTATAATCTATTTAAATCCTCCATACCATGTATCCAGTTCATGCATCCCACTAGCATCTATTAAAATGTGAGTATCCACCCATATATCAGAAAATACACAAGATTTAGGCTAAAAACATTACAAAATTCTTCAAATCACCAATACATATATCCTCCAAATTTATATGTGGGAATTACTCATCCAATGAAAAATAAATCCAAAAAAATTGGAATCATTCATGATTGAATCCTAATGTGTTTTTTTAATCTCTCCACCATAAATTATGTTTTCCTCTATAAAACCCATAAAACATTTATTCTGCCAAATATTAAGCGGCTAATTCTTTAACAATTAATATTTATCCCATGTCTCATGGTTATTATATATTCACAATTATATTTCCCAAACTAGTGGAATTGATTTACTTCACAACACTTTATCCTGGAAATCATAAATTTCAAATGGATTGTCAACCACTATGGTCTCTAGATAAAGATCATCGTCCTCCCATATGATCATAAGGGAATGATCTAGAATATAATCCCACAACTAAGAAACATAAAAATGTAATGGAATGATTCAAAGATAGATGGTGAGATAAATCAATAGTGCACCCACATAAGTATCCTAATGATCTAAAATAGGATGATAAACATATAATCCTTAATACACCACACAACTAACTAACAATGTATCAAGAGAGTTGAACCGATGAGAATTAACTTATCACCAACCTCATACTCTACCGTCAGACAATGAAGACCCACATAACATTTTTAATGAATCTATTATGCGATCTAAATATTCCGGATGAACTAAACCATATATTTCTTATCTTGAAAAATAGTTTTTCCATCGAAGGACAACACATCCAACTAATCCATGATCATGTTAGATATACAAGACTTACCATAAAAATACTCGATGGGAACCAACATTATCAATGAATGATTACTATTTTTTATATATAGTCATTAAAATAAAAATAATTTTCCAAATAACCTCTGAAATCATGATCACAATCAAAGATCATAAGTTTTTGTTCCTAGATTCTCCTCTCTTTTTGTCTATCACTCTTATGATGATAATCCATTATCAACCTAATTTGGGAACACATAGTCAACTAAAAACCATTCAAGAACCTAGATGTTAACCATGAGTCTCTATTATAAATAACTATAGATTGAAACAAATGATGTATAACAACATCATTGACATAAAATTTTACAAGCTATCTTCTATTTTCACTGCATGAATAGGGAGGAAATGTGTTCATTTTTGTATTTTATCAATGATCACAAAAATTGATCCTATCCAATGTGTAAGGGCTTCTATAACCCCATAGGTCTCTAGTTTTCATCACTAATATTCTATCCTTTATGAAACCACGATATAAAATAAAAAATGTACTATCTCAACCACATCCAAAAATACTAACATCTCATATCACGATATATTGACTGTAACTAGGTGGACATTATATTAAGAACAGTTTCCACTATATAATGAATATATACATAGGAAAAATGGACCTACCAACATACTATAGAAGTGTAGAGCTCTATAAAGAGATGAAGAAAAATTTTATGAGGCCTCCCCACTATAAATTATTTCACTAACAATCCGAATCTCATTTTCTGATGACTTCTCATGATCAAATCTAACATCAATTTAAAATTAATCCATCATTTATTATTGGAACTCATTTTCACCCAACTATTCCACTTCCATGGATATCTATGCAGAAAAACTCATCAGTGACCACTCCTCAACTGATTATTTCAAGGCCGATGTGGGTAAGTTTTTTAATAAAACATTGGAAACCACATTTATTATCCTATGGTTATAAAAATATCAAAATCAATGTATCAAGATACATTACACGACATTTATGGCTCAAATTCAGATCCCTACGAGGAAAATTTTGTTTCAGGAATTTATGATCTAAATAAATTATAAACATATCCATAAATACTTAGTTATTCCATGTTTTTAATGCATTTATAACTTCTTCCATCATAATATTTTGTGTTTGTTATTTCATATCATTAGGATGTAACTATTATGATCCATATGTCACATCATATTTCCCAAGCAACAAGACACATCCCTATCACATTCCAGAAGTATCATAGAAATCATTATAGTGGGATTCTAGTTTTGAAATTATCAAAATGGGTGTTAATGTCAACCTCCCCATTAAATCCATATAAGATATCCGAAATTTTTTATTCTATTAAATCCTTTATCCATTATGGGATAAATATATCATCAATGATGATATCATAATGATGCCCCAAAAAAATTATAGTAACCATCTAATCCCAGGATGTTTTGATTCTTAATCATATTTTTGGACTACTCTCTGGATATATCTTTCGTTTCCTTTTCTAGATCTACAAAGACACCCCTATAAGATATCATATGCCCAAGAATCATCACTACCTAGATCAGAACTCACATATAGAATTCATGTCATAATGTTTTTGTTTATTCAAGAATAAATGAATGATACCAAAATTCTCCTCATCTGATATAGATTGCACCAATATATCACACAATGAACAATAAAAATTTCCATGAATTGATGAAATATTTGGTTCACTAAATCCATAAACAAGGAATTGTCATTTCTGAGATATAATTTTGTATCCAAAACCCATAATTTCCTATATCAACTATTAAACATTGTTTTAGTTGTATCTTCTTCTCAGATTATCAACAAGTGATACCGTGACCATAAGACAATATTATTAAACCAACGAGTCCCCCTAATCAGATTAAAGAGATCATCAATACATGGTAAATGATATATGTTATTAATGGTCATGAAATTCATCATTATATATAAAATACCTGGAATCAGTGTCCCATATGAATTAAATGAAATGTGGAAAATTTTCAATTCCTTGTGTCATGTTCATTGAAATAAATCATTTATCCTTTAGTCCATGAGTATGGACCTTAGTATTCATTAACATAGAAAGGACTATATGGTATGATTCCAAATATATGGGAATCATAAAACATTGTAGGTCTATTATAAAATTGACCTTTCTATACAATAATAAAATTTTAAAATAATACTAAAAGACCTCGATCTATTCACACAACCCTGAATAATGTTGACCACCAAAAAAAAGTTAGACTACATAGTGAAACAACCTTGAAAACTAGCATGAGATTACAACTGTATAAGGAACAACATGGATTACCGATTATATCAAGATCACCACTCACCCTTAGTGAAAGAATCGGTATATATGAATTGAACATGTTTTTGATAAAATTATTTCTGGAAGATAATGTTGATCAAATAAAACATGCTAATAATAAAGTATATTTTTTCATTACTAATAACTATAATATCCCACCCCACCTCATAGAGAGCTACCATCACCCGATATGTGTTACATCTAAAAATATTTCATGAATTACGTCCCAAAGCTGATGAAATATCCAACAAGAATAAAATAAGATATGAATGAAATACCAACACTTTAAAAAACATTGATCATATAATAAAATATGTATAACCATTATCAATCCAAGCTAGTAAAATTTAATAAGATATAAAAATTTTACATTTAACATTAGAAGTACCCGATTCAGATTCCTCTAGTGCATAATTCACTGCATAATGCCATCTGGTCATATCCAAATGGACATCCCACTTATCTTGCTGATTAGACACAAAACCCTTGGATGCATCTTCATGAACAAGAAATCCCTTGGTGTGTGTGGGTCATTAAATACATCCTTGAGATTTATTTTCATAGAAGAACTATAAATGGGATTTTCATCAATGAGGATGAAAAGTATTGGGATCCACCACATAGTTAGTCTTGGGATAAACTAACATTCCACCAAAATATATTAAAATGGGATGTTACCCAATATATTCCCATGAAACGGGTCCTCAATAAAACAAAACACACTTATAATTCATCTTCTTTCATGAAGGGACATCCATAATAACCACTAAACAATTAGATACTCCCCAAATCATTCCTTCCCATCTATTTCTATATCATCTGATGTTTTCTTGTCATCTACCACCATTATGGTCAAAATGAACATGTGTATAAACATCAATAAAATATGGAGACTCAATCCTAAATCAATCCAATGATAATATAGGTACCCTTTAGATGTATGCTCTAGTTTCGGATGCACTATAATTGAAAAAATGGTAGAATACTGCAGAATGATATGAAATCCATAATATAATGTCTGAAATTCCTTGGTCCTTGATGTACACAATGTCTCCTGGTGAAATAGATGGTTATTAATTTTTATAAATCAATCCCAGGTAATATAATCATGAAAAATTACATTCATAATAGAGTCCCATAAACTCATTCCTTTTTCATATAGAATATAAGTTGAAATAGCCAACCTTAGGGTCAACTGGAGTCTTGAATAAGTTGATGTTCCTCTATATCCCCCAATCCACTACATGAATATTATGAGTCTATTTCAACCAAAAATGGTAGGTGTATTTAGAAATGTATATTGTATAATATGATCCACCATACATCATAGTTTATAAACACCTAGTTTACCCAAAGTCTGAATAGCCCATATAAAAAATTATAGCAATGTATGTCCCACTGGATGGATTACCTATCGAAGCTATCTCAAAAAAACATCCATAGGATTTGGAAGATCCCTTCTTAGAGTAATTTTCTAACAAATGAAATAAAATAATTAGTCAACATGAAATTCAAAAATTATAGGACCAATATCATGTATTGACATCGAGTAATCAAATCATTATGAATTTAAGGAAAACATAAATGAACTTAATTAAAAAGAAAAAGTTAAATTTAAATAATATTCCCTTACAATTCCTTAAAATAACCTCAAACTCTATGTTTAAAACCTAATTAAAGTCCATAACCATCCATGGTAACTTTATTTTATTTATGGAAGAGAGCATTCCATTCTCATTTTCCACACTTACTTTATGAATTCTTATTGTAATAATTGTAATGAACCGGACTATTATATGTGAAATTTTCATTTTGATTTAATTAAATGCATTATTTTGGAAAATGGATATAAAAGACACATGAAATTTATTTTTCTATTATCTACAATGGGATTTTAATTACATTTAATTATCATTACTGTTGAAAATATATCCATTGAATGGTGATCACAAGGCTAGTATAAGTATATTGTTATATGAATTTTTTTTCTAAACAAACAATAGAGGTGATGGTATCAATAGGTAGGATTATTACATATGAGTACCATTTATTAGAAAATTTGAGGGGGGTATAATTTTTTTTCTTCTATTCCCAGGAATATGTATAAGCTGATATCCAACAATATAATCATGATAGAAACTATTTACAAGAGATGTTCAAGCACATTGAGATCACGACCCAAACCATGTTCACCGAACGACCCCATGAAAGACCCACAATCGCACGCATTACTCTTACAGAGTGTGCTGGTGTAATAGAGTCATATTTATCAAGACTATAGAATTATGATTATGTATATTATTTATATATATACTAAGGAATAGACTATCAAAATATTATTTTTTTAAGAACAAATAGTATTTCTTGGTTAATATTAAAATTGAATTATGAAATATATTTTGATTAATTAAAAACTAATATTTTAATAAATTATTATTTTGAAATTAATATTAATAAAATTAAATTATTATATAATTTTTATGATGGAAAATGTAATTTTTATTAATGGTTTAAAACCATTTTTTGTCAAAACTTTTCAATTTTCATTAATTGTTAGTTTTTATTTTAAAAGTAAATATTTAAATATTTAGAAAGTTATTTGGAAAAAATTGATTATTATTTTTTAGAGTCAAGATGTATAAATTATCCAATGGTAAACATTTCATAATTTTCTTAGACATCATATTTTTCGGTTAGAAGTTAAATAACATATAAATATATAGTGTGTTTTATGAAATATTAATTGCCAAATAGTGATTTATTAAACACTATAAATTGATATTATGAAAAATAGAAGATTTACAATTAATATTTTTTTGATTAATAATTTTTTATTTTATTTTGTAAAGCCTTAGTGAATCCCCCAAAATAAATAATATATTTTAGGAATTTAAGTTTATTTTCTTTATAATGTTACTCACCTCCACATAAACATGGATAATATTTTAAAATATTCAGCCCATTTCCATATAAAATAATTTTTTATAATAATTTTTTAAATATAAAATGGTCAAAAACCATGGGATGGTTTGGAGATATTAATATTTAATTATATAGATTCCAAAACCCGTGTTTTTTGAAATATTAGAGAATTCCCCAGTCATTGACTATATAAACCAACACATGATCCAACTTATCTTCCCTAAAAATCCATAAAACTCATCCTAAATATTCTCTACACTCCCAGGAGTCTTGCTAAGGTTCCCAAATCTCCCATGATGCCTCCCCCATTCTTTTGGGATCAGACATCCAAGAAAGGGTTTATACCTTTCTCATTTTTACCTTGTTTCCTTATTTTAGTATGCCCTTTTATTTTAAAAATAAAAATATTGGGGTATGATTTTTAACCTCCAACATACGTCCCTTAGTATGTTTTAATGGTGGAAAACCCCTTTCACAATCCTTAATCCCTTCCATGTACAAATGTTACCATGATGAAATTTCGTAAGGGATTTCACTATCCTCATTTTCATTCAAGTATTTTTTTATATTATGCACCTCAAATTACATGTCATATATAATGATACTATGATCCAGAATTCCCTTACTTCCCATTTTATATCTAAATTATTAGAGACTCATTTATCTATCATCAACCCATTTTATGAGTCTATATGTGGTGTCATTATGCTGCCGAAATGGAACCACTTTTTTCCATAAAAAATTCATCATCTAGTGAATATTGTTCCCATTTTCTTAGTATGGTTATTCAACTTTATGAATATATACTTATTGAGTATATACTATCATGTATATATTCTAAATTAAATTATGATGAAATAAAATATGATGTTGAATCAAATCATGTTATATTATCAATGTGGAACACTTAAGCATTGGATTAAAAATGTAAATGGGGGGGGGGTTCACACTAATAGCTCCAATTTATCTGGAAATGTTTTGTATCATGATTCTTCATTATAGGACAATGTTTTAAATTATTCCTTTTTTGAAATTTTCATACCATGTTTGGATAGGGGTCACCTGTTTCTTTTTGATTATCATGTCGTGTTTTATGGTGTTCCCACATTTTCATGTTATGGTGATCATGTTATATCAAACATTTATGTTCATGTTCCTCTTATTTTCAATTGATATATCTATTTCCTAACATATATATTAGCCTTCATTTTATTCCTTTTTTACTCTTATACTGGGCTTTATAGCTCACCCTTTTCTTTTTGTATGTCCTCTAGTCAGTCCATGCAATGCTATGTGTGATTGAATTCTTTGGTCATCTAAAAGATGTTTTCCATAATGTTATTTAATTTTACATCTTAATCTATCATGTAATCTTCATATTCCTCAAATGCTATAAACATATTTATTATATGGTTTGTATTAAGTAATAATCTAGGTAAATAATAATGTCTAAATATGAAATAAATATCATGGTCATTATAGTAACTCCAATCTACACAAGATGTAGAACCAAATAAAGGATTTGTTTACACACTCCCTTATAAACATCCAATTTATTCAAAACTATAACAAAACAACCCTGGTTAAAAATAAAATCTAAATTGTTTGACCCATCATGTGATATTAGGGATATAAGATAACAAAACCCAATCTAAAATATAAGAAAAATGAGGCTTACAACCAGAGTATAGAGATGAAACATAAGATATACCAAAAATATATTGAATCCATGGAAATATATGATAATTTAGAAAATATGTCAGATATCATCATTTATAATAATCCCCTTAATAATAACATAAATCAATAGAAGAAATAAAAAATATAATCCATGATACCAAATGATTCTCTTCCCATTACCTATGTACTATTTTCCAAAATCTATAACCCCCCCCCCCAAATGTGTAAAGTTGTGTCTTATAGAAGGCCTAGTAGTATAACAAAATGATTTATATAAAAGGATTAATATCAAGAATTTAACCATTATATCATTTAAAAAATAATATTTTCATAATTAATTTTCATTAATTAAATATAGTTAAAAATAATTTCCCTTTTTTATTTTATTAAATATTTTCATTTTATCCAACCTGAAATATTACTAGAACAAATGAAAAAATATGAAATCATATCCATATATGAATAGTTAAACATTTGAATACATTACCATACAGAAATCTATTTTTTGAATCTGTAGATATAATGCCATATAAATTATATAAGAAAGAATCCATGATAAAATAGATCATATATTAAAAATCCCTAAATGAAAAATCACATCACATATTGGCTCTAGCTGGTGGGACACATTGTACTATAGATATAAAAATAATAACATATAATAACATATAATACATATAATATTGAGTGTTTCTAGTGGATATCACAAAAGGTTGTCTCATAGTATTAACATACACACACTATGGCTACTCATGTCCCTATTCCAATGATCCCATAGTTCCAAATGTAAAATTTTTCAAATTATTTTTAAAACTATGATAAAATTAGTGTCCAACATTTTCAAATACTTTTAGATGCAGTACAATGTTTAGAAACCTAAATTAAAATAATTAAAATCCATTTTCAATGGGAATCCACTATTTGATAACATTTTACATTTTAAGATATATTTTTATACAACTTATAATTTTAAAGTAATAAACAAAATAAATAAATATATCATTTAGAAAATTAAATTCAATGATTTAGAAAATTTTATAGAAACCCCTACATCAACATGGTAAAACGATACCAGCTTCGACCATGGTGTCCATAAACCAAGTGAAAGAAATTATATAAACAATAAATGCCCAAATAATGACAAAGATCAAATTAAAATGCAATATTATCACAAATAGAAACACAATTATGGCTAAAACCATATCCATAAACAAAATTGGAGATAAACCTGATAGATTACATAAGTGGATAGAAGAAATCATACCAAAACTAAGACAATTCAAAAAATGAAGTGACCCATTATGGTAGGAATAACCCAAAATCTCTTAGGGAGAGATTATTGTTTAATATAAATGAATCCACATAAACTGAATAAGAATATAATTTTTTTAATAAAAAATAAGACTCTTTGGGGTTATATCCCCTACAAATATCCTTGGTAGGTAGGGATTCTATTTCCTAAAAAATATATATCATATTTTCAAATATTTTAGAATGTTATCCTATACGCCTACATTCTTCTTATACTTATCCAAAGTTTTTACATAAATAATATTTAATCCTAATTAACATGAATGTAAAAAATTACCGAAATTAACCAAAAATTCTTAAAATTAAAAATATTGAAAATAAATTTATTAAGATAATAATTTTACATCATTATCAAATGATAAATGTTACTTATAAATACACCCAAATATATCATCAATCGTCATTATTTATTTTTAATTATGACAACATACATATGTGACATTAAATTACATGATATTGAAAAACATATCCAAAATAAAATTATTCTAGCACACCATAAGGATGTCACATAATCGATTATTTTTACAATAAACTAGTAATAATAATATTTTGAACACAATACTATAGAATGTGAAGTAATTATCCACATTTAATCAACAGTTAGATCATTATAATTTGAAATACATTAGTATAGTGAAACTTTTTATATTAATAACATGGGAAAATTAGTTTTTTATTAGTCATGGAGGATACACATTTAATATCAAAATAATATCTTTGTACCACAAAAATAGTATAATATAAGAAATTAAATGTGACATAAGGAAGTTTTATCATATTTTTGAGAAATATTAAATATTTAGAATCAATATAATTTATTACATCATTAAAATTGTTAAAGGATCCCAAAAAACTTCATCAAGTAGTTTAAAAACACCAATAGTAAATTTTGGTCAATCTCAAATCCAAAAAACAACATATCATGATATATAAAGAATGTATAGATTTAATAGAAGGATATTTAACTTTAGGCCAACCTATAACCTATCATAGTGTTCATCGTCTAACCTCTCCTACACCACATTGGTATCTCATCAGGTAAAAATATCTCTCAATGTAATTATGTAATGTGTAACTCTATAATAACCAAAAAACTAATTAAAATAAAAATATTTTCATGAATATGTGGTCCTAATGATGAAATGTAACCATACCTAATGGATAAAAATGATAAAACCAAACAATGATAAGTGGGTTTAATAATCTCATCTCTAATCAAAACTAAATATTAAATAACAATGATTGTGAAAATAAGACTGAATGATTCCATTTTACATGATCATAAAATAATAAATAAATATTAGTGTTGAACATCTTGGTCTAATATAAGAAACATTTGAAGAATTATTACAGACTATTAAGAACAAAAATAACATCATATATTAGGGTTTATGAAATGATTATAGGATCATCTAATTAAGGAAATTGATTATTTATTTTCACTAGAGAGAAAATTGAATCATAATGGTTCTAAATAATATACAATTTTCAGCATCGTTTCTTCCTAAAAACATTGAGGTGGTACTTTTAATGAAATAATAATTTTGAGGAGTCCCTTCACTCACTAATACATAAATGTGGGAATTTTTAGGCAATAATAAATCATGTATTGACAAACAAAATATTATTGTAAAATAAAAAAAATATTCAAGGATCATGAACACAATATAATGAATAAATACAAAAATAGAATATATTTAAAATTTAAAAAAATGAAATAAAATGAGTACTGAAAAAGTTACAGGGTTTCTATTTGTATGATTCCATTTTAGTGTCTTAAAACATCTTTTCTGAAATCAGACATCATATATATTATGATAAAATTTCAATTTTCTAATGGTATATTGTCATTATTATAATGAAAATAGGTAACAAAAAATAGATTCTAATTAAATTAATGAATATTTTCAGGAATATAATTATGGATAAGGAAGAAAAACCTTCTTTTATGATTATTGTCATTATTAATAACATAGTTTCACATTTGATAAGTAATATAAAAAATAATAAATTATTTTTAAATCAGAATTTATCTTTCATGATTGATATATATTATACAATTACAAATGAAAGATGAACCTCATAGAAAAACATTAAAAATCAATAATAATTTCTTTTATAAAAAAAAAATTATCCTTTGGGAAATATAAATCATAGAACAAAAAATCCGATAAATAATTGAAAATAATGTTCCATGTTCAAAAATAATTGATGATATTAAAATTATTTTTTGTTATTTTTACACTATATAAATATTTTCTTCTGCATAATATCAATTCATGGATCAATGATCTGTGAGTCTGGTAAAAACACTTATATTTTATCTTTATTTCCATTATAATGATCTATCATCATTTATAAAAATATGTATCATCAAAAAATTATTCATAATAGCACCCTTTTATATTCATCTTTTAAATTTATTCTCTACATGAATTTTTGGTAACTATTATCAATTTTCAATATCACTTGTCAATAGTGTTGATCATTTTTAACATGTTAAGGAATGGAGGTGTTGTTATTTATTCACATCCAAATGAATTCAATAAAAGGTCATAAAATTGCCGTGAAATGACGAATTATATTTGTTTATAAATTTATGATTTTAGTATATGGTTTTATTAGATATGGTTCATGTATATGAAATTGGAGATGAACTAGTTTTACTATTTTTTTATAAATAAATTTTAGAATTATGAATAACAAGTTTATATTAATTTTCTCAAAAAATTTATTATTTATAATATTTATATTTAGTAATTAGGTTCTCTTAGTCATTTGGGATATAAACATGTCCATTTTTCAAAAAGGTGGTCAGATTTAACCTATCATGAACATATCCTATAAATAAAGGATTATAAGTTTGATTATGGTTTTTAAAAGAAATTATTATTAAATAATAAAATGAAAAAAAATTATTTAATTTAATTTGTTGAATCATATTATTATGTTATTTAATAAATAATAAATAAACTACAAGAATAATGACATATTTTACATTGTGGATATAACAATTCAAATAAAAAATAATTAGTAATTTCTTATATTGGCGAATGATTGGGGCTAATGGGGGGTTAAAATTTTTATATACATAATAATTATTAAAAAAATACCATTAATTATAATATTTCAATATTATAACCATCAAATAAAGGCATTGCTGAAAAACATAAAACATCAATTTGTGGAGGCCCTAGTCCATAAAAATTGTGAATAATAGTGTCAATTTTAATAATCAAAAAAGAAATTTTGGTCAGTTTCAATTAACATGGAATAATAAATTTATGGATTAATGAATTAATAATGTAATCATGTAAGATTTTTAATGTTAAGTATATGGAAATAATGATATAATGGAAAAATAATTAGTAAACTGAGTACTCATGTGGAAATCAAATTGTCTTCCATATTTTGTTCCTCATATTCGGTGATTATAATCCAATTTAATGAAAATGTAAGATCTTCAAAATGATATAAGATTATAATGTATGGAATGTAGCTATATTTTGATATTGAAATCATTTTATTTAAATGGAATTGAGAGGATGGGGAGAGTCCCATATATATGTTGTTAGAATTGAATTTATAGAATTTTAACCACTGAACAAAATTGTTGTATATGTGAAACATGTCATACTGCTCCAAAAAAGAGAAAAAGTAGTTAATGATTAGATAAGGTCTAGAATCCATCATTTATAAATCATGAATAAAATATACATAATTTTATTACATTTAGTCATAAGTATACTTATTAACTATATTTTGGATTATATAAGTAACTAGTATTTAACAAAGAAAAATATTTTAATGATTTAAATAAAATAAACCATATTGGGTAATATTTTTCTAATGATAAAAAATATGAAATCATTTATATCATTTAAATTTTTTATGTGAGGGAGAAATCAGTTTTATCATTAGCTCCAATAACATTAAAAAATATATATAAATACTTTTTTTTAAATCATATAAAATTATTTAAAGGAATAAAATTATGAATTTCATTGAATATAATAATTTTAATTCCATTATAATAAAAAAATATTTTCAGTCTTTAAAATAAGGATAAAATCAACATTTACCATAACATTATTTAATTACAAGAGAAATAAAAAATATTATTTTTAAAAAAAATATTAATTATGTTTCTAAAATGGTAAGATTTTGTTTTCTAAAATTATAACAGTATTTAAAAATATATGGGGTTACTTTTAATATGAATATATGATCGAGAAAAATTTTAATAATCTTCTTGGATATTCTTTTATAGATAAAATCATATTGTTTTGTTAAAAATGTTGTTTCTACAAATCCACTTAATAAAATTTTTTTGAATTTTTTTAAATTATATTGAATAGATAATATTATTGTTCATAAAAAATTAGTTCATTTTGTAATATTGAAATTATATATTATGTGTTTAGAAAATATATAAAATACTAAATATTTGAAATAAATGTTCCATGAAATATCATTTCAATGTAGTATACATTATAATTTTAATTTTCTAAAAATTAACAGAAATATAATATTTGATATATTCTTATCATTATTATCTAAAAATTTATTTTTCATATCACCCATTTACCTTATATATTAAATATTTATTTTCATAAAAAAGTATCTTAAATAATAATTTTTTAAAAAAATTATTAATTTCTCTCATTTGAATATTTTATTTGTTATATCAAGATTACTTTTATCAACATGATAGTAATAAAATTGACTCATATTAAATTTCTATAGGTATTATATATAATTGTTCCATTATTTATACCTTAAAATTCAATGGTTATATTTCAATTTTGTTACATTGTGTCATGGTTATTTTTCATTTAGTGATTCATGTGAGAAAATTTATCAATAATGTTTATATATATATGAATGTTATGTAGTAAAATTTTGGAGCACTATTTAAAATTCATATGGTTATCACTAAATATGATAATTTATATGTTGGGTGACTTATTTTATCAGCAGATATAATATTGTGGCAAAATAACCCAATACTGATATTTTAATGATTTTAAAAAATAAAAAAATTGGGGGATGAGGTAAGTCCAAAAAATCAACCAGAATTCCATAATAGAATAAACAACAGTTAATGTAATGAAGTAATTTATATAGACAAATTATAGTTACTAATTTCTATAGTAGAATACATCTAATTATAAAAATATATAAATACATCATTTTGGTTCTCATAATCATGGTCCATTTTATATGAGATTAATAATTCAACATAATTTGATTTATGGTATGTGAATTTTTATGTACATACACATAAACCAAAGTCTTTTACCCTTTCTCATGAGTATTCATCTTTGTAGAGGCTTGATGGGATAATGATTCATCCAATAAGACAGTCAAAATTTTTCCAAACATGTCCACCATTTTATTTTTTTATTCTCCATAATTTTGTTGTGTAGATGTTCATGACCATTATTTTAGAAGATTTATTTTAAACTAAAACCAGATATAGTGTATTTTTGTTGTACACACCACCATATTGATAACCCATTTATGAAAAATATATTAGACCCTATTTAGAAAAATAATATTGGACCACCATTTTTTTTGTAATTTGATAATTCATTGATAATAAATATTTTAAATCCTATTAACCAACCTCCTAAAATTATAAAAAAACATAAGTAGAACAATTCCCATATCCATTAATCTATAAAAATTAGTAGTCTTAAGAACATCTTCCTAAGAAAGAAACTCATGTTGATAATTTATTTAATCTAAAATTAATTTGTCATAATTTTTTCTCACATAAGAAATCCATGGAACTGAGTAGTTATCAAGAATTGAAATTGATAAATTCATTTTATCAAAATCCTCATTTCCAACAATCAATCATGTATTAATATTTAGTGGTTTCCCATCATTTTTAACTACATATAATTCCAACATCCATGGGACCTGAGAATATTGTGGTTAATAATGGCGTATAAGATCCAGTATTCTATATGAAATACCCTTTCTTTTATTTCAGTTGTTATAATTCTCAATTTCATATTCCATCATCTAATAAAATAACTAAATTACATCCTTCTAATAGATTTATTTATTTTTTCAAAATGATTATTTTGATGAAAAGAATAAGTGCATATTCTCAAAATCAATATATAAGAATAAATCATAATCTACAATATGATTGGTCCTATTATTATCATATTGGAAGAAAAAGTATTTTTTACTATGATTATCACATAATACTAAAATCAACCAACATTAGTAGATCAATATATATTTATTGGTGTTACTAAAACCTATTTAATATCATATTGGATCCAAGAATAATATAAAATGTTGTTCAATACGAATTAAATTTTACATGGTTGGACCCATTAATTTGGATACTACATAGATTAAACCAATACTATAATTTTTTAGAAAAAAACATAGGTCAAAATTATATCAATAAATATGGATCCATAATCTAGATTATTTAACTATTCCCATGGATATTAAATATTGAAGTATCCTAAAACAGTTTCAATGTAACTCATATATGATGAAACCCATGTTAATGATAAATTGTAATCTAGAACCAACATTTCGAAATTATTAACCCCATTGAATAAAATTATACTATGAGTCACTGAAATTATACCCAAAATGGATTGATCTAATAGAGAATTCTATATTTCAACATCAGTTTTTATAAAAAAAATTAAATATAATCAATAATGAATTCATTCAATTTAAAAAATGGTATCAATTAACACCTATTAATGTATTCCGATATTGGATGATGTGGCCTCATAACTATTCTTCATTTCCAATACAGTAATGACATGAATAATTAAGAACATCTAGATAATTTGATTAGATAATTTTTAAATATATATATCATATAAAGTCTACCATACATGAAAGGTCTAATAGAGCTATATGAGATGATGTTCTAGTTATATTACCCCTAATCGAATATATTTATCTATCTTTTCATTTCCCTATACATTGAACCTCATTTATTCCTCAATAACGCTGAGTTAGTTATGGCCTATAAATTGAAAAATATGGTGAATGTTTTGATTTTCTAAAACCAATATCCTATTTTTATATAACTATTTTTTATTAATTGACTAAATATTTCTTAGTGGTTCCAAATGGATGATATGAGGTCAGTATAATATTAGTTATTAGAAAGTACATTTAACATTCTATAAATTCTTTATTTGTATTTATGATAAGTATGAGGTATTAATTGTAATTTTTGGATTTTTGAATCTACTTCATTGTTAATGGAACTAAGGTATACTAATTTACATCAATATCATCACATATTTTGGCAAATATAATTCAACGAAATAATTTATCTTATACATAAGTTGATAATGGTTGGAAATTTTATTTTCTTTTGTTCATAATTATACTGCATCATTATTATAATAATAATAGAGTTATTCATTTCTTCTTCAGGGAGGAATATTTGTTTAGGAATGTGATAATGGAGTTTAAAATATCATTTCACCCAAGATAGGATTTAGGTGATGTAATAATATTTTTCCTCTTAGGGTTATTTTTTATAGCCACATGTTTGTTGGATTAGTAATATACTAAAACAGATTTTTGTTGGAAGTATTGATAATATGCTTGGCCAAGAATGTGTAAGATCCCATGTCAGGACAATTTGAATATTTTGGAATTAATTTAAATTTATGTCTAATATATTGGTCAAAATATAATCTATGTATAAAAATGTGATTATCAGTCTTGTAATTTTTTATGTACTTTTTTTATGATGAATAAGTATTTGGAGGTGGTTATGTTATTTAGATGAGTATTTGAGGATTCAGGTTTTGACATCAGATGGTTCACCAAGAATTTAATTGGTTCAATGATTGATGTGAATTTTTTATGGAAATTTTGTTACACATTGATGCTCATAAGTTTTTAGTTAATTTTTAACTGTTCATGGTTCAGATTCATTATTTCAGCATAGTTTACGTTATTAATTTTGAGAAAAATGGAATATTGTGTGATGTGATAGGGAATTTGAGGCATTACACATGGGTTATCCATTCTTCCAGAAAAACTGTGTGAATTTTTTTACAAAAAAATAATAATGTTGTTCATGCATGTGATATTTTTTTCCAACATTACATCATATCTATATGGGTGTGTGGGAATGGAGAGCTACAACAACATAGTTGGTGAAAGATTTTTAAAATAATGTTTACAAATAAAAATTCTAACTCTAATTTCACTATATTGGTTATTCTAACCAAATACCCATTGGGTTTTATATTTATTCCCAATTCTACTCCATCACATGGTGCACACAAACCAAAGGGATCCCAACCCACTTATTCCTTCTCCAATCCTTTGATTTGTGTTGTTATTAATGTGGTTATTCATCATTTTTATTTGTTATTCAACTTTTAAGGGATTTATTTTTTCTAATGCATCATTATAAAATCAAATTATTTTTTAGTATTTTGAGTCATTGAATATTCCATAAATTAATGGTGGAGTCCTTAGAATCTAATGTGGGGTCAATTAGCCTTCTTAGAGGGGAACATGGTATAATCTGCATGTTGTTGTGTAATATTTTATTATGGTTTATGTTTGTGTTTAGTTTCTGAATAGTTTACCATATAAAAAATTATTTATTTTTCTAAATTGTACGATTTCTTAGAGATTTTCAAGGGAATGGTGTTTGTAGTCTTGTGGGGACCACCTGTGGAAGTTTCATAGAGATTCATTAAGTGGTGGGTGGTTGGTGTTTTTTTTAATATTGTTTGTTGGGGTATAATATATTAATTAATTGTTATTTCATCAATTCATGTTTTTTATGATGTATGATATTGGATAATAATTAATAGATTTATTTTGATTTCAATGAGATAAGATGGTTCTTGGAAGGGTCTGGTAAGTCGTCTAATCATTTAAATTATTAATGATGTCCTTGATAAAAGAGATAAGTGGACTAATAGCATTACCCATTTTTCCAATTATTGATTCTAATGTCTATATAAAATGTTTTAGAATGCCTATGGTTTTATGATTTTATACTTGTTTAATTGAAATATTGTGGGATCGGTAATGAATCATTATACCATCCATAGATCCCATAAAATATATGTGTGTTTACAAGAATGAAACTATGGTCACACATACAGAGAACCATTTATAATAGATGGTAATGTGCGGTTTTATAGGGATAAAGATAGTGGGATATAATTTTACACTGCTTTTTCTTATTGGTAATCATAATGGAATGGCTAGGGAATACATAGAAGGACTTGGTAATCAATGTATTAAAAATATTTTCAATTTATTATTTAGAAATTTTTTATTTAATATTTTATGAATCTTAGTATAAGTATGGTGAAATTGTTTTAAATGTTTCAAATGGTTTATGGAATGTTTTAGCTATAAAAGGTGTAATGATATTTTTTTAAATGGTACTCGATTTAGAATAAGGTTTTTAACAGTGCATGGTTTATATAAAGGGAATTATATTTGGATTGAATTATTAATATGTTGGTAGATGGTGGCTTCACATTAGTAATATTCTATGATGGATCTATTAATTATTTTACTGGAAGAGAAGTCTTTGACATTGGTTTTTGTTAAAGGCACATAGAAATTTTTTAAATGATAATGGTTTAAAAAGGGATGGGTTTGGTTTTGGATAGTTTTTTATGGTCGATATATTGATTCATTAAAAGTGAATGTTTGTAAAATTGGTAAAGGTATGTGTCATTGAGTCCCACACCCATTTTTTCAGATGCTGGCCATGTCAGTCCACATCAATATAGGATTTTTGGTCATTGTGGTCATGACATACAAGTTTGTATTCTCTTTATAGAGTTCTACAAAAACAATTAGTAGTTGGTCATGGACGTACACAACCGTGCATTTGATGATGTCCATAGAGGTCAAATTTGTTGATTAATATTGTTCACCATGGTGTTCAATATCCATGGATGGACTCCTATTATGATATTATATGAAAAAAATCTTATTTTTTGGTTTATTTGATAGAATTAATTTTCATACATGTTGTATGCTGATTTATATTTTCTACTACGATCAATGAGATATTAAAAATCCTTGTATTATATTTATTAAATATTTAACTCTATGCTAGGATTATAAATTACCAATTTGGGTGGATTAATGTTTTCTAGAAAGGGTGACACTATTGAACCATATAAACACTTTTATATTAGATTAAATGTGTTTTTTGTAGAAGTATTTTACCTTACTATACTAGTTATATATCCCACCTCATACTTTCATACACTATTTCCCAAACGTGTATTTTATTTTGACACCATTGGTTTTTCACCATATACATTTACCCATACCCCCATGAGATTCCACTAAACATTAGTACCAAATAATATCTAAAAACAATTATTACCGAAATATGATTGGTATTATTAATTTTGAGTAATGTATGATCTGTATAGAAATCAAAAATGGTATCTCGAGATGATAGTATATTTTTCATGGTGATGTATTCCTACCATATGTTTTTATTTTTCAGTTCATTATTTTATCTACATGATCATGATAATGTGAAACATATGTTTAATGTGAGGCATGGTCATTAGGGACCTTAATGAAATTCAATTTATTATAAATTAATGTCTATTAGTGTACTTATTTTTTTGTATACACTATTGTGTATAATGTTTTATTTTAAATTTTGTTTTTATCTATATAATGGGTGGTATTATCTCCCCAATAATCCTCCTTAAACCCCCACTACTAGTTTGAAACATATTGTGTAGAAGTAGGTGTTCATAATGACTTATTGTAAACCATCTCAATGAATTAGTTCTTGGAATCTAGGCCATGATGCTATAAATTAGTATCATTTTGTTTACTATCCTTTTCATTACTATTTCATATTTTTTGTACCAGATATAACTGAATAAGTAGTAATTTTTTATGGATGCTAGGCTAGTACATTGTGAATGCCTATTCTGGTAGGATATCCCAGTTACAAAGGTTTTGATTCCAGGTCATATTTTGGATTTATTTAATTTTATTTTCTATTACAGATAGTGACATGTGGTTTGGATATGATATATTGGGATGGATACCTTGGAACTTACCTGTAACATCTCATGTTAATAAAGGATAAATTTTCATATTTATTAATATTTATGAATTAAATATTAATTTTAATTTAAATAGTATGCTATGTTCGGTGGCTTACCTGATAGGAAACAACATCTTTCCTTGAAATCATACATTTCCACAAAGAATATAATTAAATTACTTTAAATGGTAGTTAATTCATAGCCAATGTATTGTCAAAAATGAATATAACTAACTAAAATAAACTTATACATGTTTGTTAAATGTTTTTACATTGATCCAATAAAATTTAGAGGCTTAAATTGTGAATAAATACAATTTTAAGCACTAATACTCTAATATATTTTGAAAGGGTCAATTTACCGCTTTTTAATTGATAAACCTCAGTAAATATAGATTCTAACACAATTATATATTCTATTTTACAAAATAATAATTTTATTTATAATCGGGACATCAAAATTTACATTGGATGAAATTTTAGAATTTTTCTTATAGTATTCATTTTCAATGAATAGTGAAAATACTGTATTTTAATTCATAACTACCTTTTAATGTAATTTATTTATAAGGATACATTATCATTATAATGGGTTTTAAAGTATTATTATATAATTTTTTTTCCATTTCATCAAAATTTCTTCATCGGACGTAATTTCACATTGAAATTGAACATAATAAATTTCAATCTTTTTAAAGATATTATTTCTTAAAAATAGACTTTATTTACCATGGGAATTAATTTTAAATTAATTTATGCCACTTATGTGTTCTGAATTTGTAAAAATGGATATAATATTTGGAATCAGGAGGTCAAAATTGTGTATATATTTGAATTTTAGTTTTAGACATTATAAATATTTACTTCAGTAAAAATATTATTTACCATGGTTAAGGGGTAATTCTGTAAAATAAGGGTAATAAAATATTATTATTATAATATAAAATTACACTAACATTAGTCCTACTCATATTTTTTTATACATATCCGACCATGAGAATCCTTGAGTTCATTTTGGGACCCCATGGAGCCACTTGGTAGTGATAATAACACTTTATTTTAATTAACATAATGTAAAGTCAAAAATGAAATAAAAAATTATCTTTTAGTAAATCACTTTTTACATGGGTTTATATAAATTATATCTTCTTCTATAAACATGTATTTAAAATATTTAAATATTTCCTATATCATGGTATTTTTTATAATTTTTAGACATCAAATAAAAAAAATTATTTATGACACAATAATGATGTAGTGTCTACCTTATTACTGAATGATATAAATAAATAAGATTATAAATACTAAAACAAAATCTGAAACCTATTACAGTTTTTTGGATGATTTCCCTTTAAACCTTATTTATCATATATTCTATAATACTGATTTTTGGTCTTTCTGAAACCGATGATATGTTTATAATAAAATAATTCTTTCAAACATTACTAAAAATCCCCTTCTCCAATTTATAAAATGACACCACATATATCCCATTCCTCACACCTCTCAAGCACCTTGGCTCATACAACCTCTACCTAAATATGCTCCACACCTATCTCTCCTCTGGTAAGAAGCCTTACCTTAGGCAGAATGATATTATAGAAAACATTTGGTTGAATCCATTGGGAGATACCCAATTTAATGGAAATGTCTTCTTTTAAGTTCTTTTCATTTATTTTACTTCTCCAACCCCGCAAACTATTTCTATTTAGTTAATTTATAACAACACCAGTATCCACATTATAATTTTTTGTTTTTATGAGAATTATTCGAACTACCCTTATACACACCTACATCTAATGGGTAAAGAACTTATTGTTTATGTGTACGTCGAACTACTGCCTCACGAAACGATGATTGTCCAATATACTTCTACAACCTCTTATAGTGGAGATTAAGATGGAATTATATATATATATGTGATATATATTATATTTATATTGTTTCTATTCTTATTTATTATTCATTTATTGAATACCTTTATGGTTTCCATAGTAGGTAAATAAGATAATTTCATTTGAGGAAGTGCGGATACTAACCCCTCAATGGGATAAGACTCGTTCATGACATATGTGGGACATATAATGGATGGAGTTAATGAAATTATATATGATATTATTCTATAATTATAGTATACCTATTTATAGTAATGTTTTCATTACATTAAAATATGAAATAGAAATAAAAGTAGTGTTCATGCATACGTACACCTTACCATCTCCATGAATGGTGAATTTAATTTATTATATCCAACTGTTATATAATATTATAAATACATATATTTAAAAGATATATATTATATATAAGATATATAAATCATGAATATCATTCTGTATATAATGGAATATCGACCACAAGAATAATTTATAATTATAATGAATTCATTTTAACTCATGTTCGGAATGTCGAGAAAATGTCCAATATAAACTCCAATAATTATGTAATTGTTATAGAAAGGTAATAACTGATATAAAATATTAATAAACTTGAAAATTGTTATTAAGAATGTATAAATTTACTTAATTTTATTATTCAGGAAATTAATCAACGAAGGGGACATGTCAGACCTGAGGTAAGGGAACTTCTTAACCCAATTTTCATTTTTTGGGTAGATCTTCTCATTCTTGTCTATGTCATTATTTGATTATGTGGGAAATTAATTTTTATATCTTATCATTTATTTATACATTCCTTATGTGTGCTTATATTTAATACACACAGTCTATCTATTTTTTTTAAAAAATGATCATTTTAAGGGACTTCGTCTCAAACTTCTTTCATTGAGGAATATTTTGTTTTATACACAAAATTCATTTAGACAGTATATAAACACACTTGAATTTTCATTTCATTCAATGATAAAAATTTTCTACGATGCATATTACTAAATCGAAAAAATAATTTTTTAACGTAAGAGGTGACAAAGTCATTTTCCACCACCGCGAGTATTATTTGATCATTGGCCTCCTTAACAAGTCGTAATGTTTTTAAAAGGAAGAAATTAACATATACTCTTTTACGTATATCAATATTGAAAATGGTTTTGAAAATGGATTTTTTATGTCAATATATATAAATGATATATTGTGATTGATATGTAGAAGTGTAATATTTCCTTTATATTTATTTATGTGTTATGTTTCTATAATGGTACATGGACATTTGAAAGATAGTTATAAGAAAAATAAAATGACTGGTGGTGTTGGGATAAACTGGTACTAGTGGTTACGTTATAACCTCTAATGCATTAGGTTTGGTAGTCGGTCGTATTGTTATTCAATTTAGTGATATGTGTGGATGTCGACCATAGGGTTATTTAATTTAAATATGTTTATGTCCCATGTTACCTTTATATGTTATATGATCTTTCTATGGATTTTATGGTAATATTTTGGTTACCAAATGACAAGAAATGATATTTTATTTAGTGAAGATTATTTACAACTTCTTAAAGGTGAAAAGTATTACTTATGATAGGGTATTCATGGATTACTTATTGTTTTTAAAAACTAAAAATTTTATTTCTCTGTGCACCCCTTACTGAGCTTTTTATGCTCATCCCAGGTATTTTAAATGATATTTATTGGACATAATGTGGAATAGGGTCATGGATGGAATCATGGAAATGTCTTGTTGTCTTAATCAAGGAGCTAGACATGAATGTTTTTTCAAAGTGTTTTTATTTTATGAAAAAAATGGAAACATAGTAGAAGTGTATAGTTAAAATTTTTGAGATGAAATTTAATATTTATGGCCTAAATCTCTAAAAATATAAACCTGAAAAGATCCTCAATGTTAATTATTCATTTAATTAATGATTAGGTAATCTAATAAGGTCGGGTCCTTATTTTTGTTATCAGAGGACATTTTAGACAATTTTAGGTGTTAGAATATTTTTAAATTAATTTATGGTAAGATTAAAATGAGATAGCATTTACATATTACCATGTTGCTACACCTAAGATACTTTTGTGTTCATAATGGTTTTCCATAGAGTAAATAGGGTAGCTATGATGGGATAGAATATAGAGGAGAATAACCATCCAAATCAGCAACCCGGGATTGTCAGAATTGGAAATGACAATTTTGTTCAAGTGATGAAAAAACTAACTCAGGCTATAAATTTTGGTGGAATCCATGAACAAGATGAGCCATAACAACCAAAAATGAATATGACACTAGTGGATCATTTCATGATGCAACTTCCTATGTCTTTCATAGGATCGTCTGACTCTGTGCTAGCTGAGGAGTGTATTAAATCACTAGAGAAGATTTTTTATGTCATGGGGTGTTCAGGGCATCCAAAGGACTGTCTAATTATTTACCATTTTGAAGGCGATGATTATTGGTGGTGGTTAATGGTAAAAAATAGTAGGGATAGTGAGGATATTGATTCTATTTATTGGGATGAATTTAAAAGATTTGTTTCTTGAGAAATATTTTCCTAAGGTGGCTCTTCTTAGAATAGAAAAACAATTCATGGAATTGAGGTAGGAGGATGACTCAGTGGCTGCTTCTGAAGAAAAATTCACACAACTAGCATGGTATTCTCCAAATTTCAACTGAGATTTTGATAGTAAAATGAATGGATTTTACTCAAGACATAAGCTGCTATATCAAATAGAATTATCATCTAATGAATTAAAAATATATGAAAAACAAGTCATATGTACCGAGAAGGTAGAAATGGAGTTTCCTGATGCTCAGGTGTTCCAAGAGAGAAAACAAATGAACAGGTCCATTTTTCCTACAAAGTGAACGAATTCATCAAAGAAGCCTGGATGTAAGAAATTTAAATATCCATCATCTGTGAAGTGTGGTAAAAAAGCATCCAGGTGAATGTTTTTTCATGTCCAGAATGTGCTTCTACTGTGGTAAGTCTGGTTAAATTACTCGTAACTGTAAGGAAGATGATAAACCAGGCATTGAAAAACCAATAGTAAGATGTTTTATGTACACTGAAATGTGTAATGATTCAAATTAGTGTCCAATGAAGAACTCAACTGAGTGAACTTAGCCAAATTAAGAAGAAAAAAGGGGTGGTTATATCCATTGAAACTACATTAGAAGATGTTGGGAAATCAAATAAAGTAATATCAGGTAGACTGTTTATTCGTTCAGATAATTCCAATGTGTTGTTTGATTTAGGGTCTACACATTCATTCATTTTTGATATTTTTTATACTTAATTGGGAATTCCATCTCAAGATATGAATCTTGAACTTATGGTAAAAACACCTAGAGGAAATGTTGCGACAAAAATAAAACATAATAACCTTATTTTCCTAGTGTGCTGAAAGAATCTACCTGAAAACGTTATTGTTTTTCCTCTAGTAGAGTATGATGTTATTTTGGGTATTGATTGGATTTGTGTTTATTATGATAGGATTGGATATTGAGCTAACGAGGTTTCTTTTCTGGAAGATTTTTAGTTTGTGTACAAGAATGAACCCTTTCTTTTGATAACATTTCATAAAGCTAGGAAACTAGTAATAAATGTAAATGAATGATACTATGCACATGTTGTTGAAAATAAAGGAAATATCTAAATTAATGATGTCCTAGTTGTAAATGAGTATCTTGAAGTTTCTCTTGATGAGTTGCCTCATATGATACCTAATCAGAAAGTTTAATTTACTGTTCACTTAGTTCATGATTTTAATCCAATTTTAAATCCCCCTTATTGAATGGCTCAAATTAAACTTTTAATGTTAAAGGAGAAATTTCAAGAGTTATTATATAAAATTACATTCATCCATGCACATAACCATTGGGTGTTTCTGTATTTTCTGTTAAAAAGAAATATGGTTCTATGAGACTTTTCATTGATTATGATGCATTGAATAACATCACTATTAATAACAAGTATCCTTTTCCTCATATTGATGATTAGTTTGATCAGCTCTAGGGAGCTCTGGATTTTTTGAATATTGACGTGATGTCGGGGTTCCATCATTTGAAAGTAAATTAAGAATCCATTACGAATACTGCGTTTAATACTAGATATAGCCATTATGAATTTGTATTTATGCTTTTTTAATTTACCAATGCACCTTTTGTATTCATGGATATTATGAATAGAATTTCATGTGAGTTTTTAGATAAGTTTGTGGTTTTGTTTATTGATGGTATTTTGGAATATTCTAAAAGTAAAGTAGAACATGAAATTCATTTAAGTGTTGTCTTGAATACCATAATAGAAACGAATTTGTTTGGGAAATTCAGATACAGTTAGTTTTGGTTCGTAAAAATTTCATTCCTTAGTCCCATTGTTTAAAAAATGGCATAAAATTTGATCCTGCTAAAACAAATTTTTTTGATGAATGGTCAAGACCAACAAATATAACTGAGATTTTTAGTTTTCATTGAATAGCAGGTTATTATCGGAGGTTTCTTGAGAATTTTTCTTGGTTATCTAGTCTAATAACTAAGTTAACACGAAAATGTGTTAAGTTCATGTTGACTAAATAAAGTGATGATTGTTTCAGGAATTGAAATAAAGGTTGCTTAATGATCAAGTTTCGGAACTAACTTCTAGAAATGGTGAATTTGTAGTCTATAGTGATGCTTCATTAAAAGGACTTGTTTGTGCCCTTATGGAGAATGATCAGGTAATTTCTTATGCATCACATTAGTTGAAACCATATGAGTTAAATTACCCTACCCATGATTTGGAATCAGCTGATGTTGTTTTTTCTTTAAAAATTTTGAGGCATCATCTGTATGGAGAGAAATGTAAAATATATACTGACCACAAATTTTTTAGTATATGCTTACTCGGAATGAATTGAACTTGATACAGATTAGGTGGCTAGAATTAATCAAGGATTATGATTGCATGATTCATTATCATATGGTAAAAGAAAATAATGTTTTTGATGCTATGAGTCAAAAAAACTAATGCTACTTAACAATATAATGTTTATAATAAGATCATATTATTGAAGATTTGATAAACCTTTTCATAGAAGGTGTTGGTGCCTGAAATTAGACTTTTTTTTTCAGGTGCCAGTGATATCATCTCTATCAAACAGAATTAAACAAGCACAGAAGGAAAATAGTGAGTTGCATAAAAAGGTAGAGTTGTTTCATAAGGGTATGTTTCTAATTTTAACATTGATAAAGATTGTGTTTTGAGTTTTGGGAAAATATTATGCATGCCTTTTGATTTACAGTTGAGGAATGTGTTATTATATTAATATCATAGTTCTCCATTTTCATTTTATCCCAACAGTACTAAGATGTACAGAGATCTTCGGGAGTATTTCAGGTAGGATGGAATGAAATGATATATTTTTGACTTTACTGTGAAGTGTTTTACATGTCAACATGTTAAAGCAGAGTGACAGTTACTGAAAGGGATGCTTCAGACTTTATCAATTCCATAGTGGAAATTGGGAAATATATCCATGGACATTGTGGTGGGATCACTGAAGATATCTCAAGGTAATAATGCAATCTGGGTTATTGTTTATCGGTTGACTAAATCTACTCATTTCTTTCCTATTCAATATACTTTATCTCTAGATCAGATTTATCGGTTGTATGCTAAAGAGATTTTTAGGTTTCATGGAGTTCCCCTCCCTATTGAATTCGATCATGATCCTAGTATTGCATTTAACATTTTGGAAGGTCTTTAGATGTTTTTGGGTACTGAATTAAATTTTAGAAAAACTTTTCATCTATAATCAGATGGACTGTCAGAATGAAAAATTCAGACCTTGGAAGATATTATACGTTCTTGTTCACTAGATTACAAAGGAATTTGGGGCAAACATCATCCTTTGGTAGAATTTTCTTATAATAACATATTTCATTTCAGTATACAGATGACTCCATTTGAGGAATTATATGTCAAGCAATGTAGAACTCTATCTTTTCGTGATAATGTAGGTGAAAGGAAACTAATGGGACCAGAATTTAAAGAGTAGATGGCTGAAAATGTTCAGTTTATTCAGAAGAACATGAGAACATCTCATAGAATGATTATAAGTAATGCGTATAATCAGAGTAAGGAACTTTCGTTAGAGGTTAGTGATCATTTCCTTCTTAGAGTTTCTCCATTGAAAAGTGTGATGCATTTTGGAATGAAGGGAAAGCTGTGTCTGAGGATCATTAGACCCTATGAAATCCTTGAGGAGGTTGGATCAATTTCCTATATATTAGCTTTACCTCTATGTTTATCAAAGGTACAAAATGTTTTTCTTGTTTCAATTTTGAGGGAGTATATGCCAGATCCATCTCATGTTTTTAGCCAAAAGGTAGTTCAGTTTGAAGAGAATCTCTCTTGTGAGGAATAACCACTTCAAATTCATGACCAAAGAGAGAATGTGTTAGAGAATAAGGTAAATAATTAGGTAATGGTTTTGTGGAAAAACCATATGGTTGAAGAGGCAACGTGGGAATCTGAAAATGCTGTGAGGGATAAATACCACCACTTATTTGATATGTGAAAAAAAAATTATGAGGACACAACTTCCAAAAGGGGGGAAGGATGTAACATCTGAGGTAAATAAAAAATAATAAATTTTCATATTTATTAATATTTGTGAATTAAATATTAATTTTACACTAAATATGATGCAATTTTCGATGGCTTACCTGATACACAACAATGAGTTTCTTTGAAATCTTACATTACGCACTAATAATATAATTATATTATTTGAAATAGTAGTTAACGACTTACTGCTGTAATGGTAGCAATGAATAGAACTTACTAAAATATAATTATACATGTTTGATAAATCATTTTACATTTATCCATTAAAATTTAGAGGCTTAAATTGTGAATGAATCCAATTTCAAGCACAAATACTATAATATTCTTTAGAAAGGTTGATTTACCAACATTTAAGGGAGAAACATCTTTAAATTTAGTTTTTTTAACTTTTATTTATTCTATTTGACAAAATAATATTAATATTTATAATCAGGACATGAAAATTTACATTGGATGAAATTTTATAGTTTTTCTAATAATATTCATTTTTTAATGAAGTGTGACAATATTGTATTTGAATTAAAAACTCCCTTTTAATCTAACTTATTTAGAAGGTTAGATTACCTTTTTCATTGGTTTTAAATTGTGATTATATTATGTTTTTCTATTTAATCCAATTTTGGTCATTGTAATTAATTTCACTTTGAAATTGGACATAAACAAGTGTCAATCATTAGATAGTTATTATTTTTTAAAAACCCACATTTTGTTTTGATAGTGAGAATTAAGTTTAAATTAATTTATTCTACTTATGTGTCTTGAATTTGAAAAAAATGGATTTCATATTTGGAATCCAGATGTCCAAATTGTGTAAATAGGTAACACATATTTTTAGAAATTATGAATATTTACATCAGTGAAAAATTTATTTACCATTGTTAAAGGGTAAATATGATAAATATGGGTAACCAAATATTATTATTATAATATTAAATTACCCTAACATGTGACCTAATAATATTGGATTATATATATCCAACCATGGTCTAGGATCGAAATAATGATCTAGATGCTCAATATACAAGAGGGGGGTGAATTGTATACTTTAACAATTCCTTTGGAACCTTAAAGTTAGTTACGATTAACTATGTTTTCCTTAAGAAAAGGAAAGGGCTATGTTTAACAAAGTTAAACTTAAGCAAATTCACAACACCTCTAATACCAAATAAAAACTTAGAAAGAGATACCAAAGTAGGTTCCGGAAATATGATTCCGGAAATTGAAACATAACACAAGATTATAATATGAGATTCTACCTTAAAGCGTATAGAATCTAAATGAAACAGAGTACAAGTAAGGAAGTATAAGAAAGTTATAATTTCCTTATAATACAAAATGAAGCGGAAATAAACAAGTAGTAAAACTACAAGTAACAATATATAAGTCTTTTAACCCAAAGAGAAGGGTATCCAACAACCTTGGATAAAGGTCCCTTGATTTATACATTCAAGAAAGTCTGTCTTACCCACACCAGGGTAAGCCCTCGATACGAAGATCGGAGTCATTGTCTTGTTATCCCCGCAAGACCTCAACTTCAAGGTAGTTGGCAACCTCTGTCTTCCTCAGCAAGGAAGCCCTCAACTTCAAGGTGTTGGAAACCTCTATCTTCCTATCCCCGGAAGTCCTTGAATGTAATCACCAACTTTCAGAGTCGCACGAAGCTTTTAGAGTTAATAAGAGCCTCTCTCTCTAGAAATCACTTCAAGCATGTAATCACATGAGTCGAAGATCAGTCAGTCTTTCAGCACTGAGCTCTTTCAAAAGAGATCCTATTTATAGGTAAGGTCGGCCTCCTTTCCAACAGTCATATTTTCCATAAAAATTGGAGGGACCTGTACACGTGTAACTTAACCAACAGTTAGTTTGATAACAGAATAGACGACATCGTTTTATAACAAAACAAGTGTAACAGAATGTACGACACCATTTAAAATTTAACTCAAAAGTTTGGAATGAATGTTCGGAGTGTAAAAATATTTTTTCGAAGTATAAACAAATACGGAGTGTATAAAACAAAGATGATCTGATTCTGTTTAATAGATGAATTCGGAATGAGAATTAGGAATTATAATTTGTTGTCGGACTTCATAAGGATTCGTATCCTGAATCTAATGTAGAACTTAATTAGAGTTCGTATCCGGAGTTCGGAATAAAACTTTATTACAGTTCTCATCTGGATTTCGGAGTGAAACTTTATTACAGTTCTTGCCCAGAATTCGGATCCTAAAATAGAATACTCCGTATCAAAGTTTAAAACAATTCCGAGAAAAATACAAATGAATATGAATCTCATACTTAAAGAAAAATCTGGATGAAAATACGATAAGGATAATTTTTCTTACAAAAGCAATTTTTCTTATAAAAGCAATTTTCCTTGTAAAAGCAATTTTTCTTATAAAAGAAAGTTTTCTTATAAGAGCAATTTTTCTTATAAAAGAAATTTTTCTTAAAGATAAGGTGTTTGTGATTTTCAAAACAAGAAGGAATGGAATAGTCATAAGGAAAACCTTATTGACTCAACAATCTCCCCCTTTTTGGAAAGCACAAACATCCTTGAAAAAGAAATTCTAAGAAGAAAGAAAAACATTAAGGCTTATCTCCCTTTTCTTTAAGGATATTGATGAATACGACTAACTCCCCCTTAGGCTTTGATACTCTAAGGATCGTATTCATGATTTCCGGAGTGACACTTCATTACGAATAAGAAAGTCTTTTTTAATGAAAAACTCCCCCTTAGATAAACTCTTATTAGAGTTTGTTTTCTTTATCTCCCTTTGTTAGGATTATTTTTACCTTTCATTAGAGTTCTTTTCCTTCTCCCCCTTTGTGATTTTCAAAAATAATACAAGGGAATGGAAAATATAACAAAGTACCTGAAAGATTAGTAGTAACAATAAAAAGAAACGAGCAAGCACAAATTTTTCATTATGTTTGAAAATTTCAACAACAAAAGAGTTAAGGTACAACAAAAGATCGGATCTGTCTATTTGGTATCTTTCTCCTTCGCCATGAGACCCTTTAGAATAGTCTTTATCTTCTTTAAGTATTTATGATCTTCTTCAGCTTGCTTCTCTAAGACCACTATTCTTGCAGATTGAGCTTCAATATTTTCTTCCTGGGCTTGAAGCTTTTCTTCCTGGGCTTTGATCTTTTCTTCCTGATCCTTCAATTTCTCTTCAAACTCAATCTGATGATCCCTTTCAAACTTCCAGTTTTGAGAAACGGAATTCAGCTTCCCATTCAGATCTCTCACTTCTTGAATCCAAACGTTCTTTTCATGGGTCAGTTTCTCTTCAAAGGATGAAGTCAACTCATTTATCTTCCTATCCTCAGTCTCAAAAGAATCTTTAACATTGTCCTAAAATTCATCAAATAGCCTCAAGTCTTCTATAGTTTTCCTCGACCATCTCATCATCCTCTTGAAAGATCTTTTGTGGGCTTCATAGCCAATAAGAAAAGATTTGAAATTAGATTCTACCTCGACACACTTATCCATAACCATGGATACGGAATCTGATTTCTGATTCAGAGCATGTTGGAGCATTTGGAATCTTGAATCTATAGTCGAGATGGTCGAATGGAACCCACTATCTTCCTCAAAGATTGAACAACAAATTCATGTCCCAATGAGGATGATTCCGAATCTGAAACTTTGCTTGGAGAATTATCTTCGCTTTGGCTTTATAATACTTCTTTCTGTTCTTGTATGAATTCCTTTCTTTCCTTTATTTATTTTTGAGCAGAGGGCAATATGGTCTAATATGTCCAGCTCTCTTGCATTCATAACAAGTGACTTCTCCATCTTTCTTATCTTTCCGTTCCTTTATCTTATACTTGGATTGGAAATTTCTCCGGCCAGCTATCTTGTTCATCCTTTAAGAAAGATTTGCTAATTCATTTTCAGAGATTTCACTTTCACTAGAATCAGATTGAACTATCATCTTCTTAGACTTGGAACTGGTAACTCTCTCAGGAGTCTTATCTTTCATATGATTTGATGTTGTTGTAAAAGCAACAGTACCATTTCCATTTTTCTTTTTGTTGTTGTCAGCATCTCTCTTCATTCTGGTTTCATGTTGGAGAAAAGTTCTAAATAACTCATCAAGAGAAATTTGAGTGACCTTCCTGTTCTCATCTATAACAGTTCTTTTGTATTCCCACTCATTGGGAATGATATCAATTATCTTATCCACAAGAGATTCATCATTTAAAACTTTCTCTCCCATAGATTGTAGTCTGTTGATGATAGTCATAAATCTCTATTGAACTTTACAAATTGGTTCTCCATAGGAAAATTGAATCCATGATATTCAGCTCTAAGCATAGCTCTCCTAGTCTCAATCACCTTAGAAGTTCCAATGTGTGTAACCTCTAACTTCTTCCAGATACAATTAGCTGCTTCACAAGAAGAAATTTGGCTATATATATTTCTGGTCATTTAACAAAGTAGAGTATTGTGTACCTTATAGTTGAGTTGATATTCTTGCTTTTCCTGGTTAGTAAAAGTTCTAACTTCCTTATCAGTAATTTTATAATCACCAGTAAGCATAACAAAATTATCCACTCCAGTATTGATAAAGAAAGTTTTCATTCGATCTCTCCAGTACCCATAATCATTACCATCAATGATTGGTGGTCTTGTAGGATTTAGATTATCAACAGAACCAACATTAATTCCTACCATACCTAAAATAACCTTCAGCACACAAACTTGTTAGTAGAAAAGAAATTGTAATAACAATGTTCGGAATAAGAAAGTTCGGAATGGGAAAGTTCGGAATGATAAAGTGAGCAAGAAAAACTTATTCGTAAGTACAAGTATTTCAGAGGCCTTCTCTGATACCAATTGTAGGATCGAAATAATGATGTAGATGCTCAATATACAAGAGGAGGGTGAATTGTATACTTTAACAATTCATTTGGAACCTTTAAAGTTAGTTACGATTAACTATGTTTTCCTTAAACAAAGGAAAGGGCTAAGTTTAACAAAGTTAAACTTAAGCAAATTCACAACACCTCTAATACCAAATGAAAACATGGAAAGAGATACTGAAAGTAGGTTCCGGAAATATGATTCCTGAAATTGAAACTTAACACATGATTATAATATGAGATTCTACCTTAAAGCGTATTGAATCTAAATGAAACAGAGTACATGTAAGGAAGTATAAGAAAGTTATACTTTCCTTATAATACAAAATGTAGTGGAAATAAACAAGTATTAAAACTACATGTAACAAGATATAAGTCTATTAACCCAGAGATAAGGGTATCCAACAACCTTGGATAAAGGTCCCTTGATTTATACTTTAAAGGAAGTTTGTCTTACCCACACCAGGGTAAGCCCTCGATACGAAGATCGAAGTCTCTGTCTTACTATCCCCGCAAACCCTCAACCTCAAGGTAGTTGCAACCTCTGTCTTCCTCAGCATGGAAGTCCTCAACTTCAAGGTGTTGGAAACCTCTGTCTTCCTATCCCCGGAAGTCCTCGAATGTAATCGCCAACATTCGGAGTCACACGAAGCTTTGAGAGTTTATTAGAGCCTCTCTCTCTAGAAATCAATTCAAGCATGTAATCACATGAGTCGAAGATCAGTCAGTCTTTCAGCACTGAGCTCTTTCAAAAGAGCTCCTGTTTATAGGTAAGGTTGGCCACCTTTCCAACTATCATATTTTCCTTAAAAATCGTAGGAACCTGTACACGTGTAACTTAACCAACAGTTAGTTTTATAACAGAATAGACGACATCATTTTATAACAAAACAAGTGAAAAAGAATATACGACACCGTTTAAAATATAACTCAAAAGTTCGGAATGAATGTTCGAAGTGTAAAAATATATTTTCGGAGTCTAAACAGATACGAAGTGTATAAAACAAAGATGACCAGATTCTGTTTAATAGATGAATTCGGAATGATAATTCGGAATAAGAATTCATTGTCGAACTTCATTAGGATTTTTATCCTTAATCTGATATAGAAATTAATTAGAGTTCGTATCCGGAGTTCGGAATAAAACTTTATTACAGTTCTCATCTGGATTTCGCAGTGACACTTTATTACAGTTCTTGTCCAGAATTTGGATTCTATAACCGAATACTCCATATGAAAGTTTAAAACAATTTCGAGAAAAATTGAAATGAATCCGAATCTCATACTTAAAGAAAAATCTAGATGAAAATATGATAAGGATAATTTTTCTTACAAAAGTGATTTTTCTTATAAAATCAATTTTCCTTGTAAAAGAAATTTCCCTTATAAATGCAATTTTTCTTATAAGAGCAATTTTTCTTATAAAATCAATTTTTCTTAAAGATAAGGTGTTTGTGATTTTCAAAACCAGAAGGAATGGAAAAGTCATAAGGAAAACCTTATTGACTCAACACATGGGAATCCTTGGGTCGTTTTTGGGATCCCATGGAGCCACATGGGATTGATGATTACACTTTATTTTAATTAACATAACGTAAAGGCAAAAATGAAATAAACAAATATCTTTTAGTAAATAAATTATTTTATGGGTTTAAATAAGTTAACTCTTTGAATATAAGTATTAATTTTAAAGATAAATTTATTTCCTATATCATGGTAATTTTTTTATAATTTTTATACATCAAATGAAACAAAATTATTTATGTCACAACAATGATGCAGTGTTTATCTCATTAATGAATGATTTAAATAAAAAAAATTTATAAATTCTAAAACAATATCCAAAACCTATCCAATTATTAATGGATGATTTTATTTCTAAGATCATTCAAATTATCTTAGACATTAATGATTATTTTTCCTTCAGAAACTGATGATATTTTTATAATAAAATAATTATTTTAAACTTTCTTAAAGATCCCCTCCTTCCCCTTATAAAAGGACACCAATGATAACCTATTTTTACACCTATATGGCCCCTTGGATCGACAAAACCTTACCTAAATAATCTTGACATATCCTTATCATATTCTTTATAGTCTTACCTAGGCATAAGGCACTTGAAGTAAACTTTTTGGTTCAAACCAAAGGGAGATACTCGATTTAAAGGTAACACCTTCTTTTAAGTTCCTTTCTTTTATTTTACTTCTCCAACCCCCTAAACTCTTTTTATTCATTTCAATTTTA
The DNA here is from genome assembly GCA_963277665.1 of Viscum album. Lineage (NCBI taxonomy): Eukaryota > Viridiplantae > Streptophyta > Magnoliopsida > Santalales > Viscaceae > Viscum > Viscum album. Next base: position 1,748,849,260 of record OY728157.1, on the reverse strand, counting down.
ACAACACCTGTATCCTCAATATACTATGTGGTTTCTATGATATGTTTTCTATATTTTTTTACACGTACCTCCAACTAACTGGTAAAGAACATATAGTTTTTTTGGACTGCGAACTACAACCTCATGAAACGATGATTGTTCAATCATCTTCTACCTTCTCTTATAGTGTACATAAATACGGAAATATATTTATATTTGATATATATTATTTTTAAATTGTTTATATGCATATATTTGTTTCATTTATAAGATACCTTTATGGTTTCTATAGTGGGAACATTCGATAATTTCATATGAGGAAGTGCAGACTACCGCATCATCAAAGTGATATGACTCATTAATGCCTTATGTGGGATGTATAATGTAATTATACAACACTAGAATCAATGATCTGGTGCATTATTTTAATACATTGTCATGATTACAATGAATCATTTCTCTATGGACCGATTAGTATAGTAGTCTCTGAAACATCATACATACTAATGTTCACAAATACAACTTGAAAAGAAAAACAACACTAATTTATTACATTAGAAACATCAAATCATCCAAGATTATTCCTGTAAGTCACTCATAAATGACTTATTCATATTTTGGGAAAATGAAAAATGAAAATGGGTGAGCTCAGAAGCTCGGTAAGACTAATAAATATAGTGTAAGATCACATAAACATTATGCATGGTGAATAATTGAGAACACATGCCTTATCGAATAATAAACATGAGCACTTTATGGATGAAATATGAGCTGAGTAAATAATGCCATAATAAAACATAGTCATGGGTATTTTACTAGTAGAATAAACACAAGAAATATCAATAGCTAATCTCATTTTGATGGAATGAATAAATTCAGACTTTCATAACCACATAGTTAAGGACTTATGTCAAGACTACAAATAATATTTCTTCAACACCTTGTACCAAGACATTAGATTGTCTCATTAGACCTACCAATGCATCGAGGAGCTATAGCATGCTCCACTCATCCCTTACTATGTCCAATACATTCCTCATATAATAATTCTGAATCATAACATAAAAATTCATCTTAAAACTAGCTTGCGAAATGTCAATACTTTTTCCACAAACCACAAATGGAATAAAAATAACACATCAACCGTCAAAAATATCGAATTCAATTCAATATGGAAAATTATATTGTAACAGATTAACCTCAATCAAAAATAATTAAGGATATTGAAATAGATGAAAATAATCATCAAAACTATTTGTGAAAAAAATATCCCCATTTTTCTTGAAAACATTTAAAAGTAACACTATTTCTGAAGAATCCGTTTAAAATAGATTTTTTAATCAAAGTGTCCCATACAAAATTGAAACTTTTTTAAAGAATTTTAATTCTGAAACATTAATTTCCATATAAATAAATCCTTAAAACTATTTTTAAAACATGGATGCTGATGAAAAAGATTTAGAATATAAAATCATTAAAACATTTAAAATAATATTTTAGTTAGAGTTCCTTACCCAAAGAGAGAAAATAGAATAAAAATAATTGAGTTAATCAAAACATTATAATATTTTTTGAATAAATTGATTTATGATATACTATGTCAAAGTACATTATATACACTATATGAAAGTGAATTGGTCTATAACAACAATGAAGTATCAATGGAAAGTAAATTGAGATGAAATATAATATAAAGACCGTATCATTATGTTAAGGATAAATCAACAGCATAATTATGTGTGACAAATATAAATACACTCAATATGATTGAATATTCATTAAAAATAAATCAAAGGACATTCACACATATTTTTTTAAAAATGACACCAATGAATTGGATGTTTAACTCAATAAATGGATATTGAGTTAAAATTAATCTTATCGTGTTCATATTGATGACTTGAGAATTTATCATTAAAGTGATAATGTGTATCAAAATTATATCCACTGAAATGGGAGTGGAAATTACTACACAAATAATAAATATTGATTCCTCACATAATCATTGTAACATCCCAAGTAAGTAATGAATAATAAATATTTTTATCTATGTCTATTAATGAATTAGATAGTGTTTTAGAGGCTTAAAATGGAAATAAATCCAATCTTAAGCCTAGAATACACTAATATTCTTAAAAGATTGTTTTACTGCCTTTTGATGGCAAACCATTTTTAAAAATATCTTTTGACAATTTTATAATCTATGTTTTTCAAAATAAACTTATTATTTATTATTGCGACATCAAAATTTACTTTCAGTGAATTTTTTGTATTTTTCCGATAAAGTTCATTTTTTAATGAATAGTGAAAATGCTGTATTTTAATTCAAAACCAATTTTTAATATACTTTATTTATATTATTATATTATCTTTTGAATTGATTTTGAAGTGAAATTAGAATATATTTTTACCATTTAATCCAATGGTGGTCATTGGAATCAATTTCACTTTGAAATTGGACTTAGACTACTGTCAATCTTTTGATACTTATTGTTTCATAAAAACATGCTATTTGTCATAACTGTAGGAATTAATTATTAAATTAATTAATGTAACTTATATGATTTGAATTTTCTAAAATAGACATAATTTTTGAATTCATAATATCAAATATAGCTTAGGGTGAAGTTTTGGTATTTTTCTGAAAAACTACAATTTTTGATGAATAGTGAAACCACCAAGTGATAGTTAAAAAAACTGATTTTTCATTTAAATGAAACTTTGCCACTTCTGTGATTTGATTTTCAAAAATCCGAAATACATGGTTTTAATTAAGAAGTAAAATGTGGTTCAATGAGATTAAAATAATTTTTTGGTGAAAAGTAACTTTTTTGTTTTTAATCGCTATTAGAGGTAATTAGTTTAGTTTAAGGTAAAAATAATGTTTTAATAATATCACATGATCTTGACATATGCCCTACCCTCGTTGGATGTGTCATGGACGATCAATACAATCCATGTGGACCCCATGGATCCACATTGGTTGGGAAATGACATAAATAACTTTTTATTTAATGTTAAAGTAAAAATGACCCAAACATGAGATGTTTTACTGAAACAATTTTTACATGGGGTAATACAAGTCAGATTTTTGACAATAAATATTAATTAGAAATCTAAAAAGATATAATACATCATGATATTTGTTTTATAATTTTTAGAGATTAAATAAATTAAATTATTTATGACATCATGATGATGCAGCGATTACCTCATTAATAAAGGATTTAAATAAAATGAAAAGATAATGTAGAATCTATGACCTACACATTTCCAAAACCTATTGGATGGGTATATTTAGAAATATTATCACCTTAGACTAGAATTATATCAATGTGGGACCTTTTTAATAAGAAACTCATTTTAAAATAAAGTAACATATCTTTACTTTCCAAGAGTGCCCCTCCTCTCCTCTTTTAAAAGGCCCCCACCTCTACCTCCTTACCCACACTTCCAAAGCCATTGGCTCTGCCAACCCCTTCCCATTTTGACTATAAAATTCCCTCTCTTACTCCTTGAAGCCTCACTTTGGGCATAAGTCTTCCCAAGGAATCCTTTTAGCTCAAACCAAAGGGAGTTACCCGATATTAAGGTAATGTCTTCACGTGAGTCCTTTTGTTTTATTTTTCTTCTCCAACCCATAACCTATTTTTATTCATTCCCTTGTAACAAATCTAGTATCTTTAATATACTAGGATGTTTTTATTAGAAGGATTTGAGCTACACTTACACACACCTACATCTAATGGTTAAAGAACATACTGTTTCCGTGGATGGTGAATGTATGCCTCCCGAAATGATGATTGTTCAACATTCTTTTAACACCTTCAAAGGTGGACATTAAGATGACACTATATTTATATATGATATATAATATGTTTATGTTTTCCTTAAGCTTCTGTATTTTTAATTTTGGGCATACCTTTACGGTTTCCATTATGGGTAAACGTGATATCTTCATTTAAGGAAGTGCGGACTACCGCCCCCTCAATGTGATTTGATTCGTTAATACCATATGTGGGATGTATAAAGGATGGAGTTATGATATTATATATGATATTACACTGGATTTATAATATACCTTTATATCATTATGATTCCTTTTCATAAAATACGAAATAGAAATGGAAGCAGCGTTCATGCGTACGTACGGCTTACCGTCTCCATGAACGGTGCATTTCATTTCTTACCTCTAAATGTTATATAATATTATTAGTTCATGCATGTACTGGATATATATGATATATATGATATCTACATCATGAATACCATTCTGGATATAATGGATACATGAACAACTTGTAATTATAATGGGTTTATTTTTTACTCAAGTACCAATGATCGTTAAAACGGCCATTATTAACTTAAATAATTACATAGTGTTCATGACATGGCAATAAGTGATATAAAATGAATAATGAACTTGAAAAATGTTCTTAAACAAGTAGAAATTAACTCAAGTTTATTATTCAGGAGATTAAAGAACGACTGAGTCAAGTCGGACCTGAGGTATGGGACTTCGTCTCAATCTCCTTTCATTGAGGCATATGTTGTTTTATACACAACCTTCTTTTATATGGTGTATAAACCCCTTTGACTGTTAAGATTATTCAAAAGGAATATTTTTATACTAATCATTTACTAAACTAAAAAAGGGAATGTTTTTGTCATACGTATGAGGCAACAACGACTTCTCCGCCGCCATGACCATTATTTGAGTTTCAGCTTCCTCTACAAGCCATACCATTTTTTTAAAGACAAATAAATAACATGTTTTACTTTTCTTTTATTTTGGTATTGAAAATGGTTTTGATAATTTTTTTATATCAATGTGTTGTATCGATATCTTGTGATTGAAAGGTGGAAATGTTATGTTTCCTTTATGCATGTTTTATGTGATACGATTATGTTGAGGTTCTTGGGAATTATTATGAAGACAGGTGGATCCGTGATAAACTAAGGGTGGGTGAGCCCGATATAGCTCTCCAATGCATTGGGTAACGCGAAGGAGTGAAACTTTAAGGTTTCTCTGAAGAGATTTATGGAATATACTGTGATGGGTATTCAAAACGTAACCAACAGGGTTACTCCCTATGTAAGAATGTTATTAATGCCTCAAGTTACCTTTATGTCTTGTAATTTCTATGATTTATTCATGATTTGATGTGGTATGTTAAAGTGCCTATGTTTTATGGTTAAATTATTATTTCATTCTTATGTATATATGATCTCATGATTCCTTTTCATATTTTGATATCCCTTACTGAGATTTTTATGCGCATCCCAGGTTTTTGAAATGTTTTTCACAGGTCAAGGGAAGGGTACATGATATGATGATAGTGTCAAGGAAGTTTCAATAAAGAATCCATGTTTTATTTTAAATATGTTTACGTTGATGGGAAAAATGAATACTATCTTTTATGTAACCACATTGATTAAATTTGGAATGTAATGCATGATTTATGATCTAATTCTCCAAAACTCTAATCCTGAAAAGATCCTTAAGGTGTATTATTGAAATATCTCAAGATTAAGTAAGGTTTATGGTTAGGGCCTTATAGTTGGTATCAAAGGTCGGTTTAGATAACTTTATGAGTTAAAATTCTATTAAATGATTATCCAAAAATATATTTTTTTGAAATGATATAGCATTTGAATATTACCATGTTGCTTCATCTAAGACATGTTTGTTCAGAATGGTTTTCCCTAGAGGAAACAGGGAAACCGTGCTAGGAAGGCATACAGAAGGAAATAACCTTCCGAATCATCATCCTGAGATGGATGGAATTGGAACTAAATAGTTTGTTTCGGTAATGGCGTAGTTGACTCAAGCGATAAATGGCGGTGGTTTCCATGCATGAGATCATCCAGAACAACCATAGAGGAACATGTTAGTGGTTGAACATTTCATGAGGCAACATCCCCCATCATTCAGAGGATCATCTGACCTTGTTCTAGCTAAAGGGTGGATTAAAGCACTGGAGAATATTTCCGATGTCATGGGGTGTTCGGAAAATCAAAATGATAGTCTTGATATTTACCGTTTGGAGGGTGAGGCAGATCAGTGGTGGTCGATGGTTAAAAATATTAGGGACGCTGATGAGATTGATACTCTTGACTGGGATGAATTTAAAGGTATGTTTATTGAGATGTAATTTCCTAAGGTTTTTCGACTTAGGATGGAAAAGAAATTCTTGGAATTGAGGCAAGAGGAAGACTCAGTGGCTGCCTATGAAGAAAGGTTCACTCGATTGGCAAGGTATGCTCCAAATTTTATCCGAGACCTTGATAGTAAAATCAATCATTTTTACTCAGAATTAAATCCAAAATATCAAAGGGCATTAGCTTCTCGTGAGTTTAAAAGTTATGAAAATCTTGTTCGATGTGCTGAGAAGGTGGAAATGGAGTTTGCTGATGACCAAGTGTTCTATAACAACTAGCAGAAGAAGAGACCGAGGTGGCAGGAGAAAGGGAATAATTCTTCAAAAAATTCTGATGGTAAGAAAACTATGTTTCCAGTTTGTGATAAATGTGGTAAAAGGCATGCTGGGGAATGTCTTATGAATTCTGGAAAGTGCTACCGATGTGGTAAGATGGGACATATGGCTCGTGATTGCACTAAAAAAGATCAAGGTGATGGTAAGTCCAAATTTGATTTACAGTTAGTGAATTGTTTTAAGTGCAATGAGATGGGTCACTATGAAAATGAGTGTCCGACAAAGAGCTCGAGTGATGGGAAGCAGTTAGACTACAAGAAGAAAGGGGTGGTAAAATCCTTTGCAACTACTTCAGCAGATTTCGGGACATCAAATGATGTTGTATCAGGTACTTTGTTTGTTTTTTCAGATTATGCCAGTGTCTTGTTTGATTCAGGGTTTACACATTCTTTCATCTCTGAAAACATTTCTTGTAAAATGGGAAAACCATCTCAAGAAATGACTCCTGAACTTTTGGAAAAAACAACTGGGGGAAATGTTGAGGCAAAAAGAATTTATAAGAATCTTATTATCCTTATCTGTGGAAAGAACCTACATGCAAACCTTATTGTTCTACCTCTAGTAGTGTTTGATGTTATCCTGGGTATGGATTTTCTCTCTATTTACCATGCTAAGATTGACTGTAGAGCTAAATAAGTTTCTTTTCATAAAGACTTTCAGTTTATGTACAAGAATGAACACTTACTATTGATAACATATCAAGAGGCCGAGAAACTTTTAAAATATGGAAATGAATGTTACCTTGCACACATTGTTGAAAATAAAGGAACTGTTCAGATTAATGATGTGCCAGTGGTAAATGAGTATCCTGGTGTTTTTCCTGATGAGTTTCCTAGAATAATACCAAATCGAGAAGTTGAGTTTACTATTAACTTAGTTCCTGATGCAAAGCCAATTTCAAAACCCCCTTATCGAATGGCTCAAATTGAACTTTTAGAGTTGAAGGAGCAATTGCAAGATTTATTAGAGAAAGTTTTCATTCGAACTAGCACGTCACCATGGGGTGCTCCTGTTTTATTTGTTAAAAAGAAAGATGGTTCTATGAGACTTTTCATTGATTATAGATCCTTGAATAACATCACTGTTAAGAACAAATACCCTTTTCCTCATATCGATGATTTGTTTGATCAGCTCCAGGGAGCTCAGTTTTTTTCAAATATTGACCTGAGATTGGTGTACCATCAGCTGAAGGTAAAGGAGGCAGATGTTCTGAAGACTGTGTTTCATACAAGATATGGCCATTATGAATTTGTAGTAATACCTTTTGGGCAAACAAATGCACCTGCTGTATTCATGGACATAATGAATAGAATTTTCCATGAGTTCCTGGATATGTTTGTGGTGGTTTTCATTGATGACATTTTGGTGTTTTCTGAAAGTAAAGAGGAGCATGAAAGACATTTAAGGGTTATTTTTCAAACCATAAAAGAAATGAAATTGTATGGGGAATTCAGTAAGTGTGAGTTTTGGTTACAACAAATTTCTTTCTTTAATCACATTGTTTCTAAAGATGGGGATAACTATTGATCCTGCAAAAACAGAGGTTGTTGAAGAATGGCCAAGACCCACAAATTTAACTGAGATTCGTAGCTTCCTTGGTTTGGCAGGCTATTACTGATGATTTTTAAGAAATTTTTCATGATTATCTAGTCCAATGACTAAGCTAACTAGGAAGGGTGTTAAGTTTATCTGGAAAAAAGAATGTGATGATTGTTTTCAGGAATTGAAAAGAAGATTGGTGAATGCTCCAGTTTTGGCACTTCCTTCCAGGAATGGGGAGTTTGTTATCTACAGTGATGCTTCATTGAAAGGATTTGGTTGTGTCCTAATGCAGAATGATCAGGTAATTGCTTATGCTTCACGACAGTTGAAAACTCATGAGGTAAATTACCCTACACATGATTTGGAATTAGTTGCTGTTGTTTTCACTTTAAAAATTTGGAGGCATCATTTGTATGGATTAAAGTGTGAAATATATACCGATCAAAAAAGTTTAAAGTATGTATTCAATCAGAAAGAGTTAAACATGAGATAGAGGAGATGGCTGGAATTAATCAAGGATTATGGTTGTACAATTCATTACCATCCAGGAAAAGAAAATAAAGTGGCTGATGCTTTGAGTCGAAAAAGTAATGTTTCATTAAAAATGTTGTGTTTGGAATGTGATCCTTTGGGTAAGGATTTGATGAACTTTGTCATAGAAGTTGTTGGTGCAGGATTTTCTTCTGTTTTGTTTCAGGTATCAGCGAAATCTTCTCTATCAGACAGAATCAAGCAAGCACAGAAGCAAGACAGTGAGTTGCAGAAAAAGGTATAGATGGTTCAGAAAGGTAAGTTTCATGAATTCAACATTGATAGTGATTGCGTTTTGAGATTTGGAAAGAGATTGTGTGTGCCTTGTGATTAACAGTTGAAGATAGAGTTGTTATGTGAAACTCATAGTTCTCCGTTTTCAGTTCATCCTGGAAGTACTAAGAAGTACAGAGATCTGCGAGAGTATTACTGGTTGGATGGAATGAAAAGAGATATTTCTGATTTTACTGTGAAGTGTTTGACATGTCAACAGGGTAAAGCAGAGCGACAGTTACCGAAAGGGATGCTTTAGCCTTTACCAGTTCCAAAGTGGAAATGGGAGAATATATCCATGGACTTCGTTGTGGGATTACCGAAGACATCTCGAGGTAATAATGCAATCTGGGTTATTGTTGATCGCTTGACTAAATCTGCTCATTTCCTTGCTATATGAGATACTTTCTCTCTAGATCAACTTTCCCATTTGTATCTTAATGAGATAGTCAGGTTACATGGAGTTCCTCTCTCCATTGTATCCGATCGTGATCCCAGGTTTACTTATAAATTTTGGAAGGGCCTTCAGAAGTCATTGGGTACTGAAATAAATATTAGTACAACATTTCATCCTCAATCAGATGGGCATTCGGAACGAACAATTCATACATTGGTGGATATGCTACGTTGTTGCTCTATAGATTATCAGGGAAGTTGGGACCAACAACTTTCTTTGGTTGAATTTTCATATAATAACAGTTTTCATTCCAGTATACAGATGGCACCCTTTGAGGCATTATATGGGAAGCGGTGTCGAACTCCAGTTTTCTAGGATGAAGCGGGTGAAAGGATGTTGATGGGACCAGAATTGGTAGAAGAGATGGCAGAAAAAGTTCAGCTGATTCAGAAACACGTGAGAACAGCTCAGAGCAGGTAGAAGAGTTATGCGGACAACAGGAGGTAGGATCTATCTTTTGAGGTAGGTGATCATGTTTTTCTCAAAGTCTCACCATTGAAAAGTGTGATGCGATTTGGTAAGAAAGGAAAGTTGAGTCCAAGTTTCATTGGAACATTTGAAATTCTGGAGAGAGTTGGATCAGTTGCATACCGGGTGGCTTTACCTCCGAGTTTATCTCAGGTACACAATGTTTTTCATGTTTCGATGCTGAGAAAGTACAAGCTAGATTCATCTCATGTTTCGAGTCCAGAGGTAGTTCAGCTGGAAGAGAGCCTATATTATGAGGAACAACCGGTCCAAATTCTTCACCACAGGGAGAAAGTGTTAAGGAATAAGGTGATTAATCAGGTAAAGGTTTTGTGGAAAAACCACATGATGGAAGAGGCAACATTGGAATCTGAAAATGCAATGAGGGATAAGTACCCCCATTTATTCGATAAGTAAATAAATTGCGGGGACACAATTTTCTAAAGGGGGGAAGAATGTAACATCCTAAGTAAGTAATGAATAATAAATATTTTTATCTATGTCTATTAATGAATTATATAGTGTTTTATAGGCTTAAAATGAAAATAAATCCAATCTTAAGCATGGAATACACTAATATTTTTAAATGATTGTTTTACTGCCTTTTGATGGAAAACCATTTTTAAAACTATATTTTGACAATTTTATAAGCATTTTTTGTCAAAATAAACTTATTCTTTATTATTGGGACATCAAAATTTACTTTGTGTGAATTTTTGGTATTTTTCCGATAACGTTCATTTTTTAATGAATAGTGAAAAATTTTGTATTTTAATTCAAAACCACTTTTTAATCTAATTTATTTATATTATTAGATTATCTTTTGAATTGGTTTTGAAGTTAAATTAGAATATATTTTTACCATTTAATCCAATGGTGGTCATTGTAATCAATTTCACTTTGAAATTGGACTTAAACTAGTGTCAATTTTTTGATACTTATTGTTTCATAAAAACATGCTATTTGTCATGACAGTGAGAATTAATTATGAAATTAATTAATGTAACTTATATGATTTGAATTTTTTAAAATATACATCATTTTTGAATTCATAATATCAAATATATCTTAGGGTGATGTTTTGGTATTTTTCTGAAAAACGTCAATTTTTGATGAATAGTGAAACCACTAAGTGGTAGTTAAAGAAACTGATTTTTCGTTTAAATGAAACTTTGCCACTTCTATGATTTGATTTTCAAAAATCTGACATAAATGGTTGTAATTTAGAATTAAAATGTGTTTCAATGAGATTAAAATATTTTTTGGGGGAATAGTAACTTTTATGTTTTTAATCGCGATTAGAGGTAATTAGTGTAGTTTAAGGTAAAAATAATGTTTTAATAATATGAGATGAGCTTGGCACATGTCCTACCATCATTGGATGTGTCATGGCCAACCAGGAAAATCCATTGGTTAACTTGGGGACCCCATGGAGCCACTTTTTTTGGGAAATGACATAAATAACTTTTTATTTAATGTTAAAGTAAAAATGACACAAACATGAGATTTTTTACTAAAACAATTTTTACGTGGGGTTATACAAGTCAGATTTTTGACAATAAATATTCATTAGAAATATAAAACGATTTACTACATCATGATATTTGTTTTATAATTTTTAGACATTAAATAAATTAAATTATTAATGACATCATGATGATGCAGCGATTACCTCATTAATAAAGGATTTAAATAAAATGAAAAGAAAATGTAAAATCTATGACCTACACATGTCCAAAACCTATTGGATGGGTATATTTCGAACCCTTATCACCTTATCCTCTAATTATATCAATGTTGGACCTTTTTAATCCAAAACCCATTTTAAAATAAAGTAACATTTCTTTACTTTCCAAGAGTGCCCCTCCTCTCCTCTTATAAAAGGCCCCCACCTCTACCTCCTTACCCACACTTCCAAAGCCTTTGGCTCAGCCAACCGCTGACCATTTTGTCTCTAAACGCCCCTCTCTTACGCCTTGAAGCCTCACTTTGGGCAGAAGTATTCCCAAGAAAGCATTTGAGCTCAAACCAAAGGGAGTTACCTGATCTTAAGTTAATGTCTTCACTTGAGTCCTTTTGTTTTATTTTGCTCCTCCAACCCCCTAAACTATTTTTATTCATTTCTTTTGTAACAACTCCAGTATCTTAAATATACTAGGATGTTGTTATAATAAGGTTTCAAGCTACACTTCACACACCTACAACTAAAGGTTAAATAACATACTGTTTCTGTGGATGGTGAATTTATGCCTCCCGAAACGATGATTGTTCAACATTCTTTTAACACCTTCAAAGGTGGCCATTAAGATGAAACTATATTTATATATGATATATAATATGTTTTTGTTTTCATTAATCATCTGTATTTTTCATTTTTGGCATTCCTTTATGGTTTCCATTATGGGTAAACGCGATATCTTCATTTAAGGAAGTGCGGACTACCGCCCCCTCAAAGTGATTTTATTCGTTAATACCATATGTGGGACGTATAAAGGATGGCGTTATGATATTATATATGATATTAAACTGGAATTATAATATACCTTTATATAATTATGATTCCATTTCATAAAATATGAAATAGAAATGGAAGCAGCGTTCAGGCGTACGTACGGCTTACCGTCTTAATGAACGGTGCATTTCATTTCTTATCTCTAAATGTTATATAATATTATAAATGCATTCATGTACTGGATATATATGATATATATGATAACTACATCATGAATACCATTCTGGATCTAATGGATACATGAACAACTTATAATTATAATGGGTTTATTTTTGACTCAAGTACCAATGATCATTAAAACGACCGTTATTAACTTAAATAATTACATAGTGTTCATGACATGGAAATAAGTGATATTAAAGGAATAATGAACTTTAAAAAGGTTCTTAAACAAGTAGAAATTAACTCAAGTTTGTTATTCAGGAGATTAAAGAACGACTGAGTCAAGTCGGACCCGATGTATGGGACTTCATCTCAATCTCCTTTCATTGAGGCATATTTTGTTTTATACACAACCTTCTTTTATACAGGGTATAAACCCCTTTGACTTTTATGTTTATTCAAAAGGAATCTTTTTTATATGAAGCATTTTATAAATGACAAAAGGGAATGTTTTTGTCATACATATGCAGAGACAATAACTTCTCCGCCTCTTTGACCGTTCTTTGAGTTTCGGCTTCCTCTACAAGCCATACCTTTTTATTAAAAGAAAAATAATTAACATGTTTTACTTTTCATTTATTTTGGTATTGAAATTGTTTTCATAATTTTTTTATATCAATGTGTTGTATTGATATCTTGTGATTGAACAGTGGAAATGTTATGTTTACATTATGTATGTTTTATGTGATACGATTTTGTTGAGGTTCTTGGGCATTATTATGAATATGGGTGGTTCCGTGATAAACTATGGGCGGGTGAGCCCAATATAGCTTTCCAATGCATTGGGTAACGCGAAGGAGTGAAATGTTAAGGTTTCTACGAAGATATTTACGGAATATATTTTGATGGGTATTCCAAACGTAAACAGGAGGGTTACTCCCTACGTAAGAATGTTATGAATACCTCAAGTTACCTTTATGTCTTATGATTTCTATGATTTATTCTTGATTTGATGTGGTATGTTAATGTGCCTATGTTTTATGGGTAAAGTATGATTTCATTCTTATGTATATATGAACTCATGTTTCCCTTTCATATTTTTATAACCCTTATTGAGATTTTTATGCTCATCCCAAGTTTTTGAAATGTTTTTCATAGGTAAAGGGAAGGGTACATGATATGATGATATTGTCAAGGAAGTGTCCAGAAAGAATCCATGTTTTATTTTAAATATGTTTCCGTTGATGGGAAAAATGATTACTATCTTTTATGTAACCACTTTGTTTAAATGTGGAATGTAATTCAAGTTTTATGATCTAATTCTATAAAACTCTAAACCTGAAAAGATCCTCAAGGTGTATTCTTGAAATATCTCATGATTATGTAAGGTTTAAGGTCGGGGACTTATAATCATGGTGTAAAATAATCAATTAATTATGCGTAAAGTTGAATGTGTAGAAATTTAAATATGTACTTCCATTACCAATTTGGTAACCTTTGAAACATACATCCCCTGTAAGTTGGATCATAACATTTAGATGTAATTACTCAAAAATTAAAGTATATTACTCAATTAATACAATCATTGAGTATTACATACCCGACACAAAAGGAAATAGTGGCAGTATTCCATGAATCTCACAGAAATAGAAGTGAGATGAAAACCCTTACATAAATATAATCAATCGAGTCGTATGGACAAATGTTAATAACAACAAAATGAATCACATAATACCATGAATATAAATGGAATCATGATAATATATATATATATATATATATCAAATAACAGTACACAGTACAACAAATTTAATAAATAAGCGGCGAACAATGGAAATCACACAGAATTAAAAGTGAGATAAGAAAGCCCTTACATTGTAAATTTCCTTGGTTGAGGTTAGGTTCACCTCATATATAATGGTTAAATGATTTTTATTAAATTATAAAAGAAACATATAAATTAATATGATAACACAAATGATTTTTCATTATTACTTTGTTAGTAATATTAAATTATTATCGTCATTTCAGGTGTTAACTGATTCGTTTTCTTTTATAAGATTTGTTTCATAAGAAGTTTTTGTTATGAATAGGATGTATATTATTAATTTCCATAATTATATTAAGTCTTAAAACATTATTTTTAATCATCTAATGAAAATTACTCTTGAATGGATTACGATGGGGAATGAATCTCATCGCGTTCGTGGATATGGTAATCCGTACGTATGCACGAGCGGCAATATAATTATTTTGATATTTAAATAATAAAAAATTGGATGGTATATAATATATACAGAATAATTATCATGTTTTATTTATTATTTACATAAATTAGACATAATTATTATACCCATTCAAATAATAATTTATTGAATAATTATTACACCACGGCATGGAGACGATAAGTCATACGTACGCACTTATGGTGACATGTCATTCAAAAGATGGATAGAATAATGAATATAGTTGTACCATATTTATAATAACATTATATTATATAGAATATAATGGATTTATTATCTTAGATTGGAAACATCAAAGAAAGAGGAAGTGGAAGAAGAAAGGAACATGAATGAGGTGATGCGATAGTTACCTCTTCTTCAGGTTCTTCCTTTTGATTTGATCAAAAAGGGATCCTTAGGTCATATTTATGACTAAAGGAATGCCTCTAGGATGAAAGGAGGAATGTTGAGAAGGTATTTGTGAAGAGTTCAGCTGATCCAAATTTGTTTGATGGTGTGAATTAAAGAGAATGGGGAGTTCCCTTTAATAAGATGGGTGAGGGGCACCATAGGAAATGCTTGAAATATTGTTTTATAATAAAAATATTTTCGGTTTCTAAGAGCACAAAATTGAATAATATAAAGGCTAAGGTGGGTATAGGGAGAAAAACACTCAAACAAAAGGATTTATACAGGTTTGGGTCACTATATTAACCTTATGTTTTAGATTTAAATCATAGTTAAATAGTTTGATATTTACCTTGTCTCTTTGTATTTTTACATTATATGGTTAATAAACATACTATATATTTCAAAATGATCCCCAAGTGGTTAATTAATGATTCAAATATCATTATATAAGTATTTTTTCAAACCTTATATTTTTAATTATAAAATATCAACTAAAAATAAAATATTTGTTTTAAAAACTCTTTTATGTCAATTTTAACACTATTTCGTATTTGTTTTCTAAATTCATAAGAGCATTATTACATCGAAAAAAATTAATCTAACCAACCCTAATATGTCATATATACCTATAAAAATAGTTTAAGTATTTAAAATTTTCAAATTACATTTTTTTGGATATTTATAATATCATATATTTTAATCATTCATTGATACAGTGATTACTGTATCATCATTGTGACAGTGATAAATTTAATAATTTAATGACTCAAAATTATAAATAAAATATCATTATTTAGGAAACATTATTATCTTTCTAATTAATATTTATAATATAATTTATCTTATTTTTACCCCTGTATTAAAAATGGTTTAGTTATTGAACATTGAATTTAACACTTTGAACTCTTCTTTGAATTAAATAAAAATAAATGTTCTAATGTAATCCAAGTTGGCCTAAAAGAAAATATTTTATTCCTAATATTGTTTTTGGTCGAATTAAACTTCTCCAATATAATTAGGACATGTTTTAGGGTAATAATAATATCATATTTACCCTTAATTACCCTATTTACTTTTAACATTGGTAAATAAAAGTCAAAATCTACTATTCACCAAAAAATATTTCTATCTTATTGAACCACATTTTAAATAATGATGTCAACCACGTTTCTCATATTTTTGATATTCAATTCACAAAATAGGTAAAATTATTTTTTAATCAAATTTGCGAATGCTCCTAGGAGGTGGGTAAAAGACAGTTAAAAAATTCAATAAAACTTTTTTATATCTAAAATTATTATAAACTGACTCCAATAAATTAAATTGAACATATATAGGTATTATGTATCTATTTTTATCTATAATAAATTTAAATAAAATTAATAATTATTTTAAAAAAAATCGTTCTTAAACTATAACTTAGTGTTTTTCACTATTCATCAAAAATTGAAGGTTTTCAGAAAAATAAAAAAAATTCACCCTAAGATATTTTTGATATCTTGAATCCAAAAATGAAGTCCATTTTGAATGATAAAATATATAAAATTTCAAAAATTGTGTATTACTATTCATAACGGCTAGTTTGATTGGTCGTGGTGTGTTAGAATCTTGATGTTGCGTACAATGAAAGCTATTACATTATTCAAAGGGAAACCTACCGTGGAAGCTTGGGGTGTTATAGTCTACCCCACTTTTAGAAATTGGGTCCTCACAATTTTTAAAATTTGGCTTGGGAATACAATTGAAAGTCCCACGTCAGAAAACGAGTCAATAAAACTATCACTTTAAATGAAAGAAAGAGAAGTACAAAGGTTACCCGAGATAACCCATACTAGAATTCGATGTACGAAAACATGGATATGGAAGATAAAATAAGTGTCTTGTTCTGATGGAGAGGGATAGAAAAAATGATCAGGACAATGATAACAACAAGAAAACCACAAACATGTGATGGGAAAAATGGCCATTAGTTTCCCATTATGAAAAGTAAATGGACAACCTTTTTTTGTTTTATATTACATTTCATAAAGATGAGGTATTTATTTATGATATAGACTAAGAACATAAAGAGATATAATTACTTTTTTATGCAGAGATTCATTCTTTAATAAATTTCAACAACGAACTCAATTTTCAAATGATAAATATTCAAGATGACTTGTTCACACTAGAAGAGCTATAATAAATACTTCTAGATAATAACATGATCCAAAAAATGATAAACTATATATTTACCTTGTATTTAGAGATTAATCAAAACCAAAACAGTTAGAACAAGATCAGTTGATCCCTCAAAAGGATATTCCTTTAGCGAAATAATAAATAATCATAATTTCTAAAATTAAACCAACAATACCCCAAAGTTAAATAAATACCATTCAAAAAACAATTGTCCTTAAAATACTTTATTATAATACAAACTAATAATGAAACCCAAAACATAGAAGAATAGTCTTCCACATTAAATTGTATCTCCAAATGACATCGACTACTCTTAAAGTCTCATACTTAAAATTAATTAACCTAATCACATATTCTCTATTATAGGTTAATCATTTCTATAAATATCCCAAATCACTATAAATCCACAATAAAAACATGGATAAAAAATCCACCATTACTCCTCAAATGAAATCCTATAGTATTTAATTTTTCTTAGCCATATAGTGTTCCCAAAAGAGCAAACGTCTTCCAAAATAACATTTATCACTTAATCACCATATCATTTTCCTTTTATAAGTGTATTCATTTGATAAGACATAATATCCCAAATCAACTTATTATTGATCAGTAAAATCATTTAACTAAAAATAATTAGTCACACTAACCAGGGATTTCACGTAGTCCAGTGGTAGGTGAGAAATCCCAATCACACTATGGTTGTGGGTTCGATTCCCACAACTTTGTCCAATGTGACGAATATTTACACGGTCTGTGTGTTTTCCATTTTCAAAAACTATATTTTATAACATTCACTAATTGAGATAGATTCCAAAAAAATAATCATAACATAATTTAACCACCAATGTTATCTTGTACCTCGCATTTTCATCCCAAAAATTAATAACATGCAATTTTGTAAAATTCAAGAGTCATATAAACCAAAATGATTATTTATAACTATATCCAGAAAAGAAAAATAACTGTTCCTCAAATAGAATTTTCACATAACAAACATCAGGGTTGCACATTCAAGAGAAAAGTCTTCCAAAGGAATCTCATCAACAATGAGCACTAATACCATTAAACATTTTTCTATCCATTTATTTCCACATAGGTTCTTCCTTCACCAAGAGGTTATCTTATAGAATAGGGAATTGACTTTGGTGATGCCAAGGTCCCTTAAATTTACGATAAATGACCATAATTTAATTCTTAGGATCATATTTGTTTTCTTCCATAGTACTCTTTAATTTCCTCTATAATTCTTTATTATATTCCCACTACCAAAAAACTGGGCAAGGCCAACACCACCCCTTTATCAGCACTAATGAAAAAGCGCTCATTAAGGGGGGTACCTTTATAAGCGCTAAAAAAAGTGCTGCTAAAGGTACCCCCTTTATCAGAGCTTTTTTTAAAACCGCTGATAAAGTGTTCGACTTAGAAAAAATTTAATTAAAAATAATATATTCATATATCAATATATCAATGTAGTTGTATTGATATAAATATAATATATAATTTTTAAATATATTATAGATAAATATAAATATACATTTACACTTAATATACTTAATATATATGATATTTAGTGAAAATGGCTTATAAAAGAATTAAAAAAAATATTTTTAATTAAAAATTTTCTAATTATTATGGAGTAATAGTCATTTAATTACAATTTTGAACTAAAAAAATAAAAAAAATGAAAAAAATATCCAAAATATGTTGAAAACGCAACTCGAACTTCAAACGGACATAACTTTTGATCCAGGTGTCCGTTTGAGCTCTACCAAATATCAAATCAAATCCTGCGACGAGATCTACGTTGCTATTATTATAAGAGCCTCGATTGTGGTTTTTTCGAGGTAAAAAAATGCCCAGAAGGCCTCCAAAACTTAGTTTTTAGTCAGGGTAACCTGATTTTTTATCATTTTGTGGATTTTCAACCTCGTTTAAGGGGGTATTAATGGATTTTTTTGGTAAGGACTAAATTTATTCCAAGGTATTACATTCATATTGATGTTATTTCTTTGAAATTTTATCCTTTTTTATAATGCACTGCTATTTATAATCAAATATATAACTATATGGACATATTTTTTTATATTCACACCAATAAATTTAATTTTTTAAATAAATAATTGAGCATATTTACATATAAAATATAATAGCATTTTCTAAATAATAACTAATATCTTTTTTATTTAAAATACCAATATATGAAAATTTATATAACTATATATTAATATAACTATATATATATATATATATTAATATAACTATATATATTTTAATACAACTATATATATATATGTTAATATAACTATAAATATATATATTAATATAACTATATATATATTAATATATATATATATATTAATATATCTATATATATTAATATATATATATATTACTATACGAATAAATATAACTAAATATATATATAAATTAATAGATATATCATAAACAAAAGAACAAATCAATATAGGGGAGTGGCAAAGGATTTAGGCGCGCATGGGGGGAGGTCTCGAGATCAAATCCGGGTGGAGGTAGGGGTGCGTGAGCAAGGGTGATTTATAGGGGCTAGCACTGATAAACGGTGTATGCGGTGTGTGTGGTTGATGGAGGTGCAGGAAAGCGCTGATAAAGGGAGGGCTCAAGCGATGTAAAAACCCTCGCCCCAAGATAGGAAGATTTTTTTTAATTTTTTTAGTTTTATCAGTGCTAAAAAAGCCCTGATAAAATGGGTCCTTAGCAGCTGTTTTTGGAGCATTGATAAAGGGGACCCCCCCCCCCCATTATCTTCACCGGCATTAACAGATCTTTTCTAGAACTGTTAAAGGCCATTTTTAGTGCTGATAAAAGCCGTATTTGTTGTAGTGTCTCTTCTTTCCCACACGTAAATAATTTCTTTGTTCCATTAAGACACCTTCCTAGGTATCTCCTTTCACATTTCCGATATGATGGAAAATGAGCTTTCATTTCTCCATGGTCTTCACTTCTATAGCTCTTATCATTCACCACTTTTCTCTTCTTTGTTGAGTCCGAGAGTTGGTTAATATATATGTTGTTGATCATATTTTTTTTAATACTGATTCGGCATGAACATGATATCTTTTCTTCCTATCAACAATCTATTTTTTTTCTCATTTTCACCATTGTTCACACCTTGTACATCATGATCAAAGTTATCATGTCTTCCTTGGAATTCTTCAATTGAATAAAACCAAAAAGCATAGTGTGAGTAATAAATGTCATAAAATAATATAATGAATATCATGACACCATATTTTCAATTTGAAACACCTTAGGATTAACCAAGGTCATTTATTCTCATCTTACATTAAATTCCCTAAAATAGGTTTGTAAAGAGAATGTAAATTATCCTAAGAATATCCCCCAAGAGTGTCGTAACCATGAGTGAAGCAAGGCCAATTTTCATTTACCAGGATACCCCGGGTCAATCCCGAATCTCCATGTCAGTGTTTTCACACCTAGGTATATCTTTGTTAGAGTCGGCTCTACCTTCTCGTATCCAGACAGGGATGTACTTCTTGGAAAATATACAAAATCTCTACATTACCATGATTTTAGGAAGTTTTTCTATACTAATCCTCAAAGTCTATCTTAGGGTACTATGATCTAATAAGAGTTTATATAAACCTAGTTTCAATGGTTTGTACTAAACATCCTCGGATACCAACTGAAATGCCCTGAACTCAGAATCTAGGAGTCGGTGCATTATTTTAATACATTGGCATGATTACAAGGAATCAAGTCCCGAAGGACTGATCAGTTTAGTAGTCATGGAAACAAGATACACACTTAAGTTCAATAATACAACTTGAAATGAAAAACAACACTAATTTATTCCATTATAAAAATACAAGTTTTCAATATTATTCCTATAATTCAGTCGTAAATAGCTTCTTCATATCCTGCGAAAATGAAAAATGAAAAGGGGTGAGCTCAGATGCTTAGTAGGATTAAGAAATACAGTGGAAGATAACATAAACATTAGGCATGGTGAATAATTAAAAACACATGCCTTATCAAATAATAAACATGAGCACGTTGTGGCAGGAATATGAGCTGAGTAAATAATTCCATAATAAAACATAGTCATGGGCTCATTATGATGGAATGCATAATGCCAGACTTTCATAACCACATAGTCAAGGTCTTGTGCCAAGATTACAAATAAGGTGTCATCAATTCCTTGTGCCAAGACACTATTTTGTCTCATGAGGCCTACCGATACATCGTGAAGCTATAGTGGGCTCCACCTATCACTTACTACGTGAAATTCATTTCTCATATGAAAAGTTTGAAATATACTATAAAAATTCCTATTAAAACTAGCATACGAAATGTCAATAATTTATCCATAAACCATGAATGGTATAAAAATAGCACATCCACAGTCAAACATAACTCATTCAATAAATATAGAAGATTGTATTGTAACAGATTCACCTCAATTGAGAATAATGAAGGTTATTTATATAGATTAAAATAATCATAAAAACCTTCGAGATGAATATCCCCCTTTTTCTTTAAAACATTTAAAAGTCACTGTATTTTTCAAGTAGCTGTTTAAAATAGATTTTTGATTCATAGTGCCCCATACCAGTTTGAATCATTTAAAAGGAATTATAATTTCGAAACATTAATTTCCATATAAATAAATCCTTAAAAACATTTTAAAACATGGAAATTAATGAGACCAATATCGAATAATAAATCATTAAAACATTTAAAATGATATTTTACTTAGAGTTATTAACCCAAAGAGAGACACTTGAATAAAAATAAAAGAGGTAATAAATAATTTATAATATCATGAGAATAAAGGGATTCATGATATACTATGTCAAAATATATTATATACACCATATAAAAGTGAATTGGTGCATAACTACAAAGAAGTCTCAGTGGAATGTAAATTTAGATAAAATCACTTATAAAGACCGCATCTTTAGGTTAAAGATAAATCAACGACCTAATTATTTGTGAAAAATATAAATACACTCAATATGATTGTATATTTAGTGTAAATAAATAAGAGGACATTCACACATATTTTTGTAAAAACAATATCAATGAATTGGATGTTTAACTCAATAAATTGAGATTGAGTTAAAACTACTCCATTCATGTTCATATCGATGATTTGAGAATTTATCAATGGAGTGATTATGTGTATCTAAATTATATCCACAGGAAAGGTAATGGAAATAAATACAAAAATAATAAATAGTTATTCCACACATAATCATGGAGTAAAATAATCAATGAAGTATGCGTAAAGCTTAATGATGGAAATTGAAATTTAAAATTACCTAACCAATTTGGAAACATACGAAAAAAACATCCCATGAAAGATGGATCATAAAAATAAGATGTAATTAATCATAAATAAACGTATATTACAAAATGAATATAATCATTGGGCAGTACATACACCACACAAAAGGATATAGTTGTAGTATTGGACGAATCTCACAAAAATAGGAAGTGAGATGAAAACCCTTAATTTGTTGTAATCAATCTATTTGTATGGCCCAAAGTTAATATCAACCAAATTAATCACAGAATAACATTAATATAAAATTAATCCTGATAATATATATATATATATCAAATGACAATACACAATACCCCACATTTACTAAATAAGTGGCGAAGAATGTAAATCTCACGGAATTAAAAGTGACATAAGAAACCCCTTACTTTGTACTTTTCCTTGGTTGAGGGTAGGTTAAGCTCATGTATACTGGTTAAATAATTGTTATTAAATTATAGCAGAATAATATACATTAATATGATGTCATATATGATCTTTTAATATTTCATTGTTAATAATATTTTATTATTATCATCGTTACATGTGTTAACTGATTCATTTTCCTTTATATGATTTGTTTTGAAGTAGTGTTTTTTATGAATAGGATGTATCTTATTAATATTTAGAATTATATTAAGTCATTAAACATGATTTTTATTCATATAATATAAATTATTTTTGAATGGATTACGATGGGGAGTGAATCTCATCGCCTTCGTGGAGACGGTAATCTGTACGTACGCACGAGCGACAATATCATTATATTTATATTAAAATAATATATAATTGGATGGTATATAATATATAAAGAATAATTATCATGTTATATTTATTATTTACATAAATTAAAAAATAGTAATACACCTATTCAGATAATAATGGATTCAATGATAATTACACCACGACGTGGAGACGGTATGTTGTACGTACTCACTTATGTTGACATGTCATTAAAAGGATGGGTAAAATAATGAATATGGTTGTACCATATTTATAATAACATAACAGTATAAATAATATAATTGAGTTATTATTTTAGTGTGGAAACAACAAAGAAAGATGATGTTGAAAAAGAACGGAACTTGAAAAAGGTGATGAAATATTTACCTCTTCTTCAGGTTCTTCCTTTTGATTTGATCAAAATGTCTCCTTAGGTTGGCTTTATGACTAAAGGAAGGCCTCTAGGATGAAGGGAGGATATTTGAGAGTGTATTTGGTCAGGATTTTTCCGATCCAAATGGCTTTGAAGGTGTGAAATCTAAGATAAGGGGGAGTGCCCTTTCATAAGAGGGGTGATGGGCACCATAGGAAAAGCTTAATATATTATTTTATAATAAAATAATTTTCTGTTTCTAATAGCTCAAAATTAAATTATTTAAAGGATAAGGTGGGGTAGGGTCTAAAAACAATAAACCAATAGGTTTTATACAGGTTTTGGTCACTATATTAACCTTAGCTTTTAGATTTAACTCTTAGTTAAATAGATTGACATTTACCATGTCTGTTTGTAATTTTACATTATATGGTTAATAAACATACTATTTAATTCAAACATAACCCCAAGTGGTTCATTAATGATATACCTATCATTATATAAGTCTTTTGAAAAAACCATACATTTTTATGAATACAGTATCAATTAATTATATAATATTTGTTTTAAAAACTCTTTTATGTCAATTTTGACACTATTTGGTATTTTGTTTTTGGTAAATTCATAACAGTATTATTACATCAAAAGAAATTAAACTAAACAACCCTAATATGTTTTATTAACCTCAAAAATAATTGTAACTCATAAAAAGTCCCAAATTACATTTATTTAAATATTTATAATATCAATTATTTTAATCATTCATTAATACGGTAATTACTGCATCATCATTGTGTCGTTGATAAATATTATTATTTAATGTCTAAAAAATAAAAATAAAATACTATTATGTAGGAAATATTTTTAGATTTATAATATATATTTATAGTCTAATTTATATTATGTGTATCATTATATTAAAAATCGATTATTTACTAAACATTTAATTTAACACTTTTAACTCTCCTTTGAATTAAATAATAAGAAATGTCATATTCTAATCCAAGTGGACCTAAAGGATTATATTTTTTTTCTAAGATTTTTTGGTCGAATTACACTTATCCAATAGAATAATGACATTTTTTAAGGCAATAATAATATAATGTTTACCCTTCATTACCTTATTTACTTTTAACCGTGGTAAATAAAAGTCAAAAGTTACTATTCACCACAAATTATTCTTATCTTATTGAACCACATTTTACATAATGATATCAACCATGTCTCTCAAATTTTTTATATTCAATTCTCTGAAATGTTAAAATTAATTTTTTTTCAAATTTGAAAATACTCTTATGAGGTGGGTAAAAGATGGTTAAAAAGTTCGATAAAATGTTTATATATCTAAAATTATTATAACATGACTTCAATGAATTACATTGAACTTATATAGGTATTATGTATCTAATTATACTAAAAATAATTTTAAATAATAAAAAAAATAATTTCAATAAAAATTTTCTTTTATACTATAACTTATTGTTTTTCACTATTCATAAAAAATTGAATGTTTTCAGAAAAATACCAAAAATTCACCCTAATCTAATTTTTATAATCTGAATCCAAAATTGAATTCCATTTCGAAAGATAAAATTTATAATATTTAAAAAGGTCAGTATTTCTATTCATAACTTCTATTTCGATTGGTCGTGGTGTGTTAGAATCATGTAGTTGTGTACAATGCAAGCTATGATATTATTAAAAGGGAAACGTACCGTGGAATCTTATGGTGTTACATATAAATGATTTATTTAATGAAATTAAATATTATATTATACTAGATTTATAATATACATATTTATAATTATCTTTTCATTCTTATAAAATACGAAATAGAAATGAAAGTAGCGTTCATGCGTACGCACGACTTACCGCCTCCATGAATGGTCCATTTCATTTCTTATACCCAAATGTTATGTACTATTATAAATACATATATATACTAGATATATATGTTATATATGATATATAAATCATTAATATCATTTTTTAGTTAATGAAACATTGACCAGGCCAACAATTTCTAATTATATCAAATTCATTTCAACCCATGTTCCAAACATCGACAAAATGTCCTATATGAACTCAAATAAACAACTAATTGTTATGGAAAGATAATAATTGATATAAAATGAATAATAGACTTGAAAAAAGTTTCTAATAAAGTATAAATAATTTTAAGTTTATTATTCATGAAATAACAGAACGAAGGGGTCAAGTCAGACACGAGGTAAGGGAACTTCTTAACCCAATTTCTGTTCTTGGTTTTATAATATCTTTCTTGTTTATTTTGTTATTTGATTATGTGAGAAATTTTTTTATATATTATCAATTTTTTATACTTTCATTATGTTTTCTTATATTTAATACACATTATCTATCTATTTTATTTAAAAAATGATCATTGTAAGGGTGTCTGTCTAAGTCTACTTTCATTGAGGCATATTTTGTTTTACACACCACATTCATTTATAATGTATATAAACACCATTAAATTTTCATTTCATTCATAGGGAATAATTTTCTATGAGTTGTTTTACTAAACAAAAATAAATAATTTTTTAACGTAAGTGGTGACAACAACCTTTTCCACCGTCAGGATTATTATTTGATCTTTGGCATCCTTAACAAGGCGTAATGTATTTAAATGAAAAATAAATACCATTTACATTTTTACATATTTTGTGATTGGAAATAGTTTTCATAATTGATATTGTAGTCAATATATTTAAATGATATATTGTGATTTAAATGTGGAAATATTATCTTTCATTTATATGTGTTTTAAGTGTTATGATTTTATAATTGTAGTTGGACATTGGACAGGTCATTATGTGATAAACCAAATGGCGGGTGGTGCAGTGATAAACCAAGATGGTTGGTTACATTATAACCTCCAATTCCTTTGGTATGGTAGTCGGCCGTATAGCCATTCGATTTAGTGATATGTCTGAAAGTCGAACGTATGGTTATTCAATTTATGTATGTTTATGTTCTAAGTTACCTTTATATGTAATATGTTGCTTCTATGGGCTTTATGGTAATATTTTGGTTACAATTTGGTAAGCAATTATCTTTTATTTAGTAATTTTCATTTATTACTTCATAAAAGGGAAAAGTATTACCTATGATAGGGAATTCATTTTTTAATTCTTGTTTTGAAAAAATAATATTTTTTCTTTCTTTGTGGATCCATTACTGAGCTTTTTATTCTCATCCAATGTTTTTGAAATGTTTTTCATTGGACATAATGTGGAATAGGGTCATGGATGGGATCAAGTAATATCCATGTTGTCTAAAACATAGAACTAGACATGAAATTTTTTTTCAAAGATTTTATATTTTATGAAAAAAATGGAAACTAAGTAGAAGTGTATACATTTTATTTTTTGAGATGAAATGTAACAGTTGTGGCCTAACTATCTAAGACTCTAAACCTAAAAAGGTCATCAATGTGAATTATTCATTTAAATAATGATTATGTAATGTTATATGGTTGGGTCCTTACATTACCCATTTTAAGGAGCCATGGATTTGGTTTGGAATTTATGACTTGAGAGAAATGGATTATCTCATACATCATTGTATAAAAATAGGATCCATATGTTTTAGGCCTACTAGTGTTGGTTTTTATGGATATACTTATTATGTATGGTTATGTTTATCATTTGTGATAAACTACAAGTTGAGGATTTTGTTGTCATACTCATGAATCATTGGTACAATTTAAATGGTTGGTCATTATGGTATTAGTATATAACCATTGAACCCTTTTATGTTTTTTCATGGATGGATTTTTGAGTAGGCCTTCCAATGAGCTGTCTATTATGTAGATGACCATATTTTATGGCTTCCTAGTTCATGATGTTCAGAATTGAATGCTATTTTGTCCATTTATTAGACCCTAGATATTGGTGTTGTAAATTCATTATGTCATGTTATATGGGATTGGTGTCTGATTTAAGGTGAATGTGTAGAATCTCAATGTCATATTTCATAGACATAAGTTTTTGTACATAGTTTTTTTTTTCGCGACACTTGTCTAATGGAGATTTGGGAGAAAGACTATAGAGCTCCTTGATGTGACTTCTGTTTATGTGATTATTATTTATTGATCATCAGTGGTGGATCTGATTGGGGTAAACTGTGTGATGTGTATTTTAGGGTGCGTGAATGATAAATGAATTATTTTACTATGGGAAAATATGCATGAATAATGCTTCATATTATAGACTTTTATTGTGTGGGATACCTTTTTTAGGAGGATGAAATTTTGTTATAGAGATTTGGTATTTTTTCCCTTTCTCGATGGTAGGATCATTATATTTATTATAACAAGTAATGGTTAGAGAGATGTGTTATTCCAAATGGTTATGAGTTTGATTTGGAGTATAGGAGTTCCTAGATAGAATATGATTTTAGTTACAGGAGTTCTCACTAGGTTGTGAAAGTATATGTGAATCTATTTTTGGATTGAAGAACATGGGGATGTCTATATTTATTGATATGAAATGTAAATGTTGATTTTATTCTTCAATATCTCCTATGGTTTATGAGGGAAAGACAAGTTAGTTTCAATCTCATGATTAACTCTGTATTTGTCTATAAAAACATAGTGAGGGCATCAATGTCCTTATTAGAATTATGTGAATTATAATAGGGTTTTAAGTGGTAATTCATCTTGTTTTTTCATATTAATTTTCATATTATTTAGTAAATACCCAATGGTTCTCTATATGGGATGATATGGATATGTTTTATAGGCATGGCTAGATGATAGGTCTTGTGATCCAATGTTCTATAATCGGGTCTCATTATAATCTGAACTGCGTTCAATTTTATGGTTACACAATAACATATATTCTAATATTTTTAATGTGATCATTTATACATATTATGGAGTTTTACATAACATCTTTTTCCAAGTGAATCATACAATACAAGATCATATGGTCATGATTCATTATGTTAGAAGGTATCCATGAGTAGGATGATAATTGGTGTGCATGTGATGTGGAAGTTGTGGGATGAGAGGATTGGGATCTTTGAATGGTTTAAAAATTTCCATATCAATAAATAAAAAAATGTAAATGGATGAATAATTGTGGTATTCATTAATGAATTCATTGTACACTCTCAATTTGGAGATAATCATGACCAATATCTTGACATGAGTACCTAGAGAAAAAAACATCTATACTCCATGAAAAATAAAATATTTCATGGTTTTGTTGAAGTTATCTATAGTGGTTATAATCATTGAATATTAGATTTATGGCCATGAATTGTGGTGAATCATCAGTTTCATTCAGTCAGGTCTTGTATTGGAGTGGATGTTGGTGAATGATGCTTGATCAAATCTAAATATCATGAAATTGGTGATATTTAATGTTATGATTCACTAAATATAAAGGGATACAACCACATTCATTTCATGGGTTATTAGTGGTTGGATCACTAGATATTATATTTTGATTTTCTGGAGTTAGGTAATGATAATGATACACCTATGGTGGTGAGTGACTAGTTTAGTACATGTATACAACCCTTGTTAGTGGAATCTCATTGGTTAATAGAACTATTTTGGGATCGGTCATGATGGAACTAGGATTATAGTGAGGAATTAATTTGGGGAATTTTGAATTATTTATGGAATGGTAACATCATATCAATTTTGTTGAAGGTCCCATTTAATCATTTTAATAGAGATTTTAGTTGTTCTAAAATGTAATCTGAGGTGATGTTGTTAAGAAATATTAGTTGTAATGAATAGAACAATGACAATGATCATTTAGTGGAGGATCAGACTTTAGATTCTCACTATAAGTCATGATGGAATCTAGTGGTTTTTTGGGTGATCATCATACTCATTTTGGTGTGATGTCACCATGATTAGTTGAATTTTAGATGTGCATAAAAATAGAGTTAAGAGTTTTAAGGGATCAGTTTGAAGAGGATATTTTTACAATTATTAATTTAGTATATTGGTGTGGAAATTTTCCAACATTATTTGGAAAATTGAACATGTGTTTTAGAATTTGACTTGAACTTTTTAGAAAATGATGTTTCATTCATTTTTATTTTAAAAATATATGATTTTCATCTACTCCATTTACCTTTCAATGGTGATTTATATTCCTATGTTAGGTTTCATTCTTAGGGTTGTTTGAGAATACTATATAAGGAATAGTTTTATTGTATTTTTGGAGAAATAGTTTTTGGTTATGATGACATTTTCTATTGGAAGAGGTGCTATGTATCATAAGACGGTGGTATTGAGTATAATTACATAGTGTGGAGTATCCCAGCTCGGATTAGACCTTATAAAATGAAATTATTTTAATATCACTCGTACGGTCTAAGGTACATTCTATTTTAGTGTTTTGGTTTTGGAAATATGTTTGTCTTTTTTAGTACCGTGAGTTGAATGATTTCCTTGTTTTTATTCAAGAATGCATATTTTGATCAAGTTCAATAGATATTCCTAGTGACCAATGTATGTTAGTTGTTTCCAATGGATGACCACTAAGACATGTTGAGGGTAATAATATATATGGTGGGCTTGTTGTGTAACACCCCAAGCTTCCACGGTACGTTTCCCTTCGAATAATGCAATAGTGTGTGTTTTACGCAACCTCGAGCTCTAACACACACCACAACTAATTAAACTAGCCGTTGTGAATAGTAATACATACTTTTTTAAATTTTATAAATTTTATTTATCAAAATGGACTTAATTTCTGAATTCGGAATATCGAAATTAGCCTATGTTGATTTTTTGGTATTTTTCTGAGAACTTCTAATTTTTTATGAATAGTGAAAAATACTTAAAAACAACTTTTTTAATCAAAATAATTTATAGTGATAAATTATACTATTTAGTGGTTTTAAAGTATAAATAGAATATATTATTACCATTTTATCCAATGGTGGTCATTAAAATTAATTTAACATTGAAATTGGACATAAACAATTGCCAATCTTTTGATATAAATTGTTTCTTAAAAACATGTTATTTGTTATAACAGCGGGAATTAATTATAAAATTAATTAATGAAACTTATATGTTTGGAAATTTGTAAAATAGACATCATTTTTGAATTTGGAATAACAATTATAGCTTAGGGTGAAATTTTGGCCTTATTCTGAAAAACTTTAATTTTTGATGAATAGTGAATCCACTAAGTGGTTGTTAAAAATTGATTTTTCGTTAAAATGAAATATTACCACTTCTGTGATTTGATTTTCAAAAATCCGACATACTTGGTTGTTATTAAGAAGTAAAATGTGGTTCAATGAGATTAAAATAATTTTTTGGTGAATAGTAACTTTTAAGTTCTTAATCGCGATTAGAGGCAATTAGTGTAGTTTAAGGTAAAAATAATGTTTTAATAACATGAGATGAGCTTGACATATTTCCTACCCTCATTGGATGTACCATGGCCGACCAAGACAATCCATGGGTCAACTTGGGGACCCCATGGAGCCACTTTAGTTAGAAAATGACATAAATACCTTTTATTTAATGTTAAAGTACAAAAATGACACAAACATGAAATGTTTTACTAAAACAATTTTTACATGGGGTTATACAAGTCATATTTTTGACTATAAATATTCATTGGAAAGATAAAAAGATTTCCTACATCATAGTATTTTTTTATAATTTTTATACATTAAATAAATTAAATTATTTATGACATCATTATGATGCAGCGATGACCTCATTATTTAACGATTTTAATAAAATGAAAAGATAATGTACAATCCAAGGCTTTCACTTGTAAAAAGTCTATTGGATGGGTATATTTCGAACCCTTATCACCTTAGCCATGAATTATATAAGTGTGGGACCTTTAGAATCCGAAAATCATTGTATAATAATGTAACATTTCAATCTTTCCAAAAGACCCCTCCTCTCCTCTTATAAAAGGCCCCCACCTCTACCACCTTATTCACACTTTCAAGCCTTTTGGTTCGGCCAAACTCTGCCCAAATACTCTCCCAACTTCTCTTCCTTCATCCTAGAAGCTTTACTTTAGTCAGAAAGCCATCCTAAAGAGTCCTTTTGATCAAATCAAAAGGAATAACCCGAAGAAGAGGTAACGTTTTCATCACCCTCTTTCAAGTTTCTTTCTTCTTCCACTCCCTCTTTGTTTATTATTTCAATTCTAAAATTATAACTCCAGTATCTTCTATATACTGTGATGTTATTATAAAAATGGAACAACCATATTCAGTATTCTAACCATCATTTGAATGACATGTCACCATACGTGCGTACGTACGGCTTACCGTCTCCACGTCGTTGTGTAATTGTTATTCAATATATTATTATTTAGATGGGTATAATAATGAAATGTAATTAATGTAAATAATAAATATAAAATGATAATTATTCTTTATATATGATATACTATCCAATTATATATTATTTTAATATCAAAATAATGATATTGTCGCTCGTGCGTACGTACGGACTACCGTCTCCACGAACGCGATGAGATTCATTCTCCGTCGAATCCATTCAAGTATAATTATCATTTGATGATTTAAAAATAATGTTTAAGGACATGATATCATTCTGGATATTAATAAGATACAACCTATCCATTAAAAACACGACTTACGTAACAAAACATATAAAAGAAAACGAGTAAGTTAACACCCGAAACAACGATAAATCTAAGATATTGTTAACAAAACAATGTTAAAAGATCATATATGATATCATATGAATGTATATGATTCTTGTATAATTTAATAACAATTATTTCACCATTATACAGGAGGTTAACCTACCCCAACCAAGGAAAAGTACAAGGTAAGGGTTTACATCACAACCTCTTCATTATCCAAGGTTGTTTATACATAATTATCTACTGGGACCTTGTTATCATCTGCATCCATGTTTCTTAAAAATGTCTTTCAAACCATTTTTACTATTAAATGGAAAATGGGTTAAAGTCATTTATACCATTATACGTTTTTGAAAAGAATATTACCGTCGTTTTCCAAACAATGTACTTTTTGACCTTTTTGACAAATTTAAGGTAAGAATGTTTTTTTAACTTATACGGAGGGTGTGGCTATTTTTCGCCATTATAACTTCGTCGAAGCTTCCCTTACAAGATTATAATAATATTTTCAAAGTAAATGTATTATTTTATAATTATGGGACTTTTACATGATTTCAAAAAAGAGAGATATTTCTCTCAAATAGCTTTGATTTCATCCATGTCAACATCCTTTGATGGGTTTTATGTTTATTTGAAATTGATTTATGATACAAAACTTCCATTGAGTATTTGTGAAACATTTGACTGTGGATGTGTTATTTTTATACCATCCATAGTTTATGGAGAAACTGTTGACATTTTGTATGCTAGTTTTAATACGAATATTTATGTTATGTTTAAACCTATTCATATGAGGAATGTATTGGACTTAATAAGTGACGGGTGGAGCCCGCTATAGCACCTCGATGCATCGGTAGGTCTCATGAGACAACTATACGTGGAATTGACCGAGGCCCTTTCCCAATTTGATTTATGGTTTTGGCCGAGGCCTTAATCATTTTAGACGTCTTGGCCGAGGCCTTGACAAAATGTTTCAGAATGTCTGGCAATATACATTCCCTCATTATGAAAGTGGTTATTGATATTTCATGTGATTATTCATCTAGTAGAATATCCATGTGAGTAAGTAATGGCTTTATTTTATTTTACTCTTTCCATATTATGCTGAAGTTCAAGTTCAATAAGGCTTTTGTTTTAGTTATACATTGCCTTAAATGCTTATGTTTTCTTATGAAAGTTTCTGCTATATTGTTATCCTTACGGAGCATTTGAGCTCACCCCTTTCAATGTTTTATTTTTTCCAGGATGTGATGAAGTGTATTATGACTGACTTGCAAGAATAGTCAGTGAGGATATGAGTGTGGACTAGGGAGACCATGTTATTGTAGTTTTCATTTTTATGATGTAATCTAATGTTTATGAATGTATCTAGTGTTTCCAAGGATACTAAACTAATCGGTTTTTCGAGACTTGATCTTTTGTGATCTTGCCAATGTTACGAATTTATGCACCGACTCTGGGTAGATGGCGTCGGGGCGTTACAGTTGGTATCAGACGTAGTTTAGTACTGTCCTTGGAAGCTAGATTTAGACAATCTCTGATTAGAGCACGTAGACCTAAGATGAACTTTGAGGATTAGTATAGAAGAAAAACTTCCTAAAAATTTTGGTATTGTAGAGATTTTGTGAGTTTTCCGAGAAATACATCCCTGTCTGGATACGAGCAGGTAGAGGCGGCTCTGGCACATATGTACCTAGGGGTGAAACCCGAAAACACCGCTTTGAGCTAGACTCAAACGGTAACCGGTGCACGACAACGGGCCTTGCTGCACTCTTGGTTACGACACTCTCGGGGGATATGCTTAGGATAATTCCCATTTTCTTTACAAACCACTATGAAGGGTTATGAGTATATACTTTCTCAAAGAAAACATTTTTATAATTATGGATTATATCCATAATTAGTTCAATTTATGTTAAGTGTTTTACAAGTATGGAATTATGTATTTCGATTCATAAACTAATCTAGTTTATGCCATTATTTAGAAATGGCACCTAGTGGAAGGAATGGAAACCGTATCAATGCATGCACTCCATGTAGGGATTTCCCTACTGCTCAAGATAATTATGGTGGAGCTAGTGATACAACTGGTGCTGATCAGCTTCTCACCGTACTAGGACAACTCACGCAGGTTATGAATAACAACCTTACTCGTATGGAGCACCCTGATCCGCAACGTGGACGATCAATGCTAGACCGTTTCATGAGGCAACAACCACCAACCTTCAATGGGAGTAAAAATCCTATAGTAGCTGAGCAATGGATAAATTCCTTAGAGAAAATATTCCATGCCTTGGGGAGTAGTGAAAGGGAGAAAGTTGTCATGGCAGTTTACCGCCTCACTGGAGATGCCGATCAATGGTGGTCACTAATTCAAAACACAAAGGAAGATGATGAATTAACAAACATGGAATGGCAGGAGTTCAAAGAGTTGTTCTTAGAAAAATACTTTCCTCGAGACCATCGAGCGGATATGGAAAGGCAATTTCTGAGTCTGAGGCAGAAGGAGGATGAGAATGTCGCAAAGTATGAGGCTAACTTTACAAGGTAAGCAAGTTATGCTGCAGATTACATACGTAACCCCAGAATTATGACTGATCGTATCATTAATGGGTTAAAACCATTTCTCCGTCGAGCTTTAGTATCACAAACCTTGTCTTCATACGAAGGTATTGTCTCGTGCACTATCAAGACGGAAAAGGAATTCTCTAAGTCTTATGACTTTAAATCAAAGCAAGATAAGAAAAGATCCGCTGAAAACTCTGGGAAAGGAAATAAGGAAACAGGGAATAAGGGTAGAAATGAATTTCCACCCTGTGATAATTGTGGTAGGAAGCACCCTGGTGCCTGTCTAAAAGGAAAAGGATTATGTTACAAGTGTGGTGAAAAAGGCCACCAAGCTCATGAATGAAAGGGAAAGAAATCGGCTGTCAACATGGAATGCTATAATTGTAGAGAGAAGGGACATTATGCAAATGAATGTCCTAAGCGTCAAGGGAACTTACCTCAGAAGAGGCCAAGGGATCAGGGCCAGGCTTATGCTATCACTACTGCTGAGGTGGAAGCTCTGAAAGACGTGGTGGCAGGTAATTTAATGGTTTCCTCAAGTTTAGCAAATGCATTATTTGATTATGGATCATCACATTGTTTCATATCTTCCCAGTTTTCTAAGAAAATTAGATATTTCCAATTTGATTTAACAAGGGAGTTGTCAGTCAAAACCCATAAGGGAAGTATTGTTGCAACAAAGTTTTGTCGATTAGTTCTCATTAGAGCACCTAAATGTTCTTTACTTGCTGATCTCATCATCATACCCATGATTGAATTTGATATATGCCTCGGTATGGATTGGCTTTCGGACCATGATGCAAAAATTTATTGTAAGAGGAAAGAGGTTACGATTCTTCATGATGATGATAAGGAACACCTTATCTTTAGAGCAGAATCATCGCCACATAATTATTATCTAGATCCACCCCCAGTAGCTCAACTAAATTCAATTATTGGGGAGGAAGAGAAGGAAATTACTGAGGGTGAGGAAAGGAATATTCAAATAGAGTATGTACCTATTGTGAGAGAATATGTTGATGGGTTTCCGGAAGATTTACCTGGACATCCTCCAGAATGAGAAGTTGAGTTTTCCATTGATTTAATTCCTGGATCAAGGCCCATATCGAAGACCCCTTATAGAATGGCCACTGTGGAATTAGTTGAACTAAAGAAACAACTAGAGGAATTGAGTAATAAGGGATTTATTCGCCCTAGTGTTTCTCCTTGGGGAGCCCCTGTTCTTTTTGTTAAGAAGAATGATGGATCTATGAGGTTGTGCATCGACTCTAGGGAGATCAATGCTATAACAATAAAGAACAAGTATCCCTTACCTCGAATTGATGAGTTGTTTGACCAACTGCATGGAGCTCAATACTTCAAAGATTGACCTTCGGTCTGGATACCATCAGTTGTGTGTGAAGAAGGAAGACGTTCCAAAGACATCATTTCGAACAAGGTACGGGCATTACGAGTTTACAGTAATGCCTTTTGGATTGACTAATGCACCCTTTGTTTTCATGGATCTAATGAATAGAGTTTTCAAGGAATATCTTGATGACTTTGTAGTGGTATTTATTAATGATATCTTGGTATACTCCAAAAGCCACGAAGATCATGAAAATCACTTAGGCATTATCCTGAAGACTCTTAGAAGACATGAATTATATGGGAAATTTAGCAAGTGTGAATTCTGGCTTCAAGAGATTTCTTTTCTTGGCCATATTGTCTCTAAGGATGGAATTTCCGTTGATACTTCTAAAACCAAGGCAATCCAAGAATGGCCAGCACCGACAAGTATAACTGAGTTGCGCAGTTTTATTGGTTTAGCAGGTTATTATCGACGTTTCATCCAGAATTTTGCCAGATTGGCTAACCCATTGACAAAGCTCATACGTAAAGGGATTAAATTTTTCTGTACAAAAGAGTGTGAAGAATGTTTTGAAGAACTAAAGATAAGATTAGTCAATTCCCCTGTATTGACTCTACCAATGGGGAATGATGGGTTTGTTATTTATAGTGATGCATCGAAGAAAGGACTTGGTTGTGTCCTTATGCAGAATGATAAGGTCATTGCCTATGCATCACGACAGCTAAAAATTCATGAGCAAAACTATCCTACTCATGATCTTGAGTTAGCAGCTATGATCTTTGCTTTAAAGATATGGATACATTACCTCTATGGTGAAAATTGTGAGATTTATACTGATCACAAGAGTTTGAAGTATATTTTCTCACAAAAAGAACTCAACATGAGGCAAAGTCGATGGCTTGAAATACTCAAAAATTATGATTGCACGATACATTACCACCCGGGGAAGGCAAACAAGGTGGCAGATGCATTGAGCAGAAAAGACCATGGAGTTTTGAATGTGATTAGAATTGAAAGGGATCCAATTTTCATGGATCTAATGAAGATGGACATGGGAATAACTAGGGAAGGTGAAACATCAATGCTTTTTCAAATGGTTGCCAAACCATCATTAATAGAAATGATTAAGAGTTCTCAGACTGATGATGAAGAACTTCAGAAGAAGATTAAAGATGTGAATGATGGAAGATTGAGGGACTTTGTGTATAAGGATAAAATTTTGAAATTCGGGAAGAGACTTTGTGTTCCCGATATACCTTATCTAAAAAGGGAATTGCTGGATGATGCTCATAGTTCCAATTTCTCTATACACCCTGGGAGCACCAAAATGTATAGAGATTTGAAGGAACATTTTTGGTGGGACAATATGAAGAGAGATATTGCTGATTTTGTGTCGAGGTGTATGGTTTGTCAACAAGTGAGAGCTGGAAGGCAACATCCTGGTGGAGTATTGAAACCTCTTCCCATACCTGAGTGGAAATGGGATAATATTACAATGGACTTTGTCATGGGACTACCAAAGACTCCTAGAAGGAATGATGTAATATGGGTCATTGTTGATCGTCTTACTAAGTCAGCACATTTTCTGGCTATACGGGAGGATCTACCACTTGAACGTCTAGCAAGACTATACATTAATGAAGTTGTAAGACTTCATGGAGTACCCCTATAGATTGTTTCTGATCGTTATCCTCATTTTACTTCAAGATTCTGGAAAAGTCTTCAAAAGGCCTTGGATACTGAACTTCGTTTGAGAACTGCCTATCACCCTCAAACAGATGGAAAATCAGAACGGACTATTCAAACCTTATAAGACATGTTGAGATCATGCTCTCTTGACTGTTAGGGTATGTGGGATCAATATTTACCACTGGTAGAATTTTACAATAACAATAGCTTCCATTCAAGCATTCAGATGGCACCTTATGAAGCGTTATACGAAAAGAGATGTTGTACACCAACCTGTTGGGATGACGTTGGTGAAGGAAAACTTGTGGGACCAGAACTGGTGGAAGAAACAATGGAAAAGGTGAAGGTAATCCAAAACCACATCAAAGCAGCTCAAAGTAGGCAGAAGAGCTATGCCGATAACAGAAGAAAGGTTTTGGAATTTCAGGTGGGAGATCATGTTTTCCTAAAGGTATCTCCATGGAAGGGAGTTATACGTTTTGGTAAGAAGGGTAAGTTGAGTCCTAGGTACATTGGACCTTTCGAAATTCTAGATCGTATTGGGGTTGTAGCTTATCGTTTAGCGATGCCGCCAAATCTCTCCAAAGTTCACGATGTTTTCCACATATCGCCATTGAGAAAATACATGCCTGACCCAACACATGTACTTACCTATGAGGAATTAGAACTGGAACCCGATCTATCTTATTGCGAAGAGCCCATCAGAATTCTTGATGTGAGGGAGCAGGTGCTGAGAAACCGGACGACTCATCTGGTAATGGTTTTGTGGAGAAATCATAAAATGGAAGAGGCAACGTGGGAACCTGAGGAACTTATGCAGTAATACCCTAGAAATTGCGAGGACACAATTATTTAAAGGAGAGGAGAATGTAACACCCCAAGCTTCCACGGTACGTTTCCCTTCGAATAATGCAATAGTGTGTGTTGTACGCAACCTCGAGCTCTAACACACACCACAACTAATTAAACTAGCCAATGTGAATAGTAATACCTACTTTTTTAAATTTTATAAATTTTATTTATCAAAATGGACTTCATTTTTGGATTCGGAATATCGAAATTAGCCTCTGTTGAATTTTTGGTATTTTTCTGAGAACTTCTAATTTTTTATGAATAGTGAAAAATAATTAAAAACAACTTTTTTAATCAAAATCATTTATAGTGATAAATTATACTATTTAGTGGTTTTAAAGTATAATTAGAATATATTTTTACCATTTTATCCAATGGTGGTCATTAGAATTAATTTAACATTGAAATTGGACATAAACAATTGCCAGTCTTTTGATATAAATTGTTTCTTAAAAACATGCTATTTGTTGTAACAGCGTGAATTAATTATAAAATTAATTA
Organism: Viscum album; assembly: GCA_963277665.1. Classification (NCBI taxonomy): domain Eukaryota; kingdom Viridiplantae; phylum Streptophyta; class Magnoliopsida; order Santalales; family Viscaceae; genus Viscum; species Viscum album. The sequence continues at coordinate 1,748,810,063 of OY728157.1, read as the reverse complement.
ATGCAACTTATATGTTTGGAATTTTGTAAAATAGGCATCATTTTTGAATTCGGAATATCAATTATATCTTAGGGTGAAATTTTGGCCTTATTCTGAAAAACTTCAATTTTTGATGAATAGTGAAACCACTAAGTGGTTGTTAAAAACTGATTTTTCGTTAAAATGAAATTTTAACACTTCTGTGATTTGATTTTCAAAAATCCGACATACATGGTTGTCATTAAAAAGTAAAATGTGGTTCAATGAGATTGAAATAATTTTTTGGTGAATAGTAACTTTTAAGTTCTTAATCGCAATTAGAGGTAATTAGTGTCGTTTATGGTAAAAATAATGTTTTAATAATATAAGATGAGCTTGACACATGTCCTACCCTCATTGTATGTGCCATGGCCGACCAAGACAGTCCATGGGTCAACTTGGGGACCCCATGGAGCAACTTTAGTTATAAAATGACATAAATACCTTTTATATAATGTTAAAGTAAAAAAATGACACAAACATGAAATGTTTTACTAAAACAAATTTCACATGGGGATATACAAGTCATATTTTTTACTATAAATAGTCATTGGAAAGCTAAAACGATTTCCTACATCATATTATTTTTTTTATAATTTTTAGACATTAAATAAATTAAATTATATATGACATCATTATGATGCAGCGATAACCTCATTATTTAACGATTTTAATAAAATGAAAAGATAATGTACAATACAAGGCTTAAACTTGTCCAAATACTATTGGATGGGTAGATTGCGAACCCTTATCACCTTAGCCACGAATTATATAAGTGTGGGACCTTCAGAATCCGAAAATCATTGTATAATAATGTTACATTTCAATCTTTCCAATAGAGCCCCTCCTCTCCTCTTATAAAAGGCCCCCACCTCTACCACCTTATTCACACTTTCAAGACTTTTGGTTCGGCCAACCTCTGCCCAAATACTCTCCCAACTTCTCTACCTTCATCCTAGAAACTTTACATTAGTTAGAAAGACATCCTAATGAGTCCTTTTGATCAAATCAAAAGGAAGAACCTGAAGAAGAGGTAACGTTTTCATCCCCCTCTTTCAAGTTTCTTTCTTCTTCCACTCCCTCTTTGTTTATTATTTCAATTATAAAATTATAAATCCAGTATATTTTATATAATGTGATGTTATTATAAATATGGAACAACCATATTCAGTATTCTACCCATCATTTGAATGACATGTCACCATACGTGTGTACGTACGACTTACCGTCTCCACGTCGTGGTGTAATTGTTATTCAATATATTATTATTAAGATGGGTATAATAATGATATGTAATTCATGTAAATAATAAATATAACATGATAATTATTCTGCATATATGATATACTATCCAATTATATATTATTTTAAGATCAAAATAATGATATTGTCGCTCGTGCGTACGTACGGACTACCGTCTCCACGAACGCGATGAGATTCATTCTCCGTCGAATCCATTCAAGTATAATTATCATATGATGATTTAAAAATAATTTTTAAGGACATGATATCATTCTGGATATGAATAAGATACAACCTATCCATTAAAAACCCAACTTACATAACAAAACATATAAAAGAAAACGAGTAAGTTAACACCCGAAACAACGATAAATCTATGATATTGTTAACAAAGCAATGTTAAAAGATCATATATGATATCATATGAATGTATATGATTCTTGTATAATTTAATAACAATTATTTAACCATTATAAAGGAGGTTAACCTATCCCAACCAAGGAAAAGTACAAGGTAATGGTTTACTTCACAACCTCTTCATTATCCAAGGTTGTTTATACATAATTATCTACTGGGACCTCGTTATCATCCGCATCCATGTTTCTTAAAAATGTCTTTCAAAACATTTTTACTATTAAATGGAAAATGGGTTAAAGTCATTTATACCCTTATACGTTTTTGAATGTAATATTACCGTCGTTTTCCAAACTATGTACTTTTTGACCTTTTTGACAAATTTAAGGTAAGAATGTTTTTTTTAACTTATACGGCGGGTGCGGCTATTTTTCGCCATTATAACTTCATAGAAGCTTCCCTTAAAAGCTTATAATAATATTTTCAAAGTAAATGTATTATTTTATAATTATGGGACTTTTAAATGATTTCAAAAAAGAGAGATATTTCTCTCAAATAGCTTTGATTTCATCCATGTCAACATCGTTTGATGGGTTTTAAGTTTATTTGAAATTGATTTATGATACAAAACTTCCATTGAGTATTTGTGAAACATTTGACTGTGGATGTGTTATTTTTATACCATCCATAGTTTATGGAGAAACTGTTGACATTTCTTATGCTAGTTTTAATACGAATATTTATGTTATGTTTAAACCTATTCATATGAGGAATGTATTGGACTTAATAAGTGACGGGTGGAGCCCGCTATAGCTCCTCAATGCATCGGTAGGTCTCATGAGACAACTAGACGTGGAATTGGCCGAGGCCCTTTCCCAATTTGATTTATGGTTTTGGTTGAGGCCTTAATCATTTTAGTCGTCTTGGCCGAGGCCTTGACAAAATGTTTCAGAATGTCTGCCATTATACATTCCCTCATTATGAAAGTGGTTATTGATATTTCATGTGATTATTCGTCTAGTAGAATATCCATGTGAGTAAGTAATGGAATTATTTTATTTTACTTTTTCCATATTATGCTGAAGTTCATGTTCAATAAGGCTTTTGTTTTAGTTATACATTGCCTTAAATGCTTATGTTTTCTTATGAATGTTTCCGCTATATTGTTATCCTTACGGAGCATTTGAGCTCACCCCTTTCAATGTTTTATATTTCCCAGGATGTGAAGAAGTGTATTATGACTGACTTGCAAGAATAGTCAGTGAGGATATGACTGTGGACTAGGGAGACCATGCTATTTTAGTTTCCAATTTTATGATGTAATGTAATGTTTATGAATGTATATAGTGTTTCCAAGGCTACTAAACTAATCGGTCTTTCGAGACTTGATCTTTTGTGATCATGCCAATGTTACGATGTAGTGCACCGACTCTGGGTTGCTGGCGTCGGGGCGTTACATGTTGTGGGGTCTATTTTCTTAAAGAGTTGTAAATTATAGAAAGTATAATAATTTTCATATAATGTAATGTTCAAACTATGAACAAGGATTCATAATGAGATTATGAGTATTGGAATGATCCAACATGACGTATTGAGATGAATAATGTGTCTCAATATGTGTAATATATGTGTCTGATCCATGTTTCTATATTGACATGCAATGTTCCAAATGCATGGTTGGTTTACTATTTTGAAACAATTTCCTCCAAACTATTTGGCTTCCCATAACATCATATAAAATGTAATTTTACCAAAATATACACTTGTATTTTTTTTCTTCTCACTCACCCTATCCCATACGGTATATAAGTACTAGGGATTCCCAACCCACATCCCCCATCTATAACGATTCTTATTTAGTTTATATTCATTTTATTTATACATCATTTGGAGGATATATTCCACCAATAGTATATTCCATTCCACTTGTCCTTCCCCAAAAAAATATGAGGATATATGATAATGGTTTTGTTTACTACTCCACAAAATCATTGTATAATCATTCAACTAACATAGGGATTTTGGTATATTTTTAAATTGGATAAGTCAAGATGAATTTTGAATGATATTAAGTAACATTTTAAAATATGATGTGTTTATACTTAATTTTCATAGGTTTTTTTAATTAACTATATTTAATTAATTTTTATAATAGTATCGCGTCGTAGTGATTTTCCTAATAATGGTGTCGATAGTTTATTGTGGACCATCAATATATGTTCCATATACTTTCTGTAAGAGATATGTATCCATGTAGTTTTTCTACAATACTATTAGTTGGGGATTAATTAATTAATAAATTATAATTGTTATAAATAAATACTTTTAGTTTTTATTTGAGGAGGTTAGATCTTGGGTGATGATTAAGAGCTTCGGTTGATGAAAATCTGGTTTTATGGGACTTTAAATGGCCTTGTAAAGGACACTAAACTCTATAAAGATTCTTTTATGCCTAAAAAATGAGTTAGGTGGTCTATTTTATTTCACCGTAGTCTTTTTTGTTGATTTTCATATATATGTAGTATGTTATTTAAATACAATTCTTTTCTTCCTTAACGTATATGAATTAGTTAATGGTATATGGTTGATAACATGGAAAAGACACTGGCCACATTGGATATATGGGTTATTATAAGGATGATCATGTGGTTTCCAACAGGGAGTTCCATTTCAGGGAAATAGTAATGGGGAGTTTTAAAGTGTCAATGTGAATTAATTTATAGAATATCACAATTTAGACTATTTATTGGCTTGATGTTATAGTTACTAGATATGTGGTTGGACATGGGAAATACGTTTTTAAACTTTTTTTGAAATGATGATGGTGAAAGCTATTATGTGATAATATTTTATGAAATTTCATATGAGGAATTTTTTTTATTTATTAATTTCTCCATTAGTTTTGAAAATTTTGTTTTGTTTCACATGGGGAAAAAATCTTTTGTAGTGGACCTTGTTTTAAAATTATTCATTGAACGAATGTTGTTTTATAGATGGGGGTTTATAAATTGATTAAAATTTTGTTTTTAATTGAGTATTTTTTTCATATGTAAATTTCTTATATAGAATAGTTAATTATTTTTATGGAAGGGATGGATTTGGCCTTAATATGGTGTGACTTGGCCCATAAGAATCTTGGTAAATATTAATGGTATAAAATTGTGTTTTTGATGTTATAACAGATTTGTATGGTTAAGATGTTAATACGTGAAATGTAATTATATTTGAAATTGATTATGGTGATGGTAATGAAGGTTGACACTTTTGGACTTTGATATTGTACATAATTATCACCATTTTTATTTGGTTGTTTTTTATCAAGATCCACACTCTTGGTTGTGGATGTCGGTGATAGAGGCCTATATCATTGATTGGTTGTTGCTTATGGTGGTCCAAATTTTGTGTTAGTATTTTGTTCATGGAATTCATCATCATTGATAGGGTTTATGAAAAATAGTGTTATGTATCAATTGTATGATTCTTGAGCCAATGTTCTATGAAGTGTTGTTATTATATTTTGGATTAGGCATTGGACTGAGATTACATGAATAGTAGATAATAATATATGTTCCATCCTAGAGTTTCTGTGAAAAGAAATATCCAATTTTTATTCATAGTACACATCATTATATTCTATGATATTATGTGACAAGTTCTGGTCAATCCATTTTGTTTGGTCTTGGTGTAACCTTGAAACCTAAGAGCCAAATGATTACAATATAATATCTATTTAATTTGAAATTTATTTTCCCTTATTCAACTAGTTAATTAATCCAATTTTAACTTACACACACTAATTAACTAAAAGGTATATTCATTATACACCATCAGTGGGTGCTCATTAAATTATACTCACTCCCTTTTGGGAATCCACGTCACATGGTAACCTAAGGATAAATAACATGTTTATTATAATAATTTGTATGGTATTAAGATATATTTATCTCTGTATGATCTGGGCTAATATATAAAATTTGATCATGTGAATGGATGATTTTGGGATCGATGATGGTGTAGTTCATGATGTATACATTGTTATATATTTTTTATGCATATTTGGTCATGTGGAAGACCGTTTTTTGGCATGGATTTATGAACCATTAATATAATTCATTTTATTATAGTATTATTTGACTTTCATTATTAATTCATTACACATACTCAGGTGTATAAGATTATTCTTTATTTAATTTTGATTGTGGACTCTATTATAAGGGCATATCCTACTCAAAGATCCACCATAGACCTCCCATTACATTGGCATACTATAGAATAGATTGAGGAATTCCTAAGGTCTTACTATAGAAATTAATGGGGAACTATCTAGTGAAATATTCATTGGACTCTTACAATGTGGTATCAAATAGATTACATTTATGTTTCTATAATATTATGATCCTTGTAAACTATATATGTGTGAATGTTCTGGAACATACTAAGGATACCAAGAAGCTAGATCAATAACAGTTGTTTCTATAAGAAATCATGTTAACCGAGTCTTAGATTACAATTCAGATTTGTTATATCATAGTTTAATTTAATGGTCTATTTCAGAAATGAATATGTGGATTGGAATTGATTATATATGATAGATCCATGGATCCTCACCCACTGTAATTATACATAGTATTTGGTTTTGAGTCTTGGATTATAATGGTTTTGAGGAATCTCATGCATTTGGGTATCCTTGTTATATCAACATATTATAGGTATTTTAGTGTGTTATTTACCTATTGCCATCTAATGGATAGTTGTTTGGATTTATACTAGGATGAAAGATATTGAGGATGTTGGTGTGTTGCTCATGAATAATTGAAATAATTTTATAAGTGGTTTAGTAGGTCATCATTATATAAGTGTTGGACCATTATTAGTGATTTTTGATCATGTATATATATGTGTCATATTTATCCTAAGATATTTTTGGTGTGTTAATTCTCAGGGTGGATCGGTGCACTGGTCTAGGGTCATTGGATTGAAATGTGATTAATTCTATCTGGGAAATCCTATATATTGGTTATTTGGACATATTTATTTCATTTTACATGGGATGGGATCGTGTATGATAGACCATGACTTGTGCCCTTTTTTAATAGGAGTATACCTAGTGGGTTAAACCTAGAATTTTTATGGTGCATGAATGGACGAGCTAGCTGGGAATCCATAGAGACCTCTTTGATGTGAATTCAATTTTTGAACATCGTGTTGTATAACAATTAAGGGAGAATCATGATAGGATGAGACTGAGTTGTGTGATATTTTTGGTTTCACGATGGTCATATGAATTCAATGAATTTCATAAATGGTGCAATATTAGTGATACATAGTATAGATTTTGGTTTATAGGATTCTTTTCATTTCAAGAAGATAAAATTGTGTGATAGTGCATCACCACATTGGTTGTATTATACTGTATTAGACACATTAATATTCCTAGACTAGGTAATTTTATATTAAATGAGTTACTCGAAATCATTATGTGTTCAGATGGATGTATATGAGTTTTTTTGGTGAAAATGAAGTTCCCATAGCATTAGTTTTCTTTGTGTGGTAACAGTGAGTGGGAGATTGTTTTTGTTTGATAAAAATAGATATTTATAGATTTCATGATATGGGTATTTCATAGTTTTTTAATTCCTCTTTTGAAATTATTGTATTTGAGTAATGGATTCATCATGTTCATGACAATGATATATACTTGTATGTGCATATAAGAACATATTGAGAGTATCAATTGTCTCAGTGGAAATCATATCACGATGCTTGAGTATTTAGTGGGTGTGAGAGTTTTTTTCATGGTGAGTTACAAATCATTATAGAACGAACAATGGTATTTCTACATTGGATGAGAGGGACATGTATAAGAGACATGACCAGTTGATACGGCTTGTGAATTGAGGTCTCATAATTCTTGAATTGTTCGATTCCAAATTTTGTTCTAGTATTGGGTTACCCAATAGGGTTTAATGGATTTTTTTATTTAGATATTGGATAACTGTGTAATTAGTGAATCATTTTTTCATTTGTCTTGTGTATTATACATTACGAGAGTATATTCCTAAGGTTCTAGAGTTGAATAATAACCCATGACGAGGATGAGAACTATTGTGAGTGTCATGAAACTCTTATTAGAAGGGAGGCATAAGGATAACTAATGGGTTTGAAATGTTCTAATATGAAGTCGAAACATTGGAAATGTATGGATAGTGGTAGGATTTATCAAAAAATCATAAGGTTCTATGATATAAAATATGATCATGCCCAATATTTTTAATTATCATGATTAAACTGAGATATAGTAATTTATAGACATAGATAAATAATGGATTTCAATATTTTATATAGAGACTCCATAGTGGTTGATGTTTTAGAATAATGGTTGTGAAATTACATGGTATGGTGAATCATAAGTTTTTTTGAGTAAGTCCATAGTGTGTAGCAAACATGATTGAATGTCTTGGGTGTTGTTCTTGGATACATGTTTAGGGCAATAGTGGATGTTATTTTTGACATACCATGAAGAATGAGTTTACCACATTCAATTACGGGTATAGAAGTGTTTTGAAAATGGTTCATGGTTGTTGGTGATTATAGAGATATGTAACGACAATGGAACCCCTACGGTGGGAACTAATTTATTGATTCCAAGGTTTTGGGACACTAGCTCGGAGGGTCATTGATGAAAAAACACAATCCACTGGTTGTGGATGTACTATGATTCGAGTTATGAAAAAATTAATGATCAAGCAGTAATTATGTATGGATTGATAACCTGATTCATTTTAATGGATGATCTAGATGATAATTGGTATGGGGATCGTGGAGGTTCTAAAAATAAAAATTGGGGGATTATGCTGGGATGAATCAGTGTTGTTGTAATGAATAAGTTTGGTGTTCTTTTTTTGGATGATCTATATATGGAGACCATTAGGATTCCATTATGGACTATAGTAGATTATCATAGGTTATTAAGGAATTTGATTGGGAATAATGTTATCATGAGAATTTTAAGTGATGATGTGCTAGATTTTTGGGCTATGAATTGTTTGTTTAGGATAGTTTAACTTGAAAGTTAAATTATGTTGTGGCAATGTAATATTATAAATTTCAACAATCATGTCATTTATAGAATATAATATGACATTCTAAATTATAATTTAGAATTTTTTTCAAAATATTGTTCTATAATAGATTGTGTATGGTTAGTGAATTTAATATTCTCTATTTATTAATCTATGATGGGGACAGATACTAATTATGAGGGGTTTTAACATTCTTGTAGCATACTGGCATGTTTGGAACTACACTGGTGAGTTATGGGAGTGATAGTTTTCGTTTTTTTTTTGGATTTTCTGATGGTACAGGTTCTATGGATTAGATGATTGCGGTTATGAGATAACTTTTATATTTGAGGAACCATTAGTCCAAAGAGAAATGAGATGGTGAAATGATCAATTTTTTCTATATGGGATCAGTTATGTTTCAAATTACTATTTTGGATTTGGATTTTTTTCCGTTGATTTGCTTGAGTTATAGGTGATTCCGTGGTTTTTTTCAAGAATTATAATTAAGAATGACGTTATTGTATCTCATTTGTTACATGAATAGTTTAGTTGGTGTATATTTACTACCACTAAAAAATCTCAGGCATGTGACGAATTATGGTGGAGATTTTGTAAGATCCAATACATCAATAATTTTTAAATATTAAAACTAAATTTAAATTTAATCATTTTGATGGGTTGAACTATGAATAATTACTCAGAATGTTTATTTAACAATTATAATGTATCATAAGTATGCTTTGAGATATTTAATGATGTTATTGTATAATAAAATTTGGTTTGAAAATATTTAAAGGGTTCAAGATTGGTCTGGAATGAATAAGAGGGTCCTCCAAAGTGAAAACGTTGGTTTTCATGGTTGAGGAGAAACTGTGTGTCCCCGTGTTTCTTTGGAGGGTGTAATTAAATTTTGAACCGATCATGATTTATTTTCAAGGTTTGAGCACAATTTTTGGTAACCCATGTGGCTAGAAGATGAAATTGTGTGTTTTAGAGAAGGATTTGAGGAATAGAACTTGGGATAAATTGTGATTCAGAACAATAATTAACCTTTTTTCTAGATGGGGACACGTGAGGATGGAAAAAATACTATATTGTCAAAGTAGCTACACATTCAAAACATTCATTTGTGTTTTTGGGGACAACACCAACCACACTGTTATTGTGTAGTTTAGAAAATGGTGTGGCTAAACCATGAGGCTACCTAGAACATCATTAAAATTATTTTTAACAAAAATAACACCAAATTTTTTATTTTCATCCTATAATTTTCATCGTATTTGTTGTCAACAAACATGGGGTTCCCAACACCCTTCAACCTTCTCAAACCCTTCTAGATTTACTATGTTCATTATGGTTTATCATCATTGGGATTTGAGAATCAAGCTCCGCTACATGTTTTTCCTATTATCTAATATTATATAAAATTTTAAGGTTATCCAATTTCTCTAAGGTGACATACTCTAACAAATCATGGTGGAATCATCTATCACAAGTAGAGAATTTTGTGGGTTTTTATATATGTGAACACGACACAACTTCAGTATGTCATTTCATAACATTTCATTTTGTGATGTTTTCTTTTGTGATTTCCCTTATTTAGTTCTTAATAAATATACTTATATATTTTTTAAGATGGAATCTTCTATATATATTTTATGGGAAACTGTGTTAGATGTCTATTGTGGACATTTTGTGAAAGTTTCTTCTATTTTCGATAAGTGGTAAACATCCAATTAATTTTTTCAGCTACCATCCATGTTGGGTATTAATGAATTATTAAAATGCAGTTGTTATAATTAAATAAATGTAGGTTTTTGGAATGTAGATTGATCTTGGGTCATCTTGACATGCTCAGTTGGAATCCAATGTTGAGAAAAGTCTATCAGATGTGCTTTAGAATGGAATCAGTTCATTGAAAATATTATATAAATAATTGATAAATGAGTTAGGTTTTCTAAGATCTTTTCCCATAGTCTTGTTGACTAATTTTCATTTGTATGAAGAATGTTCCACTAGGTCTGCATGTTGTTTTTTTTCTATCAATGTAATATGTAAATGGGTTTAGGGAATGTGATTTATTATATAGACATTCCGAAACCCATTTAAGATCAATATATTATTATAAGATGAACTATATGGTCACCAACTGGGAGAAAAATTTCCTAGAAATTTCAAATTATGGTTGTATAGTATTAAAGGTAGTGGGTTTTGAACAAGACATGGTTTATATCAATGTTTTTCTTAATTTAATTGTTAAGGGGGGCATAATACTACATGGTAATTGATTATATATATATATATAATGAATGGATGATTCATAATTATTTTATAGTTTTATCTATTATAAATTTTTTTATGATTCTTTTAAAATGAATTGAAATGTATGTATTATGTTTTGACAATATTTTGGGTGTATAATATGTAATGAAATGACATAAAATTTTCATTTCTTTAAATGAGGTATTAAACTCCACATGGTTAATATAATGGGGTTTATAAATGGAATATATTTTCGTTTTGAAATTATTTTATGGTTACCCCTTATTAAAATTTCATCCTTGTTTTTTTAATTATTATCAGGGAAGGGATACTTTTTCCATTATTAATTTATGATCATGATTTTGGGAACTGAATAGAATAAAATATTTTATAAATTATTTTTGTCGATTGATAATTTTCTGTAAGGTCAAGATGTTGACAGTGATATTTATTTATTTGTAAAATGTGTAATGGTTTTGGTCATATTGGTCAAAAAAATTGTTTAGGATATTGGTCGTGATGACCCACATCATTGTTAGGTTGTTGGATATAGTGTTCAAAACCCATGATTTTGGATGTTATTCATGGGGGTGCACATTTGTTTTGGTTTTTTATCATCATTGTCCACATTAGTGGTTAGGATGTTGGTTATAGTAGTTAATATATTTGAGTGGGATTTCAAACATGGTGTTGTGTACAACTTTTGGGATTACTAATTTTATTTTCATGGAACTATTTATTTATTGTTTATTTTTTTGTTTTGGAATATGTTTAAGATAATAGTGGATAATTATATAATTTTTATCCTCGAGTTAATGAGAATATAAATATTAATTTTTTATTCAATTTATGTATCACACTATGCTATGGTTTTTTGTGACTGGTTCAAGTTAATGCATTTGGTTTGGACAGTGTGTCATGATAGATCCTAATAGCCACTATGATACTACATAATCAATTTTTATTTGAGTTTCATGTTACCTACTAATAAAAATAATTTAATAATCTATTTTACGTTATAAAAGTATTCCTTAATGTGTATTTCCTTTTGAAACCATTAGTGATGAACTAATAATGTATAATCACATCATTATCATGTTTCCAAAATACATGGGTACATAAGAATACCTCATGTTCTTATTACCTGATGATGTTTATGCTAAGGCTATAGTGAGGTATTATAAATTATGAAATATAGTCCAGATGGTATCATGAGATTGGACGAGGATTAGCATAGTAAAGTAGTAGAGTAAAATGAAATTATATTTTAGTTGTTTATTTTTTATGCATGATTTTCATTGTGGGTGGTACATTTTGTATGTCTGGTATTTTTTTTACCACAAAATATAATATATGTTATTATAGTTTGATTTTTTTCATTTTAAATATTATCTATTTATATTCTAGTATGTATGATCCTTGGTTGTATACATCATGTACTCACTCTAATATGGTTGTATAGTCTCTTCATTCTTCCCCCTCACAGCCCTACTGCTATTCGCTAGGCTCAGGAATATATGGTGGAACATTTGAGTTGTTTTTTACACCATATTGGTGAATTTTCTAGTGTATTCTTGGTCAAGACACTATAAAAGGGTGAAGAGTATGTTTCATTATTTTTTTGAGATATCCATCATTATAATGATTAATATTTTAACTTAAAAAATTATTAAATAAATTTATAATTTAATAATAATTAAATGGGTTATTAAAATATATCATGTGTTCAGCAAAGATATTATACATTGTAATATGGTTGAGAATTTATTGAAAATTTCAAACCATTTAGGAAAACAGAGCCAAACAATTGATCACATTATCGAGATTTATAGATTTTTTTATGATAATATATTGGTTCAATAATCATCTATAAAAAAATTTATTTAATATTCTCTAAATAATTAAAATTTTATATTATCACTATTTTCAGAAAAAATTCTATTTATGAGGATTAAAATGTTATAATAATTTGACATTGATATGATGTATTCATTGGGGAAGTAGAATATTATTGTTGAACCACTATGTAAAATGAATTAGGAATATGCTATAAAAATGATAGTACTGAGTGGATGCATAGAAGGTACATTACATAGATATTTAATTATTTCACAGGGTGTCATGACATGGATTCAATTGTATAATATAGTGACACCCTATCCCTACAAGATAATGGGATGCATAGAATCATACTATATATGGAATACTGAGTTGTGAGGAACTGTATATATATTAAATATCCATAACCAGATTAGATGATAAATTTATAATAGGTCACATATATCTGAGGTAGAGTTGTTTTTATTGTATTAATTATAGTAGGTATGTAATGGTATTTTCCTTCCTAATGATATAATTTCACCAAGGGTTATCCATGGTGAATCAGGACATTTTTTTGGTAGAATTGGCCCCATGGGAAAATTAACAATATAATGATGACTATATTAATATTTGTTAGATTTAAATTTTTTAATCATAGGTACCACATAAATATTTCTTTTCGTCATGAATTCCCAATTTAATGTTGAAGTTGAATTATGTGAAACAATTTTCATGTATAAGGAATATATTATCAACATGAAATTGATATATAGTTTTTATTATCATTAATCAGATGACCAATGTTCTTCCATTTATATTAATTAAGATGTCATAGTAGATAAATAAAATTTAATGGATATAAATTATTGAAATCAATTGGATTAAAATTGTTTCATTAGGATTTTTTTTAATTTATTCTATGTTAATATAGTAATTTTATTCATGATGTTGCAGACCTTGGGTACCATGATAAAACATGGTTAATTTTATAGTCAAAATATTAATGGGTTGTATGAGTGTTATATTCATCCAATAATGTAATGTTATGTAATCCAAGATACTACATATATTAGTTATACCAATTTAATGTAATAATGTTATATATTTCTCAAATGATCGTAATTTTTTACCAGTGTTGGATTATCAGGTACATATATACAATACATTTCAAAACATTAGATACATTATGATCATGTTGTGAGATAATTTATTGAACTCACATCACTATACTAATAGTTAGATAATATTTACCTATAGTTTTATTAAATAATGTAAAATAATAATTTTTTATCTCTGATTCTTAGTAAGCTATAGCATGTAATGTAATACGGTATTAAATAATCATGGAATAAGTGATATGAAATGAAAAATTGAAAGAAATTAATTCATAACTAACTAAAATGTAGGGGTTTCTATTTATATATATATAAATTATATAATTAATTGAAATATTAATTGTGATCATAGTGATGTATTTTTTAATGCAGGATAACAAATATTTTCAATCAAATACTTATTCTAGTAAGCATATCCTTGTTTGGGAAGAAGGAAACACCAAAACCCATCCACTTTTTTTCATGATACATATTGATGTGACAAAGGGAAAAAAATCATAGACCCATCTATCTCCTAATAAATTCAAATGAATTAACCATAAGAGTATACAATATCATCATAGAATTCCATGAGTAAATGGACACTCAATAAAATATGGAAATCTATATAGTGATAAATATATAAGTCAAAAACAAAAACAACATTAATTAAGAGTCCTTTATCACAATGATTTCCAATAAATTTATCCATCCAAATATATCGATATCATGATCATAATACATAATTAATATGATGTTTTATAGTCTATCATTACATATTCATCTTCAAAATAAACATTAACGTTATTATAAATCATATAAAACACAAAATCATTCCCTAAGGAATGAAAAAACATTTATTTTTTATTAACAACATCGAAATTAATATTTATGTAAACTCCTATATTCACAACCTATAGTGAAATGTGTATATCGATATATGAAGAATAAAATTCAATTATTTTAACCTATCCATTAGTTATGTTTGTATGGTTTTAGATGAACATATTCTAGTTTTGTAAAACAATAATATAACGTATTTTTCATGGAAGAAAAACATCCATGAAAAAATATATATGAATGATACCACCCAAAAAAGGATAACAAAATGTACTGTTTTGTGTCATGAAATTATTGCTACATTAAATATATACAAGTTTTAAAATAAATAGTGAATTAAAAATTATATTATGGTAAATACATTTAAAATTATAAATTTAACTAAAAGTGAAATAATTAATGATATTTCAAGAATAATTGTTAACATTGATGTAAAAGATGCAGTTAATGGAGACATATAAAAATATTATCCAAATTTTTCATTGAAAACAAATTAAAAACATTTATTTTTAAATGAATAACCAATATTTAGGACTTGAAAATGAAATATTTCATTCCTTTGGAAAAGTGGATAAAAAAACTTTTATTTTGAAATGGTAATTTTAAATAATTGCAATAAACATTATTTAAAAGATACATTTCAAAAATATTAATATATTTTTATTTGTATTAATAATAATTTTTCAAATTGTTATTATAAAATACAATAAAACATATAGTGAATCATCCCAACCAAGGTAGAACTATGTTCCATAAAAAATATTATAACTCAAGGGAGTTGATTGATTGACAAAAATCCTTTATATTAGGGATAAAAGTGTTCCATTATACACATGAATAATGGATCTATATTAGTCTAGTAAACATTTTTAATTAAAAATATAATTATTAATTCTTATGTACTGGTATTTCATATACCATTTAATCGAAATTCAATATTTACCATGTAACATGAATCGAATAATATGAATTGGAACTAAAAAAAGTATAACACCTTTAGTTACCCTTCAATCACCACCAGTGATAGGGATAGAAGTAAAAATATTATTAAATACAAAAAATAAAATATAATTCATGATATTATATATCTCATAGTATTTTAATACAACATACATATATATCTTTTCAAAAAAAAAACAAATGTATCTCAAAGAGTGGAATTTCAGATGATAACAGATACCCCTTGTCCTAATTTCCATGAATCTGTGTCAAAAAACTATATAGTAAATATAAAATTATTAATAAAATTATTATTAAATTACTCATACCAATTTTCATTTATACTCTTCATAAATAGTCATTATTTTTATAAATTCTATGGATTTTCTGTATTGGGTGTTTAAATATTTGATTCCTTAAATTATTTTCATAATCAAAGTGTTCATATTATGTATTATCCCAAAACACTTCATTACTCGATCAGAAATATTATATCATGTTTCCATTAAAGTAATGTATGATGTTTTAAATACATTTCTTTACTGATGTGTTCTATATCCCAGAAGATGAAAACACTAATAAGTATGTTTAATTATTTCATGTTGACCAATGTGTGTTTTTATAATTTATGAATTAAATTTTAATAAAATACCTACAATAAAACCCCCTCTATTTATATATATATATCATAATGATTTATTTACTGTTTTTCCATATTAATTTTTGAAAAAAATTGCTTCTATTGTTCAATTAAGTTGTTAAACTAGACAAATCAAGGACTTACCATGATTTAATAAATGAATATGGGTATATTATTTTGTAATATAATTATACTCAGAGAATAATAATCCTATTTTTCTAGTAAATTAATAGATCATAATTATAAGTATTTATATTAATAAATATTGACTATAATGGTTTTAAAATAATAATAATAAAAATATCTCCCTTTAGTTCACTTATTTTATATTATTCAATTAACAATGGTCATTAAATGATCAAATTATTAAAATGTTATACGATAAATCATAAGAGTCCATAAATGATATAAAAATATCATTAATTTCCTGTAATTCTATCATTATATCCACCATGTTATGTTGGAAAATGAAAATGAATCATGTTTCCTCATGGATAAGGTAGTCAGCATAGCACAAAAAACCTATTTTTTATAATGGAATCACTACTGGAAAAACAGCCTATACCCATAGTTCAAAAATGTTGGTATAGCCCCCAAAACCGTGGGTATAGCCTATCCCCACAGTTTTGGGAACTGTGGGCTGGAACGACGTCGGTATAGGTCCCCAGCCTATACCCACGGTTTTCCAAAATCGTGGGTATAGGTTTCCTGCCACCGTGTCACCGAAACATAGCCAATTTCCATGGTGTCAACGGCTTTTACCCACGGTTTTGAAACCGTGGGTATAGGTCCTAAAATAATACAGGCACCGAGTTTCGATCCCACAACCTCTTCACTGCAAACACCACGTCTAAACACTACCCTAACATCACCTATATGTATATATATATATAGTTAAATATAGTTATAAAACTATGGGTACAGAGGGAAGAACTGTGGGTATAGGGTTCCCGCCAAAAAAATTTCCTTCCCGCGGAAAAAAGAATTCCACGCGCACACAAAACTGACATATACCCACGGTTTTTCATAACCGTGGGTATAGGTATTTTAGCCCAGACCAATCCCCACAGTATTCCCCGAAACCGTGGGGATAGAACCCCCCCCCCCCCCCCTATACCCACGGTTTTGGGAAACCGTATGTATAGGTGACTTTTCAGGACCTATCCCCACGGTTTTGGGGGAAACCATGGGGATAAGTCCATTTTCCAGTAGTAAATAATTAAATAGATATATAATGATTAAAACATGGTTATAGTAATAATATATTATATAATTGTTAATATTTTAATAATATTAGTATGTCAAGAATAATTTTTTTATCATAATTAAGATGAAAACAATGTAGTTAACGATACTCACATCAAAGACGTAAATTTTCCTTGAATATCTCTTTTAATATTAAGAAACTAGGATTACAATGAGTGAGAAGGGGATTATTTTCATGGAATAAGGCTCTACTAATAATAAAATAGAACTAATTTATAGGTAAATTTGAAATACATATATTTTTTTGATTTGATAAATATGTAACCCTTTTTTAAATTAAGATATTTATAGTTTTGGGAATACCCATTGAGATTTTATAATTTAATACAATTATTCTAGTGCAATGGGATTCCAAAATGGATATTAGGCGGCTGTGGTGCTTTTAAGTTGAGTTGGAGCTCAAAAAACCATTTAAAAAACATATTCCTTTAATGTATTATACTTTTTAATTAGTAATTTTTATTTTCAAAATTATATATTTTATCGAGGAAACTAATTTTTTAAATTAGTTAATTTTTTAGAATCCAAAATTAATTTGGATGGATTATATAATTTGAAATAAATTATTTAATATTTTGAAACAATATTATAAAATAATATTTCTATATGTATGGAAATTCAATTCTAAAATACAATAACTTGAATACATAATACCATTTTTAGAAAAATAACATTTCAAGGATATATATATATATATATATTTATTTATTTATTTATTTAAAAATAATCATGCATATTGATTATTATTACATTAAGTGAATTATTATAAAAAAATATCCAATATTAGGCTACCATGGAATTCCAATATAGAATATCTACTGATGAAAATATTATTAATTAAAATGACCAAAATTTGATATTTTATATACATTTATAATTTTATATATATAATTAAATTTCATTCAATTTTTCATTAGTTCAATAACTATTTAAAAAAATTTATTTCATTTGAAAATTTTTATTATTTACATAATATGTTTTAATAATTTTTAGGTAATTTTAATATTAAATTAAAATCTAAACAATTATATGATTTGTAAAAACAATAATTTCAAAAAAATAAAAAAACCCTTTCATAATGATTCCAAAAAAATATACTATCATAATTTTAAATTTATGAGTTAAAAATGATTTTTATAGGTTTATTTAGATTCCAAAATCTTATAATTTACATGATATCATGAATATTGGAAGATTAGATAGCCCAATGAGTGAATGATTAGGATATTTTGTGTTATTTATATAGAATATTATCTATTATTTTTTTGCCATAGTTATATATATTTATCCTCGATATTTTTGTATACATAATATATTTAATATCTTTAACAGTGCATCATTATTAATTATTCATGATCCCATGTATCCTCTTCTAATTTGTGATTTCTTCGTAGGAATTTCACAAAATATGTTTCTTAATTGGGCATTAAATTATCAATAGTATTTAGGGCCTAGAGTTTTTCCTAATTATAAGATTATTTTAGCTATAACTCTATTCCATTATTTGTGATCAAATTCAGTGGTTGTGGAAATTATATCCACATTAATGATTCATGTAAGTCATCAGGTACATTAAAATGGCTGAGTGGCATAACTAAATGGTAATTTATAGCTCCAGTTAATTCTCTTATTTCGATAGGTGTAGCATACCTTGGGAATAATGTATCATTCCAATGGGTTTTTAAAAATCCCATCCATGGTGAGACCATCAAGAGTACATGATCCCCAATATGAAATTTCATAAAATTACACCGATTATCAGTATAGCACTTGGATTTTCTTTGGAATAATTTAATGTTATATATAATAGTGAGTACTTTAATAGTGCCTCCCCACATGTTCTACAAATAAATATCATTATTTATTTTCCAAGAAATGAATAGGTTACATTATGACCCCTCTTGCAATAAAATTCATCATATTGTTTCAGGTAGATTCTATAATAAAAGATGTTAATTTATGAAAATTTTATGAAATGGAAATATTAATCGCATAACCAATGGATGTCAAGAGAACATGATCTCTACATGTCATTCAATGTTGGGATATTTCATTCATTATATTCCTCATTTTGGGGATGAAAGATAATTCACAAATGAAACTCATTTTTGAGTTTCCCTTGAGGAGTCTTAGAAAATTTATATGTTAACAATGTTTTAATATTAGATTCAATCAATAGATGTTCCCCATGATGCCTTAAGATACCATTGATATAGAGTAATATAGTCAAATCAAGGGATATATCTTATATTAATTCTATAAAATGATAATACATAGTATAAAATTAATTATGACCCATATAACATCATTTATCTGATGATTATTTTGATCTCCATTGTGATATTTTATTATAGAATTTCCACAATGCTTGCTGATATATGTATAGTCTTCAAGAATTCCTCATGAAATTTTTGTTCATCTACTACCAATAGTAACACTAACCATGCAAGATAATGCTCCAAAATTTCCAACATTATACAATGTGACCATATATTTTCTCTAAAATACATTTTCTTCTTATTGGTACCACATTTTATGTAAAATTTTATTTTATTTTCTTCATCAATAAGATACCTTTTGACGTGTGGTTTGAATGGAAGACACAACCTCTTTATTAATATCAATAAATTATATATATACATGTTTTTTATAAATTTCACCTCATTCACTGCAATAATAATTAATTATATTTTCTCTTCATTATATAGGGACATCTCTATCCTTTATAAGAATGATACATTTATAATTTATTGGATGATGGATTTAGATAATCCATAGATTGGAATATCCATATCCATCATTATTTGATCCCAATATATGGTATCCTTGATAATCCTCACCATGGTCATAATACTAAGGTATATCATACTAAATGTCTCATTATTGTGTTTATTATCACATTGTGGTTGTGTATCAATCAATCATAGTTCTTGAATACTTCCAAAATTCTTTATAGCCACATATTTATCTATTTTTGATATATAATTTACACCAGACTCTTTTGGTTAATATATATCATGATTCATTCACCGTATATAATGTGTCTCTAGAATATAAAAGACATTATTATATTTCCAATGTCATAATCATGATTTTGAATTTTTTATTTTGGAATTTTTAATTTCCTTGATGCATAAAAACCTCCTATATTTTAGCAAAAGGGAATAACGATGTCCTTTTTTAATGAATCCATATAAATTAGAAATATGTCATTACCTAATGGTATAGTAAAAATTGGTTCATTTATTATTCACCTATTAACCTTTATAAAACACTACACATATTCCATTGACCATTCAAATTTGACCACCTTATCTTTTTGAAATTGTTAATGGGCTGGCCAACAAAGAGAAATCATTGACGTGCCATTAATAGTACCTTCAAAACTCTATAAACATCATATTATAGCTTTTTTAAATAGTGTAGGAAATCCATGGACAACCTTTACCTAGGATGTGTAAATTTATATTTCATATATTGATCCAATATGTATAATAATATAACACTCATTAATCCATAATTATAAGTTACCAAATTTCCCATATATTTTATTTTTTTTACGGAGCCTAAAATAAATATTAGATGACTCTCATGAACATCATAGACCATAGAGTATACCAATTAATCAAAAATAATTACCACAAAAATAATTTAGGATAATTCTTCAATGTTGTATTCATCATATGCATAATAAAATATGGATAATTAATCAATTTATATTCCATAATCGTAAACTCATATTTTGTGTAACATTTTCAAAGTGGTTTATTTGGTATCTCATCAATATTATCCCTCTATTAATGATAATTATAGTGACCATTAATCTTTGAAAATTATTGTGCTCCATGAAGATGTAAAAATAAGTTATTAATGTTGATAGAATGATACTTACTAATTATTTTAAAGAAACTTATCTCAATATATTTGATATAGAATATCATAGAAAAATCATTTAGTTTTAGGAATAAAAATATACCATTTTGTGGTGAATCAATAAGGAATAAAAATATAATCTCAAATAACTACTATAAAAATTCATTAAAAATGACATACCCAGACAAATATTTTTAAAAAGAGTCTTATATTTATATTTCAAATCTATAATATGTTCAATATATAACTAAAATTAATACTATGGAAGATGAAGATGTTAATTTTCATGGAAAAAACACAATTTATTAATTCCATATGTATATCCATTATTTATATGAGATCATCCATATCTATAAAATTTTCTTGATCATCCACACTATCTTTTAGAATTAGTGAACTAAGTTGGTCCTCATTTACCATTATATGATAAACTAGCATGATGATATTTTCTATTTTAAATCATATCACATATAGAAAGATATCTTTAATGGAATGTATAAGTTATACTATTTGAATTTTTTTAGATAGATTAAAGGATTTAGGTTTATATCATATTTAGAGGTCTCTTATATTTTCACTATGTTATGGATAGGTATATTAGTCAATGTGGATAATATTATTTGATATAACATAGTTTGACCACCCAAATATGGTTATAATCATTTTAGCGTGAACGTTAGATTCATTTCATTTCTTAGGGGAAAATTGATACATTAATTACGGTTGTTTATATGGTTCACATTCCTCACTATAGTTGTAATGTCATCTGATTTTTTATACTTTAATTTTGATAATAAATTTGAATTATTTCATTCATATTGTTATAATATGAAAAAAGGAAAGACTACTATAGAAGATGACCAAAATATAAATATATATATTTGAAATAACTGTTTGTCATTGGATATATTTTTTAGAATATGATATGAGTCTGGTTGAATTTTGATCCAGTCAAATTTTTTAAGAATAATTAATTTTTCATTTATAATATATTAATATATTAATATATTTTAACATATAGGTTAGCTCATATCTATTGAATGGAATATCAGATTGTATTTTCTTCTTTTCCATTGAGACAGTAATGGATTTTTTTCCTTTTATATGTATAAATTAATATTGGGATATTGGGATGTCTGGGCCTTGTTTTATTTTTATTTTCTTTTCCTTTTCTTTTTAATTACAATTTTTTAATCCTTTCATTTCTTCCATAACTTATTGATTCAATTTCATTCCCCTTGTGACCCCTTTATGTTTTTGAGAGAGATAATGGGAGAGGGAGACAGTAAAAGATAGGTGGAGAGATAAATGGTATAGTCGCTAAGATCGGGACATGGCAGATCATCATGTCCAAAATGTGGACCGCGGAAATGGGAAATGCTTTGATAAATTCTATCTAAATGATTTTCATTTTAAATGTTATTTCAAAAATTCTAATTTATTATTCATATTCCTGTTTTATTCCCCTATAATGAATTATTGGGACCCAATGTGGTCCAATATATATATTTTACTAGGAAAACATGGGCATCATAGTAATTTGAAGGGTTACTAATTTGGGAAACCCAGTTTACATTGTGTGTGGTTTAAAGAACACATAATATGTGTCATTACAATTTAGGTAAAATGAAATTAATGAATTATAGGATTTTGTGGGAATTATATTCCATGTAAAAGGATTATTCTTAGTATTCTATTATGCTTCAAGGATTCCCTCGTAAGGGGTGCATCCCATGTAATGTACACGGCCAGACGTCATGTTGTTTTCACATCCTATTGATACAAGCAACACAAAAAATATAAATACAAATTCCATGTGATGTACCTAAAAAGTTACACAATGTATGATACATTATTTTTATATGATCAACACACCATGTACATTGGCTTTCACGTGCCATGCCACATTAGAGTAAACTCTCTGGTGGGTCCTTGAGGGTACACACATTGTTCTCGGTTATACACATTGTCTACTCCACTTTTCCACCCATTAATGTTATTTTCATATTTTATTATATTTTAGTCATAATTATTCGAAATAGTATTCATTTATGATTATCCATTCATATTGATCATGGTGGTGAAACCCTTGTGCGTATTAAGGGATATAAGGTGTCATTTTATTATTTTCCCATAAATGGAGTGTTCCATCCGTAGTAATTGAATTCATTCATTACTTCAGTGTGTGACATGAAATGAGAATAATTATTTGGTTTTTCATGCTAACAAAGTATGAGACCTTTATCAAAGATGGTTCACAATACATATTTTATTATAAATACTTGTAGCCTTTGTTTGAGGACATATCCCTCTCGAGATGTGGCAATATTGTCTGAGAGTCCATGGGAGTAGTTTTTTTTTCTAAGGATCGATTTTATGATTATTCTACTTATGTTACGAAATTAATGGTCCCATATAGTGAGACTCCAAGTCAATAATATTACCATGGATCCCATGTGGGATGAATTAGATTAAAAGAAAGCATATATTATCTCATATAGGATCCCTTTAGTTGTATTCCATTTTGAGGATCTGACGTATAGTTCATCATCATATGTAAATTTTATTGAGGGTCCCTTATAAGAATCCCCTTCCTTTGTACTTTTCTAAGAATCCCTTATAGGATCTCCATGTTCCCTTTTTCATTTGAGGATCCCATGTAGGATTCCTCATTTTACCTTTTCAAATTAGTATATAAAGTAGGATGCCTTTCTTCATGTATCAACCATGAAGAACACATGTTGGATGCCTCTCAAGTGTTTAACATGTGGGAAAGAGTGGGTGACCAAATATTTATCTAACCCTCAGATAGTAGATTAGTTATTCATAGAGACAGTTGTGGGTGTTTCTATAAGACCTATTGTAAAATTAATTTATTGTCTGGTTTTTTTATGTAATGTTGGTCTAGGCATTTGGCCACCCATATACATTTATAATTCAAATACATACTACTAACTCCGTGAAAATTAAGAGAGGTTATTCCCGGTTTGTGAAAATTTATCTAGACATGAGGGTTTTTTATTTTTCAATAGAATTATCATATGTGTATACCTTTGTTCAGGAATCAGATCCATGTTGTTTGGATATTTATTGGTATACCCACAGTTTCTAAAAATTCTCTAGCTATTGGCCATGAATGTTTTGATTATTTTTATTTTCAGATTTCAATAATTTCTTCCTATAATCCAGTAGTTATCTACAAAAATACTAATCTTAGGTATTCTCCACTAGCACTTTTCACTCTAATAATCATCCACATCCCATTATGCCTATGTGTCAAGCCACCATGCTTCCACATCCCTCCACTGCTCCCTTTCTCCACCATTCACTCCCTCCCACTCCCACTACTGCTTATCCTCCCCATCGCATTTTCCCTCTCCACATTTCTATTATCCATTGCTCCTCCCACTGAAGGCATTGAGCATTGTGACCTATCCTCCCCTCAAACAGCTTCATTCGTCATCCTCCCTCTACTGGTCAACCCACACTCCATTAGATTCTCATATTTTCCTCCCCCGGACACCCGTCGAACCTAGGGTTACATCGCATCCTGTACGTCCATCTTCTATATCCATCTTCCAGCTGAAGAACCTATGGATCTTGAGCACCGTCAAACTCCATCCTTCTTCAAATCCATGAGTCTATAAAGAACAGTCATTTATGGACTGTCCGTGCACTTCCAAATCCCTTCGGTGATCCTATTCCTCTGCTTTTTAAGAATATTGGTTTTATTTGACTGCTTTTCCATCTTCCGAAACCGTTATCATTCCACTGCTCTTCCATTTACCATAATTCATCAACAGGATCCTGCTCGCAGTTCTCATCGCTTGAAAATCACTCTAGGTAACCCTACCAACTATAACTCTGTATTCCGCATCTAGAAAATCTAAACTACTCCTGCAATGGTCGACGCTAAAACATTGTTAAAAACCTTGGCACTTTCCTCCCACCATTTGGAAGTCCGTTCAGTTATACATTGCTGATGGGTCATCTTTCTGAACTGTTAGGGTTCTTATTACTTTCAAATCGCATATTATAGGTCTGTTTTGAAAATAATTCAATCTTAATCAATAGGTATCTCATTGCTATTTCTAGATAACTACTAATAAATTTGGAATACTATGACCATTTCAACTACATTGAAATACAATCAGACTATTTTCATAATTTCTGCCAATTATAGAACTGCAAGCTTTATCTTAATATGTACGTGCATAGGTTCATACTAGTATTACTAGGAGGAATTTGAAATCTCCATCTAAGTAACATTATAAGCTACGTATTGAATAAAATAATATAGAAATATGACATCCAAATTAGTATGTGATTCTACGTCGATTTTGGGCTATATTATTATGTTATAATGTCTCTAATTACCTCCTCTTTAGCAGGTGAATAAGTTTTAGGTTTCTAAATATAGGTATGAGTTGGAATATTTTCACTATTTGTCCTATGATGGAATAATTGAATAATTTATTTTAAAATCATGACTCATTTTCCACCTGTATGGTTTCAGATGCAGGTTATGGAGTTTTGTTTGGATGGTTTAATTCGGGTTCAACAGATATAGGTTATTGCTGAAATAATTCATGTACTTGTCTTATTTAATTCAATGGTTGTTGGTGCAGAATACGAAAGTTCAAATAGACGGTTTCTAGGGAATCAATGTGATTTATTTCATTACATATTTCTACCGTCTATTTTGTATTGGAGGTACTCTGCTAGGTTTCATTGAAGTAATTACCAACTTAATAATATATATTTTTAATTAATTTATTTGGCTTATTTAGATCATGGTGTGGAGTTGCAGGTTATGGTGGATAACATAAATGGTTTATGGGGCACTAGGGTGATTTATTTAATTTCATATTACTACTATAACTATTTTTCTTATGATGGAATATATGATTTATTTCTATTAAAATCTTGACTCATTGTCCACTTGTCTATTTTCATATGCATGTTGTGGAGTTGCGTTTGGATAATTTAAGTTGGGTTTAATAGATATAGGTTTTCACTGAATTAATTCATGGTGTATCATGTTATTAAGGTAATGTATCATGACTAAATTTAAACACTAGGGAATTCATTGTTTGTGAATTGATTACATTTTTTCATCATTTTTCAATCAAGAATCATTAAACCTTATAGATTTTAATATTTCATTAATTAGATTTAATATTTTTATTGATAATGATATCATGTCTTGATCATCAAAATCAATTAATTTTACTCATTTGTATGTTCCTTTATAGAAACGAAGAAACAATGGAAGTGATTTTTAGCAATGACACTATTAGGTTCTATAATTTTTGAAACATGCATGAAATATTAAGTAAATTATAGATTTAAATTATTAATAAATATTTATTTATTCATGTAACTATGTCAAATAAATATTTTATCAAATACATGGATGCATTGAAGTAATAATCCATGATAACAATGGTGAACCGATAAGCCCCTATCTAGTCGGCTGAAGTCGGTATCCGGGTTGTCACTAGATCAATCTCAATAAGGATTTCCTTTCTCTTCTTTCCCCTACTTCTGTTACATATCTAGTTTTCTATTGTGTGCTTTGGTGGACATGACATTGGTCCCACAATGACAAGGAATTTGTCTCGATTTATAGAATGATTCATCATTGTCGACGGATGGAATTTTTTATTTGACATGTTTCATTGACTTTCATAAACACTAATTACCTGTGTTGGAACTCCTACTTTTTATTGGATGATTAAAATTCCATCCATATTCATTGAACATATTTTCATTCAACATTAACCAAATTTGGTACAATTTTATTCAAAAACACACATTCTTACTTATTCCATAAACCAAACATGGTTATATATTCCTTTTTTATCATGGATTAATTCCCGATTGAATTTATTCCATTACTTTTTAGGTTGCATTCTCTTATTTGATTCAAATTATTTTAGTACTTACATATTCCAATATATTATTATTTAACTTTTTTTGATCATAAGATAGTAATATTATTAGTTAATGTCTATATATTAATTTATCTATAAGGATGGGTATGTATAATTGAATCATAAGGTAATACCTCGGCTCCCATCTTTATCATTATTTCATATTTCTAAGAAATGATAAGTTACATGTTCCATGTAGGCTTCATTTCTAATTATCTATGAAATATTTTAGTAAATGGTTGATTTAATTTATAGATGATTATATATTTTATCATGTAAGGGTGTCAACTATAGCTTCTCTCGAATACATGGATAAAAAGAACTAAGAAACCATGATGTGGAAGGGGAATAGGTAAAACCTTATCCACATGGTTGAGGTCATTATCCATGTTGTTAGTGGATCAATCCTAATAAATATCTACTTTCTGCTCATGATTTCCATCCACATCTATAGCTATCAACTCTTTCTTCCCAATCGAGTTTCCAATGACATGTTGCTCCCCCCAAAACAGGTATGTGTTTCTATTAACTATCTGAATATTGTATTCACTGTTAGTTTTTTCATTGATAATATGGTGCATATCTATTTCAAATGTGTTTCCATCATTATATGTGTTCTAACAGTTCATGCTCAAATTATACGATGTTCTTAGTGAGTTTTCAAATATAGTATAGAGAAAAAATTTCCCTAATTTACATTGGTCTTTTGTTATTTTATTCTTAAAAATTTTAAACTAGATGAACTTGTTTTTTATACATAGATTTTTCAGTTGTTATCCATTTTAATGAAATTGCATATCTTTGAAAACATGTTCTATTTATTGTTGATACATTATATATATATCAACTGTTGTATGACATTTTAATATATATTTGTGTATTTTATTTATGTGTTTTTTAACCAAAAGATTTTCTATATATGCCATTTTACTTGACTCTTTAGATGATGAGGATGCTGACATATAGAGCTTCTTGGATAAGAATGTGCTGAAGAAAAAAAGTGGCCAACATTCCCTTCAGGATTATTTAGATATTAGTAAGGATATAATTCCTCTTGAAATATTTGGTATGTGATCTAAAAGTTATATTAATATTGAGAGTTGACTAACTAATATATATGTTTCATATGTTGTTTGTAGTTTCCATCTATCTTTTCTTTAATTTTTAATGCTCTATCTAGATGTGGTTTTGAAATTTATGGAAGACTCCAAACATGAATGGAAATACAAGTTTAGTGGAATATTTATTTAGGGTTTTCTACAAATTTTTAATTTTAACCTGTAGCTGTTGATTTGTGTATGTTTTAGATATAGTGAAAATATATTTTAGCATAAAATTTTTATATTGTATTGAAATTCAACAAATGGAGTGCTTTTGTTATAAATTTGAAAATGTTTGATATGTTTGAGAAACTAGAAGATATGTATCTGTAAAATTAAGTTAAAAAACTATGTATTTAGACACCCTATATCATTATAGAACCATAAATTATATAAGAAGTAATGATGTCAATTTATTTATATTGTAAAAGTGTTCCATATCAATATTCTTGCCCACATAATTACCAGAAGTTCATTGAGATTTTTTAACTATTATATTATTTTTCATTGTTCTATTTACTAATTCTAATTCGGTAGCAGAATGATGTTGATAGAATAAAGGAAAATATGTAAGGTTCAAATGAGGATAGAGATGACGAGATCCAAAATAATAATGAATATAACAATGAGAAAAATTATTACAATCAGGTTCTCACTGAATACCAATCCAGATTTCTCCAAGCATTAGTATTGTTCTAAAACATTGATTTCGTTTCTGATTTTCTTCCTACATAATATTGATTTTGATAATGATAAAGATTCACATAATATCTAGGAGAATGATGGTATGAAAATAATGTAGGTCATTTCTATTACAGTCATTGAAAATGAATTCCAATAAGAACTGTTCACTAGATGATGCCGATTATTTTTATTACAGATGAGTTGTTCTTTGATTGATCGCACCCACCAGAGATCTGTTCATTGGATGATGTTGATCAATTTTTTTATACCATAGAGTATTCCTTTCTCTATTTATCAACACATTATTAGTTTTCGTTTGATTAGGTGTTAATTTTAAATTTTAAAGTTCAATTAATAATATTATATTAAGCTTTCTGTTTTTTGTTTTTCTTTTCAATTGAAAATATCATTGTATTTTTTATCAATAGATTCCAATGTTATGTTTTTTATATTAACAAAGTTTTATTTATATATATGAGAAATCGTGTTTATTTCAGTTTGTTTAGTTGATATACAAAACAAATATTCTGTTTTGAATTTTTTGTTTCAAATTGAAAATCCCTTGTAATTTTTGTTTAGTAGTTAATTTAATTTTTCACTGATGTAGTTTACATCTGTTGCTTGATTTCCAACAGAAAATTCCATTTTAATTTTTTATTAATAGTTAATTTGTGATATTTTTTTGATAAAGAAGTTTACATTTGTGTTACATTGAATTTCCATTTTTTGTAATAGATTTATAGGGTTTATACACAAGAATTTGTTTTCTATTTCAAGTTTATAAACAATGAATATATCGATTACAATTTTTAAATGAAGATTAAATTTGTTATTTAAAAATATTTATAGTGTTTTTTATAGTGTTAATGAATTTTTATCAACTATATATGTGTTGTGTATGTTTTTATTTTGGAATGGATATATGCTGTTGTAATAAAAAATTCGATTTGAGTTTTTGAAACATAATAAATTATCTTTCGTCGTTGATGCACAATGTATGTGTTATAATATATATTGATGTTTAATAATTTTTGTCTCTATAATTTCAATTATGAGGACATTTCAAGTTCAGTTTTGGCTAAACACATCTAAATCATATATGAATTCAGAAAAAATTGATATTATTGTGTATTCATCACGTTTGTATGAAAATGATAATACATTATTTTATTAATGTATTTCATTTCACACTGTTGATTTATATAGTATGAATTTTATAAGTTTTCAAAATAATCATCATTCATAAAATATGCACTGCATGTTTATACATTATGAATTTATATTTCCCTAAGATGTTATAATTGGTAGCCCTTATGTCTTTCTGTATGCCATAACAAGAATATTGTGTCTCCTCTTATAGCAGAAATGAGTAGAAAAATAATCTTGCTAATTGACCCCATAAAATTTGAAAAGTGATTGAGCTTATCAAGCATAACAATCTTTTACATAAGGTAGCTCGAGACCAAGCTATTTGCGACATGATAGACAATGATTCCAGTAGCTCCAGTTATGAGTAAGGTCATGGGTGCGTATGCATCCATGCCACAACACACATGCATGATAGTATATTATTGAAATGTTTAGTGATGGTTTAAAATTTTGGAGTGTAAGATGAAAACATTCCTTCATATCAACATGAATATTTTTAGAGGAATATTAATGTTATTGGGTACTTCATTGTCTGTGGCTTTTCTTTTTCTTTTCAGTATAGTATCTTTATTCTTTAAGTTAGAAAATTAGTTGTCTTATAGATGATATAATTAATGTAATGTCGTTCATTGACCATTGAAACAAGAAAATATGATATCACTATAACATGAATGGTACATACTATAAATTTTATATTATAACTGTATCCTTTTTAATGTTTTTTTTACCATCACATGAATGATATTGTTTATTATAAATTAATTTACAAAATGAAATGTCTTTCAAAAAATCATGTTCTGGTTCCATAACATTATTATGCATCATCAATTTATTTTTTGTTATAGAATGAAATAATGCGTCTTTTTAGATATAATTTCTATATAAATTCATATACCTAAAATGTTTAACAATGTTGTATTATGTAGTTAGAAATTTTTCATTAACTTTTAAAGGCTTAACAATAATGCTAATATTTATTGAAGCTATTCCTTTTGTTTTCTATTATTTTAACTTTCTCCATGTTAAACGCACTTTTACTTCAATATTTTGTAGAACTAATTTATGTATTCAATATATTTAATATAATCAATATTATTGCAGGGTTTCAAACATGCATACAAGCTGACAAGGTGAAGTAAAATTATTTTTTGGAAAAAACAGCATCCTGAAACACTGGGGAAATGGAATATTTTAGAGAAATGTGTCATTTTAATATGTTTTAGTTATAGTATAATGTAATGAATATGGGTTATTGATTATTTAGAGCACTGGATAATGTATTTAATTTGAGCAGTGGATATTGTTTTAGATCATTGAAAGATATATCTTATTTGACCAGTGGATCATGGTTTTTTATTGAGCAGTGAAACATTTTGTGGATCATGGGTTTTTAATCAAAATTGGATTATTTATTAGATCATTGGATAATATCACCGTGCAAATATATGAGCAGGTACTAGTTCATAATTTTATGATATACATGAATTGAATCCATATAATGATACTCAATGTTTGTTTTTATATTTAAAGTGATGAGGATGATAATTTGATCTTTTTCTTTGATATGTGAAAAGGATTATTATGATATCTTGGATCTGATTGTACTAAAGGATGATTATATTTTATTGAGTGATAGGGATGTTTATTCCTTCTCGGATTGGTTTCATAATCTCAGTGTTGGAAATAGTGTTTCAAGTCATTAATTTATACTCCAGTATGATTAATCTATCCCATGTGATGGAGATGATTATGATATCCCTATTTGATTACTAGATCGTGCTAGTGGACATGGAGATTCTCACTATTGATGTGACATGTACTCGAAAGATTATTACAGTCTCTGTGAATGATGAATATGACATTCCATAGGTTCGTGTGTACACACCAATTATTATACTCTTGTGAATTGATGTCAAGCTATTACTTGGATCTAGAGGAAATTCATTTTTACAGATCGCATAAGATTGATCCCCTATGGGATTTTCTAACATTCAATATTTGGAACACCTATAGACTAGGATTGAGGTCTTTGAATTTTCTTTGGATTTACATGTAATGAAAGGAATTATATATAGCTCAGTGACCATATACATGATGGATAAACATACCCACATTTTATCCATCTATTTAGTGACACGAGGAGAGTACATGAGAACCTAGAGGTAGGAAAAGTATCCCCATGTGGCTACATAGAAATACCACATGCTTTTCTAGCATTGGAAAAAGTATATATATTTTGATTGATAAAATGGTGCAATATTTTTACATAATGATAAATGGATTGAGTGTACAACATACACCTCAATTACATTTCATAGTATTTCCAAACAGCCAGGATTACGTACAGATAGATTTAGTGCTAATGTTTTTATATTTTTTTCACCTTGCCCTGATATATTAAAACTTATGTATATATGTATGTTTTGGAGAAAATATATTTATAAATATAATAATATAATATATTTTATTAATCCTTTCCCAGTTTAATGGGTGATGTACATTGGTTCAACATTCAATGGATGTTATTTGTTTTTTTAACTTCTATGTTGTGACTCTGCTAGGCTGATAATATTTCATGAGCATGAAAATATGTAAGTGTGTTATGTGTAAAACATTATGGTGAAAAACATGGATTATTTCTCACCAATGTATATGAACATAAGTGTGCATAATCCTTATGTATGGATTTCATGTTTAGCATAGCTGAATGGTGGATATTGAGAAGTCCTATAGTTTCATGGTCATGTGGTGCCGCTCATTTGGATATCATTGATGAGGTTAGACAAGATTGAAAGTTTATATAGACCAGGTATGTGGCCTATGAGAACATTAATTTTAGTTCATTTTTTACTCATATTTATATATGGTTGGCCTACTGGGTGACATATGTTCTATTTATGACATTGATGTTCGGGGTTTTATAGAATTTTTCATTTATTATTACAACATGTTCTATTATAGTTTATTTTCATCTTTTACAATCTATTTTTTTATTATTAGGTATGGAATATTATTATTTTCAATTTTTTTACTCTGACATGTGGGAATTGCCTCCCCACATTCACACCATGGCCTTCTGTCCTGGTCACAGTCCTCAAGATTATAAAGAGTCACATTTTAGGCTTTTTAGAGAACCATCTCGAGGATATAGATTATAGGAATCCATGTCATGGAATTACATTAGTCATTATTTTCTACCATGGAATACATAATATTTTTCCATTTTATTGAATTTTAAAAATAAATGTATAGTGATGTTTTCATTAGTGTTACCTAGAAATATTAACGTGGTTTCATAGTTCTTATCCAATCCCACATTTTTAGTCTAAATATAGTTCATATTGTTTCAATTGATCATTTTTTTACCATATATAACATCTTATACAATAGATAATCATTAAATTTAGTTATTTTACAATATTTTCCAAATGTACTTGAATATATGATGATCTAAATATTGATATGTCTCATATGATATTGTACGGATATATGATACAATTCAAAAACATATGATATATCATTATAATATTGTGAGAGTATGATAATGCCATTCATCATATTCTATAAAATTAATCACATTCCTCCTATAGGATAACATGATATAAGAAAAAGGATGAGAAAATATTTTAAGTAAGGGTTAATATAAACTGAAAGCATATAATACATATATATTGAATAAGTGATACGGAAAAAATATTTGATCAACATGAATTCATAAGCAACTAAATGTGGGGTCTTACTATATAAGTAATAGTAATTGTAAAACATGGATAGAAATAGTCATTTTTCCTGAAATACTGGAATTAATATTTCTAGACACAATATGCTTCTATCAAGGCCTTAATCTAGGGAATTTATCCTATAATGGGAAAATACATATACCCAAACTAACATTTTTTTCTCATGAGACCTATCCGTTCATCGAGGAGATGTAAAATTAAGAGCCCCACCAATAAATTGAATAAGTCCACATCTAGCATAAGTTTTTTCAAGATCATTCATACCATTCTCAAGTTAATAAATATCTAAAAATAGTACATCCCAGTAAATATAAATGAAAAAATAAAACAGATAAACACCTTATTTTATGATTCAATTATAGTTATTAATGGAAATATATTTGAACAAGTCTATCAAATAGAAAAACATATAATAAACTATAAATATAATGGATTTTGGTTTTATATCATAACACAGTTTACTAGGAATGACTCTTCTATATTATAATTATAATATATGGAACTCCAATGTGTTTCGCTAGTCAATAAAATGAATTTTTATTCTAGCTAAAAATCATCATATATGAACAGTGTAAAATTTAATGTAAGCACAAAATAGAGAAATGAGTATAGAGGTAATTCAATATGTGAATAATATGAGAATAATATACCAAAATAAAGAAGGTTGATGTTTTCAAAAGAATAAATCCCCATTTTAATAAAGCAATACTTGAATGATGTAGATATATTTTAATAAATATTTATAATACAATTTAGAATGATTCCATATAAATAGGTATTTTAACCTAGATAATATGGGATTTTGATTTCATTAATATAATATATATATATGTAAATATTATTACATAAATATATAATGATAATAAGTAATTTTTTAAATACTTCTAAAAATGAAAATCTAAATAAATGAAAAAACATAATGGATATTTTATATATGATTTTTAATATTTATGTATAAGAATAAATTATGAGTAACTTCTAATATATAATTCATATGGATATTATTAAAATCATTGAAAATTTTTACATTTAAAATAATATATAATAATTGAGCAATGAAAATTATATAACATTGTATTTTTATAATATTAATAATTTATTTTTTATGAAAGTGGCATTTTAATTCTAAAAATTAAGAATATTGAAAATCATAATTATAAAAATTGTTTTTAAATGTTTTTTTATTTTATCATAAATGTAAAAAATATTTTTATAAATTGAATTAATTATTATAGTCTTATATTCCAATAATTTAATATCTATGTTTATGAAAATAATTATATCTCATACAATGTTATTGTTGTAAAAAAATCCATAATAAACAGGAAAAAGATATATAAATTAAAAAATAAAATTTGATCGTGGTTTTGATAGTAAATCCAATGAAATACAATAATATTGTTAAAATTTATTCATTTTTTTGGTGAGAACACCATACCATGGAAAAGATATTGTAACAATTTTATATGTGTCTAATAATCATAAATAAGACCAAAAAAATATTACACCATTACTTGAATATTATCCAACATCAGTAAATGATATTTTCTTCAATTAGATAAATTGTAATTAATAAAACCTAATTAATTATTTTATATCTTATATTTTTAATATATACACTATAAAAATAAAATTTGCTTCATAATGTCATTCATGCCTCAAATAGTTTAATTTGATATGAAAACCTATACCTCAAGTCCCAAACTCCAAAACAAATACATTAAAATAATATATGATAAATATATAAATATTAATAAAAAATTTATAACCATAATAAAATAAATTTTAATTTATATAATTTATTTAATAGTTATTATATTTATGAATTCTACTGAATCTACACATCAGTTGTTTATAGTTTTTGTTATTTTTACTTGTTTTTTATTAGTGTTGTTCTTATTTCTACTTCCAAATTTCATAATTAAAATATAATTACTGTTATTTTTAGTTATATACTATATAAATTTACGATATTAATTTTCCAAATCATGAATTTTTTCCTCTTTATCCTTGATGATGGAATCGATAATAAGCATATTTTTGTGATTTATAAAGACGAATGTGTGTTCTCCTAATTAATGTTGTGGATATTGATAATAAATCTCCATAACTGGATTAAAATATTTTTATTTACAATTATATTATTATTATTCTATATATTATGTTCCCAATTTTATTAATTATCTAAAATCATTGTATTGTATATGTAGGTGTTTAGTCTGACCAAAACCTGAAGTCCCCTGGTGGCATGAATAATTTTAGTGAGTTTTGGTTTTAATATAATTATAATAGGAGGATAATATAGATATTTAGTGTTAATAATCATTAATAATCATAGTTATAAGGATACATAAGAATAATTACATGATAAGGAAATATTACATAATTTGAATTATGTTATATCCATGTAGAACATTTATTTTGAATGATTTAATTAATGATTTTATTTTATTAAACATATAATTTATAGATAGTCCAATTTTTTTATACTATAATATTAATAACTTAATAAAATTATTATTTATATTTTAAATAAATAGTAATATCCATTCTTTTATTGTGGTGATGGAAAAAAATTATAGTCTTGGAGGCGGTTGTCTGAAAAACATAGAAACACTTATTTTGTTATTTAAGGGATGTGGTATATGAATCAATAATTATAATGATATTAATTTATAAAAATTTAAATATCTATATTATATTAACATACATATATTTGTTTTTAAATATTAAATATGAAAATTATAAATAATTATAAAACAATGCTATTGATAACAGTCTCATTGGGGGCTTGAATTTTGCTTTGATGTCTCCCCAAATTTGAATAGATTAACATAAATAAGATATACTTTGTATTTTGATAGTGGTACAAGGTCATAGAATGAAAAAATTATATATTTTTAAATGATAATTATAAAAGATATGTGAATATTAATTTTTTAATGATGTTATAGTTTTATATACAAAGAGAATTGATGTTCATTGATACAAAATCAATATTTAAATTAAAATTATAATATTGAATTTAATAAAGTTTCCTGTTATAATAAATTATTAAATGCGATCATTGTGATTTATAATTATCCCAATCATAAATACAGAATCATATTTATAAAAAAAAAATTAATTAAACCATTTTTAAAACACATTAATATAATTTTTACTTTTCACACTGATGAATAATCATTATCTGAGAAAATTAATTATAATAAAAAATAAAATAATATTTATGATATTATAAATTAATACAAAAAATTTTATACTTTAAAAATATTTCATTAGAAAAATATCAATAAAATTACGAACTGGGTATTTTAAAATCAAAACACATAAATGCATATAACCATTTTTAGAGATATAATGTTTTTAGTCCTTAAATTTATATATCAATTAATATTACCCTGGATATTTAATATAATGACACAAATATAATTATTATTAAACAAATAAATGAAACATTTCTTCCAAAAAAATCCAAAACATATTCTCAATTGAGAAATTATTATAATAATGAAAATACCAAAAAAAATCTCTATATTAAAGATACATATTAATTAGATTTGTAAATGTTTTAACTTGTGTTTATAAGTAATAATTATTTATTAAAATGAATATTATTAATCCTAAAATTCATATTTTATTACATGTTGGGTTTTATTAGATTCTATATCAACGTTATATATCAATAAAATCAGAAATGTTTCTATTTTCGGGGGAATTACAATTTTTTACTACAAACAGCCATTTAAGAAAATGATAAAAAATTCATACTAAGATAATTTTTATAGTATGTGTTTGGAAATAATTTTTTTCCAGTCAATTTATAATTATAATATTAATAAAATAGTAAAATAATAGTAATGGAAGTTTAAAAATAGAATTGAGTGATAGTTATACCTATGGTTTGTAACATCTATAGTGAATTATAAATTGTTACAATATATTTATATTCTATGAGAATATATTATAAATTTTTTATTTTATAAAATAATTCCATGTTTATTGTAATATACATCATATAATATCAATCGTAATCAAACCTTAAAATATAATTTTTGAAACATTAATTATAACACAAATTTTAAATTTATTAGTTGGTATATCATTATCCATCAAAATAAATATATTAAATGTTACTACGAAATATTAATTTATAGATTATTTTTAATGAAATATAAACTAATTTTTCAATAGATTCATTTTATGATTCAATAATATGTTTAGTAAGAATATATTTTTTATTACACCATATTATAATTAATTACCAATGTATTTAAAAATTATTTTGTTTAAAAGGATATAATTATATAATTCATCTTCTTGAATGAAATATATTTTTTTTTAAAAAAATTAATAGTATTACTTTAAAAAATAGTTATGAATACTTATTATTATTGAATAATATATATTAATTTCAATTATTACTATTTATAATTAAATTGGAAAAAAAATTATAATTTATTTAGTTATTTTTTAATAAAAAACACTTTATTGTATTTATAATAATCATTATACTTGAATTTTTTTGACTTTTTTTATACATAAAAAAATTTATAGAAAAACAATTATCTTCAAATATTGAAGTATTTATTTTTATATATAATATATAACACTATGAATTTAATGTCAAAAAATAAATCCATACTATTATATTGGAGTTCAAACTTTCAAACTCTAATATGATTATTTTTATTATTATTAATCGTAAAAATGGTAATTATTTGTTACCATGGTATGTGAAAATGACCATAATCAAGATTAAAACTAATGTCACAATTATTTAAATTAAATATTACACTTTTGACACTTTCATTTTATGAGACTATATAATCCATAACAATAAAAACATAGAATATATATACTTTTTCCCTTTAACATTGATTTTTACGAATATTGTATTTATGTAAAGACTAAACAATGAAAAAATAAATTATTTTAATAAATATAATATTTACATTTAAGGAAAAATATTATATTCTCTTATAAACATTATTTAATTATATTAACACATTTCGTTAATTATATTTAGTAATTTTTAATTCTTTAGTGCTGGAAGAATTACAATAAATTCTTTTGAGACAATGGCATAATGCATGGTCAGGAAATAAAAAATCAAGTAAATGAATATTAATACTCTAAATGTAAATTTTTTGTGAGTTTATGAATCCCATGAACATGGAAGATAGATAAAAAATGTAACATTGTGATTAATGGTAATATTATAATTAAATTACAAATTGAATATTTTGAAATAATTCATTAAAGATTTATTATATTAAATATATTTTATGAAATTATGGAAAATTCATAGAAAATATGAATGAAGACATATAGAATTATAAATTGAATTAAATTTCATCAATTATAGATTTACTATTCTATTTTGACCTTCTATATAAAATTATAACCCAGAAATATTGAAAAATTCATTAGTACTCATATTGTTAAAATTGGGTAAAACAGAGGTTGGACCCAATGATAAGGTTTAAAATGTTAACTAAACACTCATTACATATCATATGGCTATATAATGACCATTTATTCATTATATTATAATCAATGTCATTTTTTACCTATTTACATGATTTATGACCATTAATATTATAATATTTGATGTTTTCATATATGAATTAAAATAATTGAATTGCATACAAAACTACATTTTAATATATTATAGATATGGTAAAATATTTAAATCATATTCCATTTATTTTCAATTTTTTATAGTATATTTTGTGATCCCTTAATTATAACAAAACATTGATACAATTGTTATCATCTAAAGGATTAATGGGGGTGGAAAAAATAAAATAAATAATGTTGACCAAAATCATCAAATCAAATACAAATATTATTGAAAAAGATTATCTCGACTCATATTCATCTTATTTTAAAATTTAATCAATTTTTCATGTTTACATGAAGGTAATTAATATTATATTAATACATTATCCAAATAAAAAACCACCCCTCCCAAGATTTATGATAGGTACCCTCACTCTTATTTTTAATACATATCAATATACATTTGGAAAAATATAAACCTTACATAATGTAGTGACATTACCCTAAAAACTCATAGTCACAGTCTACTACCATTACGTGGACATAAGATACATGTAAATTGCATCCCAAAGGACAAAATAGTTTATAATTCTTTGTAATCTATACACATACATGGGCCTTGGATTAAAAATGAATACCAAAATAAAAACACCACATTAATAGGATTGTTCCTTTCTTGCAACAATATATCTTTCATAATCCTTATTAGTACACTTCATTGAATCTCTTGGAAATTAAACAAAATAAAGGTGAACTCAAATTATCAATAAGGATAAGTATAGTGGGTCAAATATTGATTCAATTAAAGTATAGATTATAGAATGGTAAAATACGTAACAAACATGCAATTTAATGAATATACTGCTATGGAAACATGAAAAAATATTAAATGGTAAGAAACTGGAAAATCATTCCATTTAGTAAATAAACTATGAATGAAATGAATCCATATATTTTTTCAATGTGGAAATAGAATTTATTGAAAATACCAACTACAAATGAAGGAAATTATTAATTTCAGGACATCATGATTCTGATGAACATTATACATGTACCATCAAGACCTTATAATATTGAAGTTTAAATATATGGTTAATATTCCATTAATTATACAGGGAAATAAACACGGAGGGTTTGTCACCACCTAATTTCATCTCACGAGACTACTGATGCATTAATGGGATTCTATTCAATAATACCTAACCAATAAGCCTTCCATTTATTGGTCCCCCACCCATAGGTCTTGAATTAGCTATTCTACAACACACATAGTCTATGTTCAATGAATTACTCATAAAACAAACAATTAATTATGTAAAAAATACCTTCAAATATAAATATTACGTAAAGGATATATGTTTTTCAATATCTAACCATTCCATCAAATAACCATTAGTTTAAACACTATATGTAAAAATGATTTATCATTTTGTTAATAAACATATCCATTATAAGTGGTTTGGAAAATTTTTGGAAATTTTATGTCAAATGATAATAGGAAGATGGATATTTCAATGGGTCGAAAAGGAATCGATGTTGTGATTTTCAATACTATCCTTGGGAAATGATTCTTGTAGCATAAAATGATAAATAAGGATGGTATTTATATATAATATCCACATTAGAGTAAATATAATGTGTTGTTTTCATTGGATAAATAAAATAATCGTTGAAAATGTTCTTAATTAAAATTTACGTTTCCTTTGGAAAAAATTGAATAAATATCCTTTAATATTACGTTTAAAAATAGTTTCATTAAAATTTATCCTTTTAAAATGAAAATAAAATAGTTTAAGTAATGATTATGGGTAAATACATACATTTTGTACGATGTAAAAGAACATAATTCATTACAAGGTAAATAGTTTATAATAGTTCCTTGTTAGATAAATGAGAAGAATAATCTTTTGAAAAAATTCATAATATAATAGGGTAAAATGAACATATTAAATAATTTATAAAAGGGTAAAAAATTTTAAAATTATATTTATAAAATACTTTTTTATGAATAATATATTTTATCCGACAAATAAGATAAATTAATTATAGTTTTCTTAAAAATATTAAAAATACATGATCATTACCAATGTGTCTGAAAATAAATCCATTACATGAAAAAGGCCATGAATAACCATAGTGGGAATAAATTAAAGGGTTTATTAAAAAAATGATATAATAATTTCTTCTGATTAAAAGTCAACTATAATCGATCCTGATAAATATGATATTTTGATATAAACCCTTTGAAATTCCATAACATTGACATGAGATCAGATTAATGTATATATTGTGTGTGTGAAAATTTAACACACAAAAAAATGATTATATATAAAAGAATATGGTAAAAATTTATTTTACAAATATTATTATATTATTTATGAAAATAAATAAGAAATATTACTCAATGAAAAGGAATTGGGTTATGAAATTATATACCACATTGAAAAGATGAACTCAAATCCCCAAAGAATAAATAATTAAAATTGAATTTCAAAATAAACTGAAAATATAATAATTCATGATAAAATATATCTAAATGGGTATTAGATACAAAACAAATATATAAGTGGTGATAATTCTTTA
This sequence comes from Viscum album, assembly GCA_963277665.1. NCBI lineage: Eukaryota > Viridiplantae > Streptophyta > Magnoliopsida > Santalales > Viscaceae > Viscum > Viscum album. The sequence goes on along the minus strand of OY728157.1, from coordinate 1,748,767,893 downwards.
TGCCTCAAAAAAACAAAAGTGAGAGAAATAAATGAAATTCACCATTCATGGAGCTGGTAGGTTGTACGAATGCATGAAATTTGATTTCATTTCGTTACATTGTTCAAAATAACGAAAATTAAAAGATATATGTATATATATGTATATCATAATTACCCTATAATATTTATTTCATATATTTAACATAGGTTCATTTAAGCATTACATTATATATTCGATTTATAGTTTCAACAAATCATATCACTTTGAAGAGGCGGTAATCCACACTTCAACTAACTATGTTATCATATTCCTAAAAAATTGAAATCATGTTGGTTTACATTATCTAAAAATTAAAGAATCATACATATGTATTAAATATATTTAATATTATATAAAAATATTGTTTTCATCACAATTCCAAACCATAAGTGGTGATAAAGGAAAAACACACATTCGTCGCTTCATGAGGTTGTGTTCATAGAACATAAATTGTATTTTTGTTACCCAATAAATAGAACTATGTGTATTTTTGGGTCAAAAATATAAAATAAAAACAATTTTTATAGTTAGATAAGTTAATTTATTATATAATAAGGTAACAATAAAATTTAATGCGTTGGTTTATTAAAATAAAACAAAAGATCTTGAGGTAGGATTTTAAATCATCTTTGCATAACTCATTTTAGATTTCACAAAATGGATTCCATGGATTGATTTATTACCAAATGAAGGATTTTAATATAAATTTATATATTATTATGAGTTATTTCAGAAGATATTTCCATGAAATTTTTTCAGTAGGGGTGTTATGATGTGGGTGGTGTAAGTGGTTTTTCTATTTTGAGGATGAGTGGAATTCTTGTAAATTTTTTAAAATGGAATTTCTCCAATGTTTTCAAAAAAGAAAAGTGGAACCAATAATTATAAAAATTAATTAAAATGGAAGATATAGTTTAAAATATTTCATACAATAGATTTTTTAAATTTTTATATATAATATTTTCCTTAAGATTCATGATATTTCTATGATTGAGCTAATTTTACTCCTAATTACTGAATTTAATTTTTATCACATTAGAATTTTTTTGTTCCAAACCTAAGATGAATTTATTATGATTTATTTATTATTATTCTTAAAATTAATTAATCCCTTTTACCATATTTAAATAACATAAGATTCCTAAATTACCTAAAATTTAATATTCTAGAGGGAGGACAATGAGGTTAATAATGTAAAATCATTCAAACATTTGAAATGTTTTGTATCCAATATCAATGTTAATTAATTATAATAATATAAATTTTATTATTAGATAAAAAATATTTCGAAATTATAATTAATATCAATACAAAAATTTAATTTACCATTAGATATAAATTAAATGAAAAAGCAGTTTTGAATTAACGTTAAGTTTTTTTAACTTTTCCTAAAAAATAAAATCTATTATAAAAATTCAAAAAATTCACCAATAAATTTTTTAGGAATATATTTCAAATATGAATTTTATTTCTACATATAAAATATATAAAATATACAAATATTATATTTAAATTACGTTCACCATTAAAATGAGGTAATATTTCTATGAGATAAATATATTTTTTTTGTATAATATTTTGATTAATTTATATCTCTTGAATATAAAATAAATTTGATGATTTAATAAACATTTAATTTCATATAAAATTTTTATTCTAATATGTTCTTTATCCATTTTCATAACTAATAATTTAATGTTGAGGTTATATCTTTTTATTTATAATTATAATATTTTGAAAAATTCAATATTATTCTATTAAACATGGTCTCACATGAAACAAAATGACATTTAAGAAACCCATAATTGCATTTGATGAATGGTAAATCAATATCATGGTCATTTATAGTTGTATTATCACACCCCAATGACACTTTTCATTTTTTTTGTCAATTTTGTCGATATTGTATCTTTTGGTTGATGTTTAGGTTGAGTGTCCAACAAAAGCCTTTTTGTTTTGGAAGCCTTTGTTTTCATGTATCCCAAATCATGGTTATGGTTAATATTATTGTGATAAAGTCATTTGTTTTGGAGTTTGTGACACCAACGGTGTAGCTACTTTGTGTTTAAAACATTTAAAGATCATTGGGGGAACTTACATATTGATTTAGGGTTTAATTTGAAGATTTTTTTACAATGTTTGGGGTTTCACAGTTTGATCATGGTTTTCCCAAACTATGAAGCCCAACCATAAAATTTTTCATATGTTTTCTAGTATACCTCACATGGTATGTGTAGGGTTTCAAAATTTGTGCAGGAAAACTGTGCATCCAATTATGTGCTTAAAATATTTCACCTTGGGATCTGTTTTAGTTGATTCTACCTCCAAAATTAAAAGACATGAAAGTTGGGAATCAAATATAGGTTCCTACCACGTCTTCCTAATTTGTTCTGGACCCCTATTGTGGTGATTTATTACCAAAGGTCAGTGTTTGTTCATCAAATATTCCCCATTTCACTTATCATCATCCCATTCTAACATTTCATTTCAGTCTATTGGCTTGGTTATTGTTTAACCAAACCCTAGGGTTAGTATTTGCATATTTTAGTTCATTTTCATACAGCCATGGTGTGCGGATCATCCATAATGATCGATTATTCTTCTCCTTGGAGTTTAATGCCATCTGCACATGGTTGAGGTAGGTGTTTCCAACATTTTCCTTTCCATAACAGTCCATGATCACTTTTTTGTTTTCATTTAATTTTTTAATTCATTACAAACCTCTAATATATATATTTCATGATGAGAATGGTAATTTTTTGTGGGTAAAATGTATATAAAATAGGTTTTCAATGGGATTTTGGTTAACTGTCTAGGATTATAGGACATGGTTTTATTGTCTAAAATTTCATTGTTCTATTATAGTTAAATTGGGTTTTTTATGAAATGATTAGCCTTTATTTTGGTAAGATTGTTATTTCTTGTACGTGAACATGATTTGGTGTGTATGTTGTGGTAATGTTTTAGCTTAATAAATGTCTTAAATTTTTTTAAAAAGGGATTCAAAGTTTTAAGGGACTTTTCATACGTTTCTTAAATATTAGGGAAGGTTTGATGTGGTTTTAAAATATAATTATGGGTTTTTTGGAAAAGATTTTTGGATGTCCTCTTGGAATTTTGGTGTACCACTTGACGTTGCAACATTTGTGGGTAAACTAGCTACAGAAAGAGTTGTGCCGTCAAATGATTATGGTTCTTTAAACCAGTGTACCTTAAAATTAGTGTTCCCTAAATGGGTCTTGTTATCTAAATAATGATGGATCCTTCATATGGTTTCTAAATTTGGATATAAATGGAATCTAAGGGGGCGTATGCCCGTCTGGATTTTGGTGTGTTAGTTTTCAAAATTGATTTTCTTGAAGGGTTGTTTGGCATTGCAGAGATGAAGATAGTTTTTTAAATGAATTAAAAATATTTTAGTAAATGTATTTGGGTGTGTAAACCTTATATCTTGTTTGGAATGTTTTTTATAGTTCTATTTGTTTCTAAATTTTTGAGTGTCTTATTTAGAAAATTATTGTGGAAGTGGTGTTCCATGTAGTTTTAGAAGGGAATTTTAAATGATTTGATGTGCATAGGTTTTAAGAAATTTGTTTGTTATGTGCAATCTGTGGTTTATAAAATGTGATGATTGGCTTGTTTTATTAATTATGTATGTTATATCATGTGATTTGAAACATTTTTTAGGAGAATAGGGAAACCCAATTCTCTAGGGGGTGGACATATACGAGTATTCAAGTGAATTATAGTGGTTTCATCCTTTTTTCACATAGTGAGTTTGACGATGACCACAATAACATAATTGTGATGATGATGATTTCTGGGAACACTAGGTAATTAATGATTATCTTACAAGTGTCTTTTTTGAATGAGAACATATATTTTTATGGTTACATTACACCAAGAGATGATATACTTAGGTCCCATAACGAGCTATTGCATATTTCTCATCTCATGGCTAGTGCCCAATGATTATATTTCACCTCTTGTCAGCATATGTTTGGTTGGGTTGGTAATTATAAAATTAATTGATTTGTAATTAATGTGGAATTCTTCGATACTATTTTTCAACTAAATTTTTTCCATTTAAAATTGTAACAAGGATTGATTGGTTTGGGTTTTGGTTAAAAATGATTGTTTTCTATAAAAATGGATAGTGTCCTGTGTTTTCCATTAAAACTATAATTTTGTGGTTGTTTAAATAAAATGTGAAAAATATAATTTTCTAACTGTATTTAAAAATATTGTTAGATGACTTTTTTGCAGGTAAACACTTTAACATTATGATTACTTTCTACTGATCTCTTAACTCACACCCTACCAATACCACTCGGTGTTGGTAGACGTGAGTTGTTTTGTTGGACCATCATTTGGTTATGTTTATTGGCTCATGTGATGGAGGTTGGAGTGGGTTTATTCTACTTTTTGGAGGTGATCAGGATGTCACATGGAGACAGTGGTAGTTTTTTCCTGTTTTAGTTTGTTCCCAGTTTCATTTTTCATGTTTTATTCTGTAGTGTGTTAAGTTTCATATTGTATCTAGATCATCTATTCATTTATTTATGTCACATTTTGGGTTGTTATTGCATTTTAATTTTGATTATTTTATTAGTTTTATACTGTTTATTGGGATGAAATCGTTATCATTTAATTTATATATAATTCCTTTCACTAGTGGTCATCCTGTGGGGATCAGGAACGCCATTCAAACCATGTCGTAGATCAGCTCTGGTGATTGGCTTAGGGTCAATTCTGGTTGGATCATTACAAAATCGTATCACAGGAAGCCGTTGTTATTTGGGTTGTCTGGTAGTTGTAGATTTTGGTATTTTGTACTCATGAGGAAGGTATGGGAATGGCGTTATGAACCCTGCTCATTCTGAATCTTGAGTTATAAAAGGAAATACATTATTTGAGTCTACAATATTGTTTTGGATTGTGAGATGAAAGTAGATGAGAACTGGTGTCACATCGTGAGATCACATGGAATAATGACCAATGTGAATTGAAACTTCATGTTTCAATGACCTATTAGTGTTATGTCTTACTTAGGTCATGGACCACTACCATGTCTCCATGTTAGGCATATACACTAGTTCATCATTCTGGAGGTTTGTCTTGAGTCATGTTTCATTTCAGTGTTGGTTTTTGTGAGTAATAATTTAAAAGGAAGGTCGTTTATTAATATTAAAAATAATTCCTTTCAATGGGTTTTTAAATTGGTATAATGTGTTTTATTGAAATTTATTATGGCCTGAAATTTGATGAATTATTAGGTTTTGATGAGGTAATGATATATGAAACCCTTGGTAGTTCTTATTAAAGTTCACATATGTGAGAGTTTGTATGGAATATTTTTGTTAGAATTTTCATTTTGATGCTATATGTAGATGTGGCTGGGAAAATATGTGAGGTTCATATGATAAAATGGGTTGGTGATTGAAATCAATGGCATGGCCTTATTTTTTCAAATTCAATTTTAATGTGAAAAAAATTATTCTGGAACTCGATTTTTGTTTTAGAATGTGGACTTTGTTTTGTGAGATATCAGTTTTGGTTTTTGGTGTGTGTCCTTGGGAGAAGGATATTTTTCATTTTAAATGAAATGGTTTTTTATAAAGGTAATTATTTGTTGTTTTTGTATATTTTTGGTTTGTGAGAGTTTTTTGGGATTGAGATGTTCATTTTGAATGTGCTTCATATTGATGTTGTTTTTTAATTGGTGTTCTTTGTGTTCTCCAGAATATGCTGCCCAGAATGGTCCTCCTAATTTTCAATGTGTCCAACCCAGTTTTTTATAATTCCCAATTTCCTCATGTCCTTTGATGTGATAGAGGACCATTATAAGTTGTAATGTGGTTTGAAGTAAGTAAAGAGTGTCTTTATGTAGTTGGGATGTTTTGGAATTGTTAATGTCCATGTTGTCTTGGGTTTTATTGAGGGTCTACATTTGTACCAAAGGATGTTTTTTTGTGTTGTTGCATCCCTCCGGAAAGGTTTGTGTTTGGGGGATGCTCATGCATAAATATGAGGTAAGATATGTTGTATCCATCAGATCCCCAACCAAAGGACTTTGGGTGATTCTCATGCATATTCATGGGTTTCTAAGGGTGATTTGAACCTTGTTCTATATTTTTCCATAATCGTTGGGATTGAGATATTAAAATTTTCATTTTTTATTTCCTTGTTGTTGTATTTTGTTAATATTTTCAATATAATGTCATGATGGACATGTTATTTTTTAACCCTAGTAGTTGAGTCAACCATTTTGTGGAATTTTTAATTTTTTGTTCCCCTTTTGATTGTGCATTGACTTTGTGTATGCTAGTAAAAAATTTAAATTTCAGTAGTTCACATTTGGAGATGCTTGAGTTTTATAAACATGATGTATTGTGTGTTCTATTTGTGTGGGTTTTTTGATGTTTCAGTGGAAGTAGTGTCTATATTGGGATAGATGTTCAGGTGTTATCCTGGTAAAATTTTCAAATTTTGAATGTTTCGGGTGTATTTTTATCATGTGAAAGTTTTTAGAATGGTTAGAGGATACCATGAACCTTTCCTAGTTAACAATGCATCTTGGTGTCATTTTCTAACATAGGTGTTGGTATAGTTGGGGCATGGTTTTGAAACCATGAAAAAAGTCTTCCAGGGTGCCTGTTATTTCTAGTATCTCACGGATGGTTGGCACATTGCTTCGTAATCTGTGCAGAAAAATCACGTGAGATACATAGAAACATTAAAATATTTAAATCCTTAGTTCTCAGTTGCAATGAGGGTGTTGTTTGGGGATTAAATATTGTTCATATTATTTGAGTCTTTGTGGTGGGGAGAACCCCCTTGTTTTCTACCATCATTCTGGTGACTTGGTTTTAGGTCGATCAGTCATGTTTGACTTCTGGAGTGAATAGTTGCCTCGATGTGGATGGTTTATTTTTTCATAGATTGGGAATAGATTCGTGTTTTGGATAACCATCGGCTGGGTGACTTTTTTGGGGTAGAAAGTGTCTGTAATGGGGGATAATTATCACACCCAACCACAATTTTCTTTCTTTTTTTGATTATTTTATTGATATTGGATCTTTTTATGATGTTCAGGTTGAGTTTCTTACAATAGTACATATTTTATGGTTTTCTATGTTTTCTTCTATCATAAATCATGGTTATAATGAATGGTATTTGGAGACAGTGACATGTTGGGCAGTTTGTGACACCCACAGTGTCACAAAATTGTGTTTAAAACATTCAAGGATCATTTGGTGAACATCCCTAGTTTGTAGGGTGTATACTGTGGGATTTTGCCAATTTTTTTGGTCAGATGGTATGACAACAATTTTCCCAAATTGTGTAACCTATTCCTGCAATGTTGTAGATGATTTCCAGTAGCCCTCGTACGGTTTACACAACCGTCCAACATAATCATGTAGCCACATATAGGCTTAAAAATTTGACCTAAAGATCTATTATAAGTGATTATACCTCTTAAATGACACCATAACCATTGGGAATCGACCAAAGTCTCCTCCACATTATTCTTACTTCGTGTTGTAACACTTTTGGGGCGATATCTCACCAAAGTGTAGTGTTTCTTCATAAAATCATACACATTTTTATTCTCCTCTTCCCCCAATCCCATTTCATTTCTCTCTCAATGCTCTATTCATTTTTAGAAGAACCCTAGGATAATGTTTGGCTGATTTGGGTTTTTTTCATGTGGATAGGGTGTGTGGATCATCCCCAAGGCTCAGTTATTTCACTCCACAGAGTTTTATCTCAAACGCACTTGGTTGAGGTTGGTTTTTCCAACATTGATTCTTTTCCAGAACACTCTATGAGAGCTTATATGTATTAATTAAATATTAATATATCTTTCTCACCTACAATATAAATATTTATTTATGTGAATAATAATTTGATGTTGGTTTAATTTACTAAAAATAGGTTTTGAAAGTGATTTTTATGAAATTTTTTGGATTATAGAAACTAGTGTTATTGTTTGAAATGCAATTCCTCTTTTAATGTTAAATTTGGGGTTTTTATGAATTTTTTAGCCTTGATTATGTTGTGATGGTTATTTCTTTTCTGTGAACTGGATTTTCTGTTTATTGTTTCGTAATGTTTTATCTTGATAAATTTGTCAAAATGTTTTAAAAAGGGTTTCATGGTTATAAGTGGCTTGTTTTATGTTCCCAAAATATTGTGGATTGCTGGATGTGATTTTAATGGAAAATTTGTGTTTTATGGAAATGTTTTTGGGTGTCCTCTTGGTTGTTTAGTGTACAATTTGATCTTTTCACATCCATGGGTGAACTAGTTCTACACGTTGTTGTGCCCTAAAATAAACATTGAGATTTAAACCGTTGTTCCTTGAAATATCGTTTTCATAAAAGGTTCTTGTTTTATAAATAATGTTGAATCCTTCATATTGTTTCAAAATTTATTTAAAATGGAATCACATGGGTTTATTACCATTCATATTTTGGTCTCTGTGTTTTTGATTTTTTTATCTTCATGGTCTATTTGGATTTTTAGAGTTGAAGATGGTTTTAGAACTGATTTTGTAATGATTTGGTTAATGTGTTTGGGTGTGTAATCATAAAGGCCCATTTGGAATGTTTTTATAGTTTCATGTATTTCATAAAATGTGGAAATACTTGTTTAGAAAATTCTCATGGAATTGTTGTTCCTCGTTGTTTTAGAAATAACTTGTAAATGTTTCGATGTGCAAATGTTATCATGAATGTTGTGGTTATATATAGGTGGCTGTTTATGAAGTGTGGTTCTGGGTTCTTTGGATGAATTGTGTAAGTTTTATCATGTGATGCAGAACATGTTTGAGCATAAAAGGGAATCTAGGTTCCCTAGTTGGGAAGACATTTACCAGTATTCTAGTGATCTAGAGTGGTTTTGTCCCTATATTGCGTACCAAGATTAACTATGACAAAAATAAAGAAACTATGATGATGATGAGGTTGGAGACCACATGGTTATGGATTATTATCCTACTACTAGATAGTGTGCATTAGAATTAATATTTTTTATTGTCACATTACGCTAAGGTAAAATGTAATTGGGCCCATAGCTAGCTAGTTCCTAGGGTTGTTCACGTGTCTAGTGCTCAATGATTATATTTCACCGTTCATTGGAATATGTTAGGCTCAGTTGGTTATTAAAAAGTTAAGTTCCTTTTTCTTTAAAAGGTACTTCTTTAAAACTATATTAAATTTAAATTTTTCCTATTGAAAATTGTAACTTGAATTGTTAGGTTTTTCTTTTTGTTATAAAATGGTGGTTTCTAAGAAAAATGGATGATGTCGTGTGTTTTCATTTAAAATGGTAAAGTTGTGGTCGTTAAAATAAAATGTTCAACAACTAATTTATTACATTTATTTAAAACTGGTGTAGGTGGACTATTTTTAGAAAATAATCACTTAGACTCTTTTGTGATTTTCTACTGAGTTGTTAGCTGAAACCATACCTATACAACTCGGTGTCGGTAAACCAGAGTTGTTTTGTAGGTTCAACATTTTTTCATGATTCCTCGATTAGGTGATCATGGTTAGAGTTGGTTTGGACTTTTTGTTAGAGGATATCTGGATGTCACATGGGGATAGTTGTAGCTTGGTGCAGTTTTAGTTTGTTCTCATTTCAATTTTCCTCCTTTTAGTCAATAGTTTATTTAGTAACAAATTTTATCTGTATCAACGAATCATTTATTTATGTTCAACTATGGGTTGTTGTTGCATTCTCATTTTTATTATTTTAATTACTTGATACTATTTATTGAGATTAAATCATTCTCACATGAATTATATTTGATGATCGACAGTAGTTGCCATCCCATGGGGATCGACAATGCCATTTGGGCCTTGCTGCGGATCAGCTTGGGTGACCAGTTCAGGGTCGACACAAGTTGGTTCGTGATAGATATAATAGATTTATATTATTTAAAATGGTAAATATATTTTAAAATAATGATATATTAAAATCCATTATGCACTTGGTCTCACATTTCATTCATGATATCAAATATAATGTTAGTGACTTTTTATTTCAACGTGTTATATCCCCCCCACATTTAAAAAATTGCAACCTCACAATTAAAACTCAATAACTATAATAGATTGTATGATATTTCCTATGTTGAAATCCCACTTTGAGTTAAGGGTTCATAAAATAATCATCTAGAAAAAAGTGAATGGGAGGTCAAAAAGATCACACGAACATAAATATAACTATGTCTTTATGTAAGAGAATATTAGTGTAATGTGGAGATATGGACTATGAGGAAAAGAATAAATATTTATAGGGAGTTTTTTCGCTCATCAATCACTAAATAATGAATAATCAAAGTAATATTGAAAGACTCAATACCAAAAATATATGATGATTAAAAACAATCGTTTAAAAAATAATTTAGGTATTATGCCAACAATTTTTTATCATTTTATTAATGTCCAGTAACTCATTTTCTACTAATGTAAAATATGAAATACACTAACATTATATATTTCTATAAATGTAATTTCATCTTTTGGAAGTTCGTCATTTAATTTACTATTCATCCATTAATTTATGAATTGGGGATCTTAAATAAAATTTGATTCCTGATACACTAAAATACACTTTAATCAAATTTTTACGGCCCTTAATATAGAGGCTAGTCTATTTAATTGCCTTTAAATATTCAAATAATTTAATATTATTAAAAAATACTCTCTAAATATTATAATTGAAACTACTAGTTCATCATTAATACTAGTATTTCATATTTTTTTTAAATGTAATGTGACATTAACCAGGACATTGCGTGAGACAATGGTAATTGAAAAACCTTTATTGTCCTTATGTCAGGGGTACAAAACCCACTACCTCTCCAGAAGTAATGAATTTTTCACAATTAATGAATATTTTATTTTTTTCTTATAATAATTAATATAATTTATATGATTTTCTCAAAAATGAGATAGTAATCCTTGAAATAAGGTTAATAACTGAATATCCTTTTAACTATAGTTTCCAAAAAAATAGTAGAATTTTTTTCACAAATACGATTAGTCATATTTGATTGTTAATATGATTTTATTACTGATCATATAAAGCAGATAAGTTATCAATATATTTAAATTTTCATTAAAAAATGAATATTAAATATTCATTAATTAAAATGATCAACTAATATATATATTTTTATTATGATTCTATATAATTTTAACAATTTTGTTAGACTCTCATTATAGAAAACCTAAAAAAATTATTTATGGCATTGATATTTTAAAAAAAATCATATAATTTTAACCTTTATTATTCAACATCATCATCTATTATACTCATTCATGATGGTTTGTAACGAAATTGTGGATTATCCAAAGCACATTCCCCAGAGTGTGAATCCAGGTGCCTAGTAACGTACATTTCTGTGTACCAGATTACACTCGATTCAGTCCGAACACAACCTATTGGATTTGTTTCCCATAGATATATTGATCCCTAAAACACACACACTTGAATTATTCATATGATGATTTATTAATTGTATGAACAACAAAATATATACCACATAAAATATCACGACACCCTCCAACAAAACATGCCTCTCCTAAGTTTCCAATGGTGAAAGGGATATAATGACCCCTGAGTCCCGCCTCCAGTAGGCCCCGGGTTGGCGACTAACACCAAGGGTATGAGTTTTCACAAATATGGGAGGCATTACCCTTTTTTTATTATTTTATGATCGGGAAATAGGACAAGTCAACCACCAAAAAGGAAAAGAACAAGTGTATAGAAATATACCCAAACCAAGCCCACATGCATGTTTAAAAAATTTTATAACAAGGTGCAAGTACAAGAAAGCTCAATGTACAATACCAAAAAAAAGTACAATAACAATAACAACTCCGACTGTCCGACTAGTAGGGTCCCGCACGGCCCTGGTAGTCCTCCTGGAAACCTAAAAGTAAACGTAGGGTGAGCATACATGTATACTCAGTAGGGAAACCTAAATCTATCGTGCACAATAGGGGATACATCCTAATATCCCATGAGAACAATAGAAGAAACCTAGGAAGGAATTATATCCACCCAACCTCACCAGCCACACTCACCAAAAACACAATCACAACAGGTAGTAGTATATAGGAACAAGAGTATTGGGTACCCCACACTATTTCCCTTTAGTTAGCTGCTCTTTCTAACAGCGAATGTCCTGACGCTGCCACACTCTCCCCGCCCGCACACACCTGGGCCCCAAAACCACGTATCACGCCCGCACACACCTGAGCCTCACAACCATGCATCCCGCCGACACACACCTAGGCCTCACAACCACGTATCCCGCCCGCACACACCTGGGCCTCACAACCATGTATCCCACCTGCACACACTTGGGCCTCATCCCGAAGATTCTTGGGAAACAGAAGAACCTGCCCAAAGATTCTTTGGCTAAAGACACCCCAATCGAAACCTACCCAAAGAGTCTTAGGTGTAAGGTCGCCTCAAGCCATCATAGCCTAGGGGAGAAGGAGAAGGAAAGAGCTAGTTACTAAGGTAAAAACACCCTCTCCCATGAAATGGGAGTGTTTGGCACTAAGTCCTAAACATGGGTGGGGTGCGGTAAAACACCAAAGATACAGATTTATATATATGTATACCAAAACACACAGTTCAACCTATGGCTTTTAAATTGAGAAACTGAGCATGTTCTTCGGCACTGCTACTATGAACCATGCATAAAACAAACAACCCCAACCCTATTTAGGTTATCTCATTTCAGCAGAAATAGTTTATTTAGTTCCTTAACTACTGGGAAACTATCCACAACCAACCACATCGATCGTTTGTAAAACATATCCCTGCCATCCACAAATCAAGTTAGGAAAACACAAGCAACACAACAAGCCCTTCTTATCAACAAACCAACCCCATTAATTATTAATATCATTCCATTACCATGACCCAACATTTATTAACTCTTCCACTTTCTATTTATTATTCATAACCCATAGTCCATTCATATTCCAACCCATCCCTGTAGCCCCGCTGCCAACCACCATAACCACAACCGCACAGTAAATCATTATCCCTTTAATATCATTTATCACAGCCCCACTGCCCACCCTATCCACAACAACCCACAAAACACCTCCATCACATGACACATATCCAAGACAACACCCACATGTTCATTATTCCGTTTCTATTTAGCCTAGGTGATCTCACAAGGGTTCTAGATTTTAAACAGCCAACTTTACGTGATTAACCAATTTCCACATTCCACAAAGTTCCGTCCACAAAAATGGTCTACAAAGATAGGTAAACATTTTATTGTGCAAACAAAGGACCCCAACGACCGTGATTTTCAGTAGGCATAAGCCTATTCAATTCACAACATAATATCATAGGATATAAAGTAACATCAATCACAAACATCCCAACCCCATTCTTTAACCAGTTATTATCTTCATTTAAACTGGTTCATAAGTGTTTCACATAAATAAGAGAACACCCACCCCGCATGACGCACAAACTAGAGAGACGAAGGTAAGATCCCTACCTCAACAGGTTCTGATCGGAACGCTCCCCCAGATAAACCATAGAAGACATCTGTCGTCATCCGTCACTTCTGTCGAGTCCCGGAAAAACCTTCTCGGGTGGATGTTGGAAAGGAATGTCCGAAATAAAGACAATGGATCCAAGCTCGGACGTTCCGCCTCGCCGTTACGATCTCGTGGCCACTGACAAATCATAAATCGGAGCTCGGACGAAAAAGTTATGTAAGAAAAAGCCTTCGAGTCTCTTTAGAAAACTATGCTCAGAGGAAAGGGGAGGAGAGGGGTGAGTTGAAAGGAGGAGGGGACCCCTCCTTTTATAGGCGAGAAAATCAAAAGTACACGGTGTGTACATTATGGTACATGGTGTGTACTCTGTTATTTCACATGGTCTCCACACGGCTTCCAACACGGCTCTCCAGCCGTTGACTGGTCAACACACGGTTTGAGGGTAACGCATACGCGGGGAAGGACTACATGGCGTGTAGTTTGGGTACACGGAGTGTACCCATTTATTACACATGGCAAGGACATGGCTCCAACATGGCACACGGCCGTTGACTGGTAACGTGTACGCAGGGAAGGACTACTTGGCGTGTAGTATCGGACACACGATGTGTACCTATTTACATCACATGGCGAGGACACGACCTACAACACGGGGTATACCCAGAAAGGGGGTACACATCTTGTACTCAAACTACCCGGCGTGTAGTTTCAAAATTCTGGAAAGAGTGGGAATGGTCCATTTTACCCTCCAGAACACTTCTTGACCCTCTTTTTGACAAAGGAATGGGCCGGAGAGGTCCGGGCCTTTACATCAGATACCTCTTAAAACATTATCGTCCCTGAGAATTCAAAAACCATCCCAAAGGAAACCCAACAAGATACCTCTTAGGGTTCTCGTTATAACAGGAACCCAACCAACAACCCTAATCATATGCATTACAAATTCCTTCTCCTATGTCGAGATATTATCCACCTTAGGTGGCACTTACTCGCCTGCACGGGTTTAATATAATCCTTATTAATGCATCTCGATTAAGAATTGGGTCTTCCCACTTTCATACATTAGGATTTTTTCAACTCGTACTACCCCCAACACCACACAACCAACACACTGCCCGAACACGTGTTTTTTTTTGGAAATTCCTTCTCCTATGTCGAGATATTATCCACTTTAGGCGGCATCGACTCGCCCGCACGGGTTCAATCACATCCTCATTAATGTGTCTCGTTTAAGGGTCAGGTTTTTCCCTTTCCCCACACATCCGGACATTTCACACATTCTAGAGAAGAAGGAAACAAAAGGTCTCACAATTGAAAAGCCAAGATTTCCATATATCAACGGTACAGAGTACAACATCAACACAAAGCTCAGAAGAACAAGGGAAAACAAAGTCAAAACAACTCTGGGTACTGATCATGCATCTAGGTCTCCCACTCCCAAGTGATCTCCTCGAGGCCTCTATGCCTCCACAACACACGAACCGACGGAATTGTTCATCCACGAAGCACCTTCTCTTTACGATCCTCGATTCTGAATGGTTGTTCCTCTAAGGTCACATTGTCTCCCATATCTAACTCTCCCCAGTCGATAACATGAGATTCGTCGTGCAAGTACCGACAAAGCTGGGAGACATGGAAGACGTCATGAACCTTCTCCAGCTGAGGTGGAAGGGCCAGCTGATATGCCACCTCGCCGACTCACCTCAGCACCTCAAAAGGTCCGATGAACCTAGGGGAGAGCTTAATCCCTTTCCCAAACCTCCACTGCCCCCGTCGAGGGGAAACCATCAAGAAAACATGGTATCCCACCTCAAACTACAAGTTCCTCCTCCGATGATCAGCATAAGACTTCTGTCGGTCCTGAGCCGCTTTCATTCTCTCACGTACAAGCTGGACATTCTCTATGGTGCTCAGCACTACCTATGGCCCAAGAGCACATGTCTCACCAACCTCTGCCCCAAAAATGGATGTACGACATGGTCTTCCATACAAAGCCTCAAACAATTCCATTCCAATAGTAGAGTGAAAGCTGTTGTTGTTGGAGAACTCTACTAAAGGCAATTGGCGTACCCATGATCCTCCAAAATCCAGAACATATGCTCGCAGCATGTCCTATAATGTCTGGATAGTCCGCTCCGTCTGCCCATCGGTCTGGGGGTGGAAAGCAGTGTTAAGGAGTAGGAGGGTTCCAAAAGCATGTTGGAACCCCCTCCAGACTCGTGAGGTAAACCGAGTATCCCGATCTGATATGATAGTCTTTGGGACTCCATGCAACCGCACAACCTAGTCTACGTACCTCTGTGATAAGGTACTCATCAGGCCTGTCTCTTTAATTGTTAAGAAGTTAGTTCATTTCATCAGTCGATCCACCACTACCCAGATAGCATCATAACCACCTTGAGATATGGGTAGTCCTGTGATGAAGTCCATTGAGATTTCATCCCACTTCCACTCAGGGAAATCTAAAGGATGCAACAAACTACTGGGAACAAAATGTTCAGCCTTCTCTTGCTGACACAGTAGGCATTTATCCACAGACTCCCCACTGCCCATTTCACCCCGGGCCACCAAAACTGTTCCCTCGGGCCTTCGTACATTTTTGAAACTCCCGGATGTACCGCCAAGGCTGAGCTCTAGAACTCACGGAGAACTCCCTCATGCATTGTCTCCAGGAAAAACAACCATCCATGGAAAAGCATCCGATGTTGGCTATCCTCTAACCTTCCTTCTGGAGATTTCCCCTGATCGACATGATCCCGCATCACTTCCGCTTCGGAGTCACCCCAGTGCGACTCTTCCACCTGCTGCAACAAGGAGGACTACACCATCATATGAAACAAACAGCCTCTAACACCTTCTACCTTGGCATCCAAGTGCAAGGCATCCAACTCTCCCATATCCTTCCAAGCATCAGTGGATTTCTGAACTACTTCCTGATGCGACTTCCTGTTCAGGGCATCAGCCACAATGTTTCCCTTACCTTTAGTGTAAGATATCTCAAAGTCACAGTCTTGGAGAAACTCAACCCATCTCCACTGCTGCAGGTTCAGGCCACTCTAGGAGAAGATATAACGTAGGGTCTTGTGATATGAGTAGACCACAAAGCACTCCCCAAAGAGGTACTGTCGCCACAACTTTAGTGCGAACACTACTGCTGCAAGATCTAGGTCATTGGTGGAATAATTACGCTCATGCGGGCATAACTTCGTAGACCCATAACAGATCACTCCCTTCTTATGCATCAGCACACACCCCATACCAAGGCCATAAGCATCATAAAACATATCATACAACAACCCTTCCTCTGGAAACCTGAGTACGAGAGCACTGACGAACTTCTCCTTCAGGTAGTTGAAAGCTTTCTGGCACTGCTCGCTCTATAGGAAGACCTGGTTCTTCCTAGTCAAAGTGTTCAATGGAGCAGAAACTCGAGAGAAGTCCGAAAAGAACATCTGATAGTAACCTGCTAACCCCAAGAAACTAGGAACTTCTCCTACGCTCTTGGGTGATTCCCAAGAAACAACTGCCTCCACCTTCGACGGGTCCACCGACACTCCATGCTGAGACACCACGTTCTCAAGGATGTGTACTTCTTGTTTCAATAACTTACACTTCGACAATTTCCCGTAAAGCAGGTGGTGTCGAAGGACTTCCAAGACTGCCCTGAGATGCTCAACGTGCTCCTCCTATGATCTTGAGTAGATCAGAATGTCATAGATTTACACAATGACAAACTGGTCCAGAAACTCTCGGAAGACAACGTTCATAAGTCCCATGAATACAGCCGGTGCATTCGTAACTCCAAACAGCATCACTACAAACTCGAAATGCCCATACCTGCACCTGAAAGCTGTCTTCGAGATGTCATTGTCCTTTACCCTCAGCTGATGATATCCAGATCGTAGATCAATCTTGGAAAACCAACCAGCTCCCCTCAGTTGGTCGAAAAGATCATCTATCCTTGGAAGGGGGTAACGGTTCTTGACCGTTACCTGGTTCAACCTTCGGTAGTCTATGCATAACCTGAGACCACCATCTACCTTCTTCACGAACAAAACTAGAGCACCCCATGGTGATACGCTGGGTCGAACAAAACCCTTCTCCATCAGATCATCAATCTGAATCCGCAACTCCTGCAACTCCGAAGGTTCCATCTGATAAGGGGCCATCGAAATCGGACGATCACAAGGCTGTAAGTCTTTCTGTAACTCACGTCATGTGGGGGGGGGGGGGTAGAGTCACAACCTCTTAAAGAAAAACATCAAGGAATTACCCAACAACCTCTGGGATATCCATCATCTCTGTATCAGCTGGAATCACTGATAACCCGCCTAACAAGGAATGGAGAGGCTCCACATGCCAGTTTCCTACCTGATAGCTCCTCTCGCCAACAAAAGATACGTGCCGCCCATCCACATCGGAGAACACGACTCTTCTCAAGAAGCAGTCGATAACAGCACTAAGAGAAAACAGCCAGTCGATGCCTAGGATGACATCGTATGGCTGCATCTGTAACAGAAGATGGTTCCCACTAGATCGATGTGGTCCCAACGTCAGCCCACATCCCCGGCAAACACAAGATACAATGGTCTGGCCTCCAACTGGTGTAATCAGCACCATTGGTACAGAAAGTCTCTTTATGTCTAGTCCCAAAGCATGGGCTAGACTAAGTGCAACAATGAAGTGCAAAGATCCTGAATCGAACATAGAAGAAACAAGAGTGCTGAACAAACAAATCGTACCTCGCACCACCTCTGGTCCTACCGGAGCTGTCAACTCTGCTGCGTGAAACTGTCCATGCCCAGCTCCTCTGGCTCTCTAATGTCATCCACCTCCCCGACCACGTCCTGGTCGAGGTCCCTGAGGAGAACCCTAAGGTCGGCCTCCTCCCGCAAAGTCTGCCCTCGGAGGAGCATGGTCCTGCTGCTGCTGGAAGGGCCTCGTCAGCAACTGGTGCTACTGAGGAGGGCACTGAACATGCCCACCTTTACCATACTGAGCTCGGGTCGGGCACCAACTCTGAACGTGCCTGAAACCTCCACAAGAAAAACACTTCAGTCCTGGGATCGTGAAAAAGGGACGAGGACCAGATGATTTGAACTGGAACAGATGGGGTATGCACCCCACTGGCCTGAACCTGGAAGGTACCGTCGCAAGAGACCTGCTACTGACTGCCTTCCCTTTCGATGAGCCTGGCTGGATCCCCTATCAGGGTTCACCTCCCAGTGAGTGCATCCTCTCTACAACCTCTTCCTTCTTTTGTACCACCATGTACATCAGAATGGTGAGGGGGTGATAGCATACTAGAGCGAAGGATGAAGCGCTTCCTCCAAACGTCTCGCTCGAGACTCCTCATACGAAAAGAGATCCAGAGCAAATAGCAGGAGATCCTTGAACTTCATCCCCAGCTCTCATATTGACATACTCCCCTGCTGAAGGGAGAGTAACTCCTACCGCTTCTCCGAATTGATCATTGGAGAAAGGAATTCCTCTCAGAATTCATTCTCAAAGTCTTCCCATGGAAACTCTGCCTCTATCCTCTCTCCGAGGTAGAGCGTCCACCATTGTTGTGCCCTACCTCTCAGATGACTGACTGCTAGGGGAACCCTGTACTCCCTCGGAGAACGGATCAATGTAAAAGTGATCCTTAGCTCCACATTTTACCCATATGTATCTGTATCTGAATTACTACCCTCGTACTTCTTGAGGGTCTGCCATTGGAATGAACGGAGAGTCTTCTGCCACTGGATATCTTCCTCCTCTCGGTCAATCCTCAACTGATCGACCGCCTGGATCTGCTGGGCCTCGGCCATCTGACCCACCCAGGGACGATGTCAAGGTTCCATAGCTGTATGGTGAACGAAGATCGCCTAAGCCCAAGTAGTAAAGAAAAAACTCATGGTTTTATTTTTTATCGTTTTATTTAAATTTCATTCACAGAACACCCAAATCATGTAAAACACAATAATGATGATGTATGTACCTTCCCTAGGGTCTCTACCCTGCAATAAATGTAGTCTCACTTGGTCATTCGGTAGGCTCAAAGTCCTTGCATCGGATCACGGGGGGCCCTAAAATCCTGTGTCCTAGCCGTTCTTCCCTGGCCTATGTCATGCACCAAGATTAACTAACAATGTTGCCCTACCATCCCATGCAATCCTCACTATTCCAAACTCCAAACTCCATCCTATCTCTCAACCATAACCTCTGATACCATTCTGTCACGACCCCCTCCCACCAAAGATGCCCCTCCTGAGCTGGAAATGGTGAAAAGGAGATAATGACCCCCGAGTCCCGCCTCCAATAGGCCCCGGGTTGGAGACTAGCCCCAAGGGTATGATTTTTCACAAATATGGGAGGAATTACCCATTTTTATTATTTTAAGATTGGGAAATAGGACAAGTCAACCACCAAAAAGGAAAAGAACAAGTGTATTGAAATAAACCCAAACCAAGCCCACATGCATGTTTAAATAATTTTATAACATGGTGAAAGTACAAGAAAGGACAAAGTATAATACCAAAAGAATAAAAAAAGTACAGAAACAACAGAAACCCCAAATGTCCAACTACTAGGGTCGCACACGGCCTTGGTAGTCCTACTGGAAACCTAAAAATAAATGTAGGGTAAGCATACAAGTATACTCAGTAGGGAAACCTAAAGCTCTCGTGCACAAGTGGGGGGACATCCTAATGTCAGGTGAGAACAACAGAAGAAACCTAGAAATGAATTCTATCCACCCAACCTCACCAGCCACACTCACCAAAAACATAATCACAACAGGTAGTAGTATATAGGATAAAGAGTATTGGGTACACCGCACCATTTCCCTTTAGTTAGCTACTCTTCCTAACGGCGAATGTCATGACTCTACCACACTCTCCCCACCCGCACACACATGGGCCCCACAACCACGTATATTTCCCACACACACCTGGGCCTCACAACCACGCATCCCACCTACAGACACCTGTGTCTCACAACCACGTATCACGCCCGCACACACCTGGGCCTCACAACCACGTATCCCGCCCACACACACCTGGGCCTCATCCTGAAGATTCTTGGGAAACATAAGAACATGCCCGAAGAGTCTTGGGCTAAAGGCACCCCAATCAAAACCTACCCGAAGAGTCTTAGGTGTAAGGTCACCTCAAGCCATCATAGCCTAGGGGAGAAGGAGTAGGACAAAGCTAGTAACTAAGGGAAAAACACCCTCTCCCATGAAATGGGGGTGTTCGGCACTAAGTTCTCAACATGGGCGGGGTGCGCTAAAACACAAAAGATACATACATATATATGTATAACAAAACACACAACCCAACCTATGGATTCTAAATAGAGAAACTGAGCATGTGCTTCGGCACCGCTACTACGAAGCATGCATACAACAAACAACCCCAACCCCATTTAGGTTTTCCCGTTTCAGCAGAAATAGTTTATTTAGTTCCTTAACTACTGGGCAACTATCCACAACCAACCACATCGATCGTTCGTAAAACATATCCCTACCATCCACAAATCAAGTTAGGAAAACACAAGAAACACAACAGGACCTTCTTATCAACCAACCAACCCCATTGATTATTATTCTCATTCCATTAACATGACCCACTATTTATTAACTCTTCCACTTTCTATTTATTATTCACAACCCATAGTCTGTTCATATTCTAACCCCTCCCTGCAGCCCCGCTGCCAACCACCATAAACACAACCGCACCATACATTATTATCCCATTAATACAATTTATCGCAGCCCTATTGCCCACCCGAACCTCAACAACCCACAAAACACCCCCATCACATGCCACATATCCAAGACAACACCCACATGTTCATTATTCTGTTTTTTTATCCGGGGTGATCACACTAGGGTTCCATATTTTAAACAGCCAAATTTACGTGATTAACCAATTTCCATATTCCACAAAGTTCCATCCACAAAAACGGTCTAGAAAGATATGGAAACATTTAATTGCACAAGCAATGGCCCCCAAAGACCGTGATTTTCAGTAGGCATAAGCCTATTCAATTCACAACATAATTTCATAGGATATAAATTAACAACAATCACAAACTTCCCAACCCCGTTCTTTAACTAGTTATTATCTTCATCTAAACCGGTTCAAAAGTGATTCACATAAACAAGAGAACACCCACCCTGCATGATGCACAAACTAGAGATACGAAGGTAAGATCCCTACCTCAACAGGTTCCGATCGCAACGCTCCCACGGATCAACCTTAGAAGACGTCTGTCGGCATCCGTCACTTCCATCGAGTCTCGGAAAAACCTCATTGGGTTGATTTTAGAACAGAAAGGCCAAAGGAAAGACAACGGATCCATGCTCAGAAGTTCCGCCTCGTCGTTACAATCCCGTGGCCACTGAAGGATCGTATATTGGAGCTCGGCCGAAGAATTTATGGAAGAGCCTTCGAGTCTCTTGGGAGAACTCTGCTCAGTGGAAATGGG
Organism: Viscum album; assembly: GCA_963277665.1. Lineage (NCBI taxonomy): Eukaryota > Viridiplantae > Streptophyta > Magnoliopsida > Santalales > Viscaceae > Viscum > Viscum album. The sequence goes on along the minus strand of OY728157.1, from coordinate 1,748,745,844 downwards.
AGGAGAGGGGTGAGTTGAAAGGAGGAGGGGACCCCTCCTTTTATAGGCGAGAAAAGAAAAAGTACACAGTGTGTACTTTATGGTACATGGCATGTACTCAGTTATTTCACACGGTCTCCACGTGGCTTCCAACACGGATCCGTGGCCGTTGACTAGTCAACACACGGTTTGAGGGCACACATATGCGGGGAATGACTACACGGCGTGTAGTTTGGGCACATGGCGTGTACCCATTTATTGCACATGATAAGGACATAACTCCAATATGGCACACAGTCGTTGACTTGTAACGCGTACGCGGGGAAGGATTACACGGCGTGTAGTATCGGACACACGGCGTGTACACATTCACTTCACATGGCGAGGACATGGCCTACAACACGGGGTAGACCCGGAAAGGGGGTACACGGCATGTACTCAAACTACACGGCATGTAGTTTCAAAATTATGGAAAGTGTGTGAAAGGTTCATTTCACCCTCCAGAACACTTCTTGACCCTACTTTTGACAAAGGAATGGGTCGGAGAGGTCCGGGCCATTACATAAAATGTATGTAATTTTTATATAATTGTCCTTAAATTCAACCTTATGTATATGTTCTCTAATATATTTTATTCCAAAATCTTGTTCTCAATGATTTTACTAAACATTCTCGAATACCATATGTAGAGACCCGATGCTAGAAACCTTGATTTTATGTCAACATCCATTAAATTTGGATTTGATACAGGTAAATCACATCCCAAAGGGCTGAATAGTTTATTAGTCTTAGTAATATAGATACATACAAGGGTATTATATTAATAATAAATACACAAATGTCATCAATTTGGTTTGAGGAATATTATATTGTTTCTACTGTTGTATCCTTTCTTATCATTCATTGTAGACTTTATAGAATCATAGGAAAAGAAAAAATAAAAAAGGTGAGACAAATTTCTCAAAAACGAGATGTACAGTTGATGAAATATTGAATTAATGAGAATAATCCATATGGAGATAAAAATAAAAAAACACACATTCAATGGAATCAATAAAATAATAAGTAATTATGTAAATAATATAGAATATTATGAAAATGAAAACACATTTAATTGAGTAATTATAGTTGGAATGAGATTATACCATATACTTTATCATAATAAAATATCATCGATAGTAAACACTGAACCAAAATAAAGGCAATGCTTAATTTTCATATGTCATGTTTCGAAGGAATATAACATAGTTACTATTAATACCTATTCATAATTCAGTTTAAATCTATGGGTAAAGACCCAATTATTCATCTTGGAAAAAACATGAAAGGTTGTTTCACAAAATAATTTCATCTAATTATATTAATGATGCATCGAGCGACATGAATTAACTCGTCCCCATCCAGTATAACTTTCGTTAACTGATCCCCATCACATATAGTGTGTGTACAATGAATACCTAATATATCCAATAGTCAATTTAAATAAAAAAATTATTCAAAATATCGATATTTAGTTAAGGATATAGATTTATAAATATTTTCCTAGTCAATCAAATAATTTCTTATGTAAACCCCATATGTAAAAATTCTATACAGGTTAAGAAATATACCTATCTATGATATATGATATGGAATATTAGGGTAAATTCAATGTTAAATTATCAATGGAAATTGATTATTTTATGGGGGAAAAGAATCAATTTATTGAATGTTAATACCATCATCGGTCAATTAATTCATTAACCATCCCGAGAAAGAATAATGATATTATCAATATAACATATACAAATTTGAGTAAATGTAAAAAAAATTGTTATTGATGTAAGAATCCGATCGTTCGAAACATTCATAAGGAAATATCCCTTTAATTTTGAAAAAAATTTAGAAAATACTATCCATTGAAAATCACATTAATAATATAATTACAAAGTAATATTTTAAACATACATTTGATTATTGGATTAAATGATTTTTTGTAAATCCATACATACCCTACATGGTAATTAAACGTTCCTTTGGCAATTAAAAAATGGTTTCTGAAAGAAAATATGTTTTCAACTAAAAATAGATATGATGTCGGATATAAACTAAATGTTTAAATATATAAAATAATGAATATATTCAGTGTATAAAAAACATGTCTAAATAATAAAAGGTTAAAAAATGATATATATTTAAAATTTATTACACACATAATCTTATAATAACAAGGACAATGGAGAAGTAATATAACCCAAGGAAATTGAATCAGGTTACAAAATTTGTTACCATTTTGTATCATTTAACTAAAATAATTACACAATAAATAAGTCATATTTACACTCAAAATAAAATGAAAATAAATTATTTCATGATATAATTTATCAAAATGTGAAGTAGATAATCTAAAAAAATAAATAAGTTGTTATAATGGTATTTTCATCATGGAAATATAACTGAGACAAAAATCCCTTAGATTGCATTTATTTTCAGGGTGAACACACATAAATCTCATATACAGTTATTTAAAAAAATTACTGACTTAACAAAATTCATAACCATATTCATAATATCATATATGATTTTATTTTAAGATATCATGACCCTTTTGTTAACAATCATTCATTGTTTTCACTATTTCAGATGTTAATTACCTCGTTTCTTGAGTATGTTTTAACATGTTACTTGTCATCCTTATTAAATTTACCATGATTTAATAATATCCATAATTTAATTTTTTTTAAATATTATATATAAATCTATTATATATTAATTTATAATAATCCGTAGAATTCAGTGATAAGAAAAGAAATGTGTTGTTCATATAGATGGTAGGTCATTTGTAAGAAAGAACACTACTTTTATTTTTTTGTCATATTTAAATGAATTTAATGTATATGATTTATATATTAAAATTTTATATTATAAATCATATATCATAATTATATCATATTTGTGACATAGATTCATTAAAACTATCTTTTATACATTCAATGTATTGGGTGAATGATTCACATCACTTTGAGGAGATTTTTGTCCACAATTCCACAAATTGTGTTAGCATATACCCAAAAAAGAAATGCATTAAGGTATAAGTCATATACAATTTATAGAAGCACTGTGAAATAATAAATATCTATTAATTATTATTTAAATATAATTACAATAATAATTATGAAATGTGAATGCTGGTAAAGAAAAAATGAACAATCCTCATTTTGAGAGGCGGTAGTTCGTCATACATGAATAGTAATTTATTTACCCATCAAAAGTATTTGTGTATAAATATTGGTATAATTCAAAATATAAATTTATAATAGTATATTTAGGATACAAAATTTAATATATAATAATGGTATATGTATATTTTATGGGTTCTCGAAAGAAAATAAAACAAAAGAGCTTGAGGAAGGATGTTACCTCTTCCTTGGGTAAACCAATTTATCTCCAAATGGATTCCATTGATAAATTTATTCCTAATGGGATGAATATAGGATTAGGCGAAGGATGTAGAGGAACTATATTAATGGATTTTGGTGGATCAAAACTATCTTGGGGGTGTAAATAAGTTGGTGGTTGAGTACCTTTTTATAGTGGAGGAGTGGCATAATTTTATGTTTTGGAAAAGGTAATTCCTCTCCTGTTTTCTATATAAATATTAGCTCCACTAGTGGTCCAAATTCCAAACCATTTAGGATAGGGTCTACATATTTTAATCTAATAGTTTTAATAAAATGGTTCTAGTTCATTTTGGCCCTTTTGTTTATAGTTTTCTCCATTACTAATATATTTTTTTCTCTTAATAAATTTATTTAGTTTTAGTCACATATATAGAGATTATTGGTGAAAAAATAAATTGAACATATTATAAATTATAAATAATTCTATTTGTCAAATTAAATCAATTTTTGAAAATTCAAATCATTGAAAAAGTATAAATTAATTTAATTTTAATCTCGCAGACAGGATGACGATGTGGTGGGTAATGTTCCAAATTATTGTATGTATTTATATCCAATTTAAAATTTAAAATGATTAAATGACCAAAATTGCATTATGTGATATATTATTGATATAATTAAAATTTAAAAATAATCAAATGAACAATTCATATAATTAATGAAATTAGATGAAAAATCCAATTTGAATTAAAATTTATTATTATGTAACAATTCATAAATAAATTTAAATAACTCAGAAAAATAAAAAAACAACAACATAACATGATTTTTATCTCTATATTTTACAATATTACGTTAATTGTGGAAAATAAAATATATATAACTTGTAGAAACTCTATTTATGATAGGTTCACAATTAAAATGTGGTAAAATTGCCTTTAAAAACATTTCTGTTTTTTTGGTAAAGTTTTGTTTTCTCCTAACATTGGGATATAAAATATATTGTATTAATTAAAAGAAGTTATATTATACATATAATATTTATATTCTCAAATGATAGTTAATACTACTCATAAAAACAAATTTATCAACTATTTATATCTTGTTATATTAACTAATAATACATTAATAATATATTATTATTCACTAAAACCGGATCATTCATGTATCAAAATACATTGTAAAAAACATTTCTTCATGAATGTATTTCTAATTCATTATTATGTTCATTGAAAATAATATCTTATATTTTATTTATTTAAAATAGAAAATGTATTATCATATCTCATTATATTACATTCTATTATGTTTTTTAGTTTTATGTGACATACATGTTATCAAATATAATTTTATTACATTATAAATTCATGGTGTTACACTTAATACCTTATAATAATACATTCTAACATTCTAGAGTATTTGTATCTGAATAATATCATCTATAGAGGGCTTGAGATGTAGATAAAAGGGGGGTGTTAAAAGAAGACATATAACTTTTATCCAAATGTTTTAGATTAATTAATAATTCTACCTATTTCATATATTCAAAATATAGACTAAAAAAATAAAACAAGTGTATTAAATGTACTGATATGTTTTATATTAATTTAATAACTGATATTCATATCCTCCTCCAGAAATTGTCAAATGAAATTGTTGTTCATGTCTACTGTGGACTACTGACTTATGAGGTGATGTAAATCATATTCCATCACCCACTCTCACATTTTGTTATGATGATATTATATATATATATATATTATTAATGAAATAATAATTATAATGATTCAAATATTATATTTTAGTTTTTTTCTTATGTTTTAATACACTGATTTATGATTATGTCATTTATGAGTATATGTAGATTACCACCTCCATAGAGCGATGTGAATTATTATTCGTAACTATATCTCATGGATTTTATATATGAATGTATTTTTTAAAGGATATGATAATTTTGATATTATAATAATTATATAATTTTAAAATAATACACACCTACTATGAATCTGGTTTTAGAAAATGTAAATATTATTCATGTGTCTTTATGACCAACCATCTGTATGGTTTTAAAATAGATCATTTCTAATAAACTTAATTGATAAATCGTTTTAGAAAAATATTTATTTAATAGAAATTATTTTTAATTAATTATAATTATTTTTTAAAATATAAATTTACAAAAACTTTTACCATGGACAAAAATCTGAGTGAATTTCGCAATTATGACCCAAAAATCCTCATAACACACCGCATATACAAAATTTATAAAGTAATTAGAATTTTATTTAAAATAAATGAACTACATTGTTTAAGGACGTAGGATTAATCCTTTAAAGTTATATTATAAAACTAAATAATTTATATAGGTTTATTTTTAATTTATAATGTAAATAAAAACAAGATATGTACTTGAGGTAAAAGATTTCATCTCGATTTCCTTTCACTGGGGAAGATTTTAATGTTATAGACATAACCTATTTTATAGTGTGTAAATAATTACCATTTAATATTTATATCTTTAATCCTTCTAATATGATGGTATTTTATGTTTTTATTCAAATTATATCATCCATGGTTACAAGAATCTAATTCTACCATTTGTTTGATATTTATAAAATATATGTAACATAACAACTTGGGATCCACTAAACAGTGTCCCAATATTATGGGTCACATTTCCTTAAGAATACCTCCCCATAATCTAGAAGATAGAAACTAGAACGGAAGATCTATGATGGTATAGTGGGGATAATATACAATAATAATCATACTAACAAAACAATTCAATAACTAAGTAAAAGGTTGAAGAATAATATCAACCATAAATATAAGGGAAATCATTCAAACATTATTAATAATAATCACATCCAAAGGAAGTGAAATATATAAAATGATGATCATTTCATTGAGCAATAAAAAATTTTGGAATTAAATTCCATCATGTATCCAATATAATACATGTATCAAAATAAAAAAAATCAACATCGAATCTCCAAATAGCATCATAATTTCATGCTTGGTCATGTTCTCCCTTTCTCTTATGCTACAACCAATATAGATCCCCACATTGGATATTTCCTTTATCCCTACATGAATCGATAAATTATATACTACTAAAAAATATTGTCTTGAGAAGAATCATATATAATACATTTTCAGATTCCACCTACAGTGTCTATAAAAAGTCTAGTCTTCTCATATAATCCCAATTGGTTTGCAGATATAACAAGGGTTAATGTAATAAAACATGAGGTGATAATATAAAGTCATTAAAGGCATACTATAAACTAGAAAATTATTAATAATTGATAAATATAGATAATGGTATGAATCATCAACATCCTATATAATGTAATTGAGAATTCTATATACACATTCATAGATCCATGGATTTTAAATGATTATGTAATCCTAATAGGAAGGTTCCAAGGATTAAAAATTTATACGTCATCCTAGTGTTTCATCATATCCAAGGGGATGAAATCTCCAAGGAATCATAATGTTTCGCATTATCCATGGAGTATAAATTTTCATGGCATCAAAGTGTGTCATCAGAACCAAGGATTCTATATTTGCAACACATCCTTGAGAGTTATTGGAAATAAGGATTACAAATGTCAACTTAATCCTTCATTTTCATCATATCGAAGAATTATAAATATTTAAAGAATCCTATTAGTTATTTGGTTCCATAACATGAACCCTGATTTATAATCATAACTAAATCATTCACCACTTTATAAACCAAGTCATTAATCATTTATATAATTCCTAAAAAATCATACCAAATCCAATGTGTTATTTACATTATACATTTCATATACAGATAGAATGTTATTTATGTTACTTATAACCATTAAAAACAAAATCTTTTCTCCACACACAAAGAGAGTGGTATTTTCTTATTAAATGAAATAGTATACACCATAGTAATTGTTGAGGTCATAAATATATGAGATTTTATATGGGAATCATGAAATATCTATAGAAATAATTCAACATTAAATTAATGGGTATATTAATATAGAAAAAGACAAATGACTAGATTGGTGTGGGAAATGAATGATTCATTGTATAAAAAATGTGAAATGAACAAAAAAGGTATATAACACCCACATTATTTTCATAGTCAATTTCTCATCTAATATCAACCCTTGGATTGCCCTATAAAATATTAAAATGATTTAATAGAGGAAATTCTTGAAAATATGTAATATAACTTTACAACAAAATGGAAGCTTTGATATAAGGAGAAACATCTAAATCATCCTTATGATTTGAAAGAATATATATATGAATCTAATGTGATCAATGGATTTTTATTTGATGATATAATATAGAATTTATCAATGAATAAATATTGATTCCAACAGATTATCACTTCAATGTAAGAATTATATAGGGATTTCTACTACAAATAATAATGTAAAATAGGAGGAGCACAAATAGATATACAAAAAAACTATAAAAAAACCCAAACATTTTATAGGATTATAGTTTGGGCAAAAAATTGGTTAAACCGTGATCCAACCATGCATCCCGATTTATCTTAAGAAACTCCTCATAGGTTCTACATTTTTAGTTTATCCAGTAGTGTGAAACACTTGATAAAAAAACACTACCTTATTCTTGATATAAGTCAAATGCCCATGTATTTTGTGTCCCAATGTTATGGAACACCATGAGGCCCTCTATGGTTCAATGATACACCCTATACAATTTAGTCAATATTAATTTCATGTTATTTATATTTTCTAATAACCATATGAAACAATAGTTTCCTCTAAAAGGCATGTCTCATGGAATTGAACCTGACTCGTAAAACCTCTTTTCATTAGTAGATTTATAAGTCATTCTTTAAAGGGTAAAAAAATAATTAGCCTAAATTAAAATGATCCAAGCCTCGATGAGAACCAAGATTATAATAATTAATTTCTATTAATTTTTCTATATCACATAGTCATTGATTATTTTATTGCATGGTATAAAATTAACTCTGAAGATCAATATGAAAAATTTTAAAGGGAAGGTGATATTGGGATATCATTTTCTTTGATGATATTAATTTTTTCAAAAAACCATCACACATAATAAGGATTTATCTATTTTGTAAAAATTGATCATTTAGTTATCCACTTGAACATAAGTAATGACATGTTTTACTATCCAATAATATTATCTAGTCCTTTAATGGTTTGGTAGTAGTCCAATACCCCACAATCCACTGAAAAGTACCATTTATTTGGATACAAAAACTAGGAAGGATAATTACACTTGTGTAGAACTATGATCAATACAATAATTAATTCCATAATGCCATCATGAATTATGTTAATGAGTTTTTGTATCCTGTTTAGAAACTATCACCATTTGGTTTCAAACATGTGACTATAAAGCTTTAACAATATCCAATTTCATACATTATCTAGAATTATATTACGCAATTTTCAATGTATATAAAGGTAAAGTTACTTATCCATAGATCGTAAAAAACACATAACACCAAATATATCAAAATAGTTAGTATTATTCACCAATATGATTTATCAATAATTAAGGAAATCATATTAGAATTTTTTGGAAACATTAATGGTTCGATCTTGTTATTTTATAGAATAGTTAATTTTATATATCGATTTGATACAACAATCCATGAACATAATGTATTTTGATCACCTCATATACATAAAAAAATTTACCTATAATAATAAATCTATAAACCATCATCTACCAATTCTGTATCAAAATATTCAATTCTCTCTCTCTATATCATATAAGTGAATAGTTATATATTACATTGTACTTTAAAATAAATTTCATTGTTTTTAAAATTACTAGAATGATATGAAACAAATGTTTCCCCTCCACTTTTAATTAAAATAACTCATATTTTATTTTCATTTGAAAACCATTTTGAATATTTAATAACAAATATCAAACATTTTTTATTTTTCATTATACTTTTTAAACTCACAAGATAATATTATATCACAATAATAAAAAAAATATTTTCATAAGAAAACATCTCACTATGAAATTATTTTTCATTTTTATTTCTATTCATCCGATATATATTATAAAAAATAGAATACTTCACATTCTGATTATCTAGAGAAACATAAACCATTTTGAAAAAAAATTGCAAATTATAAAAAACAGAAAACTGAAAAGATGTATGAGGAAGACTTCCACATGTTTTCACATTCATCATATGATTAACTATTCATCAAAATTATGTACTGCAACTGCTGAAACAAAGACTCCAATGACTAATTGATGACACATATCATTTGAGGATTCTTGGCCTAATTGAAACTATTCAATACAATTTCTCAAAAAAAATTGTTTAATATATAGTTGAATGAAATCTTATTGGTCAATATATGAAACTATTATAAGTCAATAGTGATAAAAATAGTCTCCCCAATCACACTCCACAACCATAGTCTATAAGATCAATTTTAATAGTCATATGATCGACCTTTGATGGGGCTCTATATCATATTCTGAGTCAGTTTCATATGATATCTCATAGATTTATGGTAAAACTATTACAAAAAATTCCCCAATGTGTCCCTTCGTTCTGTTTTGGGTGTGATTTTATTCGTTTACAATTCCAGATTACCACAAATGAGTATGGTTGGTGTTTGTCGAATGTATGTTTTCAAGGTCTCGTAGCTTCACTCTGTTTTGAAAATTTTTCTGCCTCAAAATTTTTATTTTTTTCTAGGATGAATTTTTTCATCACAGGAGTTAACAGCTTGATGAAATATGAAGAAAATTAGAAAAATAAGGTAATTGCATAACTCGTAAAATGGTCGGTGCACCATGTCTGTGAATGGTTTACAGATGCCTACCAAGAAATAATAATTGTATGTTGAAGTAGATCGTGGAAATGAAAATGGATTGCGATGACAATTTTTGTGAATGGAATGAGGTGTGTGGAAGAAATGATAGTTCTATAGATGGATGAAGAGACTATTGTCGTGTTTGAATGAACATGGTATATAGAAAGGGTAAAAATGGTTTGTGGGATAGTTTCAATTTTCAGTGGGAGTACGATATTGGGTAGAGGTTCTACTGCATTGAATATTTTATATTTATTATATTAGGTAGTTTTGTGGATATCATTTCCTATATATGGAATTATAATCCCAATGATTAGAGTGAAAAAAATTTTCATTATAGAACATTTTTGCACAAGGAATTTGTTGAAGTCGGAACAAATTTCCAATGGGTTAATTACACGAAGACTAAAGTGGTTTTCATGAATGAATTTCATCAAATGTTTTTGTGGGAAAATTATACCTACTAAGGACGTGTCTCAGGGAGGAACAAGGTGTGGTACATAGGGGAGTCATTGAAGGAGAACTGGTTTGTGGGAATCAATTCCACAAAGGGTGTAGTTATTCCTAGAATAAATTATGTGAACTATTTTGTGGGGTTTTGTATGATATGAATTAAAAAACATTAAAGATATAAAAATTTGGTTCACATAGTGGGACCTCCACAATGTCGAAGAAAAGGAAGTATGTGAATAGAGATCATTTTATAGACAAAATGTGATTTGTAGATGCAGAGCCGGATCAAAGAAGCAGTACACGGACGCAGTACATGGAAGTAGTTGGAATAAACAGAACATGGAGGTAGTATGTATATATAGGTGGTTCTTTAAATAGGAACTAGTATGTAGAGGAGGTAGTATTTGTAGAAAACCATCTACACAGTACAAGGGTGGAGCAGGAGGTTTGTGAAAAACACAAGGAAGCCTAAAAAAATTATCAAATCTGTATATGAAGGTATTGTTTTGTTTTTAACAGTACCTGGGAATGTTGAAATCATCTTAATGTGAAAAGAGACATCAACAGGGAATTTACATATAGTGGATGATGCATTATTAACTAAAATAATGGTACATACGTGTCCATAAATTGTTTTCAACCAAAATTTCTATAAATTTATAGTGGGTTCTTTTCCAAGAGTAGTGAGAGAAGGAATATGAATACATTGACCCTTTCCACTGACAGTGATGCAGAGAAAGAGGAATAAGGATAACCCTTGGTAATCTAGTACACAGACTGTAAAACATTGTAATGGATTTGAGAATATTCATAGAAGATCTATGCTGAACTATTTACTCATTATATATAGTGATCTATGGTGAATTTTATACATCAGCACACTGTTATTTTATGATCGTTGGACGTATCCCTGGGGGTGAACCCAGTAAAATTTGATATATCTTATCCATGATTTAAATTTTATTCATTCTTTGCAATGGGATGGAGATTGAAGATAGTTCTTTTTAGCAATGAAAGATGATTCAATGGGGAAGAAATTTTAATCAGCCATACCAAGATTCACCCCCATCATAAGATATTCAATCTTGTGGACCAATAAATACCCAATATAATAAATTGGTGGCACACCTTTCTTGATGGACCAATGTCAACAATGGAATCATTCATTCATATACTCAAGACCTGATGGTTAATTTGATGAATTTTATTATCCAACGTAACAACCTATATAATAGATTAGTTAACCTATACTTTTTTAGAACCTATAAAATTAGTAAATTCAGTATACAATCAACTTGTATATATGGTTCTTCTGTATTTTATTATCTACATTTTGAAATCTTAAACATCATAAAAATTAAAATAAATCATATATCTCTTTTATCCCAAAAAATCCTACAATTATCACAACTTCATCATGATGTTATTAATATTGATATCGGAATTTCATGATCTATAATATGTTTAAAATATCTACGACATTCTATATTTTGAACACTGTCATTATTTCATTCATAAACAATGACCAATTTATAATTAATTGAAAACTGACAAAAAAATTCTCCATCATTATTTCACAAATATTGAAAGAGAAATCATTCGTTATCTTATGATGTTGATAAAATTTATCACATAAAAGAATCGTCAAGTTATGTGGTGGACTTATTTGAACACATTATACATATGATGAAACATGCCACTACATTATTTAAATATAATTTCTGGAAAAAAGTGTTTGATGAACATGTCAAATAAGGTATGTTATTTATAAAAGAAAACCACAAGATATGATCATTATTTAGAAATCATTATCAAATATCCAATAATTTAAACTCATATGTATGATCATTAGGACATGAAAATTGTTGAATATTTTTACAGTGAAAATACTTCTTCAGCAATAACCTCATTCAATATATGAAAAACCATTTTCAAAAAACATTATCCCAACAATATCCATGTAGGGAATATTATTGTCAATCATGTTTCATAAATCACTGAAACATTTTAATTTGATGTATTGTTCAACAATCAACAATTATAAGGCAATGTGATCGATACCATTATCCAAAACAGAAACATTTCATATAAAAACCAAGTTTTAGAGATTTAGTGTTTTAAGAAACATCTTAATGAACATATGAAATTACATATCTCAACACAAAGATATTCATTTAATAATAATAATTTATTAGAAGTACACTGAAAAAATATTAAAATATTTTACACAAATACTTGATGTGTTTAAAAAATACCTATAATTACACCTTCATACATACATCCATAAAATTTTTAGGACATATAAATGGATATATTTATTAAGCATGATTTCTATCTCATGTAAAATAACTATCAAAAACACAAAGGTGGTGCAATAGAAACACCTAAATAACTATTGTAGATAATGATGTTGGGATTCCATATTCACCAATGATTTTTAGAAACAAACCATTCAGTAAATTATTTGAAAATATATGAAAAACATGATCCATTGTAGGGACATATTCAACCTTGAGTTCATTCTTCTCCACATGTTATTTGATAAAGTGATATTTGATATCAATATGGTTTTTCAGGAATATATTACTTTAATTATTGTGATAGTTGTATCATATTGATTATCAAAATTCAAGGGAAGATGTCACTTAACATCAACTAAAAAACTATATAAATTATTCCTCATCCACATATGTTGGGTTTTTTTCATGATTAGTTTCAATATATTAAAATATATCTATTCGAAGTTACATAATTTTTCTTATTAGTATTTTAAATTCCAAATAATTCATTTTAAAAAAAATATACAAGATGTGGATGTTATATCATCCATAAATATAGCACAATCATCATTTTTGAAGAAAAAATAAATTATTTCTATTATTCCATATGTAACTCAATGATATTTTACACCAGTTATATATCTGATAATTCATTTTCCAATTAATAGATGAGATTCATTTATAGAACATTGAAATTATACAGATAAGGTAACAACATATAAAATTAATGGTCTCAATGTTTTTAGATATAAAAACCCTATAATCATTTTACAAAACTATTTTGAATAAACCTTCTTTCCTTTTTCATCATTTAACAACTTGGTTCCCACATAAATTGGTTTGAAAATATTTTTGAATTCCCTATTGAAAACTTATAAAAATGTTCTTTAAAATACAATTATTGATACTGAAAAATGTATTACATATTTTTTGGATATATAAGACAAAAAATGATCCATTCTACGGAGAATTAAAATTTTAAACAACATCTTCATCTCTTCAATAGACATTTCACAATATATTAAATCATTCACAACCCTGTTAATGACATCAACATATATAATAAAAATGATTGAAATAACATGACATTAATTGATGTTGATATTAATAAAAACTCATTCTTTAATTACCTTATATAACCAGGTATTTATTTTTGAATACCTAACCATTAAAGAATAATATATCCCAATCAATCCATTATTTAACATTCACAAAAAATTTTAATCATTAAAATAATTGTCTTGCCCAGTTGTTTGACATTAATATCTTCATAAATATCTAATTTGGTATATTTTAATTTTAAATTCATTGAAAAAATATGAATCTTCATTTTGAAGTAATTAAATATGTTTTATAATTGCTCATTTCCTTAAATATGAGAAAAAATCTTTACAAAATAAATACCTTCAATTTTTCACCGCCTTTTTCCAATTAATAATTTTTTTTTCACTTCAAAATCATCAATAAAATTGTTTGGGAAAATCCACTTTTTACCAATAATTTTGTTATTTTTTTGGTACACATTTTTTATTATCATTCTTCCCAATCAGGTCCAACTCATTATTCGTAGCATGAATACATGTCTATTTCATGAAATCATTATTAAAAAAATTATGATACACATTTTAATAAATTGTTGTTTTTAAACAAAAATTGATGTTCATCATGTTTTATCCTTTTTCTTAGATCACCAATTATATTTTAAACATCCACCTATTTATTTATCCTATGATGTTATGTATGATTATTTTCCTCATTAATATAAATAGCAGAGTTCGATTATTCCATCATTGTGGGTAACTATTGATGTAATTTTGTCATGTTAAGGAGCAAAATCTATATAATATTCATTATCTACCTCTTCTGCATGTGATGGTAAACCAACATCAATAGATTTATCAGGAACCTATACATAAACACAATCAATAATCCTTTATATTTTATTAATGAATCATTTTTATTCATATCTGTCAAGATCATTTTCATGATTTATTACATATTTACATATTTGATCAAATTTTCCATGATTTCGGCCTTTTTTAGTAATGATTGAAGGATTCCCAAACACCATTAAATGTTTCAAGAAAACAATTTCATCATAGATCATATCATACGTATTTATGTTAGAAATTTTCATAGTAGAAACATATATTCAAAATACAAACTATTATACAGATTTCTTTCCTACGAAAGTAGTAAAAAATACGGTGATCCGTCAGCATTGAGGTCCCCATCTCTCCTAAAATTTTATTCAACCTTTCATGAAAACAATGTTTTATGGTGTTTGTGGTGAAATGAACTCATTCTAAATTACATTCTATTCAAAGTATATTCTATCATCTTTATTCCTATATACACCCCAATATCAGTTCACAAAATCTCTATTGAATACCAACATTTCATTTTTACTATACATACGAAACTCTTAAACATTTATAGTGTGTATTCTTTTTTATTCAAATACATAAACAAAACTAATGAGAGTAAAATAATTAATTAATGAAATTATGTACTTATATACTGATGTTAACTGTTTAAATTTCATTAGAAAAATGTTATAATGAATTTGTTCTATGGTATGAGATGAATAAATTTCACCATTATTTTGCATAAAATTAGTAATCTAAACTTTTTGAAAAAGTGATCAAAACCAGTCTATACATCATGTCATATTATGAATATCTCAAACATTGTCACTCTTTGTTAACATTATCATGTTTCTCTCACACATATATCAAATCCTTTAATCAATCAACTAATTTTTCTCTAATTATTTAACTATAACATGATTTATGGAAATAAAAAACATAAAGGCAGATTCATTTTATATAATTTTATTTTATATCAACATTTCATCTTCAACAATTATAACAAAAAACATATTTAAAAAAACACATTATTACCTTTAACAAAATATTGTGAAACACATACTGATTAGTGTTTCATAACATCAATAAATAATGCTTTCAAGGACTTCAAATTTTCTTCCAAAAAAACAATAGATCAAACAAATATTATTTTCAAATATAAATCATATAAAAATGTAAATATTCCTTCACTTAAATTATTAAGGTTCATAAAATATTTCAAATATACTATCGTATGAGAAGTGAACCCAATATCAAAAATATAATGTGATTCTCATTTTTTCTATTGAGAATAGTCTCCCCTACAGGATAAATTTTTCAAACATTTTTCTTCCTCGATATCTTGATTTTGATAATTTTTATATACATTTTTTATGCTAGTAGAAAATAAGACATCCTTTAGCATGTTTTCCATTATTCTCAAATCATTCAAAAATATATTTCCATGGTTGAAATCAATATTCATCTTTTAAAACGTGTTTCTCAGAACACATTAATTAATAGGATAAACACCCTTGAATATTTTTCTCCTATAAAGAATGTAAACATTGATTTTTTATTAAATTAATACATGTTTTTTGTATTTCTACATACACTATAATTCTAGTAGTATACATTGCACATATTTTTTATGTAAATTCCAAACATGATGATGTTGCAAACATTATTCTCTAAAATATTCATATTGAAACATATATTTATCTGAAACACTCAATTTTCACAAAAAACATTCTTTATTAAATTCAATTTTCATTAAAACATTAATTAAATCATATTTTGTTGAATCCATTTTTTTGAACATATAATTTTTAGAAACTCATGATTTTTTACCATTAGTTTTATCAATGTTACATATTTTTGAAATATTTATTCATCTTAGTTATATATTCAATTTTTTTCAACATTTGAGGATACATTTTTGTATATTTATCAACATCATTGTTTTCCAAACATTCAATGAAATATGACATATAGTTCTTATAACTTATAATTATTCCAATCCTTTGATAAATTTTACTAAAAATTTTACAATGCTTCCCCATATTTTTATCTTAAATTAAATATCATTTTATGATTGTATTTCAACTTCCATATATTTCTTCAAATAAGTATCAAATTATAAAAAAATATCATTGTCTTTAGGAAATGATTATTTATTTTTTCTATACAATATTCCATTTTCATATTCATGTTCTATCTAAAATTTAATATAATATTTATTAGATATTAAATCATGTCTCTTTTTAGATGATATTAATAGTAATTATCATATTCATAAAAACTACTACATTCTTCAGATGAAAACACGTCTCGTTCACATTGTAAATAAAAAAATTTTCTCATAACATCTGTTTTTTTCACTTTCAACTTCACCATCCTAAATAATTTTTAGACATGAAGATTCTCTTTTTGGATTTAGTGAGCATTATATCATTTCTGCATAGTAAGATATTTATTTATCGACATATTTTATCCAATATTTATTCTTTCATAAGTCACCTTAATCATATTATTATTCCTTCATTATTCATGGAAAATTTGAATAAATTTTTCAAACACTCCACATTCAAAACATTTTTAAGTTTTATTTCATCTATATTTACTTGTACCTCTAATAATTTAATTTTAAAACAAATATAAAAACTAAGAAAATAAATACTAACATCATTTTTTTAATCAGAATCACTATCATAATCTTCTTTAAGAACTCTCTTGCATTTTTCTTACATTAAATATTTTATTGAAATATCTCGGTCATTGTTTTCATCTTATTGCCTAATTTTCCCTATTATAATATCATATGTAATGAGAGTAATATAATTTCATCCAATTACATTTTTTAAGATTTATAAATTCAAAATAATACATTTTTTCAGAAAATAATTTATAATGAATTTTTATGATCTTTTCAATTATAGTTTAATATTCAGGTTTCTCCACAAGACATATAATTCTGATAAAATATTATTATCTCTTCTAAAGAAAGTACTAAAATATATCTTATCAGTCATTTTGAGATCTTTCTATTTTTGAATCCATATATGTTACCTTGATTTAATCACTTCGATATTTATTTTATAGAAAATTTACATATTTATCTAGATACATTTTAGAGTCACAATTCCCATCACTCTATGAATCTCACTTTCAAATAGATATTATAGTAATGAAATTTTATCCATTATATATGTGAAAAAAATTCATATCAAAATTTGTAAGATGAAAGTTTTCAACAATAGGAGTAAATTTATCTATATAATATTCTAAAAATCATATATATATAACACAAGCTAAATATGACCCTTGTCATTCGAGATATGATAGTTATTTCAATCAAATACAAAAATCCCCTCAATGTTATCACCATTAAAATTGAAGATAATAAATTATCATTAATGTCATTAGAATAAATTAATAAAAGTAAACAATCACTATGATCAAAATAATCACTAATAACGGGTGAATGTTTTATATCTTTTTCATTTATATTATATTTTTTACAAAACATCATTAACCAAATATTAATGATTTATCACATTGATGAAAAAAACTGTAACATATCCATAATTATTCATTTATTTTTTAGGTTTTTTACCAAATAAGATTATTTAACCCATGAAACGTTTTTAAAATATTAAAATATCATACAGTGAACAATAGGAACCCATTTTCTGTGGATCCAATAGTAGAAAATACACATACACATATGTATTTACATGATTAGTAAAATAGTTAATCTAAATTTTCTATCAATAATTATGTAAATATAATTTTGTAGAATATTTATATATGATCATAATTTTGTTGTTAACATGTTATTATGTTTCTTTAAAAGTTGTCACAATTTTACTTCTTCTAAAAACAATTATTCACTTTCCTACATAGAATATTGTATAAATAAGTTATGTGGAAATTTTACAAAAACACGGTCCAATTTATCACATTGATTCTTTGGTTTGATTCCTTATTCATATTATTTAATCCAAAAAAATCCACATTGTATTTTATAGTTTCATGTATGATTTTCTTCATTAGTTTCACATAATAGTATCTCATATTTCTCTGAACAATCTAAAAAACCCTAAAATATCTTCTTCTCATCACTTTTTATATCTTCAGAATGTTTATCATGAAAAATAAATCATGATGTCATTTTATAAAACTGTTATTACAATAAATCAATTTATCTTTCAATTTCCTATAGAAAAACTAGTGTTCGAATGATATATACTTTAACATTAATTTATAGGATTCACAGATGACTGGAATTGTAGTATTGTAATTTCGTTTCCCCACACACTATAATTTTAGAAAATAAAAATTAATTTTTATTTAAACTCAATTTTAACCATATATATATATATATATATATATATAAACATAAAATATTCATTATCATTATAGAATTATATTAAACACACTATGAAATAATACATCTCAATTTTAATATTTCCTTATCACTGTCTGAAAAAACTTCTCAAATTGAAATTAATATTTCATTCTAATTATCCTGATCTAATGGATATGATGAAAAATAAAAGCCTTCTGATAATAACAAAGTGGAAAAACTAAAAAAATTATATAATAAACATAGTTTAAATTTGTAAGGACATAATTCCAAATATCAATCTTATGGGGACTTCAATGTCTATACACATTAATAATTTATTCAATTATTCGACAGGATGATCTGCTCTGTTGGATTAAACATATCCTCTGATGTAACGCCACGACCCCAGCTACCCAGAGTCGGTGCATTACTTCGTAACATTGGCATGATCACAAAATATCAAGTCTCGAAAGACCGATTAGTTTAGTAGCCTTGGAAACACTAGATACATTCATAAATGTTACATTACATCATAAAGTGAAAAATTAATAACAAATTCTTCATAGTCCACACTCATATCCTCTTCTGACTATCCCTGCAGGTCATTCATAAAATAATTCTTCACATCCTGGAAAATATTAAAACATTGAAAGGGGTGAGCTCAGATGCTCAGTAAGGATAACAATATTGCGGAAGCTTTCATAAATAAACATAAACATTTAACGCAATGTATAACTAAAACAAAAGCCTTTTAAACATGAACTTCAACATAATATGGCAAAAGTAAAATGAGATAATGCCATTTACTTATTCACATGGATATTCTACTGGTCGAAAAATCACATGCAATATCAATAACCACTTTCATAATGATGGAATGCATAATGCCAGACTATCATAACCAAGTAGTCAAGGCATCCTGCCAAGACCACAAATAAGATTTTGTCAAGGCCTCGTGCCAAGACACTAGTTTGTCTCATGAGACCTGCCGATGCATCGAGGAGCTATAGCGGGCTCCACCCGTCACTTATTAAGTCCATTGCATTCCTCGTATGAGTAGTTTTAAACATATCATAAACCATAACATAATCGTATCACATAAAACATGCATAAAGGAAACATAAAATTTCCACATTTCAATCACAAGATATCAATACAATACATTGATATAATAAAAACTCTTTAAAACCCATTTTCAATACCAAAATAAAATAAAGTTAAAACTTTGTATTTATTTTTCATTAAAAAAAATGATGGCTTGTAGAGGAAGCCGAAACTCAAATAATGGTCACGACGGTGGAGAAGTCGTTGTCGCCGCATAAGTACGGAAAGAAAAACATTCCCTTTTGTCGTTTATCAAGACGCTTCGTATAAAAATATTCCTTTTGAATAAACGTAAAAGTCAAAGGGGTTTATACACCGTATAAAAGAAAGTTGTGTATAAAACCAAATATGCCTCAATGAAATGGGATTGAGACGAAGTCCTTAAAAAGATCATTTTTTTAAATAAAGTACATATATAATTTGTATTCACTATAAGTACACATAAATAATGTAAAAATACAAGACATGACATAATAATATCATGACATAATTTGAAAGTAGGAGATTAACCCAAAGAATGGAAATCGGGTTAAGAAGTTCCCTTACCTCATGTCTGACTTGACTCAACCGTTCTTTAACCTCCTGAATAATAAACTAGAGTTAATATATACCTTATTAAGAACAATTTTCAATTTCATTATCCTTATTATATCACTTATTACAATGATATGAACATTATGTAATTATTTAAGTTAATAACGGTCGTTTTGTCGATCTTTAGTACTTGAGTCAACAATAAACTTCTTATAATTACAAGTTGTTTATTTGGTAGAATATCCATTATCTCCAGAATTATATTCATTATTTAGATGTCATATATATCTTATATATCCAGTATATACATTCATTTATAATATTACGTAACATTTAGATGTAAGAAATAAAACGCACCGTTCATGGAGACGGTAAGCCGTACGTACGCATGGACGCTACTTTCATTTATATTTCGTATTTAATGGAATGAAATCATAATTATATAAATTTATAATATAATTCCAGTATAATATAGTGTACAATACCATTTACTCCATCCTTTATACATCCCACATATGTTGTACCTCTCGAACCCCTCAAGGTTTTATTTTCATGATCACAATCACCCTCATATTTATCTAATCCTCTTTCAAGTGTTTTTGGTTGATAGGAATCAAATCAGGTGGCCAAGAAATTGGGCCAAGAAAGAAAGAAGGCAAAGTGGACTGAAATTCAGTCCACCGGCCAACCGGTGGCTTCACCACCGGTCAGCCGATGGAGCCTGGACAGAAGGCATCCTTCTGTCCAGACCACCGGCCAGCCGGTGGCACACCAGCGGCCAGCCGGTGGCACCTGCACTCAAAGGCAGAGCCACTGCCTCCACACCGGCCAACCGGTGGCCAAGCACCGGCCAGCCGGTGGCACCCAGAATGAACAGGGTTTGCTACTGTCTCACCACCGGCCAGCCGGTGGATCTGGCACCGGTCGACCGGTGGCCCCTGGACAAGAATCCTATGCCATTTTGCACACACCGGCCAACCGGTGGGACTGTACCGGCCAGCCGGTGGAGCCAGTCAAACTAGCCGTTGCAGTTTGACCAGGCTGGCCCACTTGGCTCTCAACGGCTCTCTAAGCCTCTCCAACGGCTCCGAAGGCCCCCAATGGGTTCCATGCCTATAAATAAAGGCCAAGGAAGCCCCGGAACCAATAAGGATCACATACCAAGCGCCCGGACATCTTGTTGCACATTTGGCGAACCTCCGGCGCTCCACCTACAAGGATCCTCAAGTGCTCTAATCCAATTCCCAATCCAAGGAGCACCTCAAGAAGCTTGGGAGAGCACGCTACATCAACTCCATCATCCAATTGGCGCCCAAGTCTTCCTCCATTACGGTTTTTCATTCTTTATTTATTTTGAGCTTAATTTGGGTTTGTGTCTACAAACCAAACTCTTTTCTCATCCCCTTTTCTTTGGGTTCTCACACCACCACTAAGGTGTGAAGAGGTTTCTTCAAGCCTTTCCTTTTTAAAAGGCTTGTGTTTCGGTGAGCTAGCCTTCACCCGTTAAAAAGGCTAGTGGGTTCTTACTTAACCATTAAAAGTAAGTGGGTTCTTGCTCAACCAATAAAAGCAAGCTGTAATAGGTCCTAGTGCTACCTCAAAGCCTAGTGGATTTCTTGCTAAAACCATTGAAAAGCAAGCGGTAGGAATCTCTCAACGGTTGAGTTGGGAGCGGAGACGTAGGCCGGGTTTTGGCCGAACTCCGTTATCAATTTCTTGTGTCTTGCCTTCTTTTATTTCCGCTGCATTTCAACTTTGATTTTTAATTTGTCTATCAATTTTTTAAAAAGGCAATTCACCCCCCTCTTGCCATCATTCCCTCGTTTCTTCCGACCCAACAATTGGTATCAGAGGACGTATTTGAATAATTCTTTTAACGGTTTCAAATTAAAGATCCTATTTTTTTGATGGCTTCTACCGCTTCTTCTTCTCAAACTCTTCAAGGTCATTCATTGGATCGTGCTCCATTTTTTGATGGAGCCGATTATTCTTTTTGGAAAACCCGCATGACCACTTTTTTAAAAAGTATTGGCTATCCTATTTTTAAAATTGTCATGCATGGTTATTCATTTTCTTCTCCCGATGAATCCAAATGGACCCCCGCCGACATTGCAAATTTCGAGCTTGATGGCAAAGCCATGAATGCTCTTCATTGCGGGTTAGATAGAAATGTATTTAGCTGTATTTCTACATGCTCTACTTCTTACGATCTTTGGAAATTTTTAGAACTAACCTATGAAGGTACTAGCGAGGCTCCAAAGCAAGAATCCGAACAAAAGCTAGAACCCACTCAAAAGCAAGAACCCGATGCAAAATCCGTACCCACTTGCCCACTTCACAAGAAAAGGGCCAAGAAAAAGGAGAAGAAGAAGGCTTCAAAGGCAACTTGGAGTGATAGCTCCTCCTTCTCATCCTTCTCCTCGAGCGACCAAGGTAATAATTGCCTAATGGCAAAACATGAGGTATCTTCCTCCTCTTCATCCTCTTCCTCCTCTTGTTCTTCAAATTCAAATTCTTTAAATCATTTATCTTATGAAGAACTCTCTCATTCTAGAGACCAACTAGAAAAAGGTTTTCATGAGCTTTCTTCAAAATTCGTTGCTTTGAAAAAGAATTTCAAAAAACTTTCCTCCGAAAAAGAACAACTTCTCAAGGAGAAGGAGGAACTCTCCCAAAAAATCCAAAACTTCCCAAATGTTGATTCTTTGGAATCAACCATTAAAGACCTAAGGGAATCTTTAGCCAAGTTCACCCAAGGTGAACAAACTTTGTCCAAAATATTAGGTTCTCAACGAGTATCTAGAACCACCAATAGACTTGGCTACACCAATATAGCTTCCTCCTCCCATGCACCCACTGTTTTTGTAAGGGGGAGCTCTAATTTTAAATTTTGTAATTATTGCAAGAAAACCGGGCACATGATTTATGAATGTAATTGTAAAAATGCCCGTTATGGTAGGCCCAAATCGATTTTTTATTCGGACGAATTTTATAGGAGAAAACCCGCCATGAAACAAGTTTGGATTGAAAAATCCCTTCTTGCGAGTCTCTCCGGGCCTAAAATCATCTCTTTTCAAAATCCCTCTCCCCGGTGATTTATTGTTTTTATTTAGGGGGAGTTAAGTTTGTTTAAGCTTTTTTGTTTTTATTCAAACTTTCAATTTCAACTCTTGGTTTCAAATTTTCAACTTCAAATTTTTCAATTCAATTGTCATTTCAAAACATTCAATTCAAACTGTTATTCAAATTTTCATTTCAATTTCAAAAATCTCAATTGATTTTCAAATCTCAAATCTTGATTTTCAATTTTTCCCTCAATCAAGTTTTATGCCCCACGCTATTTTGATAATCACAAAGGGGGAGAAATTTCTTGATTGATTGGGGGAGAATCCTTTTCATCATGCTTAAGCATTTCCTTTCATTTGAGTATTTTACATTATTTGTTTTGGTGATTGTGATCATCAAAATAGGGGGAGATTGTTGTACCTCTCGAACCCCTCAAGGTTTTATTTTCATGATCACAATCACCCTCATATTTATCTAATCCTCTTTCAAGTGTTTTTGGTTGATAGGAATCAAATCAGGTGGCCAAGGAATTGGGCCAAGAAAGAAAGAAGGCAAAGTGGACTGAAATTCAGTCCACCGGCCAACCGGTGGCTTCACCACCGGTCAGCCGATGGAGCCTGGACAGAAGGCATCCTTCTGTCCAGACCACCGGCCAGCCGGTGGCACACCAGCGGCCAGCCGGTGGCACCTGCACTCAAAGGCAGAGCCACTGCCTCAACACCGGCCAACCGGTGGCCAAGCACCGGCCAGCCGGTGGCACCCAGAATGAACAGGGTTTGCTACTGTCTCACCACCGGCCAGCCGGTGGATCTGGCACCGGTCGACCGGTGGCCCCTGGACAAGAATCCTATGCCATTTTGCACACACCGGCCAACCGGTGGGACTGTACCGGCCAGCCGGTGGAGCCAGTCAAACTAGCCGTTGCAGTTTGACCAGGCTGGCCCACTTGGCTCCCAACGGCTCTCTAAGCCTCTCCAACGGCTCCGAAGGCCCCCAATGGGTTCCATGCCTATAAATAAAGGCCAAGGAAGCCCCGGAACCAATAAGGATCACATACCAAGCGCCCGGACATCTTGTTGCACATTTGGCGAACCTCCGGCGCTCCACCTACAAGGATCCTCAAGTGCTCCAATCCAATTCCCAATCCAAGGAGCACCTCAAGAAGCTTGGGAGAGCACGCTACATCAACTCCATCATCCAATTGGCGCCCAAGTCTTCCTCCATTACGGTTTTTCATTCTTTATTTATTTTGAGCTTAATTTGGGTTTGTGTCTACAAACCAAACTCTTTTCTCATCCCCTTTTCTTTGGGTTCTCACACCACCACTAAGGTGTGAAGAGGTTTCTTCAAGCCTTTCCTTTTTAAAAGGCTTGTGTTTCGGTGAGCTAGCCTTCACCCGTTAAAAAGGCTAGTGGGTTCTTACTTAACCATTAAAAGTAAGTGGGTTCTTGCTCAACCAATAAAAGCAAGATGTAATAGGTCCTAGTGCTACCTCAAAGCCTAGTGGGTTTCTTGCTAAAACCATTGAAAAGCAAGCGGTAGGAATCTCTCAACGGTTGAGTTGGGAGCGGAGACGTAGGCCGGGTTTTGGCCGAACTCCGTTATCAATTTCTTGTGTCTTGCCTTCTTTTATTTCCGCTGCATTTCAACTTTGATTTTTAATTTGTCTATCAATTTTTTAAAAAGGCAATTCACCCCCCTCTTGCCATCATTCCCTCGTTTCTTCCGACCCAACAACATATGGCATTAACGATTCAAATCACTTTGAGGGGGCGGTAGTCCGCACTTCCTAAAATGAAATTATCGCGTTTACCCATAATGGAAATTATAAAGTATGCCATAAATGAGAAATACAGAAGAATAAGTAAAACATAAACATATTATATATCATATATAAATATAGTGACATCTTAATGGCCACCTTTTAAGGTGTTATATGAGTGTTGAACAATCATCGTTTCGTGAGGTAGAAATTCGCCATCCACAGAAACCGTATGTTCTTTAACCATTAGATGTAGGTGTGTGTAAGTGTATCTCGAATCATTCTTATAACAATATCCTAGTATATTTAGGATACTGGTTTTGTTACAAAATAAATGAATAAAAAGAGTTTAGGGGGTTGGAGAAGAAAAATAAAACAAAACAACATTAGAGAAGACATTACCTTAAAATCGGGTAACTCTTTCTGATTTGAGCCAAAGGCTTCCTTGGGAAGAGTTCTGCCCAAAGTGAGGCTTCTAGGAGTAAGAGGGGGAAGTTGGGAGAGTATTTGGTCAGAGTTTGGCCGAGCCAAATGGCTTGAAAGTGTGAATGAGGTGGGAGAGGTGGGGGCCTTTTATAAGTGGGGAGGAGGGGCACTCTTGGAAAGTAAAGAAAAGTCACTTTATTATAAAATGAGTTTCGGATTTAAGAGGTCCCACAGTTATATAATTCAAGGATAAGATGATAAGGGTTCAAAATCTACTCATCCAATAGGTTTTTGACAAGTTTACGCTTTGGATTTTACATTATCTTTCCATTTTATTTAAATCGTTAAATAATGAGGTCATCGCTACATCATCATGATGTCATAATTAATTTAATTTATATAATGTATAAAAATTATAAACAAAATACTATAATGTAGTAAATCTTTTTATCTTTCTAATGAATATTTATAATCAAAATTTGGACTTGTGTAACCCAACTTAAAAACTGTTTTAGTAAAACAACTCATGTTTGTGTCAATTTGATTTTAACATTAAATATATATATATTAATGTCATTTTCCAACCAAAGTGGCTCCATGGGGTCCCCAAGTTGACCCATGGGTTGTCTTGGTCGGCCATTACTCATCCAATAGTAGTAGGACAAGTGTCAAGCTCATCTCATATTATTAAAACATTATTTTTACCTTAAACTACACTAATTACCTCTAATGGCGATTAAGAACTTAAAAGTTACTATTCACCAAAAAATTATTTTGATCTCATTGAACCACATTTTACTTCTTAATGACAACCATGTATGTCGGTTTTTTGAAAATCAAATCACAGAAGTGGTAATATTTCATTTAAACGAAAAATCAGTTATTTAACTACCACTTAGTGGTTTCACTATTCATCAAAAATTGAAGTTTTTCAGAACAATGCCAAAATTTCACCCTAAGCTATAATTGATATTCCGAATTCAAAAATGATGTATATTTTACAAAATTCCAAACATATAAGTTGCATTAACTAATTTTATAATTAATTCCCGCTGTCACAACAAATAGCGTGTTTTAAGAAACAATTTATATCAAAAGATTGGCAATTTTTTATGTCCAATTTCAATGTTAAATTAATTCTAATGACCACCATTGGATAAAATGGTAAAAATATTTTCTATTTATACTTTAAAACCACTAAATAGTATAATTTATCACTATAAATTATTTTTATTAAAAAAGTTGTTTTTAAGTATTTTTCACTATTCATAAAAAATTAGATGTTCTCAGAAAAATACCAAAAATTCAACATAGGCTAATTTCGATATTCCGAATCCAAAAATGAAGTCCATTTTGAAATATAAAATTTCTATAATTTGAAAAAGTGGTTATTACTATTCATTACAGCTACTTTGATTAGTCGCGGTGTTTTAGAACTCGAAGTTGCGTACAATGCAAGCTATTGCATTTTTGAATGAGAAGCGTATCATGGAAGCTCGGGGTGTTACATTCTCCCCTCCTTCAATAAATTGTGTCCTTGCAATTTGAAAATTTTCTTTGAAAATAAAAGGTTGAAAATAGAAAATACCTTTGTGGAAAACCCACATCGGAAATAAGGTTAATAAATATATAACATTAAAATAAAGCAAGATAAGTACAAAGGTCACCCGATATAGCCCATTCTAGGATTCTATGAAAATATGGATATGGAGGAGAAACAAACCATCAAGGTCTGATGGAGAGTTATAGAAAACAGGATTAGGAGAAAGTTTAACTACAAGAAAATCACAAACTTGTGATTGGTTAAACGATCATTGAATCCCCAGTTGGAAAAGTTAACCGACAACATTTTTGTTTTAAGTTACCTTTTATAATGTTGAGGAATTTATTTAGGAGATTTACTAATAACGTAAGGGAATATACATACTTGTTATGTATACTTTCATTTGTTAATAAATTTTTACCACAAACCCAAATTTTACTCCAAATGGTAATGGAACTCAAAAATATTCTATTTATCCTAATTGTATAAGGTTCCAAATGTTAACACATGCCATTTAGATTAGTAAAATTATTTTGTAATAACTAGGGACTTCCTGTAGGCTAGTGGTAGGAAATAAAGGCTTGTCGCACTTTGATTGTGGGTTCGATTCCTGCAGCTTTGTCCGACGCGACGGGTTATGCCCCACCCTGCAGGCTGTCCTTTTCCGAAAACTATAGTATCATAATATTCCAAAAATAATCTTCATAAATTTTTTAACCATAAACAATACTATCCAAAGATCAACTTAATCCACTCCAACCTTAATAGTTATTCAAAATACCTCCGTCCAGACTTTCTCTAAAAGGTCTCTAAATTCCAAAATCAATTGTAACATCATATTCCCCAAACAAAGAAATGTTTCTCTTATTGTCACATACTAAAAATATGATTACCTTAATCATATTAAAACCATACTGAAATCAAAAAGTACTACAGTACAATATTTATATATATCACATTATTCTTATAACTAGAATATAATCCTTGAGTCCAAAAGCACCAATACATTAATTATTCCGCTTCAACTGTAGTCACATCATAAGATTGGCCTTGATCCCTTGTCCTTTTCTGAGGTAAGTTTCCTTGACGCTTAGGACATTCATTTGCATAATGCCCCATTTCCCTACAATTGTAGCATTCAACTTTGACAGCCACTTTCTTTCCCTTGCAATCACGAGCCTGGTGACCCTTTTCTCCACATTTATAACAAACTCCCATTCCTTTTAGGCACGTACCAGGGTGATTCTTCCCAAAATTATCACATAATGGAAAATCCTTCTTTC
Source organism: Viscum album (assembly GCA_963277665.1). Lineage (NCBI taxonomy): Eukaryota > Viridiplantae > Streptophyta > Magnoliopsida > Santalales > Viscaceae > Viscum > Viscum album. The sequence continues at coordinate 1,748,716,986 of OY728157.1, read as the reverse complement.
CCTTTTTCCTTTTATTTGTCTCTTGTTCCAAAGTTCTCTTCTTCTCTTGCTTTACTTTGTTGTCATAAGACGTAGAGAATTCCTTTTCTGTCTTGATAGCACACGAGACAATATCTTCGTATGATAAGAAGGATTGTGATACTAAAGCTCGACGGAGAAATGGTTTTAACCCATCAAAGAAACGATCAATCTTACTCCTTGGGTTACGTATATAATCGGCAGCATGCCTCGCTAACCTTGTAAAGTTAGCCTCATACTTTGCGACATTCTCATCCTCCTTCTGCCTCATACTCAGAAATTGCCTTTCCATATCCGCTCGATGGTCTCGAGGAAAGTATTTTTCTAAGAAAAGCTCTTTGAACTCCCTCCATTCCATATTCGACACGTCATCATCTTCCTTTGTGTTTTGAATCAGCGACCACCACTGATCGGCATCTCCAGTGAGGCGATAAACTGCCATGACAACCTTCTCCATTTCACAACTCCCCAAGGCATGGAATATTTTCTCTAAGGAATTTATCCATTGCTCAGCTACTATAGGATTTGTACTCCCATTGAAGGTTGGTGGTTGTTGCCTCATGAAACGGTCTAGCATTGATCCTCCACGTTGCGGATCAGGGTGCTCCATACGAGTAAGGTTATTATTCATAACCTGAGTGAGTTGTCCCAGTATGGTAATAAGTTGATCAACACTAGTTGTATCTCCAGATCCACAATAATTATCTTGAGCAGGAGAGAAATCCCTACACGGAGTGTGTGCATTGATACGGTTTCCATTCATTCCACTAGGCGCCATTTCTAAACAATGGCATAAACTCGATTAGTTTATGAATCAAAATACACAATTCCATACTTGTAAAATACTTAACATAAATTGAACTATTTATGGATATAATCCATAATCATTAAAAAAATTTTTGAGGAAGTAGGTACTCATAACCCTTCATAGTGGTTTGTAAAGAAAACGAGAATTATCCTAAGCATATCCCCCGGGAGTGTCGTAACCAAGAGTGCAGCAAGGCCCATTGTCGTGCACCAGTTCCCGTTCGAGTCTAGCTCAAAGCAGTGTTTTTGGGTTTTACCCCTAGGTACATCTGTGCCAGATCTGCCTCTACCTGCTCGTATCCATATAGGGAAGTATTGCTCGGAAAACTCACAACATCTCTACAATACCAAAATTTTAGGAAGTTCTTCTATACTAATCCTCAAAGTCTATCTTCGGGCTATGTGCTCAAATCAGTGTTTATCTAAATCTAGCTTCCAAGGTTAGTACTAAACTGCCACTGATACCAATTGTAACGCCCCGACCCCAGCTACCAAGAGTCGGTGCTTTACTTCGTAACATTGGCATGATCACAAAAGATCAAGTCTCGAAAGACCGATTAGTTTAGTAGCCTTGGAAACACTAGATACATTCATAAATGTTACATTACATCATAAATTGAAAAATTAATAACAAAGTCTTCATAGTCCACACTCATATCCTCTTCTGACTATCCCTGCAGGTCATTCATAAAATACTTCTTCACATCCTGGAAAATATTAAAACATTGAAAGGGGTGAGCTCAGATGCTCAGTAAGGATAACAATATTGCGGAAGCTTTCATAAATAAACATAAACATTTAACGCAATGTATAACTAATAAAAAGCCTTTTAAACATGAACTTCAACATAATATGGCAAAAGTAAAATGAGATAATGCCATTTACTTATTCACATGGATATTCTATTGGTCGAATAATCACATGCAATATCAATAACCACTTTCATAATGATGGAATGCATAATGCCAGACTATCATAACCACGTAGTCAAGGCCTCATGCCAAGACCACAAATAAGATTTTGTCAAGGCCTCGTGCCAAGACACTAGTTTGTCTCATGAGACCTGCCGATGCATCGAGGAGCTATAGCGGGCTTCACCCGTCACTTATTAAGTCCAATGAATTCCTCATATGAATAGTTTTAAACATATCATAAACCATAACATAATCGTATCACATAAAACATGCATAAAGGAAACATAACATTTCCACATTTCAATCACAAGATATCAATACAACACATTGATATAATAAAAACTCTTTAAAAACCATTTTCAATACCAAAATAAAATAAAGTTAAAACATTGTATTTATTTTTCATTAAAAAAATGATGGCTTGTAGAGGAAGCCGAAACTCAAATAATGGTCACGGCGGCGGAGAAGTCGTTGTCGCCGCATAAGTACGGAAAGAAAAACATTCCCTTTTGTCGTTTATCAAGACGCTTCGTATAAAAATATTCCTTTTGAATAAACGTAAAAGTCAAAGGGGTTTATACACCGTATAAAATAATGTTGTGTATAAAACCAAATATGCCTCAATGAAATGGGATTGAGACGAAGTCCTTAAAAAGATCATTTTTTTAAATAAAGTACATCTATAATTTGTATTCACTATATGTACACATAAATAATGTAAAAATACAAGACAGGACATAATAATATCATGATATAATTTGAAATTATGAGATTAACCCAAAGAATGGAAATCGGGTTAAGAAGTTCCCTTACCTCGTGTCTGACTTGACTCAACCGTTCTTTAACCTCCTGAATAATAAACTAGAGTTAATATATACCTTATTAAGAACCATTTTCAATTTCATTATCCTTATTATATCACTTATTACAATGATATGAACATTATGTAATTATTTATGTTAATAACGGTCGTTTTGTCGATCTTTGGTACTTGAGTCAACAATAAACTTCTTATAATTACAAGTTGTTTATGTGGTAGAATATCCATTATCTCCAGAATTATATTCATTATTTAGATTTCATATATATCTTATATATCCAGTATATACATTCATTTATAATATTACGTAACATTTAGAGGTAAGAAATGAAATGCACCGTTCATGGAGACGGTAAGCCGTACGTACGCATGGACGCTACTTTCATTTATATTTCGTATTTAATGGAATGAAATCATAATGATATAAATGTATAATATAATTCCAGTATAATATAGTGTATAATACCATTTACTCCATCCTTTATACATCCCACATATGGCATTAACGATTCAAATCACTTTGAGGGGGCGGTAGTCCGCACTTCCTAAAATGAAATTATCGCGTTTACCCATAATGGAAATCATAAAGTATTCCATAAATGAGAAATACAGAAGCATAAGTAAAACATAAACATATTATATATCATATATAAATATAGTGACATCTTAATGGCCACCTTTTAAGGTGTTATATGAGTGTTGAACAATCATCGTTTCGTGAGGCAGAAATTCACCATCCACAGAAACCGTATGTTCTTTAACCATTAGATGTAGGTGTGTGTAAGTGTAGCTCAAATAATTCTTATAACAACATCCTAGTATATTGAGGATACTGGTGTTGTTACAAAAGAAATGAATAAAAAGAGTTTAGGGGTTGGAGAAGAAAAATAAAACAAAACAACATTAGAGAAGACATTACCTTAAAATCGGGTAACTCTTTTTGATTTGATCCAAAGGCTTCCTTGGTAAGAGTTCTGCCCAAAGTGACTCTTCTAGGAGTAAGAGGGGAAAGTTGGGAGAGTATTTGGGCAGAGTTTGGCCGAGCCAAATGGCTTGAAAGTGTGAATGACGTGGGAGAGGTGGGGGCCTTTTATAAGTGGGGAGGAGGGGAACTCTTGGAAAGTAAAGAAATGTCACTTTATTATAAAATGCGTTTCGGATTTTAGATGTCCCAAACTTATATAATTCGAGGATAAGATGATAAGAGTTCTAAATCTACTCATCCAATAGGTTTTTGACAAGTTTACGCTTTGGATTTTACATTATCTTTCCATTTTATTTAAATCGTTAAATAATGAGGTCATCGCTGCATCATCATGATGTCATAATTAATTTAATTAATTTAATGTATAAAAATTATAAAAAAAATACTATGATGTAGGAAATCTTTTAAGCTTTCTAATGAATATTTATAATCAAAATTTGGGCTTGTGTAACCCCACATAAAAACTGTTTTAGTAAAATAACTCATGTTTGTGTCAATTTAATTTTGACATTAAATATATATATATTAATGTCATTTTCCAAACAAAGTGGCTCTATGGGGTCCCAAAGTTGACCCATGGGTTGTCTTGGTCGGCCATGACTCATCCAATAGGAGTAGGACAAGTTTCAAGCTCATCTCATATTATTAAAACATTATTTTTACCTTAAACTACACTAATTACCGCTAATCGCGATTGAGAACTTAAAAGTTACAATTCACCAAAAAATTATTTTGATCTCATTGAACCACATTTTACTTCTTAATGAAAACCATGTATGTCGGTTTTTTGAAAATCAAATCACAGAAGTGGTAATATTTCATTTAAACAAAAAATCAGTTATTTAACTACCACTTTGTGGTTTCACTATTCATCAAAAATTGAAGTTTTTCAGAACATTGCCAAAATTTCACCCTAAGTTATAATTGATATTCCGAAATCAAAAATGATTTATATTTTACAAAATTCCAAACATATAAGTTGAATTAATTAATTTTATAATTAATTTCCGCTGTCACAACAAATAGCGTGTTTTAAGAAACAATTTATATCAAAAGATTGGAAATTCTTTATGTCCAATTTCAATGTTAAATTAATTCTAATGACCACCATTGGATAAAATGGTAAAAATATTTTCTAATTATACTTTAAAACCACTAAATAGTATAATTTATCACTATAAATTATTTTTATTAAAAAAGTTGTTTTTCAGTATTTTTCACTATTCAAAAAAAATTTAGAAGTTCTCAGAAAAATACCAAAAATTCAACATAGGCTAATTTCGATATTCCGAATCCAAAAATGAAGTCCATTTTGAAATATAAAATTTCTATAATTTTAAAAAGTGGTTATTACTATTCATAACGGCTACTTTGATTAGTCGCGGTGTTTTAGAACGCGAAGTTGCGTACAATGCAAGCTATTGCATTATTGAATGAGAAGCGTATCATTGAAGCTCGGGGTGTTACATCTGATGATTTCATAGTGAAACGCATCTTCTTATTATTGTTGACAAAATTTAAAATTTTAAAAAAAAATTATCCAGGAAAATGGTTTTCTATATTTTCAACATTTGATTGAATTTTTATGAATCTTTTCTAAATCATCAAGGACAATAACATCTCTAGTGTGGTACACTCCACACCCTAGGTCCATCTAATCAAATTTTGTAGTCTGATGATCCTCATCAGATGGAACTCTACATCAGACTCTTAATCATTTGAATCAAATATATCATGCATTTGCGACACAACTTGTGTGGTTGATCAGTTGAAAACAATGTCCAGTTGACCAGTTCAATAGTGACATCATTCTTTTCAAAATATATAAATTAATGGTTCATTGGATGATTTTTTTTCCAATGGATCGAACCATCTGATGCATCAGTACATCATCACATCTATTAAATCTCTTGAATTATCACATTCATTCCCTAAAACAACTTTTTTTTTCTGGTTCATCTCTTTATATTATCTGTATTTGGATAATATTAACATCATAGAATTACCATAGATTCATATTTAACTTCTCTTCCAAAAACAAATTAAATGGTGATTCATCATGATGTTAGGAAATCTAATATCATCACAATATCACTGAAATTATTTTTATAAAATATATGACATTAAATTTTACCATGAATATCTCTCTCTATTTGAATCTCAACTCGATTTAGAATTCTTCAAAAGCCTAAAAAACATTTTTCCCATTATTCCAAAGATATTGGATCATAAGACACTAGTAATAATATGATGTTGAAAACATTTATCATAGAAATTAATTGAAAGATTATCTATCAGACATCTATTAAAAAAATATTCATCATAAAAAACATAACAATCATTTCTGAAAAGATTAATTAAAGAAAACTGATTCTGGAATACATTTACACTTAGAAAAAATCATTAAAAAATTAAATAGAAAGTGGTGAACTTTATTTAAAAATAAACATCTGATATCGAATGTCTATAACATCTACATTTTATCATCATAACATATAAATTTATTTTATTTTTCATAGTGACAATAAAACCAAACCATTTAATAACCTTCACTTACAACATCTGAGTAAAAATCAGGAATTAACATCGTCCCTACAAGTATACTATTTGAAATACAATTTTTCATATTGATTTTGTACTTATATAAGTTATTATTGTATATGTATTGATTAAATGAAATCATTCATTTGATTAATTAACAATTTTATAATATGATAATTATTAGTTATATTCATCTCCTCTTTCTATTTTTTTGGACATATTATCATGTTGTGGCCAATTAATTTTTTATGATGAGAATATCAATCTTTAATGACATTTTAAATTATTAATGTATTTAATCTATTGATTTTAATTTTTTCATGTTATTATTTCATTGTTCTTCTGATTCAACTATTTCCAATGTGAAAATGGATTTATATTTCAATCACATTAAAAATATGGAACATATAGGCTTTAAATTTTTTATGTAAATTATATGACTCATATATGACTGTAAAATTTCAATTTATTTAATATTAATTTTCTATTTTTTATATTCTTTTTCCGCTATATTTGATTTTGGTAATGTTTTATGATATAGTTTTTCTGAAATGTAATTTTTTTCTTCCAGTTAGAAAACCATTTTTTAAATATACATATTTTATTAATTTTTTTCACGAATGTTTATAAATTTTCATCAAAAATTTGTTTTTAATTTCTTCAAATGATTTAATTTTCTCAAAATATAATCAATATTTTATTACTATAATGTCAGAAAAATAAATAATTACAAATGGTGTGATAAAATTATTATTTAATCAACTGTGTCAATAGAATATTTTCTCACCACGATGTCCACTAATAGAATCGGTGGATCCTAAAATAGTTTACCTTATTGTTTTGAAATGAAATTTTATATTTCAATATCTATGAATTTTGTTTGGTTTTCAATGTGAATATGTCCTTTTATCTAGGTTGTTTTTAAATTTTATTATTGGTATTTCATTTCATAAATGACTTGAACCCTTAATGTTACATATTCTTTACTATATATATGTTAATGTGAAATTATTCTTAATTGTTATTTTGATATATTTAGAGATTATAATGGAAATTATTATATTTCAATGAGGATGGAAAATGGTTAAATTTATATAGTGAAATGATGGGCATTATATGTTATGACTATGTTATGGGATTCAGATATCTTTTATGGTCACAGGTAAGAGAAATATATCTCAAGATGATAAGTGACTCTGATATCTCTCTCAAATGAATTGGGAAATAATTTTTTTAAATAGATAATTATGTTGTAAGACGACTGTCATTGTTATTACACATGTGTGGAATCTCTTAATGATTAAATAAATATCATGATCATATAAACCAGAAAATATCAACATTTATTACTATGATAATTTATTGATTCAATTGAACAAGATTTATGTCCCATGTCCCATGATTATAGATTATCATGTGGAATTACATGGATAATTATTTCTTCCATGTAACATATTTTATGATATCAATTGAGATGTTTATTAAACCTATTATGTCATTCTCATTCACATTTATTATGTAATCTTACACTTATACACATATGAATCTCACTATTAAAATTAAATTTTTATTTTCTTTTATATATATCCTTAATGTTCATTTTAGCTCACCTAGATATAATTAAATATCATGAGGTTATTAAGAATAATTTCAACTAATTTGTGTCAACAAATCTTTAGTTTATGTTTAGTTTTTTTGGAGATGCTGAAGAGTAATTTTGAAATAATAAAATCTTGATGTATTATAAAATAACTAACACTTGAAAAAAAATGGTATTATAATGATAGATTTATTCCAAATTTTCAAAAAATGTAATCATAAAATGTTAATGTGTAAGAATGCGATCTATTATTTTAGTTTAATGTTATATTTTTGAAAGGCATAAAATGGGGTCATGTTTATAAGAAGAATGCTAGAAATTTAAAATTTATTTTTTGATGATCTGATTTGGTAGGGTTGGCTCAAGGATGTTATAATTGGAATTAGAAGAGGGTTAAGAAATATATGGAAAGTATTATTTTTTCCTGAGGGACTTATTGATACCACCATCAGTTTAAATTTTTGTGGTTTATCTAATAGTCAAAGTCATAGAAACCCCACATTATTTTCTATGTGATTTTATATTATATAGAATAATGTTATTTTTGGATAAATTTTACTATATTGATCTATATATATAACACATTTGTTTAATGATTGATATTATTGCAGAATAGTTTTATTTAATTTTTGGGGATGTAATCTAAAAGGTATAAGATAATATTTTAGGTGTAAAACTACATTAATGATTGTATTATGGATGATATTTTATATTATGGGTAAATTTCTTTTAGAATTGACTATATTGAACAATCTTTATTATCATGGATTTTCTTTATATTAAGGTACAATTATAAGGTCACTTTTACTAATATTATAAACTCTACTATCATCAAAAAATTATTTTATTTCATGTGTTCCCAATGAAATTTCAGTTTTTGGGTTTTATATAATTAGGTCAGAATTTCTACAAAACAAACCTAATAAATTAAATTTTATACATATCATTTAAGTATATATTCTTCCCATGATATATATCATTTATAATTAAACATGATTTCATCTAATTATTAATCATCATGAAATTCATCATGATTTGTTATTTGTTTTTACACACCCATAAAACTATTGATTTGATTAAAATGGTATATGAACAAATTGATTAGTATGGGACATAAAAATAAATAAATAAAATATTTTATTCCATTTGAAGATAATGTTCTACAAAAAATACCTTTCCATTTACGTTATAGAAATTAGGCTCCAAATGATGATTTACAAAAACCTGTAATAATCTCTAAATCCAAATGTATTTTATAATACCTAATATATGGAAAAAATAAAAATACACTATCATGAATTCATTATTTGAAAAATAATACCCCATGAAAAAAATTCACACAAAATAATAATATTTTACATGAGAGGGAATTATCACTCTTTTAAAATAAAATATCCCATACTTAAATTAAAAAAATGATTTTAATGAAAACAAATTACAAAGATTTGAAAAGTATTGTTGTTATCATAGTAAATTATTTACATATAGGTATCTTATTAAATATTAAAATTGCAGTAAAAATCATTATATATTGAATATAATAATTATAAGTGCATAATCATTACCCAATACATTAGAGAGTTATACTAGACGCCCCCATAATCATAAGACTTATTGGTGTCACCAATAATAATAATATATAAATAGATCACTTATAGTTAGGAGTAATTTCCATATCACCTATCATAAAGTGATATATCTGGTGCACCCATCATCATAAACAATGTCTAAAGGCCATAAAAATTCTGTAATATATGAAAAAAAATCCCATCATCAAACCAAAAAAATTTCCTTTTAAAACCAATTTAAAAAAATAAAATTCATAGAAACGATGTGAGGATTTGTATTGTTTGATGAAAAAATGGATTATAATATGGTAATAGGAATATATAATTAAAATTATGGTGATTATAATCACTTTATAGACTATATATATTAATATATAACATAATTGATTCCTTTTCTCATTATATTCAACATAATGATTTAGTGATTTTATTTCCAATCGATTTTCTAAAGTAAACATTCAGCATTTATATTTCATTCATTAACATGTATGTAAAAAAATTAATTATATTATAAATATGGATATAGAAGACCTAATTAATTATGTCATTTAAATGAATCTATTGAATTAAAGTTTAATTTTCCATGATTCTGGCTTTTCATGTATATTTTTTCCCTCTTAACAAATAAAAATATATTATGTTATTTGGATTCCTAAGGACCGCTCTGTTTATATTATTTATTTTATTTTATTAATTAAAATCATGTAATGATTCTCCCCCCAGGGCCCGTGTTTTGACTACCCCAAGCCTGCCTTTCATAGGCCAGGGGATACTGACTAGTGTCGAAAAGGCATATCCCAAAATTGGAAGGCATTTCCTTTAAAGCTGTAGACACATAGTCATGTAGAACTACACAAATATAAACACCAAAGAATGCAAATTAATAAAACCACACCAATGTACCACCACAATGTACAACAATTGATATTAAATTGTGTAAGTTTAATGTAAAGGGTACAGAATACAATCCCATCTAAAAGAAAAGTACGAAAAATGAAGTACAAAAACTAGAGGTCTTTTGAAATGGATCCTACCTGAAGGGTTGGTACAACACTTTTGGAATTCACTACAACACACAATGTCTATTGATTTCCCTTTGAACATAGTCTAATCATGGCTCCCCAACGTCCCGATCAAAGCTATTTGTCATCTTCACAAGAAACAACTAGTGCAGGGGAAGCCCATCAAGGGGTGAGTATAAAAATCCTCGGTAGGGACCCCAATACCCCTGAATGTTTCTTAGTAATCCATGATGGAAAACAAAAAAATTGTAAATACCACATAGTTAATACCTCCAAAAAATATGTCCATCACTATGCACAAAGTAAATACACAGATCCCACCATGTATAACATAAGTAATGAAATAAAAACATTTAGTCCTAAAGCTATAAAATTTTATTCTGTCAAGAGGATCTAGAAAAAAACCACCCTTTCTTAGTAGGTTCTTACCCACCCATGATATCTAGGTGATGACCCACATAGGATCTCTATGTTCAGACCTACACATGATGGCTAGCTACGGACCAACATAGGATCACTACATGCTAACGCACATAAGATCTCTAGGTGTGGACCCACAATGGATCACTATATGTTCTTCATGACATAGAAAACCACTTGATATTGGAACATAGCACATGAGATAAGGAGATTATTCTCTCTTAAATCCATCATTCATACCTCATCTTCCAAAACGTCCCACATACAGTAACCCCAAATGGTTCTCTTGTCGTAAGGCTCCCAGCGCAATAGACGAAACGTCGATCGGACGCCCAGTTTTTAAGTTTTAGGATTTTAGTAAAAGGGTCTCGATTGTATTTATGTATGGTCAAACCAAGATATACCCCAATATCAACAAAAAAAATCAAGTGGAGTACCTAAAAAACACCTCATTGTAAGGTTCTTCGTGACATAGATGGCATGTAAATCAGACGCACGGTCTACAAGTTATGATCGTTTTAGTGAAATGGGGCCAGTCTGGTCTTAGTCCGGTCTGATGTGGCTCCAAAAAGGGTCCATCCTATCTGGCCCATTGATCCAGCCGGTCTGGCCCAGTCGGCCCATGGATCCTTCATGTACAACCTGGTAGGACGGGTCCAGCCCAGTGGTGGGTATGGACCGGTGGCATGGGTCTGGCCCTATAGTGTGGGTCCAGCCCGCTGAGCTGAGGGCCAGGCCCGCGGGTGGCCCACCCTGCATGGTGTGGTGCGATCCACCAGAAAAATCATGATATGCATGGGTCGGGCTTGTTTTCTAGCTCAGATGCAGGGACATCTAGATTTCTCCTTGTGGGGCCAGCTGGTGGCACCCCCCCCCCCATCTTGCATGGCCTGTAGGAGACCGGATGTTTCACCTGCTTGAGGTTGACAGATCATGTGCCTCGATGGCACCCAAGAAAATCAGGAGGGCCACTACTCTACGCAGTTCCAATGGTTGTTGCGCCTCCTCTCCACCCACAACCGCTATCACGGGCTACCACTGGTCACCATCAAGGTCGTTCCATGCCTCAAGCACAGTTTTTGTAACTTAGACAGGCCATTGAAGCTATTCGGGTGGTCCATTTCTTGATCCGCTATAGAATATAGCCTAAAAAGGCTACCTTCTTCACTACATAGTCCTCGAAATCACATTTCTGAAAACATTATAATCCGGCCTCAAAGAACGCACATTAAACAAATATGGTGGTGGGTCTGCAACTTTTTCATGTCGGCTCGCACCCTCTGCATTAGAGTTTAAGAGAGGGGGAACGAATTAACCACAGTACAAAAATAAAACCCCAATTCATATCCCCAAATTATAACCTCCCACAAAAATTGAATAGATCGCGGATCAACAAATTATTCAGTTGATCCGTGTACATTGTTAATTTCTAGATCAAGGAATGAATTTTCAATTTCTCATAATGTTTTAACCCCTTCTTGGATATGTTGGGTCTTTTGAGGATGAAGGAAGAGCTCCTCATTGTAGTTGGCATGTGACAATTGGAATTCATCTCTACTCATTGACCTCTATATCTGATCCTCCAACGTTATCTTTTTTGTTATTAATTCTATATTATTCATTCTTTACTGGATAAGGATTTTTCGAAAAGTTCAATAGAGAATCCCCACACTTGTTAATCTCCATTCTCCAATATGTTTGAATGAAAAAAAAAACATGTGTACTAATATTGCACTCATTAATAATTCTCATTACTGACCTCTATTTAATGAGGCATTAACTAACCATTAAGATAAATACATCACAGTTACAGATGTTCCCTTAATGACCATCCATTAATTATCCTCTTCATCGGACTACTATGTCGCCATCTACCTCTCAACGGCTTGACAAATAAAATAACTTTGGGAAAGTTATTATATTATTTTCATTAAAATGTATGAAAATTTACTTTTCCATCTGACATTTTCTGGTCAAAATTTATCTTTGCCTAAGCGAATCCTGGAGCTGAAAGTTTAATGATGCCCCCAAATTCCAAATCAAAGCACAAATTCAAAAAATAGAAAACCACAGTCACACTTTTACTAAACACACCGAAAGAAATTCTCAAAATTCAATTTCGGGCTCACTAGGCCCTAAAATCATGGGTCATCAATGAGTGTGGTCTTCAAATTATTCCATATAACTTAAAAAAATATACTGAAATTATGATACATCACATTCTCCCCACATTTGGTCTTTACATCCCTAAAATCCAAAACAATGGCTAATCAAACATGTGCGGATACTGAGATCGAATCTGAGCCTCATGCTCCCTTGAGCTATCCTGGAGGTCTCTATGCTACCACCTAACGAACATCTGAGTAATCAACTGTACATGATGGACCCTCTATTGTCAATATTCTATCTCTTCTAGTAACTCCACAAATTACTCCAAATCGTGAATGTAAATAACTCCCCAGTCGATGATGTGTGACTTATAATTAATGTAACTCCTCAGCTGTGACACGTTAAAAACATCGTTCACCATGTTTATCCATGGGGGAAGATCTAAGCGGAATGCCAACTCACCAACTCTACTAAAAATCTAGAAAGGTCTGATGAACCTCGAAGATAACTTGTTTCCATGACAAAATACCTGCAATCCCTATCATGGTGAGACCCTTAAGAGGATATGGTCTAATTCCCCAAATACCAATGGTCTCTATCTCTGGTCATAATAAAACTTATTCATACTCTGTGGTGTCCAGATCTGCTCCTAGATAATCTAAACCTTCTCGGTGGTAGCCTGTACCAACTCTAGAGTCATGAGTGTCGACTCCCCTAGGTCTGTCAAACAAAAGGTTGATCTACAAGGACGCTCATACATGGAATCAAACATTTCTATGCCAATGGTGTAGTTCTAGAAGTTTTTTTATTAAATCTCCAACAGTGGCAGGTGGTCCTCTCAATTATGACCAAAATACATGACATAAGAATGAATCATGTTCTCCTAGGACTATACGGTCTGATCCATCTGACCATCCATCTAGGTGTGAAAAGCTGTTCTCAAACACATCTGAGTTCTGAATTCCTCCTCCAACACCATTCACATCCTAGATGTAAAACATGAATCAAAGTATGAGGCGATTAACAAACTAACCCCGTGAAGCATCACTACATCATAGATGTAAATGTATCCCAAGCCCTATACTGATCCCTTCTACCAGATAGTTAGGATGTGGGCAGACTTGGAGAGTCTATCAATGATCACCCAGATAGAATCATGGCCCCTAGACATGTGTGGTTAACCCATCACGAAGTACATAAAGATACCATCCCACATCCAATCTTGTACCTCATGTGGATGTGTCAAGCATGCTAGGACCTGATGCTCGACCTTCACATGTTGAAAATTGATGCATCAAGAAACGAACTCTTACATCACATTCTTCATCCCTGGCCACCAATACTGACATCGTTTGTCCTGGTACATCTTTGCCACACCATGTTGTGCCGCTAAAGAGGAAGTATGGAACTCCATCAAAAACACATTCCTAAACATCATAGGTACTTTCTGAGCACGTCGGGCCTCACGGTCGACATCCACAACTTCTGCCACCCTAACATGAAACAAGAGTGGTGGAGTGACAGTCATAGACTCTGGGTGAGATGCTCCATCACTATCCACAAAGTATATCAACATCGTTACTATCATCTTTGTCACCTGACACAGTAACTGCAGACTTGACCATTTTCTGAGTGGCTTTCCCACCATGTTCCACATCCCATGAGTATAGACTACTTCAAATTCATAGTTCTATAATAACCCCATCCATCACTATTGTCTCATGGTCATGTCCTTATATAAGAATATTTCATGACCCATCCCACAGGGCATGTGTCGTGACTACCCTACACTCGCCTTCCATAGGCTAGGAACTAGATACTAGCACCAAAGGAGTATTCCATAAAACTGGGAAGGCATTTCCTTTATAACCTGCAAGCACACGCAAGAAACCACATTGCATGATATGAAATCAAGTAAACTAAATAGTAAACATAGTGCCTATAGTATGTAAATGGGTCCATAATACATGCCGAACTGGAATGTACAAGAAACTGAAAGTACAAGTAAACTAGAACAGGTCATGTGAACACCCTCCAGGGATCCTAACTGAAGGGTTGGTAAAGCTCTCGGTCATTCATCTCTGTGGTGCGCCTCATAAAAGGTGCACCTCAGAGCTACCTCCAGTACTGGTACTCTTTTCCTCAGTCAGCTATGTCCATCTTCTGCACCAAACACAACGAAGAGTGGGCATAGCCCATGTAGGTGTGGGTAAAACGATACTCATTAGGGACCCGAGGGCCCTCATTGTATCACAAAATCCTCAAAGGATAAAACACAAATCATGAAATCAATATAAAACCCTAATTAGGTATACACCCATACATATATCTAAGTAATCAAGTATACACATCTGAATCATGAGGAAACCTAAAGTCGAACTAAAAAACCCAAATCTTAGCTATTCCACAAAGAAAGGAGTAAAATGATGGTATGTACAACTCAGGTAAGCAACACATAAGAATAACACCCAGGTATTACCACAAAGGAATATACCACTCAGGTACAGACTCAGCTCACAGAAGGTATATCTTATGAACAGTAGTTGAGATTATTAGATGTAACTATTGAATCATCTTACTCTATTAAGAGACTCTACTACTGACCCACACAAGATTGCCTTGTTTTGACCCACATATGCTCGCTCGGTGCTGACCCACATAGGATCGCTTGGTGCTAACCCACATAACATTTCTATGTGCTGACCCACACATGATTGCTTGATGATGACTCACATAGGATCCCTAGGTGCTGAACTACACTGGATCGCTCGGTACTTACCCACAAAGGATCACTATTCATTCTTCATGTCAAAGCCAGGAACTAGGTTATTGCATTATGCTTTCTCATCTCCGGGAGAGTCCGCACCTCAAGCCATTGGTCAATAATCCAAATTAAAAAATTTCCCACGAAGATGTATCTCAATGGACCACCAGGTCATATGGGTATCAACGAAACAGATGGTGCATCAATCGGATGCTTAGTATGTAAGTTATTATCCTTTTAGTCCTGAGGGCCTAGTTGTATTCGTGCTCGATCCAACCCGACAGTATCCCAACATTATCCAAATCTCAAATGGGGTATACCAAAGGTACCGTCTCACTCTATGGTTTACATCTCCATTGACATTTTATCAAACGGACACCTAGTGCCAAATTTATGGCTGATAGAGCGAAAAGCTAATCATTGGTCTGGGTCCAGTCAGAACCGGTCACACCGATCTGGCCCGACCCGACCTGGGCCAAACCAACCCATTTTGGGTCGACCTAGCACATGATGGGTCCGTCTTGGCCTGCGTTGGGAGGATCAGGAGGTGCGGTGTGGAACGAGGATGCGAGGGTGGTGCAGTGGTCATGAGAGGGGCGAAGGCTGTGGGCGGTAGTGGACGCGGGCAGCGGGCAGCGCAAGGCCGCGGTTGCCGCAGAGGGCCATGGGGCGGTGAGACTGCAACATCCATAGAGGGTCGCTAGGTGGTGAGGCCACAGGGGGCATCAAGAACGTGAGACGACGGAGGCTGTGGGGGGCTGCGGGCGGCAGGGGTCGTGGGCGGCGCGTGGCCGCAAAGCTGCCGATGCCACAGGAGCCACGGAGGGCCGCGAGGTGGCATGGCTATGGGGGCCATGGAGGGACACAAGGAATTGGGGTCGCGGGGGCTGAAATGGGAAATGGGGTGGAAAAGGCTGTGGGGCGGAGGAGGCCACGGGGAGGCGGGTGCCGCGGGGTGGGGCAGCGGCAATGGCCAGGGGCGGCGGAGGCCGCGGTGTGGTGGAGGCCGTGGGGGGCGTGGTGGCCGAGGGGCGGCACCATTGTGTTATCACCTTGGTCGCAACCAACAGTGTTTATGGCTTCTGTTATCATGCCCTACAGAGGTTGGTTGTCGTCATCCTCCATCGTGATGAAACACAACAATTTAACCCAATATTTTCGGAGTGGTCAGGCCTGGTTTGACTGGCCCACAAAGTCCGTGTTAGAGAGGTAGCAAGAGGCTATAATATCTTCATGGATTTATGATGAATTATAAAGAACAGGCCAGGGAAAAAAATTCAAAAAACTACCCTACCTCAATGGTTTGTTGATGATGGTGTGAGTAAGAATTTGGCGATGTCGACGTTCGTCGCACCCGCCACACCCCTCCGATCTCGGGCTTGTTCGTCGGTTCGTTGTAGTTGAATACATTCCTCGCCGGTGAGAGTTTTCGTTGTTGGAGGGTGAGTTTCTCCATGATTCGCCAAATATTCTCTCTTTTTCCAACTACTTCCACAATTCCAACAAAATGAGGAATAACCAACTTATAAATTTAAATAAAGTAGACTAATAAGGATAGAACAGTTAAGATATTAACACATTTCATTAATTATTGGTTGGCTCCAACAATTAAATGGGGTGATTACATATTTAATTTTATAAATTTAATTGATTCAAAGTAATATAGGAAAAGAATTAATGGGGAGTTGGGTGGTGTCTCCCCCATTAAGTGGGACCAGTTGGTCTCCGCCATTAATTTCAAATTGGGAAGTTAGTTCAGGAGGTCCTCACATCTCAACACTCAATTGGGAGGTTTAGGCCCGGGTGGTCCCAACCACCATAGCCCATGTTGGAGGGATACTAAAATATAAATTTTAGACATTTTTATTTAATTTTTTCATGAAAAGCACAAAAATTATCTTTCACTCTCGACCCACTACGGTCAAGATGATGGTATTCTTAAGCGGATACAGGCGATGTGAGTTCAACGGTGTCATCATATTTCAATTCTGACCACTGGTTCAAAAGTTAAAAAAACCTGCTCGTACGTTAACTAAACGCACCTGAAACAAACTCATAAATTAATTCTGGGCACTCTGGGCCTCAGAATCACGCACTTTCAGTATTCGTGGACACGTAAAATTCCCAAATATAAAAAAAATCTTCAAATTTCTGGGTCTCTATATTCTCCCCACCTCAGGGATTTGCATCCCCCTAAACCACACCTCAAACTAAGTGAACAAGTGGGGGTACTGAGCACATATTTGAGCCTCCTACTCCCATGTGCCCCCTTGGATGTTCATGTTCTACCATTGAACGTACACCAGAGGTATCGACCGCCCATGAAGGACCAGCTCATGTCAATCCTCAATCCCCACATGAACCTCTTCAATAGTCTCCCCATCATCAATGTCTAGCTCTCCATGGTCAATGATGTGAGTAGGGTCATGCACGTATCTTCTCGGCTGGGATACGTGGAAGACGTCGTGCACCCAGTGCAACTGAGGGGGGGAGTGCTAGGTGGAAAGCCACCTCACTAACATTGATGTGGACCTGAAAAGGTCCGATGATCCTTAGAGTTATCTTTCCACCTTGATAAAATCTTCGTAAACCTCGTTGGGGTGTGACACGTAGAAATTCATCGTCGCTATCCTCGAACTCTAGAGGTCTTCATCTCCTGTTGGCATAAGACATATGCATGCCCTGTGTAGACTTCATCCACTCCTGGATGATCTATACTTTCTTTTTGGTAGCATGTACCATCTCTGGTCCCACTAGTGTTGACTCCCCTACATCAGTCCAGCACAAATGAGATATGCATGGTTGCCCGTAAAATGCCTCAAAAGGTGTCATCCCAATGGTGGAGTGATAGCTGCTGTTTTATGAATACTACACAAAAGGAAAGTGATCCTCCCCACTACGACCGATGTTGAGGACACAAGCACATAGAATTTTCTCAAGGGTTTGCATGGTCCCCTCAGTCTGGCCATCCGGTTGGGGATTGAAGGTAGTTCTCAAATTAAACATCATCCTAAAATACTCATATAACCCCTTCTGTAGCCGGGAAGTGAAACATTTATCATGATCAGAGACAATATTCAAGGGTACTCCATGTAACAGCACAATCTCTTGCACATAGAGGCATCCTATGCTCCCTAATAAACCCTAATCTCTGATCGGTAGGAAGTAGGCCGACATGGTGAGTCGGTCGATGATCACCATAATCAAGTCATGAACCCTAGATGTATGTGGAAGTCCTATCACTATGTCCATGGATATCCCATCCCACTTCCACTTTGGGACCTCCAAAGGCTGAACCATGCCTGCTAGTACCTGATGCTCCGCCTTCACTTGCTGATAAGTGAGGCAAAAAAGAGATATACTCTACAACACTTTCTTCATTCCCGGACATCAGGGTTGTCCTTAAAAATCCCGGTACATCTTCACCACTCTTGAATGTACCACAAGAGGGGATGTGTGGAACTCCCTCATCACTTCCTCCCAAAGAAACACATGTACCATGGTACGTCCTCTAAAGAGTATGACGTGCTCCCTGACTTTATGAAATCCATCAGCTGCCTTCCATGTGGATATCTGAGCTTGTAGAGACTCACTGTCATTGTCTCCACACTGCTCCTCCCCGAATCGCTGAAGAAGTGGGGGAGTGACTGTAAGAAACTAAAGCAAAACTCCTTCATCCTGATCCACAAAGGATATTTGCAAAGTGTCTAGCTGCTCTATCTCCATGCCTAGCAGCAGTATACCAGACCTCCTTCTGTGTGCATCTGCTACAATGTTCCTCTTCCGAGGATTATAGACAATCTCGAAGACATCATCCAAGAGGAACTCATGCAAACATAATTGTCTCAGGTTCATTTCCTTCTGAAAAAGAAGATATACCTGAGACTCTTGTGATCAGAGTAGACAGTAAAACCACTGCAATCAAGTAATGTTGTCACATCATCAAGGCGAAGTCCGATGTTTCTAACTCCAGGTCAAGTGTAGTATATTTATTCTCATGTTTTCTCTGCTGTCGAGAACCATATGTCATCACCCTCCGCTCCTGCATCAGGACACATCCATGGAAGGTCCCTAATACGTCGCAGTAGACTACATGCCCTACACCCTCCTTTGGAATCCTCAAGATGGGGGCACTAGTCAGCCTCTACCTCAGATTTTGAAAACTCTTCTAGCATCTCTCCGACCAAACGAAGGGTTTCACCTTCTTCGTCAATGCTGATAAAGGGGCTGTAACTCTAGAGATATCCGGCACGAACCGCGTTAGTATCCAGCCATACCCTGGAAACTTCGTACCTCTGTCACACTAATGGGAGGCTCCCAAGAATGTACCATCTCAATCTTCACTATATCTACTGCAAATCCAGCCTCCGATATGACATGTCAATAAACGTGAACCTCTCGAATCCAATATAGGAACTTCAAGAGCATACCATAATGTTGGTGCTCTCGAAGTGTGTCCAGTACTACCTACAAATGATAGGCTTGCTCTTCCTCAGTAGACGAGTATATCAGAATGTCGTCGATGAAGAATAATAAAAAGAGATCAATGTATGGATAAATGATCATGTTCATGAGTCCTGTCAACACTACTAGAGGATTGGTTACACTGAATGGCATAACCAAGAACTCGTAATGGTCGTACCGACGTCTGAAAGTTGTCTTCTGCACATCCTTGTCTCGTACTCTGAGCTGGTGATATCCTGATCTGAGGTCAATATTCGAGAACCATTGTGCTCCCTTCAGCTGATCAAAGAGGTATTCAATCCTTAGAAGTGGGTACTTGTTCTTCTCGATCACCTGGTTCAAGCACCGATAGTCGTCACAAAGTATGAAGCTCCAATCCGCCTTCTTGGTGAACAAAATCGGGGCTACACAAGGAGAAACATTGGGCCGAATGAACCCCTTCCCATATAAGTCATCCAGTTGTACCTGCATTTCACAAATATTTGTCGGATCCATCAAATACACTGGTGTAGATATAGGTGTCTTCCCAGGGTACAAGTCAATGTAAAAGTGCACCTATCTACGAGGAGGTTGACCCAGAACATCATCATGAAAAACATCCTCATACTGGTCCAATATTATAGGATATCTCGACACTCCGCATCAACAGCTCTGAGGGTAAGGCTGGCAAATTGATGATTGATTTGTTTCACTCTCCTCCGTGTAAGTCCATCATGTGCAAGAAATCCTCTCATATCACCAGTGAAGGTAAACCTGGTCTCATTCCAGAAGACACACCACACATTGCGCCTAATATAGTCAATCTGGGCATGGACTATAGATAACCCGTCCAAACCCAAGATGATGTCTTAAGGCCTTGATGTAGCTATTAGAAGATCCTAGATGAAGCTCTAGCCTCTTAGAGTAAGCTCGCACTACTATCACCAGTGCAGAATCGTTAGATCCGCTCCCATAGTAGTCTCTAGTCATGAGGATCAAGCTGATGACTCCGTCCGAATCTCAGAGCTCTGAACGAGGGCAGGGGAAATAAAAGAATGGTTGGCACCTGTGTGTGTAAGTACTGCAGCTATGGTGGAGTAGATGCATATCGTACCTCGTATCATCTCTGGAACATTGGGATCATAAGCCTTAGCTACCAGGAGACGACCTCACCCTTGTCCTCCCACTCTATGTGGTTGGGGTGGACCACTTGGAGGTGGTGGAAATGACATCTCGAGTCGTCGCCCACTGTCAGCTGCACGACCATCTCCTCTGCCAGGTCTTCCTGCTCCCTGCGGACCTCATCGGTCAGAACCTCTAACCCTTCTTTGGTGGTCCTTTGACAATATATTTATCATTTGAATGGAGGGTCAAAGATTCACACGCCATGTGACCCGACCCTTCGCATGCATAACACTGCCCTCTACTGGCATGACTGACTCTACCTTTGATGCCTCAAACAACAGACTTTGAATATCATAGTCGTCCACCTGTAGGTCTTTTCCTCTTGCACCACTGTGACATATATCTACTGTTAGCTACATAAGACTATGCTACATGATGTATAGTGGTGGGTCTCGCTGCTGGTGACTGCATAGAAAGGAAACTCTCCACTAAGAGGGCTCTCTCTAACACCCCTGCCTATGTCAGGATGCTAAGAAAAATCATAGAAGCCCTAATATCTTGCCTGTTCCCATGCTTGAAGGTCTGGTCACTGAATAATGGGTTATGCATCATATAAGTGGAGTAGAATGAATGGTCAGTGAACCTCACTGAGTACTGATCAACTTTCATGCTTCCCTACTGCAGATGAAGAAGCTCCAATATGTGCACTGTGTAAAAAGTCGCTAGGACCAACTCTACCCGAAAGAGGCTCTCGAAGTCTGTCTAAGAAGTGTCACCTATCTGTGAACCTATAGCATCAATCTCAACCATCTACCTACTACTTCCTGTAGAAGCCTAGTGGCAAGGATCACCATGAGATCGGCTGGTGTCCCTATCTATCAGAAGACTCTCACCATAGTCTCCCGCAAATCCTCAGCTTCCTGTGGGTCCGTCTCTCCACTCAACCAGGGTGGCCTCTGGTGTTGAAACCCATGCAATGAACTCAAGTGGCGTTCACCCTATGATGTTGGGGCTGTTTTCCTCAGTGGACCAACGGGTAATGAAACCTCTAGAGCCTCCACTGGATGAGGGTCCTGCACCAAGGCCTCGTCGCGCGGTGGGCTATCAGTGTGTACTATATCTGGAACAATAGTTGGATGTCTTCATGGAGGAGTCCTATAAAGAAATATGTGTTCCATGTTCAAAATGTTATACATGGTGAGATGACTCAAAGAGATCACAATGAATACTCTTGAAAACAGACACAAAATCATTGTTTTTGTGCACTATGTCAGAAATCAGAATTTAGGGTCCTGGTGTATGGATACATCTGTCACCGCACCAACACTCGATTCCCTAAACTGACAACCACACTTACTGCACACAAATATATTGTTTTTAAGAAGAATGATAAAATCCATATGTTCTACAGTAGAACTGAATCCTCTGATACCGATTGCTCACATCCCATCCCCCGGGGCCCGTGTCGTGACTACCCGAATCTCGCATTCCATATGCTATGGGCTAGCGACTTGCACTGAAGGCCTATTCCCAAAAACATGAAAGGAATTTCCTTTATAACCTGTAAGAACAAAAAACCATGAACACAACAAAATATGAACTCAAGTGAAATGAATTGTAAAAATAGTTAGTGTATTAAGTAAAATGGTCCAGAATACAAGCCCAACTATAAAGTAAAAAAATAGAAAGTATAAGTAATCTAGAAAAGATCTTGTGAACACACGCCAGGGATCCTACATGAAGGGTAGGTATAGCTCTTGGTCATTCGTCTCTCCGGTATGCATTGTCTAAGGTCCAACTCTGAGCTACCTCATGTCCTGGTACTCTCATCCCCAGTCAGCTATGTCAGTCGTCTACACCAAACACAATGAAGTACGGGCATAGCCTGTGCAGGGGTGAGTATAATGATACTCAATAGGGACGTCGAGGCCCTCAATGTCTCATGAAATCCACAAAGGACAAACCAACATTTATGAAATAAAATGGAAACCCTACTTTGGTATATGCTCATACATATACCTAAGTTATCAATTATACCCATCTAAATCATGAGGAAACATAGATTCCAACTCAAAAGACCAAAGCTCAACTATTCTACAATGGAAGGAGTACTACGATGGTAAGTATATCTCTGGTATGCCACATAAAATAAAACAACCAAGGTATTACCACAATGAAAAGTACCGCTCAGGTATGGACTCCACTCACACTAGGTATTTTTTAGGTACTGTTGTATAGATGATTATATTTAACTACTAAAACATCTTACTCTGTTAAGAGGATCTGTTGTTGTCCCACATAGGATGGCACGATGCTGATCCATAGAGAATCGCTCGCTGCTAATCCACACAGGATCGCTCAGTGCTTACCCACACAATATCTCTAGGTTCTCACCCACACATGATTGCATGGTGATTACCTACACATGATCACAAGGTGATGACCCACACAGGATCGCTCAGTACTGAACACACAGTATCATTATTCATTCTTCACATCACAACCATCTAATAGGATCCAGAACTATGAGTGTTCATCTTCGAGAGAGTTCTCTATTAAAGCCACTAGTGGATACCCCAAATACCATGAAGTACCACGAAAAAGTATCTCAATGGACCTTCATGCCATCGAGGTCTCAACGCAACAGACGGTGTGTCAATCATAAGCACGATCTGTAAGTTATTAGTCTTTTAGTCCTGAGTGTCTGGTTGGATTTGTGCTCGATCCAACCTAACCATATCCCAACATCATCTAAATATCGAATGAGTTATCCATGGGACCATATCTCTCCATGTTTTATAGTGATATTAATGGTTTTTCAAACGGACGCATAGTGCCGAAGTTATAGACGATAGAGCAAAAAGCTCACAGCTGGTCCAGGTCCAGTCTGACCCAACCTAGTTTGGGTCAACCCAGACTATGCAGGGTTCATCTCGGCTTACACAGGGAGGTGTGGGGGCCATGGAGTGGCGTGAGGCTGTGAGGGCGGGGCGGAGGCCATGAGGGAAGTGAAATCCATGGGCGGCGAAGGCTGTGACGGCGGCGAAGGCCGCATGCGGTGGAGGTCGTGGGGCGGCGGCGGCACCTAGGACGCTGGGTCGCAGGTGACATAGAGGGACGTGAGGCGGCGAGGTCACGGGCTCCGCAGAGGGACGTGAGTTGGAGAGCCCTTGGGAGCCGCAGAGGGTCGCAATGCGGCAATGCAATGGGGCGTTGCGAGTCTGCGGGACGATGGATGTGGTGGGGCCGCGAGGCCACTACTCGGGGGTGGCTAGGGTCAGCGGAGGCTGGGGCCGGTGGAGGCTGGGGGAAGTGGAGTCTGTGGGAGGGGGAGCCAGCGAGTGGCGGTGGCGAGGGGTGGTGGAGGCCGCGGGGCGGCGGAGGCCGCGTGGGCTGCTGAGGGTAGTGATTTGGTGAGGCCATGGGGGTCGTGGAGGGCCTCGAGCCGGCGAGGCCGAGGGGGCTCCATGCGGCGGAGGTCGTGGGGTGGCACCAATGCGTCAGTGCCTCCATCCCAGCTGACGGTTGTTCTATCTGCCATTCATGTTCTCTAATGAGGTTGGTTTCTATCCACCTCCATCACAAAGAACACAAAAATTTATGAAAATATTTGAGGAGAGGTCGGGCCATGTTTCTTCGGCGCGCACTCTCCATGTTAGATGGGTTGAAAGAATCTATAATATCTTCCTAATTTTAAGATGAATTATCAAGAACATGTAAGGGAGAGAAATTCAAACAACCACACTACCTAGATGGTTCGTTGTTTTTGGCGCGAGTGTGAATTCGAAAATGTCAATGTTCGTTATGCCCCCCACAACCCTCTGATCTTAGGCTCGTTCATTGGTTCTTCATAGTTGAAGATGTTCCTCATCGTTAAGAGCATTCTTCATTGGAGGATGAGTTTCTCCATGATTCTCCGAAGATTCTCTATTTTTCCATTAGTTTCTCCAATTCCAACAAAATGAGTAATAATTAACTTATTAATTTAAATTAGGTAGATTAATAAGGTTGGAATAATTAAAATGCTGACACATTTCATTAATTGTTGGTTTTCTCAAACAATTAAATGTGGTGCTGGCATATTTAATTGTATCAATTTAATTTGATAAAATTAATGGAGGAAAATAATTAATTGGGAGTTCAGTGGTTTCTCCCACATTAAGAGGGTCCAAGTGGTCCCTACCATTAATTTCATATTGGGAGGTTAGTTCAGGTGTTACCCACTTCTCATGTTCACTTTGGAGGTTTAGGCTCGGGTGTTCCCCACCACCATAACCCATGTAAATGGGTTTATAAAATTGAAATGTTAGACATTTTTATTTTATTTAATTATTTCACGCAAATCAATAAAATTATATTTCACTATAGACCCAATGAGGTTGTGGTGAAGGTCTCCATAAACAAATAATAGAGCTACTGGTTCAATGGTGTCCTCATATTTCAATTCCAAGCACCAGTTCAATAGATAAAAAATCATGCTCAGACATTTACCGAATGTATCCAAAAAAAGATCATAAATTTTTTTTGGGCACTCCGAAACTCATAATCATGCGCCGTCAGTTTTTTCGGACACGTAAAATTCTTATATATTAAAAAAATATATTTAATTACAAGGTATTTATGGAATATATACATGAGACTCTTGTAGTTAGAGTATATTATAAACCATTCACCAATCACGTAGTACCACAACATTTTCAAGGAAAATACCACTGATCCTAACTCTAGGTCATGGGTTGTGTAGTTCTCCTCATTCTCCCTCAACTTCCATGAGCTGTATGAAATAATAGCTCAGTCTTGCAATAGGGCACAACCTAGTCCTATCCCAGAAGCATAACAGAAGACTAAATACCCAACTCCCATTCATATTGTCTCTTGATGTGGGTACTCATTATTCTCCACCCCAGCTTATGGAATCATTGTTGGAATCTCTTTGTCCAGACTAAGGGTTTTTTCTTCTTTGTCAAAGCTGACAAGGTTGCTTCAAAATTGGAAACTCCAGCTATGAACCTCTCGTAATACCCATCCAACCCAATGCAACTCTGCACTGCGGTCATGCTCATTTGTGGCTCCCAAGAAATCATTGCCTATATCTTCACATAATCTAATGAAACTCTATATTATGATATTACATGTCATGGGGACCTACCAAATACATCACTGGAACTTCAAGACCATACTGTAATGCTGGTGCACTTAGAGTTCATTGAGGACTATCCTTAGATGTGTAACATGATCCTCCTCTTACGCTTAGTACACAATGAATTTATCAGCAAATACTACCACAAAAAAATCGAGGTAAGGCTGAAAGATCTTGTCTATGAGCCCCATGAAAACTGTTGGGGTATTTTTTATGCCAAATGGCATCACCCAAAACTCAAAGTTTTCATAAATGCATCATAAGTTTGTCATTGATACATATAAATCGCATACCCGAAGCTGATGATAGCCTTATATAAGATCAATATTTGAGAACCACCTGCCTCCCTTCAGTTGATCAAATATGTCATTTATACTTCATAGTGGATACATATTCTTCACATTCAACTGATTTAGGAACCGATAATCCATGACATTCCTCAAACTATAGTATTCTTTCTTAGAAAACAACTTCAGGGCCTCCAATGGAGAAACATTGGGCTATAAAAACACCTTCCTTTGCAAGTCATATAATTGTAACCTCATCTCATTAAGCTCCATGAGAGCCATACAATATGCAGGTGAATATATTGGTGTCATCCCTATGTATAATTCAATGCATAAGTCTTCCTATATTCAAGGAGTTAGTCTTGGGACATCCTCTATAAAGACAACCTCATACTCTTCCACCACTATAGGATTGATTAGACTCACCTGTTCCACCATACTGAGGTTGAGGCTAGCCAACTATAGAGTGATCAGCTACAAGCTCCTCTAAAAAAAGTCCATCATGTGTTTCAATGGTTCCCTTCTTTCCGGTGAGGGAAATATGGTCCCATCCTCGTGGACACACCACAATTTTCCTCTAAAACAGTCGATCTGAAAATGGACTATAGATAACCATTCCATTAACAAAATGACTTCATAAGGCCTCGACACTGCTAATATGAGATCCCATTTGAGGCTCTTGTCTCGTAGAGTATGCTCACACTACCTAGGCTAGTGTGTAATTGTTGAATCCCTTACTATAAGAATCTGTAATGGTTATGATCATGAAAATAGCTTCACTAGAATATATGAGCCTTGATTTTGGTGCAAGGAAAGGGATGAGTTACTAGAAACTATATATATATGAGAATTGCAGCTAAGTTGTAGTAGAAAAATTTCATACCTACAATCATCTCTGGATCCCCTTGGTCATATGTCTCTATCACCTGAAGCTGGACTCTCCAATTTCCACCTTTTCTCTGAGTTCATTTTGGGCCTCATGGGGGTGGGTGTGGTAGTACCTCAAACTATAGTCTATAGCCTTCCACTCATCCTACTCCCCTACCGTGTCTGCTACCCTATGTACCACCTTGCTCAAACCTCTATGACTACCTCAGCGGTCCCTTGACCTCCAACTGGTGATATTTGCTGGTAGTCAGACAGTCACAATACAGGTTTCCATGTTTTAAATATGAGTAACAAACTCTATCACTCTTGTGACCTTCTCTACATTTCCAGCTCCACACCTATGACCTTGCATCTTGGGGTCATCCTCCGGAATTTATGGACCTTTTGGACCCCTACATTGTCTTCATACTGCATACTATAGATTACATGTCCATTAGTTATCTAGGAGTGGATATCACTATCAGAGGCATCATGGTAAGGAATCTCTCCACTAGTTTGTCTTTTTCTAGCACTACAGCATGCATCGATAAGCTGAGTGCAATCCTCGATGCTCTAATATGCCATTGGATCCCCTACTCAATGGTTTGGGCCGTCATGAAATGGTATCATACCATGTTGGTTGAATAACGGTAGATGTGGGAAAACCACAATGAGTACTGGACCACATTCAGGTTTCCCAAGTGTAGGTGCGATATCCCAAGAATACACACTGAGCATAGTGTCGCTGGTACAAACTCTGCACTGAAAAGGCTCTCGATGTCCAACCATATTGGGTCTCCTCTTCGTGTGTCTGGAGCATCAAGATCCACCATCTCCCTACCATGTCTTGGAAAAGGTGAGTAGCTAGAACCACCATCTAGTCTGTAGGTGTCTCTACTAGGAGAAAAAACAATGTAACTACATCCAACTAATCCTTAGCTGCCTAATGTTCTATCACGCCCAAAAACCATGGATCCATCTATCTCTGGAACACGTGTAGAACGCTCATTCTGTCTTCAGTCTCCACTGGTGGGACTAGTATAATCTTATAAACTATAGGTGGTGGTTCTACTAGTACACCACCCATATGTGTTACCCCTATATGTGGTCCTTATACCGACACATCATTGCTCGGTGGGCCATTATCATGATCTCTCACTGGAATCATGGGTATATTTCATTTTAGAGGAATCTAATAAGAAAAAAAGATGTGCCACAACCAATAGGTTATACATGGTGAGCTGACTCAATAGAGATCAAGAGAAAAAAATCATTTCCATGACACATGTAACATGTTTTTTCATGTACTATGTCAGAAAAATAGATTTTAGGATCTTGGTGTGAGGATAAGTCGATCTCCGCAACATCACTACACTCTATAGACTGAAATCCGAACTCAAGACACTTAAAGCTATTATTCCCATTGAAAATATAGACTCTTAGTTATTTTGGTAGATCCAACCACCCTCTGATAACAGTTTGTCCCAACCAGTCCCCTACGACCCACTGTGTGACTACCCCAATCCCTCACTCAATAGGCCATGGGCTGGTGAATATCACTGAAACGCCTTATCCCAAAATGAGATGTTGTTTCCTTTAATCTTGTACAGAAACTAACACACTGAACTAAACAAATCGTACCATGAAATAAAGAAATGTAATACAACCACCAATGTACTACTACTGAGAGTAATGTGTGTAAACTAAAATTAATGGGACAAGAATAAAATCTAAATTGAATGGAAGGTATGGAAAATAAGTACATGTTTTGGATGTCATGCATCAAGAATCCTACCTAATGGGTAGGTACAACTTTTTATTAGATCTCACTACAGTACACAACATCAATAGATCCACTTTCAATAAATGTTTAGTCCGGGCTCCCCAATGTCTTGATCAATGTAGTTTGTCATCTACACAAGACACAATAGGTGTGGGAAAAGCTCGTTAATGTGTGAGTATAGTAATACATAGTATGGTGCCTGAGATATCTGAATGACTCTTAGTAATCCACAAATAAAACACTATAAAAAAATACCATAAATGAAATTCTACAAGGAAAGATCTCAAAAACATAGAAAGATGAAATATATGTATCTCAACCTAGGTATAACTTATGTACATAAGCAATGATGATTATTCATAAATCTAGATCATATTATTCTATTAAGAGGCTCTAATACTAATCATCATAGTGTCGCTAGGTTTTGACCCTCACTGGTTCTCCAGGTGATTACCCACACATGTTCTCTAGGTTCGGAACCACATAGGATCTCTCTGTTCCGACCCACATAAGAACTCTACATAGTGACCCACAAAGGATCACTAGGTGTTGACCCACATATGACTATTATTCTCTTTTTATTTCACATCCAACCACAGGATTATAGCACCAAGCACGCTTTATTATGGGAGGATCTACACCTCAAGCAATCTATTGTACAAAAACCACCATGAAGTCCCACAAAGATTTACTCCAAAATATTTTATTTTCATATGGTTCCCAATGAAATAGAAGGTGTTTCGATCGGACAACTGGTATATATGTTATTGTCTTTTTAGTAAAAATGGTCTGACTGGATTAGAGTCTGATCCAACCCAGCCATACTCCAAAAATAAAAAATATTCTTGTCGATTATCGGTAATGGACCATCTCACTACAAGGTTCCTCGTGTTGTAGATGATGAGTCGATCAGATTCATGGTCTGCATGTTATTATCATTTTAGATAGATAGGGCTGTGCGGGTCCATGTTCGGTTCGTCCCAGTCAGACCGACCCAACCCGACCCGGTCCGAGTATTGGCATGGGTCCGACTAACCCAGCCCATTGATACCACTTTTCTAGCACATGATGATAGTGCCAACTCGGTGATAGGTTCATCCTTCCAGCACTGGTACGGCCAGGCATTGCAGGCCCAGCCCGCGGGAGTCCTGACCTACTAGAAGAAACCCGAAAGAAATGGTACATGCTTGTTCACCACCCTGAATTTGGGTGTATCTTGTTTCCTCTAGGTTGTGCCAGCTAGTGGCTCCCCCTTTTACAGCATGTCCTGAAGGAGAACATCCTTTTCACATCTACATGGTGGATTAACCACCTACGTGTAGCGCATCTGAGCATCCTGGGTGGGCTGCTCTTCCACACATCGACGATGGGTGCAGCACCTCCTTGTTTCCGCAACCAGTCGTCCACGACTCCCTACTACCAGAACGCACCATCAAGTATTCCACCACCCACCACCTTTGGCTTCCAGCAGCGGTACCTTAGACGGGCCACCGGAGCTACTCCAGTGGTCAGTTTCTTGAGCCTCTTGCGCATATAGTCTCCATAGACCGCAATCTTTGCTTTGATGTCCTTGGTATTGAATTGCTGAAAAATTGAACATTCTTCCTCAATGAATGATCAATTAACAACTATTTATGAGGATATGTTCCTTTTTTAATGACGACATCCACCCTCCATGATAGAGTTTAAGCATGAAATAATGTATTATCCACACATCAAAAACAAAACCCTATTTCAATTACCTATATTAGAACCTCCCACAAAAAAAATGGGTCTCGGATCAACTCGTTAGTAAACTCATTCATGTTAATTGATAATTTCATAAACAAGGAAGCATTTATCAATTTTAATGTAAGCATAAACCTCTAATGGATACATTTGATCTCCTGAGAACAAAGGAAGAGTTCTGCGTCGTCGTCGATCTGTTATCGCTGGCCTTCATCACCACTCGTCAACATCTAGATCTGATCCTCCAATGTTCTTTGCTTCATTCTTTGTTCATCGTTCTTTTTTTCATATGGATACTGCCAGTGGTTTTTCAGATATTCCCCATGTTTTTAATACCCAAAAACCAACACGTTTGAACAAAATAACAACCATGAGTAGTGATATAGCCCTCATTAATGATGCTTATTAAAAACCCACATTTATTGAGCTCTTAAAAAACCCATCAAGATAATATTGTCATAGTTAAAAATGATACATTAATGACCATCCATTAATGATCCTCATCATTGCACCACTATGTCGACGTTCTTCAATCAACGTTGTGAAAATTAAAATATATTTCGAAAATATATTTTACTATTTTATTTAAAAAATCAGAAAATTATATTTCCCATATAACTTTTTCTGGTTGAACTTAAACCTATCCGACGAAAATCCCATCACTGCAAGCGATATAGTGACCTTAGATTTAAAATCTGATCACCGATTCAATATATAGAAAACCCAACTCACTTTTTTACTAAAGTAACATTATAAAAATGTATAAAAAACATTTCTCGACGTACCACGATTTGGAATCACGTGTTGTCCAAGTGTGAATTCTCAAATTAATTCCATATAATTAAAAAAATTACACATAAATTTAGAAACATAAACAATTATATATAAAATCACATAATAAATTTTTTCAGGGTGAATGTTTTCACATATTCATCTCAAATACCATATATGAGTTCAGTATGATGACAATTGACAATGAAATCATTCATTCCATAATCTATATGAAAATAATAAAGAAATAATTTTAATTTATAATAGTAATTTAAAAAAAATAAATCTTGTATGATTTTTTTTGAAAATATAATTATAGTGTGCTTTTAGAGATGACATGTAATTAAAATACATGAGTAATGTTTCTATTTTCAAAGAATCATGATAAAAAGAAGGTAATAATTAATTTATAATTATATAATGAATTTATATAAATCATATCAATTTATATAATTATATATACTTATATATATCATCTAAATGATGTGGTGATTAAAAAATCATAGAATATTATGGACTACTTCGTCGACATGTATTCATGAATGAAATTATCAATATTCAATGAACATATTGATATAAAAATATGTGACAATGTTAACATAATATAATTATAAATACATCGAAAATATCATATATATATATATATCATAATGTGATATGCGGTGATGGAAAAAACGTGTCATTTCATAGAGGTGGTATTCCACACTCTTGCATAAATGATGATTTTGATCCAAAATTGATCTAAAAAGAGATATAAATAGACCATAGCATAGAAAATAATATTAAAGTATATGTATGATATTAATTTTTCATTACATCATGGGTGGACATGATTTAAAAGAGGTAGAATATGAAATGGGCTGAGAATTCTTACTCATGGACTATACCACTTCATCACACAACATCAATAAGTGTACAACAAAATCCATACTATGTTGTTTTTATAAAATACGAGGGATCCCATTAAGTGGTTAGTGACTTGTAGGAGATACAAGTTTAGCTATTTATTTAATAGAGACATCAAATTGTGAGATGAAAATAGTATAGGAGGATTCCATTTTAAAGTGATGTGAGGAGAAATCAATCAATTTATTTAAATATTAAATTTATAAGTTATTAATCTTGAATTATAGATACACATTTATATAATTCATCTATTGGATTAATACGATTAAAAATATTATCATCCAATTAATGTTGTATAATTTCCTAGAGTTTCTCATCCTTATCTTTTGGTTTCTATCCACATTATTCTATGTGTATATTATTTGTGTAATAATGTTTTTTAAAATAAAGGATTCATGAATTTTATTACTAATGAAAGATTGAATGAATAAAAATGGATGATATAATCATTAATATAACAATTATTTGATCGATGAAAATATATTTATGAAATTTAAGTCATTTAATCATGAATTATTTATTAAACACATCATTAAAGATATTTTTGAAACTATTCATTTAATTTGAGTTTTAAAGAAAAAAGATATAAAAAGAATTTCAAAATAATAAATTCACAAATCCATAATATATACATATCTATTTATTATTTTTTAACCCCTAAAAATAATTTATTAAATATTAATTAGATTAATTTTTAATATATGAAAAAAACGTTACAACATTAAGAGGAAAAATGTTACAGTTTGCATGAATTTAATGTAGTTATTTCATCAATAAACATTCAAAATAAATTAAAATGATAAAAATTTCATTTTTATTCTACATAATTTTTTCATACAATTTTTTTAATATCATCCTTGTATCCAAATTTTAAAAATATTTAGAGGAATAGAATTATATTTTACATTTTATTATCATAAAATAATATACAAGACGTTTTAAACAAATAAAATATCAATATTACTAAAAATTATACTCTTGGTTGATGATGATATAATGTCAATAATCCAAAATATTATATAAAAGTGATAGTTTGTTTTTATACATTATTATACATTTTAAAGAATAATATTCTTATTTATCCTTGATGTGGTGAAAAAATATTTACAATATTTTATATTTAAATTCATAAATTACCATTTCAACATAATTGGACAACCTAATTGAAAATTTATAATCCATTTGTTGTTATTAAATTTCTATAAGTGGTTGAAACGAATATAATACTGTAGACAAAAATGAAAATTTATGTTTTTTATAGAAATTTTTAGAAAATATCTTGATACAAAAATAAAATAGTAATAAAATTAAAAAATATTTATTTAGATTATATCTACTAATAAAATAATTAGTTTACATTGATAGCTAATTTACACTACTGGAAAATGGACCTATCCCCACGGTTTTCCCTAAAATCGTGGGGATAGACCCCCCCCCCCCTATACCCACGGTTTTTCAAAACTGTGGGTATTGGTGAATTTTCAAGACCTATACCCACGGTTTTGGCAAGCCGTGGGTATAGGGGGGTTCATCCCCATAGTTTTGGAAAACCGTGGGGATAGGTCTAGAAAATTCACTTTTACCCACGGTTTACCAAAATCGTGGGTATAGGGGTACCTATCGCCACAGTTTTCCCCAAAACCGTGGGGATAGGTCCAGGCTAAAATACCTATACCCACGGTTATGAAAAACCGTGGGTATAGGTCACTTTTGTGTGCGTGAAAATAATTTTTTCTGCAGGAAGGAATTTTTTTTGGTGGGAACCCTATACCCACGGTTCTTCCCTCTATACCCACAGTTTTTATAAATATATTTAACTATATATATATTTATATATATAGGTGATGTTTGGGTAGTGGTTATACGCGGTGTTTCCTGCGTAGAGGTTACGGGATCGAAACTCGGCGCCTGCATTATTTTAGGACATATACTCACGGTTTTGAAACCATGGGTAAAAGCCGTTGACACCGTGGAAATTGGCTATGTTTCGGTGACACGGTGGCAGGACACCTATACCCACGGTTTTGGAAAACCGTGGGTATATGCTGGGGACCTATACCGACGTTGTTCTAGCCCACGGTTCCCAAAACGGTGGGTATAGGCTATACCCACATTTTTGGGGGCTATACCCACAGTTTTGAACCGTGGGTATAGGCCGTTTTTCCAGCAGTGTTATAGAAAATTTGTACATTTATTTTAAATTTTTACAGAAATAAAATGGAAATTTTAAATAAAAAATTATTTCTCAATATTAACTAGAAAAGAAGTATTTAAAAAATCACACTAAAATAATATTTATATTTATATTTCAGAAAAGATAAATTTTCAAATATATATTCTGGATTCTAGAAATATAAATTTAATGAAAAATTATAAGTAAAACAGAAGAAGAACAATGAAACCATTTCTTATTTAGATTAAAATTAAATAATGTTTATATAAAAAATATTGATAGAAAATTAAACAATACTAAAAACACATCGAATTGATTATTAGATTTAAATGGGATGTCAAATTCTTGACTCCTTTTACAATTTTAATCTTCATAATATTATTTAATTCATAAAAAGTTTGGGATATATTTACCTTATATAATTTTCTGATTCCATTGTTTCTTTCCCATCCATATGGTTTTTTCCAAAAAATAATAAATTGATTAAATACACTATTATATAGGGATTTCTCGATGTAGTTATGAATGTATATTTTTTTGGTGCACATTAGTAATTCATTCTTCAAACTAATTTGTTTTATGTTTCAAAGCAAGAGATATGTCTACAACATATTCTTTTAACTATGATGCATGAAATAAGTTATGAACATAATATAAACATGGTTTCACACCCATGATTTATTTTAATCTTACATTTATTTAGTTACGACTCTAGTAAGGTTTTTGGGAAGCCCATGTTTAATTTTTTTTTGTTTTGTTAGCAAAAAATGCTTGTATGGGTTTTGCAGCGTCTGTGCCCGAGTAGAGCACAATTGAGAGACCGTGCAGCGGCACCCTGGTCACCGCGCGAGTCACCAGATACGCAGGGTAGACTAAATATTAAATGAATATTAAAACAGAAATTAAAAATATTATTTTTTGGAATAATAATAATGTTTTTATAATTAAAAATGAGATGATAATTATATTTGTTAGTATTGAAAATGTTATTGTGATTATTATTGTTATGAATAAAACAAGTGTTATAAATATTTTTTTTATGCTATTATTATTATTTTTATTGTAATTATTATTATTAATTTGAAAGTTTATTATTATTATTTTTAGTGATAATCTTTTTCTATTTTATTTTTTATTTTCTTTATTTTTATTTATTTAATTGTCTATTTTTTTGGGATCCTTAAAGGTTTCTCGTAGCCCCACTTTCCCTTACCTCCCTCGTTAACTCCCATCCCGTTACCAAGCACCCCATCCCTTCTGGTCTTGTTGTATGCCCCTTGCCACTCTACCTCTCGACTTCCATCCACATCCCTTCATGTTTCCTTCCCCTCACATCTGATCTGGCCCCGACCGATGTGCTTCAGCCTCACAATAGTTCACCCATTGGCCTCAAAACCTTCTCCTCTCTCACTCGAACTGGCCTTTCCCCCTTCAACCTACCCCTCCATCATCCACCCTTCGTGCCTCCCCCTCCTACCTACGACCCCCGCCTCTCAACGGTTCAGACCCAACCATACCTCGATAGCCCTCTTGCGCACGCCACCCCTCTCCTCAATCTCTTGTTCGTACGCCCTCCTCCTCTCTGAACAGGTCATGGAGAAACCCTACACCTCGGCCACACTCTGCGGCACACCCACCCCCCATGGAATGATTTTGTTATTTTGGTGTTATCCATGGATTATGGTTTGTTATTTTCAGATTAATACCAAATGTTTCTATGTCGAACTTATTCCATAGGATGTTTGTTGCTTCTCTTTGGTGAAGTTGAAGTGCGAACAAGGATTCACACCAGCTTCGGGAGGTCCATCACGATTGAGGTAGGAACCCCCTTTCACTATCCTGTTTTAAGTGTTGAAATACATTTCTTTATTGTGTTTTTAGAGTGCTTATGTTTTAATTAATTATTTTGGTATATAATCTAATTAATTAGTTTGGTGTAAATTTAGTTTTTATTATAATTTAGTTGGGTTTTATATTTTCCACACTATTTATGTGACATGATGTTGTGTGCGCAGTTATTTTTTTTAAACTTGTGGTCTTAGTTTTAGGGGTTTTTCATGTAAAATCACAATTAGTCCAGCTGGACCTTAGTCGTATATTAATGTTTTTAGAATTAATAAAATGATTCTTGATTTGGATTATGATTTTTAATGACGTGATATACTTTTCATAAATGTTTTAAAAACTTTAAAATGATTTATTAAACTATATGGCTGATGTGAGACTTGTTTTGAAAAAGTGTTTAGGCGCACATGTTTTTAAATGTTGATATCTTCATGTCGTGTTCTTTTTTCAGGTTGTGCACTCTCAGTGTTTCATTAAAATGGCCAATTAGATCTTTAAAATGATTAGTGAGTTATTTGTCCATTGTGGGGTTTTAGTAAATACTTTTCATATTTATAAGGGGTTTAGTAATTATTTTTTTATGATAAAAGTTGTGTTTTGAAAACATACTGAGGTGGTATTTTGTGCTGGTTGTTTGTTTGGATTGTTTTAATCATGTGTTTATGTACCTATGTTTTTGTGCGTTTATTGCATCACATCAGCGTGGTAACCCCACATTACCACAATCATCATATTGCGCATTCTTGTGCGCTATTGTAAAGTTTGTCGCATTGTCGTGTTCGATCTGCGAGTTGAGGTACGTCCCCCCCTACACTCGATATTAAAATTAAAATTTATTCATTGCTTGATATTTTATTCTTTTTAATAAATAAAAAATAAAATTATACAATATATTTTGGAATAATTTCTCGATGTGAAATGATCTGTTTATTTAATACATGTCAATGGAAATATTTTCTTTGGTGAATTTAAGCACACTAGAGAATGAATGCCCATTTGGACATTGATCATAATTCACAAAATTTAAATTGTAGTTCTAGTTTGATGATAAAACATTTATTCTGATGTGTGAGTAAGTGTTTTGGTTATCATGGGAAATGAGGTTTTCCATTAATGTTAGTTAAGGCCCATTTGGCACTTTGGTAAAACAAATTATTCTGGAAATCATCCTTTGAGGTGACTCGGGGATGATATTTTTGTGTGTGTTGACTGCGTGAGTTTTGTGTGATGTTTGTGCAACGTTACTGACTACATGATTGACTTTGTTGACTCACCCATGTTTATTATACATGTTGACATAGGAACCTAGCATATTAAGTGAATCTTCTGATAATGATTGATGCACTAGTTTAGACTATGCACTGCGTAGTGGCCCATAGTAGAGGGGTGTTCTGTTATCAGTGCTATGGGATTGGGCCCCTCAGTTAGGCCATGTAGTGCCACACCGTTTGTTAGGGCGTTTTGACATCATTGAGTAGGGAATGTCTTCAGGAAGAGTCACTGGTATTGTACATTTTGGATTTTTCACGAGCTCCTAGGTTCGACCCATGTTTTCCATATTGTTTATGTGTATGTGGCAGACAATTGATAGGTCTCGTTCAGTTATTGGCCCTTGTGGGCCACTTGTTTTCCATTTCCCTTTGTGTGTGTTGTGTCTTGTGTGTGGTTTCATTTTGACAACTAACTAAAATTTGGATTTCTAAACTATTGTCAAGAGTGTTTTAAAATTCAATGCACATGTTCCTTCCAAACATTAAACATGTATTCAAATTAATAATGGCAATGAACTATTGCTTGTTTTAGAAATGAATGTGTGTGTGTGTGGAAACCCAAATTTTGTATAATTTAGTCCAAACCTAAAATATGAAAATAATTTATTTAATGGTATTGAATTTGGAACAGTTTGTTGGGAACATCTACTGAGTTTTAATACACACTCCTATAGTGTTTTCCTATTTTTAGTTTTGTTTCAGGTTTGACTCGATCTTGCTCTCCATGGGAGAGAGTTAGTTATGGTTTTTTGGGTGACTCTTGGAGTCACGAGGAGTTTTGGTAGTGGCCATGTTAGTTGGTTGGGCTGGTCATTCATTCCTTTCGTGTTATTTATTTACTTTGCTTTATTATACTTTTACACTTCTTTACTTATTTTCACTCTGTAAAATTGTTCCCAATTGTCCTCTATTGATGCCCTCGCACTTGTTGCCAGCCTGGGAGGATCAGGAATGCCTCTCAGGCCATGTCGCGGACCAGCTCAGTGGATCAGTTCAGGGTCATCTTGGGATGGATCATGACACATGGTCCCAAAAGCACTGATTATGAATATAAACCAATATTATCTAGGATTTCATACTATCCAACGAATTATATATTTAGAGCCCCAATTATACCAAATGTGTAACAGTTACTAATGAGATACTTTTAAAAAATGATAACCTACCTAGAAAGAAAAATATTTCTTCTGTTTATCCAAATATGTTTTATGGATAGACTATGAAATTTCCTATTTTTATTAATATCCAATAACTTATGATATGATTCATTAACTAAATCTAGTCAAAAAACATAATTTAATATATTGCATCAAAATAATAAATGTTTTTACATTGTTTTTATTATACTTATCCAAATAGTGACATATATATACTATAAATAAAACTAATATTATATAAAAATAAACTAACAAAAGAAGTTGGTTCAAACTTACCTAGTAATAGATTTAACAATATTAAATCATTTCATCCATGGTTTGATTCTCTCTATCATATTATCTATTATATTGATGAGTAAAAATTGTTCTAAAATATAATTCATTACCCAGTGGCTTCTAAAGGCCATTTGAATAATTATAATTAAATCTTGTATCGAAGTCAGAGATAATAGATATACAAACAACGTGTATCATGTTTACCCCCTTGAGTTATAGAGAATTGAATTTATTTAAATAAATATTTTCTTAAATGTGAATAAGATTTGTATATTTTCCTAGTATACCCACAGTAACACATATCACATTATTACATTTAAATTATTTTTTATCCCACTTGAAAATAAGTGGGTAAAATTTCCCACTTATCCTTTTAAACTAGTAAATGATGAAATATATACTTTAGTATTTCTTATTCACATATATCCTATTAACAAGTAAAACCTTTCATTCCAATGTTTGAAATATATCATCACATTTGATAAAACCATTAATATTTAAAAGGGTCATTATACTTCATAGATCTCCATTGATGGGTGAGGAATAATGAATTATGAGTTACACTCAATACTTACATCATCTAATGAAAATCATAAGGTGTATAAAATCAATAACCAAATATGAAAAACACATTCTTTATAAAAATTAAACTCATCAAACAAAACCTTACTATCAAATATAAACCTATTACATAATATCCTAATTTCATTTAAGGTATTTCATAATATTTTATTAGAAATTTGACTATACTAACACATAAAATAAAATATTGGAAGTTCCTACATACATAATACTTAGGGATAAATTTATAAAATTATTTTTAGATGGTTAATTGTCATAAATTTACATGGTTAATAATGAGTTATCGTTCCGAATCAAGGAATTATTTAATGTTTTTCCTTTTCGATGATGGTATTGAGACGTGTAGTCTTAATCCGTATTCATTTTCTACCATCTTTACTGCCTCATGATAGAATATTCTTTAGTGATAAAATATAATTTTTTTTGACATGTATATATTTTTTAGTTCACTCAATATAAATGGTTCTTTAAAATTATAAAATAAAATCCCATGGTATAGAATTATAGATCATGAGTAGCATAAGATAACTAGTCTTATTTCAATTTATGCTTACCATAAATAGTTACCTAATAATTTTTCATTTTGTCAAAATAACATATCTTCAATGAATAATCACTATAGATGAATAATTGACCATTTATAGAAGTTAGTTCCAAAATT
This sequence comes from Viscum album, assembly GCA_963277665.1. Lineage (NCBI taxonomy): Eukaryota > Viridiplantae > Streptophyta > Magnoliopsida > Santalales > Viscaceae > Viscum > Viscum album. Next base: position 1,748,676,403 of record OY728157.1, on the reverse strand, counting down.
GTATCTACAGTTAATCTTTTTTCTAGTCCATACAGTCAATAATCACACCATTTCATCCTATTTTATTTAATTTTTTAGTTAACATATTTAGTTTTTGAAATAAATTTTTATAATCAAAACTATAGATGAATCCATACAGTCCATGATAACAAAAAGTCTATAAAAATTTTAGGTATAATAAATTATTCAAAAAAATTGGTTTTATCTTATTTAAAATTCATTCTATCATTAGAAATAGTATTTTTGTGATTGTTTTACTACAAAAATTAACAAATTAATAAATTTTCCATGTTTCTTTTTCTTTTTAGTCTTCCCAAATAATACAAATGACTATTTATTACCCACATGACACATAGTGTATATCAATATATCATCGTTATTGACAACCAAAAAAATAACTAATTAAAAATGGAAAAAATTAATCAATTGACCCATTAATATATTTTTTTAAAACCATATTGAATTACAAAAAACTCATAACTCACATATATAGCCTAAAATGCCTTTTTATGGAAATAATCATCCTTCACCTTCAAAATTTTTTTTTTAAAGATGTTATTAATATATGTAAAAAACACATAATCTATAGATCTAATAAAAAACATTAATGTGAAGTCGATGATACTTTCTATTAATGGTGATGTTATTCAAGGATGTGTAATCAATGAAATATATAAAAAAAATCATCATTTCTATCCAATAAATTCAAATATCCCCACGGTGAAGTGATCAGAAAATTGAATCCTTTATCTTGTATCTCTTGATAGATCCTTTTTTCAGTTCAAAATGTTATAATTGAGCCATGTTATCAGGGGTTATGGAAATTTGATTAAAATATAAAATATTTTAATATTAAACTCCACCTCTTGATGATAAATAGAACAATTATATTCATTAGGAAATAGATCCTTACTTTTATTCACTACATTTATATATGTAATTTGATCAAAAACATTAATTTCAATAATATAATCATGGTAAAATTTGGTTTTGTAACTAACGAAGTTCTCAGTTACATAATATTTTATTGATAGGAATATTTCACTGAATATAAGTTGTATATCTCTAAAATATACCAGATCCTAGTAAAATAAATTTAAATTATAAGCCAAAATATTATTGAACATTACAATGGTTAATTAATCGAAATTTGTTGAAAATAACATTACTGTGATAATAATAGGGTGATTTATATAAATATTTGTTTCATCAAATTTTTAACCAAGAATTTTGACAAATAAAATTTAGTCATATTTTCATGAAATTTAATTCATATATTTTAGAAATATATATTCTAAATAAATAATAGAATGATTAATTGTCAAAAAGGGAATTGAAAAATTTCAAATAAATAGAAATATACATATCACATACCCATTAGATGGACTAATATAAACAATAGTAGCTAAAAATGATTTTCATGTCACCTTTTTCATTCGATCGTGGTGATTTTGACCTTTTATAAATGACATCAAACATATATTATTCTAATTCTACAAACAATATTTATTAAAATATCACACCATTGGACGAATATCTATTAACCCATTCATGGATTGTTCAAGACTCTAATATTTACAACCATAATCCCTAGGTAATACAAACCACACTAAAAACACATTTAGGATTTCATAAAACATTTTCGAGGTTTTTTTCTCAAAATTACTATCAGAAACATAAAACATCTTTTTAATACCATCATATTTCATTTCTAGAAACATCCTTATCTCCATCAATTAAAAATATTTATTCTACATATTTTTAACTAATATAATACACTCATAATACTCTATTTTTACCTTCTGAAAATGTTTAATAGGTCTCCCATAATAATATATTTCATTGGAATCTAATTCTATCGAATAATATGGCATCATTCCAATATAAATCTTAATTAATGAAATTTTATGATCATTAATTAAATTTGATGAGTAAATTTAAAATACGGAGTTTTTTTCATCATGGTTAGCAGCTAAACTATTTTTCGTAATTAAAAATTCATGGAATATTTTCCCTTCATATGTTGAATAGAATTATGTAAATATTTCTATAGAAATATATACATAAATTCATCAAATTCCAAGAAATTTTCATCTTCTTTAATTTGACATTCCTAAACATTGACCACTATTGATCTCTTTTACCGTAAAAATAGAAATTAGAAAGAGTAATCTTATAATTATCTAAAAAACCAATTTCATTAAATATCATTTCTTGTGCTTTTAACTATACATCACGTACCACATTCTGAGAAGATTCACTTAATCCATGATGATGATTTTTCCTCAAATCCAAAATTCACTATACCAAAAGAGGTGAAATTTATTCTCGATGATTTCTAAAAACTCCCCACACATAACTATTGATGTGAAATGAATTATAGGTAGACTCTTTATGAACCCACAATGCACTCGACCTGGTGTGACAATAACTCTACTTAAAATCTTATAATCTTTGTGGATGTGGTCACTGGGAGAATGCCTAAGAACCAACCCCCCCCCCCATTTTATCATAGATTATGAACATCATGTTAACCCTATGGCAATGGTCTGTTGGAAATCTTTTTATCAACGCCTAAAGTAAATCTTCTTGCTGTAGATCTTTACTTTTTTTCTGTTTTGGGATATTCATTTACTGTAGACCCTCATTTAAATTCCTTTGATCATCCCTTGAAGACATTTATTTTTTAGGTTTTCATATCAGCCTCTTTATATCCTCTAATATTGTGTTTCACCTATCCTCTAGGTATAACTATTATTGACTTTTAAAAAAGAATAAATGGTATATTGGGGGTTCTTCCAAGAATTTTCTCAAATGGACCCAGGATTTTGATCCCTTCTTTGAGTCTATTATAGTGCTAATATGGGTTGGAATTCCTAGGCTCCTATTGCATATATTTAAATAGTATATTTTTTTAATGATTTCTAAACTCCTTGGTAATCCTTTTACACTAGATTCAGTAAAGAGGACCCATTCAAGGCCTTCTGTTTCAATAATTTATGTGAATATTGTTGAATCAAAATGTCTACCATCTCACATTTGGATCCAGAATGGTAAAAATGGAATCTCTAAGTAGGTATTTTTTGAATGGTTTCTATATTAATATTACTTTTCATTAAAATTGGGTTTTCCTCCAATATCTATTTCCACAAAAATGTAGTTTCTATGGTCATGGGAGCCACTTGGATTGAAAAAGGAAAATATAATATTGGTCATGATGGGGAAAATGATAGACACATGACTAATGCAGGACCATCGGGATATATGGAATACAGTGTAAATAATTATTTGAATAAGGATAATTTGGTCAATATTTTACAACCTACTGAGAATAATGAAATTACAAGAATTATGGATATTGTTCTTGTTGTCAATAGTACAAATACTATCCATGATTCCATTGAGGAGGGTCAAGGGAATCAACATGATTCACATGAATCAATGTATAAGGAACAATGAGATCTCCCAGATGATTCCCTTCAAGAAAGAAGATAATATATCAGATAGAATTGAGGAATATTATCTCAAATCATGTTCTCTGAAATGGAAATAATCACTGGTGGGTGAGAATGGATTCATACCCCAAATCCCATGAAAACAAGGAAACATAGTGAGTATTCTAATTTTGAAAGAAAAATATTCACAAGATCCCTTCAAGCCTCTAGGATTGATATTGAGCTTCCCAATCATTCGGTTAAACTTGTTTCAATCTGTTTGGTGGCGGAGGAATATGAAAATGCTAAAGATTCTATATACACAAACACCTATTTTGTTGAGGATGATGTGAGTGATGATGTTAGTGCATGGATAGATGAACAAGATGAAATACCACAACAAAAATATGACCATCATCTGATTTCGGCTACCACATACATTAATTTCAGAAAATGTATGTTTATAAGGATGGCCAATGAAAACAAGGTAAATCATAATTTCAACTTTAGAGATATACCCTCGGTTTTATTTCATCATTATTATGTATTACTTAATGGTATCTTATTTATTTTTATAGTTCGTTTTTGTTTTTCCATAAATCCCTTAGAATGAAAGGTTCTCTTTATGAAGTTTCTATTGGAGACTGATCAAGCTTGAATCAATCAAGATTTATGACATGAGGTTTAATGATTGGGTGTGTGTGGGGTTGGATTTTCATCCCCTACTTCGATATACACAATTGTGTCATACACATATTGATGTTTCCTTCTCTATTTTTTAGTGCAGTTGCACCAAACATGATTATTTTTTTATGTTTGAGGGATACTGATCTGCAACTTTATTTGGAGATGTCTTTTTACCATTGTTGATGTTGGATAAAGTCACCGACATGATTGCACCATCATTCATGTGATGTTGTGGTCGTTTTTCCCCTATATGCAGATTGTGGTGTCCCATTAGACATTCTAGAAGATTTTATTGTTGATGTACTAGAGAATAATGCTTATTTTTCAAAATTTAGGTGAAAGTATCTAATCTATTAAAGACTATGAGGATTTTGGATATGATGGCCTTGGTCTGTTGATGCTCATATATGATAGATTTTGAGATCTTATATGCCTCAACTATGCTTGGATGTTTTGTTCTTCATGAAACATCTTGATGGTGCTTGTTGACGCTCTGATGGCCATAATGGTCTACTGAATATTTCTCAAAGGATTTCAACAAAAAAGGATTGCCCGCATGGGTATGGTGACACCTTTTATACTCCCCTTCAGAGCAACTAGATGCCTGCTACTTTTTATAGAATGGTTGCTTCCAAGGCATTTTGTTTATTTTCAACATCGTCAGTTTTCTGTTCCCTTCTTATATTATTGACATGTATCCCACTTCACTATATTCTATTGTAAACAATGGACACATTGTGCTTATACTTTTATATTTCCTTATAATAAATATATTGGCTTATGAATTGGGTGAATGATTCATTTAATCATATTTATGAAAAAAACTATGCCAAATTAGAAGTTTATGGGTAGTTTTTTGTGATTACATGAGCTTTAAACCACCGATATATATTTCTATATTAAATTTAAAACCATCAATAAATAATGTGGTATCATTTATTTAGTAGTACTTTTTCAAAATCGTCGTACAAGGATTTAGCTGTAGTTTATTTTAAAATCGGGGGAATCATATAGTTGAATTAATTATTTTCTTATATTATTATTTTTTAGTTCTTTATTTGAAGTTGTTTATATTTATTATTTTCGTTATTAATAATTTTCATTGAATTTATTTTTAATTATTCTCCTAATTAATTTAGTTTTGATTTATTATTCTCGTAGTTAATTTATTTATTATTAATTTATTTAATTATTATGTTATTAATATATTAATATATAATATTATTTAAATATTATTTTATTATGTTATTTGATTAATTTTTTCTTTTCTTTTATTACTACGCACAAGAATGCATAATATATAAGCACAAAATCTATGTTGGATGAGATTTAAACCCCTTACCACAAGTATAATATCCAATAACATTACCATTACAAGTGGATCTTTATGTGGTGTGTAAATAGATGAAAATATTCATATATATATATGGAAAAAATAATACACAACATATAGATAAAAACTAAATAATAAACAACAAATAATTATTTATTATTTATTATTTAATCAATATTAATGAATATATATTAAATAAGTAATAAATAATAACTAAATAATAAATTGTTAATAAAATAAAAAATTGATAAAAATTCAAAATCTAATTTATATGAATGAACAATAAAAAATAAAAAAATTATTAAATTATTAAATTGTAAAAAATTAATAAACAATAAATTATAATTTAATAATGAAAAATAAATAAATACATAATTATTAATAATAAAAAATAAAAAATAGAGAATAAATTAGTAAAAAATATCAGAAATTAACTAGAAAATTAAAATAATTAAAAATAAATTAGTAATTATTGTATAGACGAAAACTAAATAATAAATAAACTAAAATTAAAATATAAGTAAAATAATAGTAAATAAATAAATAATAAATAAATAATTAATTAATAATAATTAACAACTTATTAATAATTAAATAAATAATAAAATAAATAGTAAATAGTAAATAGAAACTAAATACATAAATAAATAAATAAATAAATTCGTATTAAATTAGTTATAAATTATAAATTATAATTAAATAATAAATTAATAAATAAATAATAATTTATAAAAATAAATAAAAATCAAAAAATCAACAAATAAATCAACAAATAATGAAAAAATCAACAAATAAAATATTAATTAATAAATAAATATTACATAAATATTAAATAATTAATAAATAAGGAATAATGACGTAATGAATAATTAATACATAAATAATAACTGATTAAATAAGTAAAAATTAAATAAATATTTAATGAATAATACAAAAATAAATAATTAATCGTAAATAAATATTATATAAATATCAAATAACAAATTAAAAATAATAAATAAATATTAGATAATTTTAATAATCATTTAATATAAAAAATAAATCAATAAATAGTTATTCAAGAATAAATAAATATTAAAATAATTAATAATTAATAAAAAAGAAATTAAAAAAGAAATTACAAAAATAATAACATATATTAAATAATAAATGAATAAATAATATTTAACATAAGATAAGTAGTGAATAAAAAAAGAATAATTAAATATCAATATCTCTAAATATATATACATATATATATATATATATATTAACAAACATTTATGTTACAAAATTATATATAATCACACTCATATATATATTTTTGAACTAATACTAATAAAAATATATACACAAGTAAATATAAATATGTATATATATTTTCATATATATGAAATAAATTATATCATCATATATAAGTATAATTATTTATTAATGTATATAAATAAACCAAAATATTCATAAAGTCATATAAACACGGAAACACACACACACATATATATATTTAAAAATAAATTTCCAAAATAGGGGAATGCATAATAATTGCAACACCATCAAATCTATTGGATTTCAAATGAATGGAATAAAATCATAAACGACATACAAAGAATATGAAGAAACTCCCAAATGTAGATAACATATCATCGAATGTGGATGATATATATATATATATATATATATATATATATATATTAACGTAAATATATTATTTATTGATATTTATTTTCATATATTATAATTTAAATATAAATATAAATATTTTTATCAATACACAAACATATGAATATATTAACATTATTTTTATATGTGTATTTATATTTATATTATTAAAGTTTTACGGTAAAATAATTTAAATAATATATCTAATGATAATGAATTACTTATATTAAAATATTTTTCACATGATGTAGACTAACAATATTATTGACACAAAATTACAACTTTATATTTATCAAATACATACATACAAACACACACATATATATTTCTTTGTATGTATTTTTATATATTACAATATACACATAAATGTAAAATTTTTATTGAATCACACATGTTTATATATAAACATTACTTGTATAAGTATATATATACGATTTAATGAATGAATGTCTCCCCATTTTATACATGTTTATATTGACTATTTTCTAATAAAACATTCTTTCTCTTTAGAGAAAGGTTATCAATTTTTATTAAACAAACTCCTTCAGTTTTATAATGTAAATAAAAAATATTATTATTTATATTTAGTGAAATGAACAAAAAAATTTTATTCCATGTCTTTTATATGTTCAATAATACATTTATTTGTAGAATTAGAATTAAATAATTGATTTATTATAGTAAAATATATGGAAATGTGAATATTTATTATTATAAAAAAATTTATGTGTGAAAAAATGAATAAGATTTTATACCATAATATCAATATGAATGTAAGCGGTGCAACTAAATTTAGTACCCAAAAAAATATGATCCCTAACAAGGATGAAATTTTGTCAAATGTTAAAAAATTAGGATACCCAGACTAAAGATGTTGGTTTGGAGGTCTTCTAGGACATTTTTTATAGAAAACGTGAATGTGGTTCCCCTATGTCACTATCGTATAAATAAATTTTGAGATTTGATTTGATATGTAGTATACCCTAATTAGATACCTCAATCAAAAGATTTATACATTTGAATTTCATGTTCAATTTCAATTTGTTATTGAAACTATGATAAATTTATTCTTTTAATAAAAAAAATAAATTTAATGTTGTCCTTATTCAGTTTATCATATATTATTTGACGGGATATGGAGCTAAAATAGACAGTGTAAGAAAAATTTGTTTTAATTTTGATGACGATGTCTGATTTTTTAGTTCTTAAATATTTTTATTATGTATAAATTTTTATAAACTAATAATTTTAATTATTTTTAAAATAAATATTAATAGTTATTTAAAACATTAAATAACCCAAAATATATTATCATAAAAAATAAAAATTAAAAAATAAATAAGTATTTTAGTGTTTAATTATTTTTTCATTAAATTTATAATAGAATATTTAAAAACTACATCTATTTCCCTATGGATATTAAAAAAACAGCATCCAAAAAATTAATTTAAATTTTTGTTTTTGAAAAAATATTTTTAAATGTTTAAAAAGTAGTTTATTAAAAATATTTTTTTTGATTTTAAAAACATCCATGCATAAACGACATATAAATCATATTTTTATTGTATTTATTACAAACAATTTCTTCTTTGGTAACATTGTTGGTATCTCATATGGATAAACCCCAATTATATTGTTTTTTCAATTGATTAATCATACTATTATGCATATAAATTCCAATACTAAACTTTATAGATAGATTATATGAAATTTTATTATCCCCTTGGTCATTATATGTATATGGTTCCCTATTATTGTCAAAAAAAAACCCTTCGAAACTAATTTAGATTAGATGAATCAACATAGAAATATTCAAATTCCATATCATGAAAACCATCAATTATAATATCTTAATTTTTCTCACATATATTATGTTGAATTAAATAATTATCTAAACATTTATTAGGTAACCGACAGTATGTACCTGACCAAAAAGGTTACATTATATAACATATTATCCCTAAAAATAAATTTCTACATTCGGAATGATCTTTTAGGTTTATAGTTTCATATATTTAGATTTAAATATTACATATAATTCTTTTTACATTACAATTTAGAAATATTTACTAAATATATATTATCACCAACATAGAAAACATAAAAAATGAATCATGTTTGCATTTTCGGGATGATTATCATTATTTTCAATGTATCCTTTTCAATGATATTAATCATCCTAGAACCCTGTGAAAAAAATTTCAAAATGTGTTAGGAGCACAAATAACTATTTAAGTGATAAAAATTCTGAATAAATAATGTTAATTTTATTTAAAACCATTATATAGTTAATAGAGTTTTCATTTTACATAATAAAAATTAAGCTCAACATAATAATTCAGTAATATTTTGGGTTATCATTATAAAAAATGTTTCATAAACTATTTCATATATTTACACAAATAAAAATTAATAATAAAAATAGTTTCTTATAAAACATGAGAAACCATGAATAAACTTTTCTTAAAATCAACATTAATTTTTACAAACATAATTGAATAAGTCGTTTTTTTTTCAAAACACAAGACCATTTAATATGATTTTGGAATAAAAATATTAACTTATAGACTCATTATAATGAATATGAAATTCATGTAGGTACCTTGGGACTCATCATCATATTAAAACAACTTTAAATATTACATTTTAAATAACATATATGGTTTAATTCCAATATAATCTTATTATATCATAATCATGAAAAAATTTAATGGAGTTATTTACTAGGCCCAACGATCATAATATTTCTACCAATCTCATACATCATAATGAGCATTGTTGGTATAACTCATCATAATTATCTATATTGGGGTAACCTTTCACAATGATATATATCATACAATTCCCTTATCAGAATCAATGTCACATGACTATAACATGAATAAATTACATAAATAAGTTTATTGAAATCATTAAAAAATTTGAAATAATATTTTGAATTTAATTTTATAAAATAAAAATACTTAAATAATGTGACATTGCTTTTATTTTCATTGATGAAATAGTGTAAAATTATAAATGAAGAAAAATATAATATAATTCTTGGAGTAGATGGAAAATATGGTAATGTTGTATACATTCAAATAGAAAATTCATGTTAACTTTTAAAAGAAAGGAAAAAAATATACATAAAAATATTATATTTGAAAAAAATTTGGAAAATTAAATTTATCCCATTTTATATTTAATTAATATACCCATGATTTTATATATAAATTAATATAATAAATTTATAAATCTATGAAATAAATATTAAAATCATTTATAACATGGTTTTATGGTAATTTTTCACTTACCACATGTCCAACATGTCATGTATATTTCTTATTTCGCTTAATAATTTGAGTATTTATTACCTTATTTCATAAGAACCTTTTTAATTTTTAATTTCCAATTTTTTGTTAATATTTTATATAAAATTAATTAATCTATTAATTTATCATTAGTTAATTTGATGATATTTTAAATATATCACTCAAATTATTCTGGTATGAAAGCTATGATCAATGAGGTGATTATTTAATAAACACAATATAATAATATTAATAAAATATTTATCAATTTTTCACTCTAATAATTCAATTATAACTAACTGTTAATTTTCATATTGAAAATGTATAAATAAATGAACATGGGGATAGTAGTTCGTTCATATAGAAAAATACTATTTTCATTGTACAATATTCAGGATAGAAAGAATGTAGGTGTTATTTTATCCTTCTAAAATTATATTTATATCATAAATATCAAATAAAATATTTGAATAATCTAATATATATCATCCAAGTGATTTGGTGATAAGAAATGAATCACATAACTTCATGGTGGAGGTATTGCACATGTACGCATGAATGAAATTATCATTTATTAAATAATATAATTTCATAAAAATTGTTGATATCATATAATAGAAAAATAAAATATTACATTAATAATAATATATATATATATTATAAATCAACCTTTATAACTAGTCATAATAGTTGATGATTGAAAATGAAACAGAACCCTTCGTGGAGGTTTTAGTTCAGATGTAAACATGAATGATTTTTAGTTAACCATTCGACTGAAGGGGAGATAGTTATATATTAATAAATTAATATAATAACATAAACATATATATACTATTGTTATTTTATCATTTTATTGTATTTTATGATGATTTTAATGAGGTAAAACAAAAATTTAAATGAAAATCCATGGTTATAAATTATACAACCTTTTCAGAAACCACATTATGTTTATAGTAAAATCCTTCCCCAAATGTAATATTATTTAATACAAGGACAATAAGTCATAGTCAATGTATTTTTGAATATCCATGAGTATGGGATGGAAGATATAGAATACCCAAAATGTGTGTCTATAAAGGAGTGGATGTTAAATTTTATGAGTTTAGGGGGATGAATTCTTGACATTTTCCAAATGTATTAAAATTAAGTATATAAATTATCATGATAAAATGGATAAATATTGATAAAATTTTTACATAATATTACAAGAGTAGAAATATCCCTATCCAATAAAATTTTAGAAAATTTTGTGGATACTTTCACGCTTTCCTTTGGTTTTGACTTTTTTTTAACCCTATAATGAATTATTACATTATTTTGTTTATTATATAAATGGAGTAAAAAATTAACACCCAAAGGAATAGAGTCTCAAAAAATACATCTTTTATTATATTTTAAAACATATCATATTCACTAGTATTAACATAGATATATTAGGATTTTAAATCAAGAAATACTCAAATATTTATAATAAAATATCTTTGTTTTCATTTTTGGAACTAATAATTTAATTTGATTTTAAAAACAATATTAACATAATGTAATTCTATTATAATCTATTACAACATCCTTAATTTATTATATATCTCTGTAAAATTAATTTAACATTATAACTTAGACAATAAATTTAAATATATTTTTATAAAATATTTAGTATATCTTTCTACTACTTGCAATAACACTATATTGGCATCACATAATTCATTAAAGCAATTATTTATTTTCTAAAAATTTAATCTATAATACCATTGTATAGAAGAAATTATATTTCGCAAAACCATATATTACTGAAGAGAAGTTGTTTTCAACATTCACAAAAATATTTATAGATATCAAAACATGAGAATGACATTTTTCATATTTTATTAATATAAAATAATATATATCTCTCATTCAATTATAAATGGCACCAAATATCTAGAAATTGTAATATAGTATGAGGGTATTCAATATTCACTCAAACAATTAATTTTCTTTTTGTATTATATAAATTTTCAGTCTATAACATATAAATTTAATGATTAATTACCTGATTTATCATCTCCTTGGTGAAAAATATTAATTATTCTATGAAAAAACATTTTTTTAATTACCAACATTTTATCTCATGTTAATTTTTTATAAGAAGAAATAAAAAATATATTTTTTATTTTAAATTTATATTATAATTTTTAAAAAGAATACATTCACATGAAACTTTATGTCAATGTTAGTTAAGTAAGAATAAAATTATTTCCTGCTTAATTTGAAAATTTCTTAATATTATTACAATGAATATAACCATAAAATTAATGAATACTAAAAAATAATGATTTTTTAAAAATAAATATCGTGTCTATTATAGTCAAATAATCACATAAATTATTTTGAATATTGGATATTATATTACACTATAATAATCATTTTAGTTTTTGTATTTTTTTCAGAATACATGTTGAATAGATTGTTATCATTGTTTCGATTGCCTTGTTTTTTAGATGTATTCTATTTCATAATGAATGAAAAAAGAATCTTCAATAATAATTATTTGGTGAAGTGGATGATATTGGGGTTGAAATTTATAATGGTTGAAATTATACCTATCATAGATTTAGATTGCGTTAAATTATCTATCTTGATGGTAATGGAAATAAACATATGTTGATATTATGTTTCCTATATATACCCATATCTTCACTTCTCACTAAAAATATCTAATTTAGAAAAATAGTTATCTGTAATTAAGCATGAAAATCATAGTTATGTATCATATTTCCCTAGATGATTTGTTATTTCCATTTTTATGAAATGGGATTTCAAGAAATGTATTCTCAAATTGGAATAACTTAATTACAAACATCAATTTTATATTTTGAAGGTTTAATTTTTAATGTTTGGATAAATTAGTAACTTAATATTTAAATATAAATTAATTTATTACAACCTTTAGAAAACTCTATAAGAACCTTTAATAAACCAAAAAAATATTATTATATTATTATTTAATTTATAACATTGGAGTTACATAATAATGGACGAATTTGAAAATCCATATTAGGAAACATTTATAAAGGCCCTAAAATACATTTTTATTGATTATTTTATAAGAAATAAGTACTCCCTTCTTACTTAGATCCATTTTATAAATCATGAATGATTATTTTAAAAACATTTATTGTTTCTTTTTATGAAAAAATATTGTAATTAATTTATAAAAAGTTAATATTTTATTTCATATAAAATAAAATTTTTTTAGTATGAATCTTATAAAATTTTTATTTGAATGAGTTATTTTTATTTATTAAAACATTTAAATTTTTCAATAAAAAGTGACAAATTATGATTTTATTGAAAATTTTAGTTTATTTTCAATTAATTACTATGGAAATTTATTTTCAAAAAAAATTAATTTTTTCCCTTTGGTTATTGAAGTCTAATTATAGTTATTAAATAATATTTTCATAATTTAATAATATTATTCAAATTTATCAATATCCATCTAAAAAATAGGTAATTTTACCATTTGATTCAATTTATCATTGATTCTAGTCGATAAATATTTTACTAAATGATATATTCAAATATATCACATTCTTGTATTTAATATTATTAATATTTGATTACATGGGTAAAAATATATATTTATAATTATATAATTATTTTTTAAAAATTTACATGAATTATTATTTTCATATTCTTCTATTTTTAAATTTTAGTGATGATATAATTTTCTAAAATAATTTTGAAACGCTGACAGATATGTTTTCAAATCTGTAAAATATTTTTGTACGTTATTATAAAAATTCAAAAGGATTTTTTCCCCAATTTATATTTTCTAATAGAATATAATTAATATACTTACGTGTTAAATATGATTTACTATTTAGATAAATATTCCATTACTATCATGTTGTTTCGAAATTGATAATATGGGAACAATATTTAAAATAATATCATTTATATAATACGATAAATACTGTTAATAATAATATTTTTAAATATAAAAATTCTTAAATAAGAAAAATATGATTAAAATGGTAAAATAAATCATAAATTTCCATATCTAGAACAATTTTAACCATACAAATAAAATAGTTACCCTTTAATCAGGAAAATATCACTGCAATGGTTAAGATGAAATTTGATTAACATGTTTTTCATCCAATGGGAATGTTTCATATTATATAGAATCCTATAAAATGATTATTAGGCTATTAAAGAAATTCCATATTATCCTTATATTATACTTAATTTAATTTATGATCTCATTTAGTGGTGTAAGAAACATATTATTATATAACATTTCATGTATTCAAAAAATTAACATTATTGATATTTTAAAATAAATAGATTTCATTAAATTATTTTAAATTTATAAGAATCATAATTTTATCCATTTGAATGTAATATTGTTTATTATTTAAATTTTTTTCCATTTTTGGACCTTTATCCAATTATAGTATCAATATTAATTCCTATAGATAAAATAACATTGATATCGTGGTAATCACTAAAACGATTAAATAGTGGCGGGGTTAAAAATACATAAGGGAGAAATAATCACTGAAAAACTAATTAGTTTGGATTATATTATTTAAAATCATCATCATTATTTCTCAAAATTATATCAGTTTGAATCATTTTATATAAGAATGTAATTTATATTAATTTAATTTTTTATATAGTTACAAAAGTTTCACTCCCCTAATTTATAAAATGGAAACCCCAATACTCTCAACTATATACTTAATTATTCATGTTTTTCATCCAATCCATGACAAAATGCGTTAAAAAAACATTATTCACATTATAAAGTAATTATATTAGACTTAATACCATCCTTAGATGGCATAATATTTAATAAAAATGATGTTTTCTGATAAAAAGGTATAGACTTCTATTTATATCCTTAAATTTATCTCTTATTATAAATCAATCAAATATTCATCAATATTTATAAATTTAATACAATGGTTTCACTAATAACCATATTTCATTATTTTAATTTCATTACATATATCCTTATTATCTTCTGTAAAATGGGACTCAAACCCTATATTCTTCTTTACAGAGCACTACCACTTGGGGAATTGATGTAATTAATTTTCCATCACCACCTCTCATGGAATGTTATATGGAGGGATTTATGTTTTTATATTATATTAATTATTTTATTATAATTCTTTACTAATTATATATCATCCATTTTCATATCATTCAATCCATTATAAATGATAATATTGTTACTATGTATATATTAAATTCTACCTCTACGAAGTGATTTTTTTATAAATACATCACAAGGATACTATATAAGTTTTCATATAATGAAATTATATTATTTATATTATATAATAATCATCCATGAAAGTTAAAATAATTCGTTCAAAAAAATAAATGATACTCTTGTGTACATATGTATGACTAGCTCAACTATTGTAAAATAGTTATTTTTGAAATCCCTCATTCGTGATATCATATTGAATTATAATTTATTAATGATTTCATGATCAATCCCAAGTCGACCCTGAAACGGTCACCTGAGCCGGTCCATAACAAGTCCCAAGGAGTGTTCATGATCCCCCAGGAAGGAAATAAGTGTCTAGAATCAAAATAAAACAAGAGGGAACAATTTAGTCCAATAATATTATAGATCAAAAGATACATCATTGATAACACATTCGATCTAACCACAACTAAATCCCAAAAAAATAAACAATATGGTCCAATACAAATACAACTGAATAAAACTGACACTGAAAGAACCAGAAGATACAAAAAAATAAAACAACCTGAAACTAACACGATCCCTTTGTGTCCTCTTGGTCACTTCCAACCACAAGACCACTCTGATCCAAGAGATAACTCGAATCAACAAAACCTGATCAAAACCTAATACTAAAAAATAGCTCGGGTCTACCAACACCATGTTGTATAGGTAGGGTGTGAGCTAACAGCTCAGAAGGTAATTACCACAGATTCCAAGTGATTCCTTTCAAAAAACAATTCGTTAACTCCATTTTGAAATACAATGAAAAAATATATTTTCCACATTTTATTAATCAACCACAACTTTACCATGTCAAATACCAACACATGACACCATCCATTTTTCAATAAAACATTCATTTTATAACAAATAACCTAACCCAAAAAATACGAGATACAATTTTTAATAGAACATCATTAAATGGAAAACAATTTCAATGAATTTAATATTAAAGACATATCACTTAATTATAAAATTTCCAACCAGACCTACAATATGGCGATGAGAGGTGCAATATAATCATTGAGCACTAGTCACGGGAATACCCAATGGAACTAGCTAGTTGTGGGCCCCATGTACCTCTTATTTCTATGTATGAGTACCCATAGAAATATATGTTATCATGCATGAGACACTATTAGTGGACATACCTATAACCTAGTGCCCCCAAAATAATAATAATAATCATCATCAAAGTTTAGTTAGTGTTTTCATCATCAAACCTGCTATATGAAACTAGGTCCAAACCCCACCTGATCACTATCATACTAGTACAAGTCCACCATCCACGATACTCAAGATTCCCATTTTGTTCTCAATCAAATTTCAAACATCACATGTTTCTACATACACCATTAATCAACCATAACTGAGCATCTCATTTCATAATCCACCACTTTTACATCGCAAACCCATTATTGATAACTTATTCAGACCAAATAATTTTCAAATCACATCAAAAACAATGATTTACACCACATTCTGGAATTTTTTATAAACAAGCCATTCTAGATTTTAGGAAAATAATGAAACTCTAAAAACATGCCAAAACAATAATTTTTTTACACGCCCAAATTCAGTTACCAAAACATTTCCTAATCATTTACAAAAACATCTTTAAGTGTGAAATTCAAAACAACACCTCAATCCAATAAATTTACAAAACACACATAGAAAAATACAAATGGGAATCATCCCCAGAGATTCCATTTTAAATCACTTTTATAAACCACTCAATGGATAGAAAATTCTTTAGAAAACAAGATCCATTTAAGAAACCAATATTTTATGTAACACTGGTTTAAATAACCATCTTCAATTGAGGGCACAACCATGTGTGCACCTAGTATACCCATAGATGTCCCAACATCGGATGGTACATCAAACATCCATGAGGAAACCCACAAAACCCCTTGAATTCCAAACCCACCATTTTTATTAAAACAACATCCAACCATCCACAATAGTTAGAGAATATAAAAAACCACTTTATAACTAGAAAAACCATTTTAAAACATTTTATCACATTTAACAGGTTAAAACATTAAAAAATTACACACCAAATAATGTTCCCAAAAAATATAGAACTACCACACTATAATCAAAGATAAACATTTTATAAAAAACCATAATTTAACTTTAAATGAACTATGTAATTTTAATCAATAACCATAGGTGTTATAAATCTTTTCATTTAAAAAACTCTATTTGAAAACTTATTTCCACGAAATTATACCCAGAAAAAATCACCATATTCATGATGACATAAATATATTATAGGTTATAAAGAAATTTAAAATTTAAACAAAAACACACAAGTGCTTTTAGAGTGTTTCGGGAAGGAAAAAAGATGGAAACTTTTACCTCAACCATGTATGGATGTGATGAAACATTAAGGGAGGTGATATCGAAGTCCCACAGACTATTCTCACACCTGAAATCCAAAAAAATTAAACAAACATAAACCCTAGACATTAGGGTTTTGACAAAGAAGACCCCCCCCCCCCGCCAATAAAACCCCTAGAAAAAATAGGGAAAGAGGTGTAGAGAAGATTTGATGATGGAAACATAAATAATCATGAACCTCTCTTGAAAAATATCCCAAAATAACCAAAAATAGAAGCATGAAAAAGGGGAGGATCCCTCTGGTTGATAGCCAACACCTGGGGATTCATTTGAGAGGTGGAATCACCCAAAATGAGTTTCCACTTAAAATGTTTTTAAACATGTAAGTATCTATATGGTTTTGTTGCACGGTTTTGTAATCCATGCACAAACTGTGCTGGAGCTATTGGAAAAATGATGTAAATTTTCAGGGTAATATTGTGTAGTTTGGGCAGCCCATCCTCAAACTGTGAGACCCCAAAATTTTCCAAAACCCTCCAAATTACACATCAAACACTATGGATGTCCACCAATTGATTCTTTAATGTTTTAAACACAATATAGAGACATTGAGGCATCACAACCTCTCAAACATGACACTATAATCCCACAACATTTAAAAAACCCAAGAATAGGTCTAGAAGAATAATAATACCACCCAAAATCATGGAATGTTCTTGGACACCCAACCCTCTGTTCAACCAAAAGATCCATCATTTAAAAATAAATAAAATAATGGAGTTTCTGAGGTTTGGGTGTGACAATTATCCCAACCACGGAATCTTTTTCCCCCATAACATCACCCATATGAATGTCAACCAAATATCAAGTCCATTTAAAACCAAAACCATGGTGAAACCATGAACCCTGACATAAATATCCACTCCACAAGTCACACCTGGTTGATCAAGAATAAAACATAATGCATGAATAAGGATGACAGAATAACACGATATGGTTCTCCCCAGCACATGAACTCATCTAATATGAACAACATTTAGACCCCAAAAAACACCCACACTGAAACTAGGAACAAGGTATTTTAACATATAAATTTTTTTTACAAATCACTTGGTTTGGCTGCACAGTTTACAAAACCAAAAGATAAATGTGTGTAAACAATTAGAAGGATTGGTCACACCTCACAACTTGGATGCATGATTTAAAAAGTGCGTGCCAACTATGCCAACACCCTTGCCCAAAAATGACACAAAGATACATAGTTATGAGACCCATTGCACGATCATGCCCATGTAGTACAGTTGGTTCTACTACATGCTGGGGCCACACAGTTTTGACTAGTTGTGAGGTAACTGTGCTTCACCTGAAAAAATATACAAAATACTCCAAAAAAAACATCGACTAGCATTAAACCTCATCATCCATATACAATTTCGAAAATAACACCACTAAAATATGGAACCTACAAAACAAACTGATCCCACAATAAACCAATTCTACAAAACTCATGCATCTCCAAATGATCTCTATTGAATGTTAAAAACGTGATTGGCCTACAAAAAGGCAATCCACACTCAAAAGAGAACAAAAATTTTCAAAGTCCACATTCATATAGAATAAATAGTTTGGGTTACAAGATATCAATTTCCTCACACCATTACCAAAAAGGATAATATAAAAAAATGAGGTAATAAGAAAAAAGAGATGTTAAAAATTTACATCTCCACATAAAAAACACAACTAGTTTGGGTTTCACACATCGTGTCACACCTGACTGTATTTGAGGTTCACCCCGAGACATGGGGTTGGGGCTATGATGGCTGAAAAATCTCCATGCTCACAGTCAGGCAATACATCCTCCGATCAAGACTTCCTTTTCAGATAACACCTCTTATAGAACCCATTCATATGACCCAAATGGGAACCGTGATGACTAGTCTTTAGATGAATATAGAAATACATCATTGAGTGACCAAACCGGCCACACAGGAAACAAAAAAGTATATTGATCGATGAACTAGAAGCTGGAGCTGACAAAGGATGTTTTTCAGAAATTGGTTCCCCTAGTACACTCTACTCACTAAATGGGGAACCATCATGAAAACTTACAACCTCTATCTGCACCCCACAAACCAGATCATCCATGAATGCATAATTCACCAACCTCTTGGAATTGGTTTCAGCAGCTGAGAAAAAATTCTCCGTAATTTCAAGATGATGTCCCTAGAAAAATATTGGGGCCTTTATCTGATACCCCATTGCTACATCCAATGTGAATGGATCCATCTCTATGAAATTTTCAACATAAGACTTTACTGATCGTTGTCCCTACAAAAAATTCTATACCCTTTCCCCCCTCCTCTGATTCAACTCCTCCGGTATCAACGGTTAGATAAAATTGGCCTTAAACTCCTCCCTTGGCATCTCATATTCCTTCGATGATAGGGAAAAAAATCCCCACTATTCCAAGGCTAGACACGCAAACAGCCTTTGAACTACATAGACTCTAACAACATCAGAAGTTCCCAATGACATAAAGACATGCTCAACTTCCTCAGGCCACTCCATAGACTCAAGAGAACCTCGATAGGGTTATCTATTTAATTTTTTTATTTGTTTCCAATTCCACGTTATCATACTTAAAATTTTACTTTAACATATTGAATATATGTGTTTTATTATTGTGTACACATTTTTCTATGTGATCATTGATTTTCACTAGCTTCCTCTCATATGAGGGTTTATTCTCCCATTATTCTACCTTTTAATTCAGTGAATTTGAGGTGTTGGCTATGTATATCCTTAGAAGATATATTTAAATAATGTCTTGATCTATAGCCATATTTAGATGAGGTTTATGACAACATGACACATATCTCTTGCGATCAGGGATATCAATGGTTCCATTGTAACTACAAATATGATTACATTTCTTCCTGAATCATGAAACTCTTTTCTATAGTGATATTATTAAAAAAACTTTCACTCTAACATCAAACATCATTCCCTATTGATGTTTGTCAACCTTGATCTTCTTCTAACCTTATAAAGATTTTATATTCTTTTGGATGGATTTAAACATCTATATTAACATTTAAACATGATCAGGTCCATGTACCGTATGTTCAAAAACATAATTCCATCACATAGAAGCTATAATCTTCTTTCTATTTAGATATTAATATGGTGTGATATAAATACTAAGGGAGAATACATTGTTTTTAAGCTATAAACTAATGGGATATTTTCATCCAATTATCCATTAAATTCAATTTAGTATACAATCAACATGTCCTTGAGTGCCCAAATAGTCCATTAAGATTGGCCATCAGTTTTGGGGTGATAGTTTCTTCTGAAAATCAATTTTTTATTCAAAGCATGTTTATTATTCTGTATAATTTAGATATGAAATATGGATCATGATATAAGTTCTTTTAAATATATCATGGAAGATGTATGTGTGAGAAATATTATAGAATATATATGAATTGTGATGTCATTTTGAGTATATCCACTACTTCTCATATATCATAGATTCCTTTGATGACTTCGCAAGACAAGTTAAATATTACATGGTGATGTTATCCCATTTCAACATGTGTGTATGAAATGAAAACATCATCTCCATTTACTTTTTCAACTAATGATTAACATTAAAAATAATAATATGTTTTAGGTTTACTCATTGTTCTATTTAATAATTTTTTACCATAGAATATTTATCATAGATCATGGTACTTATTGATGTATATAGGATGAATTGAAAAAGATGATAAATGTTCATTATCTAATTGAAATTTGTTTATCTAATATGATAATGGTAGTTTTATCCCCCTATAGTTGTCATGAATTACAATTTTTAAAAAAAAAATGTTTTTGTGGATTGCGTTGAATTATACATGTTAAACATGTGGAACAAACTACACTGATTTTGTCATAAGTAACATGCTAGACCTTGCTCTACCAAACTAAAATATAAAATTAATATTATTATTGAAAAATTTTATTAGTTATCACATGGATGATGGAATTTTATCTATTAATAATATTAAATAAATTTGGAAAATATGGTTTACACATATAAATAAAATTAATTTTTTGGTTACAGAAAAATTATACATGAGAGTAAGAACTATTTCAAAATAGTGAAATTCCTTTTCGGAAAAAAATACACTTCAGTGAAAAAACCTATTTATCTCAATAATTTAATGAATAAACTTTTTTTAAAATAATTTAATGAAATATATAAATTAAATATTCATTAAACAACATAAAATTCATATTATCTGTTTTCTATAGAAGAGATAAAGATTAATCTAATTTTATAAATAAAAATATTCATTTTTCTAAAAGATAGTTTGAACACAAATTAATAGTGAAATAATTTTAAAAATAATATTTAAACTTTTATAAATTTAATTGTACAATATAAAATTAATTTTTAAATGTATAATTATAAGATTATATTAGAGTTTCATTATATTCATCATAGATGCTTCACATTTGATGAATAAATTAAAATAATGAATTATAATTTAAGACATTAATTAGGAATTATTTATTTAGTTACATTATATTTATAATTGGATATAAATTATAATTATCTTA
The DNA here is from genome assembly GCA_963277665.1 of Viscum album. NCBI lineage: Eukaryota > Viridiplantae > Streptophyta > Magnoliopsida > Santalales > Viscaceae > Viscum > Viscum album. Next base: position 1,748,653,816 of record OY728157.1, on the reverse strand, counting down.
ATTTGAGTTTTATTTTCAAAATATATTCAATTATAATATACTTTACAATAAAATTGGGTTTAAAATAACATAACTTTTTGAACTCTTTCAAATTAAAAAAATTGCCTCATCTAGTTTGTAAGATTAATTTTAAATTAATATCATCTACTTATATGATTGGAATTAGAAAAATTAGATTCATTATATTTATGAATCTTAATATATAATTTCTAGTAATAAAAAAAATAATATTGTAGCATAATGATTAGTCAAAATATGCAAGTTAATAATGATTATTAAGAGAAAAATGTGTTTACTAAGGGACTAAAGATTATTTCTAATAGAAATTAGACCATGAATATTCCATAAATCCACGTTTATGTACATATTTAGACCATATATCATCTTTTATATAATATGGTTAATTATTTATGTAACTTGATGCATCACTGACCACCAAATGTTGAATACCATTTGGTATTTACAATAATTTCAATCATCCTCCACTAAAAAATGGCCGTCACGTCCCACACATTTTCACAGCTCTCATGAAATTCGGTTAATCAAAAATAAATACAAATATGTTCCCAAATTCCCTCCCATAATCCAATAATATTAAGCTTGAGCATAAATGAATCTAAGGAAATAATTTGCTGCAAACTAAAAATAGAAACCTGAAGTAGAGGTGACGTTTATAAACAAACGCTATCATTTTATTTTATCTTCTATCAAATTTATATGTTATTATAGAATAGTATGAAAAAATAGGTATCATAAATATTATAATATTCTGTTATGTTAAGGATACATCATATAAAATCAAAAACATCATTAAAATGGGATGCACACTAATTATTAGACTGTACGGAAGAATATCTCCTAATGATACTATGTGCTATACTCTTTCATTAAATCTTATTAGGGTTGGGAATACTTATTTGAATGATGTTTATATATGATATATAGGATTTATTAATGCATCGAGAATAATTATATAACACATTCCTTCATTAATTCTATGTTTTGGGAATATTATAATGTTGTTCGTGTGTTAAGTAGACTACCGCCTCATGTAGCGATGTCATTTGTTCACAGATTACATGGAATATATTAGAGATGGGTTAAATAGATATATATGATATAAATAAAAAAATTAATTAAAATTATAATTTATTTTTATACAATTTACTTTTTTTATTTAAATAGAAAAATAGAATAGATACATTATCCATGTGTATGTATGACCTATTATTTACATTAATAGTGTGATTCATTTACTATTTCTATATTTTATAGACAATTTTAATTAAAAATATACTGAATATATATGATAATTATATTATAGATAATATTATTTTTATGAGTAAATAATTATCAAATTAATATGTCCAAAAATAACAAGTCAAAACATATTTAAAAATCAATGTGGTTACTTCATAAAACATGACCGTAACATGTAATTTTTCAAAACAGATTAATATAATGTAATAATAAAAAATATATATTAAATGATATTTATTAACATTATTTTTGTTTGTTGATTTTTAACAAACACATATAAATTATACCTGATGTTTGAATGAGTTAAATGGAATTCATGAGTTAAGGTAAGGGGATTTGTAATATCACTTTTATTTCCATGAGAAACTATTTATATTCACTAATAGTTTCACTTCCATAGTGAATATACTACCATATTACGCATTATAAAGTGAATTTAATTAATTTATTTATATTATAATATTAAATTAATGTAACTAATTCACGTATCTCATGATTTAGTAGTTACTCAAGTAGTAAGATATTTATGTCTCAGTTTTCACATGTGTGTGATACATGATATTTTCACAATAAGATTCATCTATGTGGTGTACAGAAAGACCATGAAAACATATTATTATTATTCTACTAGATTCTATTTTTATTGAAATATATATTTTATTATCTCTCATTCATGGGGTTTATGGTCAATATTTACCAAATTATTAAATTATTTTTGACTCAATTTTCTATCTTTGAGATGACTGTTGTTGTCTACATTAATATTATTTCATGAGGTGTAAATATAACAAAATAGATGTATAATATCAATAATATATATATCCTAAAAATATTTTATTTTCCATGTTATGTAATTATTTTATGTAGATTATGATTCATGGTAACCAAATGGGAAATAAGTTTATGTTACAATAACATCATTTATGGGGAATGTTTATGACTATGGTTCAAATGATAAAAGTATTATGATCTAACCCTAAATATTTTTCAGTAATTTTCCATCCTTTGGTTTAAAATTATATTTTCATGTAATGGTTTTGTTTTTCCATTCATTGGTACATAATAAAATTAGGTAATTGTTTTTTTACATTTAACATTATTTCACTCTTTGGTTTGAAATATCATTTAAATTAAAATATATTTTTATAAAAATTTCTTATAAAATGTTATAATACTTTCCCATTTTTATTAAACCAAAATTTTAACCATGATTTATAGTTTTTTTAAATTAATAAAAAATATATTATTATGTCATTTTCGTATTAAGGATTGTTTGAATTATACTAACAATATAAAAAGTATTTCTTTTACATATATTACATGTATTGAATTCTCCACCATTATAAAAATTCATTTATTTGAATAAGAAATTATATCATTTTATGGACATATTCAAAATAAAATGTTTTCGGAATAATTTCGAATTATATTAAATTTAATTTGACTTTTAAAAAATATATGGCAGAATTGTTTTTATGTTTAATATTTTTTTTAATAAATTTTCAATGATCCCTTTATAATATTTAATGGGTTTTTTCAATGAAATTAATTATAATGTGTGTTATGTTTAAAAATTTATTAAAATATTTGTAAATTTTATTTTTTATGTTTCAATGGTAGTTTTCAATGAAATGGATTTCATAGGTGTGTTATGTCTAAATATAATTTTAAATTTTTTTGAAGCATACATTATAAGTTTTAAAGGATATATTAGAATAAAATAGTTTTAAAAATGTTTTGGATTTTAAATATATTTTTTAATATAGAATGTATATTTTCCACATAAATGTATTATATAAATTATCAATCAATTATTTATAAGGTAACAATGTTATTTTTATTAACATTCCTGATGAATCTATTTAATCAATTTTATTTTCAAAAAAATTGTTTACTATAATGAATATTATAATTTATCATTCTAAATCCTTTTCCTTATATTATAAAATCCTTTTATATTGATTATTTTTTATTAGGGATATGATTTGAGGAAAACATACATATTATTTATTTTAATTGTTAATGATTATGATGAATTTTTTTCAGGTATCTTGTTTCTATTCCATGTGATATACTAATATATAATTATTGTGAAACCTTCTTCATTTCAATGGTTATTATGTTATTAAATGATTATGAAACATTTATTTTTCCCTAGGTTATGGAATGATTAAATATTTATTACTCCATTTTTATTTCTTGTGTTGGAATATGATACTTTTTTGTGATTTTAGGGTAGAAATATTTCAGATTTCATTATGTGATGTTTGGGACCAATGTACACCTAAAATACATTGGATAAAGATTGAAAATTCATGTTATAGACATAGATAAAGTGGAGAGTGAACCTAGTTCATAAATGAACATTTTTTACTGATAATATCCTTAGATAGAACTGTAACTACTAAGATAGTCTTCAGAGTGAAGCATGTCTACTAATATGGTCTTGTGTGTGAACCATGAAAAATAAGTTGGTTTGAGGATTGAACTCATTCCAAATAGAATTATATAGATGTGAGCATTTATTACTATGGAAATAATTTTACATGTTCATATGAATTCAACAATTCAAGGAATTATTCCTATGTAATGCTAACAAGGGTTATTATCTTCACCCCCTTATGATACAATTCTTATATTATTCTTGTCAGTATATAATGAATAATATGTATAATCATTGATTTTTTCCATATTATTATCAAATATAATTCTCCTGTTCCCATACCATATGTACATATTATGATTACATGTTTCATTTATTTACCCTTACTATTTATCTACGATTTCCCAATCATATTTTATCTTTATACAAGTTGTGATTAATGGTTTTAAATATGAGTACTAAATGGGAAGATATATTTGGGAAACATTGAATATCATTCACCAAGTAATAAGTCTGTGTTACAAGATTCAAATGTGCTAAAATAGTATGGTCCTAAGGGATGTACTTTTTAATTTCCATAATATTCATCTAAAATCACGTAACATCCATGTATTAGAAGGATGAGTCTCTATATTTGGTATTAAAGGAAAGGATTATTCATAATTTTTAAATAAGGATGGAAAATATATAGTCTCATAATATGGGATATTAGTAGGTAAATTATAAGGGATTTTTCAAAATATTACACTTATGATGATTCAAAGTTTTGGGAAGTATCTTGGAATTTTGTTAAAGGATTGAGTGAGTGGTTTCTATAAAATTAAATCATTTTTTTGGTATTAAAAGTGGGTGTTACTATGGAACAAAATCATAGAGGGTAAACCACATAGAAAACACCATATTGTGATAGACTTGATATAGAACTAGATTAAGAAAATTAGCCACTCTACACAGCTGGTTTGAAACTCCCGTGTGAAAAAAATGGAAATTAAAAATCTTTTTAGGAACCATAATGAAGTACCTGAATATAATATTAATAGGATTAACCATGGATTAAAAAAAATTAATATATAAAAGAATAATGTGTCACAATTTTTAATTCCTATAATTTATTTTCCATAATCATGTGGTTTTACCCTATGTTATGTGTTTCTCAAAATATTATCTATGGTTTAATTAAATGCATTGAACCAGAATGTATTGGGTTTACATAATATATTAAAAAAATCTAAGTATAATTCATGTGGGTTTATTATTGGAGTGATGGAAGTTATAATTATTCATAATGAGTTTTCATGAAAAGTGATTAACAATATATATGATTAAAAACACTCTACGTCAAAAAAAATAAGAGAATAAATTATTTTTATGATATTTTGGGTAATAGAGACCATGAATGAAAAAAATATATGTTTCTGTTATTATGATAATTTGGAAAGAAACACCCATATGGATGTCTTAGTGTAACAAGAATACTTTTTACTGTGGAAAAGAAGGGAACAGTGAATTTAAATTCATTGGGAAAAAGAAATTCTCTGTTAAATCATTAATTTATAATAATTTAATACCTAATATTTTATAGCCCATTTAATTCATTAAATGTGGAAATTATGGCGATTATTGAAATTTATTTCCAACCAGGAAAACATATGCAGATAATAAGAAAAAAAATACAATTTATGGGTATATTGAGATGATGATGAGACCAGAAACTAAATTTTAAAGGATATATGTGTCAAATTATTATAATAAAAAAATCATTATTTAATTATTTTACAATTGTATGGGATGAAGGAAATATTGAGCTATTTTAATTCAATGAAATTAATTTTAAAATTATTAAATATATATTTTCATATTATGGATCTTAAACGGTAGGTTTAATGGTACAGATGAAATATAAATTTGATTTAATGTAACAGTTTTATTTTATTGGAAGCACATAATTAAGTGATGGTATCCATTAATAAGTTCCTTTTGATGAATAATCACTGTTTATTTATGATAAATTGATGTTTTATATTAATAAAATAAATTATATATTACTGATTACCTAAGTAACAATTTAATGATTTTTTGTAAAATATACATTTCTATCATGAATGTAGTTTATAAAATTTTTGGATTATATCCTATAAATTTTTGAATTATAAATCAAGAATTTTTATAATGAGGATTTATGGTAATTTTCGTTATTACCTTATTTCAATATAATACATGATGAATGTATTTGTATATTTGGAATGTGAAAATCATAGAAACTTTATGATATATTGTATATAAAATGTAAAATAATTTTGAGACATTTAGTGAACATATTTATACTATATTGTTTTTTATCTTTTAGAAGGAATATATGGTTAAGAATATATATAATTGTTGAAGAAAAATATTTAATGAGGTATTATATATAAATTTATTACCTCTATAAATGAGTATTTAGGCCTATTGGATAAATTGTGGTCACTGTTTTATTGGGATGGTAATTTAAGACACATAGAATGACCTATCAATGTATTTTAAGATCTCATAATCTATTAATCCATCCATATTTTCAAATTAAATTTCACGTTATAGAGAATGAGATGAAGTGGAAATTGATCAAGGCATAACCCAGGGTGATATTTTGCGTATGAAATGAGATGAAATCATGTAAGTATATCTTCCTTTGAAAATTATAAATCTTTAAGAAAATGATATACAATTAAAATGATGTGTTATTATCATCATTATGATGGTATGAATTAAATTTTCACAAATATTTATGCTATGTTTTAGAGGTTTTTATCTTTATCTAGATCACCCACTTTCGTGTGATTAATGATCCTTATAACTCTCAATAGTTATTTAAGAATTTATTCCATGTCCAAAAATTCACATTCCAACTATGTTACCTAGTTAGAAAACCTATTTTTTTATTACAGGATGTAAATATTAGGTTTCATTTTTTTCTAAATTATGTTTTATCATGTATTTTTATGATGTTAGTTTCTATTAAAATAACATTCATGTATTAATCCTTTGATGACCTAGATGAATTTCATGTACGAAATTCATTTTAATGTTGGTAGAATGTAACACCATGAGTTTTTCTGATTTTCTATATAAAATTAATTTATTTTATGTGTTTCACTAAATTCTTATCCATGTTAAAGAAACAATAAATGCAACAATTATTTTACATTGTGTTATACGGAAGTTAGAGTTTATCAAACTACACATATACTATTAATTATGTTATTAAAGTATTTATATAAGTATGACCTCAAAGATGGAATGAAATTTATAAAATTTTTTAAATAAATAATTAAAATAAGGTTTATATATTTATATAAATATAATTCATTATTAATTTAATAATTATAAATAAATTTGAAAACTATTTTAAAATAATGAAATTCATTTTCTGGAAAACAATTTTCTTATGTAAAAACATGTTTTATCAAAATAAAAAAACAATTTTTTTTGAATTATTTTAATGAAATATTTATATTATATATTTATCCATCTATTTAAAATTCATATATTTTATTTATGAGATTTGAAATATGAGTAAATCTAATTTAATGCATGAAAGATGTATTTTTCTAAAATGTAGTTTTAGATCATTTTAATGGAAACACAACTAATAAATAATCTTGACATTTTTATAAAATATATTCGACATAATCAACATAATTTTTTAAATTTCACCAATAAAATTTTCTTTAGATTTTTGTTTATTTTTTTGATATTTATCATTTTTTGGTGACTAGTGAAAAATACTAAATTTTAATTTCAAACTACCAATTTTATCAAATTATTAAAAAAACTAAATTACATTTATAGTGGGTTATAATGTATAATTTGATAATTTATACATGTATTATGCCAATTTATAACATTTTAATCAACATTACATTGAAATTACATATAATAAAATTTCCAAGTATTGAAGATTTTTACATTAAAATCATGTTTTCTCATCCCCAAAATGAGAAAATTTAAAAATAATTTTATCCTCTTATGTGATTAGGTTTTAGAAAATTAGATTAAATATTTTGAATCCAAATAATTTACAATTCTATATAATTCCATAAAATGCATTTCCAAAATGATTATTAAACACAGTTAAAATTAATATTGATTCTTAATAGAATATTGAGTTTTATAAGGGAATAATCATAAAACATAAGTAGAAAAGTGAACTATAAATTTCATGAACCATCCTAGGTCATCTAAGAACCTATCACATGAGTATTCCTGTATTATGCCCTGAATCATGTTCTTGATACCCATAGACTACAAACTAGCATCGAGCATCAAAATAAATCTATTGGGAATGTTTTCTCCCATATGAAAATAAAAATAAAATATTATAAACTAATGAATAAATATATAACAATTACCAGGGAATAAAAAGAAACTACACATACCTTTATGTGACCCTATGGGATAACACCAACCACAAAACATGCATCACCCCTGGAAAACTAAAACAGAGAGATATGTTGCACCCAAGCTAATAATAGAAGAAAAAAATAATATATTTCAGTATTAACACTCATTAGGTAGGAATATATAAACTATTTCAAATACCATTGAATAGAAATAAAATAAAGACTTGCTAGTTTGAGAATAAATCCATGTAAAAGAACAGACTTATGTTGTTTTAAATTCAAATAAAAAGCATCCATTTTAAATAAAAACCATTTCCTTTCCATAGTATATTGAAAATAGATTTCAATCATTCAAATAAATTTTATAATGGAAGAAAAAAAAATTAAACTAAAAAACAGGTTTCACAAAATATACAACAATCTAGGAAAACTAGAATGTATAAAACATGATAGCACTATGAACACATGGTCCACCGCATAATGAAAGTGAGCACCACCTCATAATGAACCATGCCACAAGATAACACCACATGAAATCAATATATGTAACTAGCACATGTTGGACACTATAAACCTCATGCCTTTGTGAATAGAATCCACTAACTAAACAACAACAAATATACTATTTTAAGAGCCATTGTAGGGTAATTCATCCCATGGTCTCATTTTTTCTAAATAATAATACAATACCAATAGTTGTCTTGTGCAGGAGCCACTAGAGGGGATCCCATCCCAATGTCTAGTGGTCTGTAATCTTATCAAATGATTAGATTCTTTTGTAATCGTCAATCCTGCAAGTGAACTTTTTTCCTCAATAACATCCTGATAGAATAATATACTAGTTCTACTCCCCCTAGTTACCTTGGTTTCCCATGTTATATTTTACAAATTTTTGTGAGGATTTATCAAACTTGCATAACATGAATGTATAATTTTATTTACTAAAAATCCCATCAAACAACTCACCAAAAATATCCCACCTTGAGTGACTTAACCTTTTTAGCCCAAAAAAATGTACAAAAAGCTTCACTAGAAACATATAAGAAATAAAAAATTAATGATACACATCATATGCTTAAAACAAGAAGGAATTATTCAAGAGGGGTTCCCCAATTTCAAAATCCTTTCTAAAAATTCCAAAAGGGACTTATTAAATTTAAAATAATATCTTAACATAAGAAAAAATAATCACCCTACAATTTTAAGATCCAAACCCATATGAAATCCCAATTAAACAAAATATTCACCATGTATATTAATACAAAATTGAATCCACGCTAAAGTCATCAAAACAAATTTAAGAACGAAAATTCATAATTTAGCCTCAAATTTACAGCAAAACTTGTGCACATTTCCAGACATACAAAAAAAATGAAGTCTCACTTTTTATAAATCATATAAGATACCATTTTTAGTGATTTAAACATTCAAAACTAATTTTATAACACAAAACATCATTGGAAAATACTTCCACAAGCCCAAACACATTTTGGAGACCACTTTGGTTCTCCTTTGAAAGAAAAACATATGATTACACTTTTATAACAAAACATGAAAAATTCCAAACATGTTTGGACATTTCCAATTCAATAAATATAATACATATTGAAAACTAATAAAACACTCAAGAATACTAGTTTTTCAAAACCATAATGGAGATCATGTTTTAATAAGAAAAATCAATTTTTTAACATAAGAAATGATCTATAAACATGAAATAAACCAGGTTTGTTAAATATTAATTTCTAATATTGTTAACCGACATTATAATATAATGAAAACACCATATAAAAAGTGTAATTAATTATAGTTTTTAATTTAAAGGATTAGACATAGGGTGGCATACATCAATATCAAGGCACACTACAAAAGATGAGGGAAAAACTAACCATCTATTTGCCGCTTGGACACAGATTCACTATCACTTATATGAAAGGACACCTAGACCCGATGTATGTATTTTCATAAGAAATTATATACATTAGGATCCTTAAACATGTACTTATATGTGTATATACCCTATTTCACTTACATGTGTATGAATTTTCATATATATATATGTAAGTACACTATGTATGGTTATATATATTACTCCTACTATGGGTGAAAATATATACAAAGGTGGATAATCCTCATATATATTCTTAAATTAAAAATATGATTAAAATACTTTGACCATGGCATCTCAAATTAATCCCAATAATGATAAAACATACTATATTGACACACAAGAAGTCAAAACCCACAAACTGCTAGATCATATTAATCTAAAGAGAGGGAACCAATGACCATTACCCAAAACAGAATAGAAACCTATTTCTTTTTTTTCTAGAACCAATATAAAAAAGACCCAATAAACCCAAATCATCAATATTCAACAAATAAATCACTGAAATTGATATGGTGTTCTCCACCTCTATATTATGCACAACAATGAAGAGAGAAAAACCACAAAATACAGGAGTACTAAGAGAGAGGAGACCTGTCAGGGACAGATAAACAACTAATCAATAGAAAAGGTCATGATTGAGGGGAGAGGGGAGTAGGTGGTGGTGTGCTATAGAGAGTGTCATCTAGATGGGGTTTCACATGAGATATGAGAAGGGATAAGGGGGTTTCATCTTATGGAAAAGAGGGGTAATAAATGGATAACCCCTTAGAGTTAAGAAAATAAACTAATAATAATAATATTTTAATTATTATTATATTAATAATAATAATCATATTCATAAAAATAATAAATATTTTATTATCAATAACAATAATAACAATAATATTGTTTTTATGAAAACATTTTATTTTATTCTATCTTAAATTAATCTTAATTTTTCTTCTTAGTTTTATTTATATTTTTGTAAACATAGGGAATTCCACAAATGTTTTTCCACATGGTCTTTCAGAATATATGTGTCACGAACCATCCCCCGAGCCTATGTCGTGACTACCCCAAGCTTGCCTTCAATAGGGTAGGGGCTAGCGACTAGCACCAAAGGTGTATTTCCTAAAACTGGTAATTCATTTCCTTTATAACTTGTAAACACACGCAACCGAGGACACAAAAATATACAAATTCAGGTAAACTGAATAGTAAACAAGTGAGTACAATAAGTAAAACCGGCCGGAATACAAGCCTAACTGGAATTTACATGAAATTAAAAGTATGATTAAACAAGAAAAACTCATGTGATCACCGTCCAAGGATCCTACCTAAATGGTAGGTACAACTCTCGATTGGTCGTATATAAAGCATGACACGTCTAAGTTCACCTTTGATCTACCTTCAGTCCTTGCACTCTTATCCTCAGTGAGTGCTATTTGTCATCTGCACCAAACAAAACAGGGTGCCGACATAGCCCGTGCAGGGGTGAGTAACAAGATACTTAGTAGGGACCCCAAGACCCTCAAGTTCCCACAAAATCTACAAAGGATTAACCACAAATCATGAAGTCAATTGACAACCAATCATAGGTATATGCCTATACATATACCAATGTTATCAAGTATAATCATAACAAACATGAGGAAATCGAGTTTCTAACTCAAAATCACCAAGATCAAGTGTTTAAAAAGGGACAATTACCACAAAGTTATGTACCACAAGGTACAAACTCAGCTGACACCATGATTTATTCTAGGGGCGGTAACAAGTAACATCGTCAGTCACATCGTAGAACACCTTAATTTCTTGATAAACACTCCTCTATCGAGTATAGTCAATCAACCACATCAAACAGAGGAGCTTCCAACTAACCTTGGACTGCTGCAGTACTCCCCCTGTCATGTACCATGAGTCTGCCGCATCACACAGAGGTTCTCTCCACCATGGGTCTACCGCGTCACACAGAGGTTCTCCCCTTCGTGGCCTACAAGGTACTCCTCCTATCGAGTATCATAGGTCTGCCGCATCACACAGAGGTTCTCCCCCACGTAGCCTACTGAGGTACTCCTCCTGTCACATACCATGGGTATCCCACATCACAAAAAGGTTCTCCCCACCATAGGTCTGCCGCGTCAAATAGAGGCGCTCCCCACTGGGCTTGTCGAGTCACTCTGCGTTGAAACGGTCAGTAGTCGTCAAGTCTCATCCAGTCGCAGGGTTCCGTACGTAAGGAACGTGGTAGAAATGCTCCCCAAGAAATATTTTAATACACTAACAGCCACCTATTCCCACTAAAAAGTATCCCAATGGTATTCCATGTCATAGGGGTCTCAACGCAACAAACAGTGCATCAATCGGATGCCAAGTCTGTAAATTATTAGCCTTTTAGTCCCGAGGGCCCGGTTGGATTCATGCTCAATCCAACCCAACCGTATCGAAACATCATTAAAAACTAGATTAGGGTATAACAAAGGTAATTCCTCGCTCCAAGGATTCTGACACCGCAGACGGTTCATCAAACGGATGCCCGGAGCCAAAGTTATGGCCAAAAGAGAGTATAGGGTTGAATCTGGTTTGGGTTCGGTCGGACCCGGTCATACCGACCCAGCCAGACCCCGCCCGACCCCGACCAACCCATTGGGATCGACCCAGCCCACACTGTGCAGTCTGTACCACTGGATGGCCCGACTTGGAAGCCCGGCCTGGGCCGCGGTGGAGGTCTCGGGGGCCGCAGAGCGGCGGAGGCCTTTGGGGCTGCGAAGGGGTGGAGGCAGTAGGGTCCACGGAGGCCACTGGTGGCGCGGGGCTGCGGCACGGTTCCACGGAGCGGCGGAGGACACGGTGCAGCGTGAGGTGACATGGAGGCCGTAGTCTGGTAGGGCTACCATGGTGCGGTGGGACTACCATGGTGAGGCGGTCCCCCGCAGCTGGCTAGATGGCCAGCCGTCCTCCCCGCATAGCGTAGTCGTGTGTCGCGCCATCACCGATGGCCGGGCCAGCCAGCCTCTCTTCATTTGATTCCATTGCACTAAGTCTCCTTCATCCTACATAAAGAATTCACCATTTATGTAGAACGATGAATGGGTCCTTCCATGTTTTTTTGGCCCGCACCCTCCGTGTTAGAGCGGTAACAAGTGGCTCAAGGGGGGTGATTCAATGTGATGGGAAAAATTAACATTGATCAATTTAAAACACACCCCTACCTTGTTTTTTTTGTTGACGTTAAAGAGGAGGGAATAATGGACATCAGTTCATTGTAGTTGAAGACGTTCCACATTGGAGGATTTCCTGAGGTAGGAGTTGAAGTCGTTTGGAGAATTTCAACATTCTTCATCGAAGAAGAATAATTCCTCCAAAAGCTCTCCTATTCCAATCCTTTCTCCCAATTACGATTCAATTGAAAAGTTTACAATATGATTTGTTCCATCAATTTAATAGTTGGAAAAAATTAAATTGGAATCATTAATTATGATGAGGTTGGTATAATCAATTTTTTGGAACCCTAGGGTCACCCCGTGCCCTAATTAAAGAGAGAGTTGAAAGGTTTCCTCCCATTAAAGGGGGTTCGGGTGGTCCCCGCCTCTAAATTCAATATGGGGGGTTTGTTCCGGTGGTCGCCACCAATTAACATTCAAATGGGAGGTTTAGCCTTACTGGTCCTAACCACCATAACCCATGTTGTGGGGATTTCTAAATAGAAATATTAGACATTCTTATTTTAATTAATTCTTTCATGAAAATCACAAAATTTTATCCGTCATTCTCGACCCACTACGGTTGAGGTGATGGTCTCGTGAAGAGAATATCGGGACAACGATTTCAGCGGTGCGCTCATATATCAATTCTTATAATCATTTCAAAAGTTACAAAAACCCGCTCATATGTTTACTGAACTTACCCGAAAAAAAGATCATAAATTCATTCCAGGCACACCGGGTCTCGGAATCACGCGCCGTCAATTTTCACAGACTCATAAAATTCCCATATGTTAAAAAAAATACATGGAAATTCTGGGTCTTTACATTCTCCCCACATCAAGGATTTGCATCCCCATATTCCACAACTCAAACTAAGGGAACATGTGGGGGTACTAAGCATTTTCTGAGCCTCCTATGACAACCCTGCTTTTTTTTACAACTTAAACATGATTTATTACATAAAACATCACTTGATAAAATAAATAAGATCGAGAGGTTTAGTGTTTTTGGGGCTTAGTAACATTACATAAAAACATTAAACATTAAATACAACATCTTTATTAAAAACTTATTTTACATGACCACTACATACCTTCGTACTTATCATTGAATGAGATAACCTGAGGAAATGCATAAGAAAAGGGTGAGATATAAAGCCCAGTAAGGGAGTACACATGGAATAACATGAGAGGTACAATACATGTTAGAAAATAGGCATATCAATATAGCATAAGAAAAACATGAACATAAAGGCATGATAAATCATGATAATCATAACATGTAAATGTGGCAACAACACTTAATATGGAATTAGCATGAGCCAAGGCTCATTGCTGATTGAGCATGAGTAAATCATCATTGCACATAAAGCACAAGTAAACCCTCGTTGCACTTGAATTAGCATGAGTATGCACTCATTTCATATGATGTATCATGATACTATACTTTACCCAATGCCTTGGAGCGCTATAAGGGCACACCCAACTTAAGCATTTCATTTCATGCATAAGTGTGCCACATGGATCATAAAACATGGATTCATAAAACATAATAATTTATTACACGATAAAGGAATGTGGAATTCTTAAATGAAACTCTACAATAAAGAATTAAATGTGCATAAAGTTGAATACCCTTTATGGAGAAATGGGCATGGTATTCACTACACAATGACATTGGCTTAGAAAATCGTTGCGATTTCGGCAGCGTAACGGCGTGACATAAGAATTCATAAAAATGGTTGATGAGATAGAAAAGGGTTCCTAATCATATGTACATGTAATGGAAAGTAATTAGTTCATATAGATACATTTCCCATCAATTGTAATGTAATTTAGATTCATGATACAAAAGTATTTCTTGAATCTAAAAGAGGAGAGAGAAGTTCCTTTAAGAATTTCAGCATAGTAACGGATGTACATGGGAGGAATTTAATGAGTGAGAAAGGGTATCACATCATTCAAACATAAATAGGGATGTATGAGGGAGGTGCGAAACCATACCCCAACATTCATAATTGAAATTAAAAGGGCAAAACAACTTAAAGAAAATTGGAAAAAAATGAGAAAGGAAGAAAAAACCCTTACTTGGAAGTGTGCTTCCAAAGTCTAGATAGAGGCTTGTGAGAGGCATCTTGGGAGCTTGGGGAACCTTGGGAGAATTCTAGAGAGAGTATGGAAGAGGTTGGACGAACTCCAAAAGCTTTTAGTGAAGATGAAGTGGGAGCTTGGGTGGGTTTATATAGGAAAGGTGATGGAATTCTTTATTATTTAGGTTTGGGACCCATTATATTAAATAAATCCAAAACACAAACCATCCCATGGTTTTTGCCAATGGTTACTAGTAAAGGGAAGAGGAAAATAATATTTTATAAGGCCAAGGTCCGAACTTCTTAAAATATTAGGGTTTCTTATGTGGAGGTGAGTCACATTTCCATGGAAATTAATTTAAAAAGACAAGGTGTTTAATAAGTATTTAGGGTCCATTAATGGTTTAAAAAGTAATCCAAACAAACCCAAAATAATATTATTTTAATTGTAAAACATATATTGGAAGAACATAATGATTAAAGTATTTTATTACATCACTATTTGGTCATTATGATGTCATAAAACACATTATATATTTAAATAGTATTTAATTTTTACCCAAAAATTTGACTCTCTTAGAAAATTATGAAAAATTCACCATTGGATAATTTCGACATCCTGATTCCAAAATTAACATTTATTTTATCTAAATAATTTGCTAAAAATGTTAATTTTCATTTTTAAAATAAAAACCTACATTTATCGAAAATTCACGGGTTTTGACAAAAATGGCTTTCAAACCTTAATAAAAATTATAATTGCAATCATAAAATTATAATATCATTTATATTTAATAAAAATTAATTTAATAATAGTAATATTTTATTAAAATATTATTTAATTCAAAAATCTTTTAATTTAATAAAATAGATTTCTTTATTAAATAATAACTTAAATCACCATTTGTTCTTTAAAAACTATTTACAATGTATCAATAATGGCAAAAAATTATATTCATTATTATATACAAAAAAATGCACATGAATATAGTACTATCGATTAGTTACATAACCCCTTAAAATAGCAGCATAAGACCTAAGGGTAAGGTGTGCGATGGTGACAGACTCTTGGGGTGGCTCGGATAACATCGCTCAAGTGGTAATTTCTTTCAACTTCTTCTTTTCCTGTAGATGGTCCCGTTCGAGCTTGACATGATGAAGCTCAGCTTGGGCTTGGTCAAGAGCGAAGCCCAAGGACGCCACCTCTTTTACAAGCTCCGAAAAATGGGCTTCGTATGGAGAAATTCTTCTGGATGAGGCCATCGCTTCTTTTTTCTGAGTAAATTTGGATTTGTTAAGGCCCTATATTTATACTAATCATGTCATAACTGTTCAACGGCTATATTAACAATGGTAAAAATTCTTAACATAAAACCAATGAAGTTGAAATTTTATATAAACATATAGAGAAATTTAATTAGATCAAGAGGGATTTCCATTAATGAAACTTTGGTTCATTACAATATTCCCCCCTTAAGAAATTTCACCCTTGAAATTGTCAATTTCCCACACTAAAACAGATGTGGTTAACTTAGCTTCATCACTTCCTATGATTCCCAAGTCGTTTCTTAACACATGTGGTTTCTCCACAACACCTTGACGAGGGGCATTGTCTTATTTCGTAGAACTTTTTCTCTACGATCTAAGATCTTCACTGGTTGATCCTCATAAGAAAGATCATCTTCCAATTGTACCACCTCAGAAGATAGTACTTGTGAAGGGTCAGGTATATACTTCCTTAAGAGGGATACATGAAAGACATCATGTAATTTGGCCATAGTAGGTGGAAGTGCCAGTCGATGGGCCACAGCCCCGACACAATCAAGAATATCAAAGGTGCCGATGTACTTTGGACTTAAATTCCGTTTCATTACAAACCTCATGACCTTCTTCCACGGAGATATCCGTAGAAAAACCATATCTCCAACTTTAAACTCATGATCTCGTCGACGATTATCTGTATAACTCTTCTGTCGACTCTGGGCTGCCTTGATATGCTGCTGAATGGTTTTCACCTTCTCCACCATTTCTTCGACCATTTATATTCCAAGAAACTAACATTCACCGACCTCATCCAAACATGCTGGTGTTCTGCACCTTTTCCCATACAGGGCTTCATATGGTACCATTTGGATGCTCGAGTGGAAACTATTATTATAACAGAACTCAACTAGAGGAAGATGTTGATACCATTATCCTTTAAAGTCCATTGAGCATAATCTCAACATATCCTCAAGTGTTTGGATAGTCCGCTCGTATTGGCCATCAGTTTGAGGATGATAGTCCCTACTGAAGTTTAGTTCAGTATTCAGAGCATGTTGAAGACTCTTCCAAAACATTGAGGTGAATCTTGGATCTCGGTCAGACACAATAGATAGTGGTACTCCATGAAACCTTACCACTTCTTTGATATATATCTGTGTCAGTTGATCCAATGAGAAGTCCTCCCGATTAGCAATGAAGTGTGCAGTCTTTGTAAGACGATCCACAACAACCCAGATTGCATTGTTGCCATTGGATGTCCTAGGAAGTCCTGTGAAAAGGTCCATGGTGATGTTTTCCTATTTCCATTCTGGTATGGGCAATGGTTGCATCATCCCCATAGACTTCTTCCTCTCTGACTTCACTTGCTGACACACCAGGCACATGGATGTATATTCAGCAATCTCCTTCTTCATATTAATCCACCAAAAGTTTCCTCAGAGATCTCGATACATCTTTGTGCTCCCTGGGTGAATAGAGAAATTTGAACTATGTGCATCATCCAAAAGTTCCTCCTTCAGCTCCGGATTTGATACAAAACATAGTCTTTTCCCAAACCGCACATTTCCTTCTTCATTAACATTAAACTCCAAGGATTTACCTTTTTCGATAGCTTCCACTTTTTCTTGAATTCCCACGTCATCCTTTTGAGCATACTTTAACCTTTCCAAAAGAGACGGTTGAGAAATAATTTGTTAAAGGATAATTGAAGTTCCCTTCTCTATGATTCCCATGTCCATCTTCATCAAGTCTAAGAAGATTGGATCCTTCTCAATTCACATCATTGATAGAATCACTGGATCCTTTCTACTTAGAGCATCCACCACCTTGTTTTCATTCCCAGGGTGGTAATGGATTGAACAGTCATAATCCTTGAGGAGCTCTATCCATCTTCTCTAGTGCATATTAAGCTCTTTCTGTGTGAATATATATTTAAGACTCTTGTGTTCAGTATATATCTCACATTTCTCCCCATAAGGATAATGCCGCCAGATTTTCAAGGCAATGATCACCTCCGTCAACTCCAGATCATGCGTTGGATAGATTCGCTCATGGATTTTCAACTACCTTGAGGAATATGATATAACATTATCATTCTGCATCAACACACATCCTAAGACCTTCTTCGAAGCATCACTGAATACCACAAGAATTCTCCAACTTGTGGGTAAAGTGAGCACGAGTGCAGTGATAAGCCTCCATTTAAGCTCTTTGAAGCTTTCTTCGCATTCATCACTCCAAGAAAACATTACTCCCTTTTGAGTTAGCTTGGTAAGAGGGCTGTACAATTGTGAAAAATTCCTCACAAATCATCGATAATATATAGCTAACCCCAAGAAGCTACGAATATCTGTTACCGATGTTGGCCTCAGTCATCCCTCAATTGCATCTGTTTTGGAGGGATCCACAGATATCCCATTGGTTGTGATGATATGGCCCAAGAATGAGACTTCCTTCAACTAGAACTCACACTTTCTGTAATTTTTATAGATCTTCTCCTTGCACAAAGTCTCCAATACAGTTCTTAAATTCTCCTCATGATCCTCCTTGGTTTTGGAGTATATTAGAATATCATCTATAAAGACTACCACAAATTTGTCTAGGTAATCACTAAAGACTCTATTCATTAAGTCCATGAATATTTTTGGAGCATTAGTGAGTCCAAAAGTCATTACTAGGAATTCATAGTGCCTGTATCATGTGCGAAAAGCAATCTTGGGGATATCTTCCTTTTTCACCCTTACTTGATAATATCCCGGCCGCAAATCCACCTTGGAGAAGTACTGTGTTCCACGCAGCTGATCAAACAAGTCATCAATTCTTGGGAGAGGATACTTGTTCTTTATCGTGATTTTGTAAAGTTCACGATAATCGATGCAAATCTGCATTGACCCATCCTTCTTCTTGACGAAGAGGACTGGTTCACCCCATGGTGAAGCACTTGGGCGTATAAACCCTTTATCCAGATTCTCCTGTAGCTGTTTCTTCAGCTCTTCAAGATTTACAACAGCTATTCTATATAGAGTTTTGGATATTGTTAAAGCACCGGGTATAAGTTAAATTGAGAATTCAACATCTCTTCTAGGAGGAAGACCAGTCAGTTCCCCGGGAAACACTTCAGTGAATTCCCTCACAATAGATATTTCTTCAAGGATGGTTTCTTCCTTGGACTCAATCATCTGAGTCAGATACGAGTGCTCATAAGGCAGTAATATCCATGCTTGAGATGATGGAGATAAATGAGATTCATCTTCCTCCCTACATTTGTAAATAATCGGGGGTCGATTCTCCATATGGAGTGTGATTTCCCTCTCCTGACAATTTATGTTGGCTCTATATAGGGAAAGCCCATCAATGCCACGAATTGAATAAAATTCCACCAGAGGGAGTATGACAAGGTTCTCTGGGAAATTCAATCCACAAATTATAACAACGGAGGACTTATATTCATGTGATGCAATGATTGCCCCATTTTTCGTACTCACCGACATCTTCAATTCCATGATTTGTAGTGGTGATGGGATTGTTCTACTAAACATTCGAAATATAAATGAATGTGCAGAACATGAATCAAAAAGTACATTCGCTATTATTGAATGAATAACTAGCGTGCCTATCACCACTTCATTGTCGGGGTTCACTTCAGGAGAAGTGATGTCAAAATCTCTTCCTAGCTGCCTTGGAGGTTGTTGGTTGTCTCCGAAAACCCTTGGATTAGGGAAATGATTTTCAAAATTACCCGATTCATTTCATTTGTAGCATTGGAAAACATGTTGAGGTTCGAACAGAGTGTTCCTCTCCTCTGTCGCATCCATGGGTCTTTCTTTCCGACAGTTAACAACTAGGTTCCCTTCTCTTCCTCACCTGAAGCATTTCCTCATCCACTTAAGGAAATTTCCAGGGTGCTTCTTTCCACAATTTTGACAAGTGTGGTGCTAGATCTTCTTACCACCATAGTATTTATCCATCAGTCCACCAGCATTGAAGTACACCTTATGCTTCTTATCCCCATGATACCCTTGTGATTCTCCGATCCTCATTTTGACCTTGAGGGCACATTGGACAATTTCTGCATAGCTGTCGAAGTCACGGATCGCTAATGCTTTCCACAGGCTAGGCTTCATCCCACCAAAGAAGCATTCAACCTTACATTCATGCGTAACGACAAAGCCGAAAGCATATCGTGTAAGCCTTGTGAAGTATTCCTCGTATGCTCCAATAGATTCTTCCTCTTTTTTCATGAGGGAAAGGAAGTCCCTTTCCATCTTAAGCAGAGGGTGCGTGGAAAATATATATCGAAAAACATCTTCTGGAAATCCATCCATTCCAATGCCTTGATCTCCTCCTCAGGCTTCGTATTTTTGATCAACGTCCACCATTGATCGGCTTCACCCTGCATATGATAAGCTGCCAGGAAAACCTTTTTTTGTTCAGAACATTGATGGATGGAGAAGATCTTTTCAATGGAGTTGATCCATTGTTCAATGATCGTGGGATCAGATGATCCACTAAAAGTAGGAGGCCTTTATCTCATGAAACTATCGATAACGACTTGTTCTTTCTTAGGGGGGTTTGAACATTCCCCTTGACCTGTGTTTCTATTCAATGCTTGAGTTTTCTCAGAGAAAATCATCACAATGTTTGCAATTCCTGCTCCCATTGGATTGAGAATCTCATTAGTACAGTCATCACAATGATCTTCACATTGGTTGTTAGCCTGATTCCTCCTATTACCGGCCATTGGCTAGAATAAAAGGAATGTTAGGGGTTACAAATAAATGGTAATCTAGAGAAAAAAGTTGATGAAATATAAATAAACATTCATTTCCTTAACTCATGAGTCTATAGGCTTCAATATAGGATTTTCATGATCTACTTTCTAACATATATTCTTAGGGGCATTTTTCTTATTTCCCTTAATAAGGGTGCATAATAAGATGTAAATTTATCAAATCATATCCCCCGGGAGTGTCGTAACCAAGAGTGCAGCAAGGCCCGTTGTCGTGCACCAGTTCCCGTTCGAGTCTAGCTCAAAGCGGTTTTTTCAGGTTTTACCCATAGGATACATTTGTGCCAGAGTCGCCTCTACCTGCTCGTATCTAGACAGGGATGTATTTGTTTGATAATCCACTTACTCAGTACATACCAAAACTTAGGGATGTTTTTATTATACATAGTCTTGTATCTATGTCTTTACTAGGGTTTTCTAATCATAATCCCAAAAATAACTAAACCTATCATCTGATACCAACTATGACAACCCTGATTTTTATTACAACTTAAACATGATTTATTATATAAAACATCACTTGATACAACAAAGAATATCGAGAGGTTTATTCTCTTTGGGGATTAGGATCATTACATAAAAACTTTAAACATGAAATACAATATCTTTATTGAAAACTTCATTTACATGACCACTACATTCATTCGTACTTAGCATTGCATGGGATAACCTGAGGACAAGCATAAGAAAAGAGTGAGCTATAAAGCCCAGTAAGGGAGTACACATGGAATAACATGAGGAGTACACTACATGTTAGGCAATAGGAATATCAATAGAGCATAAGAAAAACATGAACATAAAAGCATGATAAAGAATCATAATTATAACATGGAAATGTGGCAACAACACTTAACATGGAATTAGCATGAGCCAAGGCTCATTACACATGGAGCGTGAGTAAATCCTCATTTCACATAAAGCACGAGTAATACCATGTTTCACATGAATTAGCATGAGTAAACACTCATTGCACATGAACTATCATTATACTATACTTTACCCAATGCATTGGAGCGCTATAAGGGCGCACCCTTCTTAAACATTTCATTTCATGCATAAGTGTGCCACATCGATCATAAAACATGGATTAATGAAACATAATAATTTATTCCACGATAAAGGAATGTGGAATTCATACATGAAACTTTACAATCAATATGTAAATGTGCATAAAGGTGAATACCCTTTACGGATAAATGGGCATTGTATTCACTACACAATGACATTGGCTTAGAAAATCGGTGCGATTTCGGCAGCGTAATGGCGTGACATAAGAATTCATGAAAATGGTTGATGAGAGAGAAAGGGGTTCCTCATAATATTTAAATGTAATGGAAAGTAAGGAGGTCATATATATACATGTCCCAATAATTTTAATGGAATTTATATTCATGATACAAAAGTATTTCTTGAATGTAAAAGAGGAGAGAGAAGTTCCTTTCTGAATTTCGGCATAGTAACAGATGTACATGGGAGGAATTTAATGAGAGACAAAGGGTCTCCCATAATTCAAACACAAATAGGGCAGTATGAGGGAGGTGAGAAACCATACCCCAACTTTCATAATTGAAATTGAAAGGGAAAAACAACTTAATGAAAATTGGACAAGAATGAGAAAGGAAGAAAAAACCCTTACTTGGAAGTGTGCTTCCAAAGGCTAGAGAGAGGCTAGTGAGAGGCTTATTGGGAGATTGGGGAACCTTGGGAGGATTCTAGAGAGAGTACGGCAGAAGTTGGACGAACTCCAAAGGATTTGAGTGAGGAGGAAGTGGGAGTTTGGGTGGGTTTATATAGGAAAGGTGAGGGAATTTTTTATTATTTAGGTTTGAGAACCCTTATATTAAATTAATCAAAACCACAAACCATCCCATGGTTTTTTCCCACGGTTTTTGGAAAAGGGAATAGGAAAATATTATTTTATAAGGCCAAGGTCCTAACTACTTAAAATATTAGGGTTTCTTATGTGTAGGTGAGTCACATTCCCATGGAAATTAATTTAAAAAGACAAGGTGTTTAGTAAGTCTTGAGGGGTCCATTAATGCTTTGAAAAGTAATAAAAAAAACTAATATTATAATATTTTAATGGTAAAACATATATTGGCCGAACATAAAGATTATAGTATTTTATTACATCACTATTGGGTCATTATGATGTGATAAAACACATTATATATTTAAACAATATTTAATTTTTACCCAAAAATTTGACTGTCTCAGAAAATTATGAAAAATTCACTGTTGGATAATTTTGATGTCCTGATTCCAAAAATAACATTTATTTTATCTAAATAATTTTCTAAAAATGTTAATTTTCACTTTTAAAAGAAAAACCCACATTTATCGAAAATTCACGGGTTTTGACAAAAATGGCTTCCAAACCTTAATAAAAATTATAATTGCATTCATAAAATTATAAGATCATTTGTATTTAATAAAAATTATTTTAATAATAATAATATTTTATTAAAATATTATTTAATTCAAAAATCCTTTATTTTAATAAAATAGATTTCTAAATTAAATAATAACTAAAAACACCATTTGTAAATTAAAAACTATTTACAATGTATCAATAATGACAAGAAATTATATTAATTATTATATAAAAAAATTTACATGAACATAGTACTATATATTTGTTACATAACCCATTAAAATAGCCGTATAATACCTAAGGGTAAGGTGTGCGATTGTGACTGACTCTTGGGGTGGCTCGGATAACATCGCTCGGGTGGTAATTTCTATCAACTTCCACTTTTTTTGTAGACGGTCCCGTTCGAGCTTGACATGATGAAGCTCAGCTTGGGCTTGGTCAAGAGTGAAGCCCAAGGACACCACCTATTTTCCAAGCTCCAACAAATGGGCTTAATATGGAGCAATTCTACTGGATGAGGCCATCACTTATTTTGTCTGAGTAAATTTGGATTTGTTAAGGCCCCATATGTATACTAATCATGTGATCACGGTTTAACGGCTATATTAGCAACGGTCAAAATTCTTAACATAAAACCAATGAAGTTGAAATTTTATATAAACATAAAGAGACATTTAATTAGATCATGAGGGATTTACATTAATGAAACTTTGGGTCGTTACACCTCCCATTCGCATGTGCTCTTCTGGAGGTTCTTGTGCTCCCAGCAAATACACACCAGAGGTATCGACCTCCGACGATGGACCTGCTTTTGTCGATCCCCAATCACAATTAGATCCTTTGAAAATGTATCCCTATCATTGATGTCCATCTCACCATGGTCGATGATATGAGATGAGT
Organism: Viscum album; assembly: GCA_963277665.1. NCBI lineage: Eukaryota > Viridiplantae > Streptophyta > Magnoliopsida > Santalales > Viscaceae > Viscum > Viscum album. Next base: position 1,748,629,303 of record OY728157.1, on the reverse strand, counting down.
TGTGCACATATCTCCTCAACTATGATACGTGGAAAACATTGTGCACCCAGTGCAACTGAGGGGGAAGTGCTAGGCGATAAGACACCTCAAAAACTCATCTGAGGACCTGAAAGGGTCTAATGATCCTCATAGATATCATCCCTCCTTATCCAAATATCCTTAAACCTCGTCGTGGTGAGACCCGTGGAAAGATTTGGTCACCATCCTCAGATGCTAGAAGTCTTCGTCTCCTGTTGGCATAAGAATTCTACCTGCCCTGTGCGGTCTTTATCCACTCCTGGATGATCTACACCTTTGCTTTGGTAGCTCATACCATCTCTGATCCCTCTAGTGCTCACTCCCTTGGGTTAGTTTAGCACAAAGGTTATTTTTAAAGTTTCCCATGCAATGCCTCAAAAGGTGTCATCCCAATGGTAGAGTGATAACATTTGTTGTATGAAAAATCTAAAAAATGCATGTGATCCTCTCTGGAGTGACCTAAGTCGCGGACAAAAGCATGCAGCATGTCCTTGAGAGTCTGAAAGGTCCGCTCAGTCAGGCCATCCATCTGATGATGGAAGGCATTATTCAAATGAAGTTGCATCTCAGAAGCCTCCTGCAACCCCGTACATTGATGGGAAGTAAACCATGCATCACATTCAGAGACAATCGTCGTGGGTATTTCAGGTAGCCGCACAATGTTTTGCAAATAGAGGCATCCCATGCTCTCTACGGAACCCTTCTCTCTAATGGGTAGGAAGTTGGCGGACTTGGTGAGTCGGTCGATGATCACCCAAATAGAATCATGACCCATAAATTTAGATGTAATTTTTGTCATGATTTCCATGTATATTCCATCCCACTTACACATTGGGACCTCTAATGTCTATGCCAAGCCAGATGGTACCTGATGATCCGCCTTCACTCGCTGATAAGTGTGGCACTGAGAGACAAATTCTGCTTCTTTATCCTTTATTCCCAGCAACCGGTTCTATCATCAGAGGTAATGATACATCTTCACCACACATGGATGTACCGCTATATGGGACTTTTGGAACTCCATCATCACTTCCTCTCAAAGCGACACTGGCTCCCTCATACTTCCTCTGAAAAGGATGACGTGCTCCCCACATTCATAAAATCCATCAGGTACCTGTTCTGTAGATATTTGAGCACGTAGATCTTCCCAATCAGCATTTCTACGTTGTTCCTCCCTGACTCACTGAAGAAGTTGAGTAGTGACTGTATGAGACTGAAGAAAAACTTCTCCATCCCGATCCAGAAAGGATATCTGCAAAGCGGCCAGATGCTTCATCGCCTCACCAAGAAGTTGTATACCATACCTCATGCTGAGTGCATCTGCTACAATGTTCCACTTCCCAAGAGTATGGACTCTCTCGAAGCCATAGTCCGAGAGTAACTCAATCCAAAATCGTTGTCTCATGTTCAGGTCCTTCAGAGTGAATATATACCTGAGACTCTTGTGATCCGAGTAGACTGTAAAACGCTCGGCCATCAAGTTATGTCACCACATATTCAAGTAGAAGACCACTGACACTAACATCGGGTCATGGGTAGCATAATTCTACTCAATATGATTCAACTATCGAGAACCATATGTGATCACAGCTCAATCCTACATCAGGAAACATCGGAGCTCGGTCCCTGATGCGTCGTAGTAGACTACGTAGCGTTTTCCATCCACCAGAAGCCTCATGAAGTGGGGTAGTAGTCAGCCTCTGCCACTACTCCAGAAAACTCTATTGATATCTCTCAAACCATATGAAGGGTTGCCTTTTCTTCATTAACGCTGATAGTGGTTATCTAACTCTGGAGATATCTGGCAGAAATCTCTACTAGTATCGAGCCATACCTAAAAAACTATGTACCTCCATCACACTCTTGGGTGGATTCAAAGCATGTACCACCTCAATATTTGTTGGATCCACTTCATCTCCAGCCTCCGAGATGACATGTCTCAGAATGTAACCCTCTCGGATCCAGAACTGGCACTTCGAGACCTTACCATAAAGCTGGTGCTATCTGATTGTGTCCAGTATTACCTGCAAATGATAGGCATGGTCCACCTCAGTATTCGAGTAGATCACAATGTCATCAATAAAGACCACCACAAAGAGATCACGGTATGTATGAAAGATCTTGTTCATGAGTCCCATGAACACTGATGGAGCATTGGTCACACTGAATGGCTTAACCAAGAACTTGTAATTGTTGTACCGATATCCTAAATCTGTCAACTTCACATCTCTGTCTCGTACATTGAGCTAGTGATATCCTGATCTGAGGTCTATCTTTGAGAACCATTATGATCCCTTTAGATGATCAAAGAGATATTCAATCCTCTGGAGTGAGTAGTTGTTCCTCATGGATATCTGATTCAGGTACCGACAATCAACACAAATTCTAAAGCTCCCACCCCCTTCTTGAAAAACAAAATAGAGGCTACCTAAGGAGAAAAACTGGGATAGATGAACCCTTTCCCCTGTAAGTCCACTAGCTGTATCCACAACTCACTATTATCAGTGGGAGCCATCCGATTTACTAGTGTAGATATTGGAACCATCCCAGGGTACAAGTCAGAGTAAATGTCTGCATCTTTACGAGGAGGTAGACCCTGGAAATAATCAGGGAAGACATCTGCATAATTTTCAACCACTATAGGATAAATCAGACTCTCCACATCAACAACTCCAAGTGTAAGGCTATCCAAATGATGAGTGATATGTTGCATCCTCCTTTGGGAATGTTCGTCCTATGCTGCAAAGGCTCTCTTCTCATTGGGTAGGTAAACCTGGTCCTATCTGTTCAGAAACACAACACGTTTCTCCTAATAAATTCAATCTAGGTATGAACTATATATAAACAGTCCATACCCTATGTGACATCGTAAGGCCTCAACGCCGCTACTAAGAGATCCCATCCTAAGCTCTCGCCTCCTAGAGTTTGCTCACCATGCCGACACCAGTTTGTAATCTTCGAATATGCTCCTCTAAGAGTTTCTAGCCGTAAGGATAGAGCCAATGGATCTGCGGAATCTCCCTACTCCGAATGAGGGAAGTGGAAATAAAATAATTACTGGAACCTATGTCTACAAGTACGGAAGATAAGGTTGAGTAGACACCGATCACACCTCGTATCCTCTCTGGATTTTCATGGTCATAGGCCTCAAATACCTAGAGCTGAGCGCGCCCCTATCCTTATGCTCTCTGTGGTTGAGGTGGACCACATGGTGGTGGTGGAGGTAACATCTCGAATCGTCTCCCACCACCAACTACACGGCTAGCTCCTCCACCACGTCCACCTGCTCCCTATGGACCACCTCGGTCAAACCTCTACCTCTACCAGGGTGGTCCCTCGACCGTCTGCTGATCATCCACATGTTGGTCAGAAAATCAAGAGCCATGTGACCCTGCACGCCTTATGAGTAACCGTGCATGATGCTTTCATGTCATACTTTGCCTCAACATCATCGCACCACTGACCATAAGTCATGAAGTCGTCCACCTATAGGTCTGTTCCTCTTGGACCTCTGTGACATTTGTCTGTTTTCAGCTATAGAAGACTCTTCTATGTGGCGTTTGGTCTCACAATTGGTGAGTGCTCAGCAAGAGAACTCTCCACTATGAGGGCTTGCACTAACACCCATGCCTACGTCATGATACTGAGTGAGATCATCAGAGCTCTTATCTCTTGCCTGAGTCCCTACTCAAAGGTTTGGGCCATGAAAAATGGGTCTCGCACCATATTAATGGAGTATCAAGAGAGGTCAGTGAACCTGGATGAGTACTGAGCTACATTCATTCTTCAATAATGCAGATGAAGAAGCTCATGTATGAGAACTGCATGAATAGTTTCTGGAACAGCTTCTGCCCAAAACAGGATATCGAAGTCTGCCCAGAGAAGTGTCACCTCATCATGAACGAGGAGAATCAAGCTCTACTATCTGGATGTTGGTGTATGTAGAAGACTGGCGGCAAAGATCACCATGAGATCATATGGTTTCCTTACTAGTCGGAAGACTCTCACTATAGCCTCCAGCCAATCGTCAACTGCATGTGGGTCCGTCTCTCCCCTAATCCTTGGTGGCCTATGGCGCTAGAAATCTTGCAATGTGCTCAAGAGGCGTGCACTCTCTACTGATAGGGTTGGTGGCCTTAGTGTCCCAATGGTTAATGGTACTACTGCTGCCTCCGCTGGTGTCCTTACTAGAAGAGGGCCCTGCATTGAGGCCTCGTCGCTCAATGGGCTATCAGTGCGTACTACTCCCGGAAGCATAGATGGTGATCTATGTGGAGGAATCCTGAAAAGAAATAGGTGCACCATGGTCAATAAGTTAAACCTGGTGAGATGAATCAAATTGAACACAATGAAAATTCTTAAAAACACACACACAATTAGTGTTTTCTTGTACTGAGTTGGAAATCAGAAGCCATGGTCATGGTGTATGGATACGTCGGCCACCCCACCAACACTGGATTCCCTAAACTGATAACCACAATAACTAAACTTAACAATATTACTGTTAATATATTAGAGTCATATGTTCTACAGTATAACCGACCACCTCTGATAAACAAAATTTCACGACCCATCCCCCGGGGCCCATGTCGTGACTACCCAATGCCCGCCTTCCATAGGCTAGGGTCTGGCGACTAGCACAGAAAGCATATTTCTTAAAACAGGGAAGGAATTTTCATTATAACCTATAAAAACATTCAACCAAGAACACAACAAGATATGGAATCAAATAAATCTAATAGTAAACAAGTGAGTATAGTATATAAAAGAGGCCAAAATACAGGCCCAACTAGAAAGTACAAGAAACTGAAAGTACAAGTAAAGTAGAACAACTCCTGTGATCACCCTCCAAAGATCCTACCTGAAGGGTAGGTACATATCTTGAACGGTCGTCTCTATGGTATGCCTCGTCTAAGTCCACCTCCATGATACCTCTATTCTAGGTACACTCGTCCTCAGTCAGCACATTCCATCATTTGCACCAAACACAATAGGGTGTGGGTATATCCCATTGATGGGTGAGTATAATGATACATATTAGAGAACCCAAGACCCTTGAGGTCTCACAAAATCCAAAGAGGATAAACCAAAAAACATGAAATCAATTGAAAACCCAACTTAGGTATATGCCAATATATATACCTAAGTTATTATGTATACCAATCTCAAACATGAGGAAACACGTGTTCTAACTCAAAAGATCCATGATCAACTATTCCACAATGGGAGAATTACCATGAAGGTAAGTACCGAAAGGTATAGACTCAGATTGAAAATTGAATTATTATAGGGTTAGTATGATGTCACATCCCTAGTCACATCGTCGAACACCATGACTGCTGGAGAATGCCTCCACTATCGATTATAGTGCGCCTACCGTGTCATAAAGAGGCGCTTCCCACTAACCTAAAACTACTGAGGGACTCCCTCTATTGATTAACATGGGTATGACGCGTCCCACATAGGAGCTCCCCACCTTGGGTCTGCTGCGTCACACAGAGGCGCTCCCCCTCGTGGCCTGCTGAGGTACTCCTCCTGTCGACTACTATGGGTCTGTCGCGTCACAAAAAGGTGATCACCCTCGTAGCCTGATGAGGTACCTCTCCTATCAAGTATCATGGGTTTACAACATCATACATAGGTGCTTCCCATTGTAGTTATTCCACCTCTAACAGAGGTGCTCCGCAATGGGCCTGTTGATTCACTCCGAGTTGAAACGGCCAGCAGTCGTCAAGTCTCAGCCAGTCGATGGATTCCATACGTATCGCCCTTGGGAGAACCACTCCCCAAGCCATAGGTTAATACCACAACTACAACATAGTACCATTAAAAAATATCCCAAAGGTCTGTCACGTAATAGGGGTCTCAACTCAACAGACGTTGCGTCCATCAGACGCTTGGTCAGTATGTTATTAGCCTTTTACTCCCGAGGGCCTGGATGGATTCGTGATCGATACAACTGGACCATACCCTAAAGTGATCCCACACATGAGTGTTTTATACTAAAGGGACCATCTTTCTCCAATGTTTTTGGCCATGCAGAAGTTTTATCAAACTGACGCCCGGTTCCAATGCTATGGACAAAAGATATTATAGGGTCGAAACTGGTCTGAGTCCAGTCCCACCAAGTCGAACTCACCCGGCCCACTATGTCCATCCTGACGGGTCCGCCCCATCCCACAATGTTCGGTTTGGCCCGTTGGGCATCCCATACTTGCCAGCGGTAGAGGCCGTGGGTGGCACGATGTCGTGGAGGCCGCAGGGCGGTAGAGGCCACGGGCCGGCGGTGGCTGTGTGGGTCGTGGATACCATTGGACAGTGGAGGTCGCGGGGGAAGCATAGGGTGTGGGCGGCGCGGGGCCGTGGAAAGGCAGAGGTCGTGGGGCAAGGGAGTCCATGTGGTGCACGAGGCGGGATGGAGGCCACGGTTCTCTAGGGCAGTCGTGGTCCGACGGGACGACCGATGTGCGGCAGCCCGACGCTACTTGCTGGATGGTCAGCCATCCTCTCCAAGCGGTGCGGGCATGCATCACGCCTTATTCGGTAGCCGGTTCGGATGTCTGCTCTTCATTCATCATCATTCCATTGAGCATCCTTCATCTATTGTGAAAAAAAAACACCACTTATGAAGAATGGCGGAATGGTCTGGCAATGTTTTTTTGTCTCGCATCGTCCGCATTAGAGTGGTAGCAAGCAACTCAAGGGGAATGATTCAATGTGAGGGAACAAATTAACATTGATCAATTTAAAACACACCCCTACCACGTTTTTTTTTACATCAAAGAGGAGGGAAGAACGGACCTCAGTTCTTCATATTTGAAGAGGTCCCACGTTATAGGATGTCTTAAGGAAGGAGTCGAAGTCATTTGGAGAACGTCATCATTCTCTATTAGAGAAGAATAATTCCTCCAAAACCTCTCCTCTTCTTATCGCTTTTCCCAATTCCACCCCAAACAAAAATTAGCCAATATGATGTGTTCCATCAATTTAACTGTTGGTAGAAAATTTAAATTCGCATCATTAATTATTACGAGGTTGGCATAATTAATTTAGAGGAATCATATGGTCACTGCAATCATTAAAGAGGGAGTTGAAAGGTTACCTCCTATTAATGGGGGTTCGGGGGCCCACCTCTAAATTCACAATGGGGGTTAGTTTAGGTGGTCCCCACCTCTTAACATTCACATGGCTGGTTTAGGCTCAGGTGGTTCCCACCACCATAACCCATGTTTGAATGTGCTTTCTAAATAAAAATGTTTGACATTTTTATTTTATATAATTTTTTCATGAAATGCACAAAATTTTATCATTCACTCTCAACCCACTGTGGTCGAGGTGATGGTCTCCTTAAGAGAATATCGGTGCTATGAGTTAAAGGGTGCCCTCAGATTTCAATTCTGAGCAACGGTTCAAAAGTTAAAAAATATAACTTGTACCTTTACTGAACGTACCTGAAAAAAAGTTAAGAAACTCATTTCGGGCACACTGGGCCTTGGAATCATGCTTTGTCAACTTTCGCAGACTCGTAAAATTACCATATATTTTAAAAAAAATTACATGGAAATTTCGAGTCTTTATAGTATGCCAATTGTGTGCACCCTACTGGATGGAATGTACCATTGCACGGGTCAGCCACACTATTTGAGAAACTATTTTACAACCATGCTACTCATGTATATCTTTTGAGTGATCAATTTCACATTATTTCCAAAGGGTTTTTATAGAATATGTGAAAGACGTACTCCATTCCCATAACATTGAAAAATGATTAGATAGTAATTGTGGGTACTCGCATGGTATTAACAAAACCATTCTCAATCTGTGCGATGGGCCACCCCCCCCCCCCCCGCCCAACACCAAAAGTAAATTTTTTTTACAAAAAACCTTAATAGAAACCTGAATGAATTACCCAACATCAATAAAAGTATAATAATAAATAGAAACCATGGTAGGATTTTGACTATTCACCCAAACACAAAACCTTCATCCCCCAGAAAGTGACATATCTAATTGAGAAATAAAGCACAATCTCAAAGTCACATGAGACTGAACAAAACCACAGAATATGATTGACTTATTAAATACATGAGTCATACCAAAAAAGATCAATTTAGAAGATCATCATGAGGAACCATGTGGAAAAGATTTGGGTTCTACCCATCACAAGTACTGAAATAACACTGAAACATTGAAACTTCCAGCACATGAATTATGGAACTACCAACATGAACCAAATGAGAACCCCCATCATGGATGAAAAAGTGAACTCCCCGTAAATACAAACCCCCAATATAAGGGGAACCCGAAGAAATCATTAAATTGAGTATTGAACCAAACCCAGGTTATACTTCTACACAAGAGACATGCATCCCCAAAATCATTACAAACAAAAAACAAAAAACTATCCCTAAGTGACAAATATTCAAGGGACCACAACCATAGTGCCTAACCACAACTAAAGGTTTATAAGGATACAATGACACTAATCTCTTCACAATCGAAAACATAATTTTCAAGATACCAAGTGGACTACAATAGAGAAACATTTAAATGAATAAGACTAGAAAAAAATGAGGCCTTTAAGACTTATACAAAAAAGGAACCTTCATATACCAAGAATCTACTACAGAGAAACATAAACATTCCACATTCATGAACTGGAAATAATGACTGGAAAATGGTCCACCACAACAAATGATTCCATACTTTGTGAAAGCATCTGATTCCCCATTTTTAGGAGTTGATGATTCTCAATTGAAATATCCTCTATTATTAGTGCACCTTAGAGAACTCCTTCATATTACCAAAGATACCAATCCCAAAAAACATATTTTATTAAGCCACTACGAATGGGGTATTATTATATTATTTAGCCATTGAAGCTGTGAGAAAACCAAGAATATTTGTATGTAGTATAAAGTCAATAGAGGCTCCATACCCAACAATCAATTTACTGTCTTAGTAGAGTCATTAATGAGAATACTTAGAGAAATAAGAATCCATAATTTCAACAAAAACACTAACCATCTTTGATTTTATTGGTCATAAAAACTAATCAAAGACTAATAGTAATTCCTAAAAACTAAAATAACTTAATCATGATATAGTTAATCCTAAATTCAAAACATTTACTATTAACCAAGACTATTATTCCACATACTAAAAAACAAGGAGCACAAGGATGAATCAAAACCCATTATAAACTAAAATTACACACCTCAATCACAAACCCATAATCAAAATCAATTCACCATTCCAACCTCATTTTAAATATGTCAAAACTACGAGTAGATGACAAATAATTCTAAATGTGATTGAAAAACACCTAAAAATTTATCATACACTTTTCAATACGTATAAATCACATTTTGGAAAACCATTTTTATCAAGAAAAACTACCTAAATAACCACTATGGGTATTAGAAGATGTCCCAAATATATATTTCCTTCTTGTACATCAAGCACCCATCCACATATATGACCAATTACCACTTTGAACATGAATACTTCCATATATGCGATCATTCATAAAAATACCATGGGTCAATTCAAAACATTTAACATTTCCATAACTAGTCATTCTACATAAATACCAAAATCCAACAAAATTTGATGCCTCTCACTATAATTATGGAAAAATATTTCCAAATTACTATGAAACATTCATTTCACATTCAAAAAATTATTTCCAAAATCATGAAACAATATCCAAGTTAGCACGTATTTTGTTTTTTGAAACCAAACATTCCGATAAAATAAAATCATTTACATAAATAATTTTCATATCAAAAACCATTTGTCCACTTAAAATTCCATTTTACCTTTTGATATCAATTTTATTATAAACCATTTTCACCATTGAAATCCAATCAATTCAACCAAAAAAAATCCAAAACATAACTTAATCCCAAAATATTACGAATTAGATACTAATGGTTATTCCCCACATGAAAACATGTCTAAACAGACCATAAATTGGTCCAGAATCGACTATAGGAAGAATCTTAAAACATTAACTCATTATAAAATTGTTCATTAATCAATGAAATCCCATCGTGTAACATTGTATCACTCCCATTATGATCCCTTATCCACATAGGACAAAAAAAACTCAAATTCTAGACAACACTTTGTAACTCAATGCTCTAAACGGGGAATGGTTCTTGATTTCCTTCCCAAAAAAACATCGGAAGTCCCAACTGTCCAAATCTCCATGTTATATGATTCCCAAAATAACATGGGACTAATCTGATACCATTTTTTTACGAATAAACTCAATCCAACGCAGAATCAGTCACCCAAGACTACTCACAACATGGCCCAAAAGGAATTCTCGATCCCCTTTTGGTGTAAACTACTGTCGGGCATCAAAATTAATAAATTGGGAGCATTTTTTCCCATAAAAAATAATGATAAAAAAGTTATAAATTGATAAAAAAAATATTAGGAGTAATTTATAAGATAAAAAATAACATACCTCTATGTAACCCTACGAGTCAACAAACAATACTAAACCAATGTCGCCAAATGGTGATCGAAACAGGGGAGAAACCCGTACCCACGCTATAAAATTTAAATTAATCTATAGGTGTTAGTATTAAAACATATTAGGTGTTCTTGTATATTATATTACACATTATATACAATTAAAAAGAAATTTAGGTCTTGCTAGTTTGAATTTTATACCGCATTAAAATAAAATTTTCCATTATTTTCATATTCAAACTAGAAGATTCCATTTTTACGAAAACCTATTATATTTCCCTCACATAACTAATAAAATTTCAATGCATTAATTAAAATTTTAAAAAAAATAGACTAAAACATGGTTTTTTAAAAAGTGAAAACCATGCGGAAAAAACTATAATCGAATTCACATGACATAAACCATACACAAAAGTTCCACCACATAACAATGATGTGCACCACATAATAATGAAACATGTCTTAAGAGTGAATCATGGGAAATATGTATAGGTTACTAGAACTAGTGGGAATCTTGGACCCTCATACCCCAGTGATCCAAAAACTCTAACTCTACAAATAAATGAATTCCCATGCACGAGCCACTAGAGGTGAACACATAACAATATATATGGTCTCTAAATAGTATGCAAATACCAATCGTTCTCTTAATTCATGAGCCAATAAAAGAGATCCCATCATAAAGGTATAGTGTTCTCTGGTTATATCACATGTTTAGATAGTGTTTTAATCATCAATACATCTATATGAATCCTTACCTCAATGACATCCAAATTAACTGGTGTACTAGTTCTAGTTATCCCAGCTAGGTAATTATGTTTCCCATGTGTTGTATTTAAAATGGTGGTGAGCTATTATAAATATAACATAACATAAACATATTACTTTCTTCCCTCAAATACCCATCCAACTTCTCACACTGACAACCCACATTGACTGCATCACCATTTCTGGACACACAACAAATTACAAGCCTCTTCAATAAGAAGATATCACAAATCAGTCCTTTAACAGTAACATTATATTTCTAAATAATTGAAATCCCTCAAAATGGATTTTTCACATTTAAAAACCACTCTCAATGTGCCAAAAAATACTCATTACATTATAATGAATATTTTTACATTAGAAAAGAATTTCACCCAACACTTTTAAGTTCCAAAATGATTTAAAATCCAAATTAAACAAAAAAGGAACCGCATATTTTAAAACATACATTTTTAAATTACTAAGTAAAAGATACCCATTTAATAATTTTATTTAACCTTTTACAGTCAAAATTACACCCAAAATCATGATCATTTTCAAACATACCAAAAATTAAAAATTCCCAACTTATAAATCAATCACAAACACTTTTTGATCAAATAATCATGGAAAAATAATTTTTACTCATGAAACATCATGGTAAATACCCTTCACATGCACAAACCCATTTTTGTAACCTCATTGTTTCTCTTTAGATTGATAAAATTGTCGTTAAAATTTCATAAAAACCTGAAAGAACGGTAAAATATGTTTGGAAATTTTCAATTCATAAAATATAAGACATTTGGACAACAAATCAAGAACTCAAGAAGCTTAACATTGAAAAACCAACATGGAGATCATTTTTTAATAAGAATAACACCTAGAGAAATATAATTAATGTGTTGGGAAACCTGAAATAAAAACAGTTTTTATGAATATTATTCTTTTATAAAATTTATTATCATTATATTATTAGGAAGAAAAAAATAAGACACACATGAAATTATATTTTTCAATTTAAATTTGGGGACATTGGCTGACCTACCTCAAACTCGATGAATATTTCTAAAGATGACATTAACTCAGACGTTCCATTTACTAATTTCATGCATATAAAATATTTCTTATATCAAATGAAACATGTGCCTTATGTAAATATATTAATATAGAAATATGTATTATGTTATCTTTACACCAATGCTAATAAGTTCATATACACTTTTTCATATACATGCTTATGAATTTTCATATATATATATATGCACAAGTAGCTATAATAAATATATCCATAGTACAATGGGTAGATATATATATATATGCGGAATATACACATATTTATTCCTACTAATGATTCTGAATATAAACCATCAGAAATGGAAGCAAAAAATCCATCCCAAAAAAGACCAAAACACACTTCAGAATAAACACCAGGAACTGTAAAACAAAAAATCTTCTCAATTAAAATTGATCCAAAGAAATGTAACCAAATATCATTAACCAAAACTAAATAAAAACCCAATGTCCTAGATTGTGGTGGCTAGAACTATCTTAGATGGGACTATATAAATTGTAATCATTAATATTCAACACATAACACACCCAAAAATTTATTTAGGGTTCAGAAAAGTTGTTCACACAAAACGTAATAGATAAATCCAAAAAATTCGAGGAAGAATAATAGAGAGGTGACTTATAGAAGAGAACCATAGACCAGTTTATTTATGATGCTACAACTATAGGGATATGTGACTTAGAAGTGGAGCACCACGAGGTGGATCCACTAGTTGGGGTGTAGCCTGATGGAGGATAAGGGGAGATGGGGTGTGCATCATGTGGAGAGGAAGGAGAGTAAAACAAGATAACCTTTAGGGTTATAAAATAAAACTAATAATATTAGTTTTATTAGTATTAATATATAATCTTAATAATAGTACCAATATAATATTGATAACATTATTAGTAATATTATTAAAATAATGTCTATTAATTTTTTTTGTATTTTTATCTTATATTATTTTCAAATTATTTTTATTAAATATTTTTGGACCACCAGTCATGCAGCCCAGTTTTTTTTCACGGTCTTTCATACCATGACCTACCCATTAAAATACCACTAGGGTTAATGTAACCTCACACAATATTCTTGCATTGTTTGAGAAATTTTTCTTCAACCATTCAGCTCAGCACTATCATTTTATAGATCCATTTCACACAATTTTTTCAATTTTTATATAAATGTTCCCAAGACGTGAACCTTGCCCCTAATACTAAAACTAGGACACACGATAACTACTACGCCTCACATGGTTTGGAAAAAACAATTATAAATCTATTTAGATGTCCAAAACCACTGAAAAACTCCACAATGCATAATATGTCATCGAGAACTAGACCTGACCCTTGACTGAAAGATCCAACATCACGAAAATGTTAAAAATAAAGAGAATCAATGGTAAGGGTGTGACAATAAACCATTCCAAACCCTTTTTTATGGTAATAATTAAATAGTTTTCATATATTTCTAATAATTTAGTCATTATTTTTGGCACATGATGTAAGTGGGACCTACCAATATTATTTACCTTTTAGTATTTAAAAAAATTACTATTTTCCATTAAAAAAGGGCCCCAACCAACTAAATTACTCAGAATATTGAAACCATTATTCACATCCAAGAAAAATTAATATATCTTTCCAACATCCCTCCTATCATCCTAGAATTATCTCATTTTTTAAAGCCATCCAAGGAAGTCCTTTAGGAAAAAATAAAATCAGATTCCCTAATATGTGGTAGTGTTCAACAACAAACTCTTCTGTTTTATTTCTTAATAAAATACCATTAATTATTTTTATATCATGATTATATTATACCCTCAGTATTTATAATATATAGTGATTTTTTATGTAAACGATAATAATGAAATCAACACAAACATCCATCTAATTGGATTCAAATCATAGTGTTTGTGTGTGGTGGACTACATCCTCATGAACCGATGTTTTTCATTCTTCTATTACCAACTACTATGTTTGAAATAATACTGTAAATTATGACTATATAAAATATATATGATACTTATTTTTTATTTGTTATTAAATACTAATTTTATAACACATAACTTCATGATATAAATTTTGTGAAAATACTATAACATAGTACGTGTGTACGATGGACTACCGCCTTTTGAAGTGATTTGATTTTCTCACACTTTACATGGAATTTACAAAGGATGGGTTAAATTTATATATTTGATATATATTACATAAATATGAATATGTAATGATAATATATATATATATATCATTATTTTTATTCTTTTAATAGAACAATAAAATAGATTCATCATTTATTTTCACATACGAGCTACAATCTCCATGAAAGTTGTGCTTCATTTATAATTTATACCTTCTATTGATGGTAACAAATAAAAATAAAATGAAAACATATGATAATTATATAATGGATTATGATATTTTAATGAGTAAATTATGATATTTAAATGAGTAAACGATGTGATCCATTTACTATTTATACCTTTCATTCCTTGAGATGTATTTTATGATATACACCTATATTTTTTCAAGAGGTGTAACTAAAAACCCTTTGAAAACTAATATCATGCATTTTTATAACCTAGTGATATTTTAACTTCCATTTAATGTAATTACATGATGTAGATTATGAATCATTGTTACGAAAGTGTTCATAATTTTATGCAACAAATCTCATTGTAAAAATAGATTCTTTATGAATATGATTACAATGAAAATGTATTATGTTCTATATAAACATATTTATCACAATTATTTATTTCCACTGGTTATTAATGACAAATTCAATTAATGGTTTCACTTTTCAACTATTTTTTACTAAACAAAATTAAATAACTTTTTTCAAAATTTGACTTCATCTATCTATTCGGTTCGAATTATTTTTTCAATCGAACCCCATGTTTTAAAAAATATAATTTTTTACTATTAAATAATAAATATTTTAAAATAATTTACCAGTGCTTTAAATTTTATTAATTTTTCTAAATAAAAAAATCCTTTAATTTTATGCCGACATTAATTTTTTTACTTGTAAAAAAAATATGAATGAAATTATTATTTTTATGTATACATCATGTATGTAATTACGCGCATTCATGACTACATCATTCATTTAATTATAAATTATAAATTTTAATGAATATGTTCAAAATAAAGATATTTCATCACATATTTGGAATGATTTATATTTCAAATATATGATCAAATAATGTAATTTTGAAAA
This sequence comes from Viscum album, assembly GCA_963277665.1. Classification (NCBI taxonomy): domain Eukaryota; kingdom Viridiplantae; phylum Streptophyta; class Magnoliopsida; order Santalales; family Viscaceae; genus Viscum; species Viscum album. Next base: position 1,748,613,774 of record OY728157.1, on the reverse strand, counting down.
TGATTTATGTTTCAAAAATTGATTGTAAATATTATCAAAAAATATCTTGTATGTTTTAATGGTTATTTAAAAAGATAAATATTTAAATGTAGTTTATTGATTAAATAGTGTTTTAAATAATTCTCAATGATTCATTTATATGTTTCAAATTTTATTTTCAATGAAAAATATGTCAAAGCGATTTTATGTTTAGTTTGATTTTTCAATGGATTTCAAAGAATCAGTTTTATTTTTTAAAAATTATTTTAAAAGAAATTGTTTTTTAAAATTTTTTATGTTTTAAAAAGAGTTTTACAAATATCAAGAATATATTACTCATGAAATGTTGTATATAAATTTTCAAATAATTATTTATAATTTTGAAATGTTATTTTCAATGAAAATGATTTAGAAAATGTTTTTTAGAAGTGATTTTCAATGAATTTTTATTTTATGAAATAAATTCATGAAGTGATATTTGAAAATCATTATACATAAAATTGGACATACCTTAAAACATTTATGATTTACTAGTGAAATGATCCTTGTATATAATTAATAATATTTATTTTAATGGTATAATTTTATTATGAAAAAATGTCCATACAACTTGTGTCTTTTCCACTAGTTATAACATGTTAAAATTCTTGTGAAGATGAATTATTTTCATGCGTAATTCTATAATTAATGACTATGAATACTATAAATTTTTCATAGGTTATGATATAATGAAATGTTTATATTACACATTAATTTAAATGGATTATGATATGATGATTTTTTAATTTATATAACACATATGTTTGATTTTTTTAAGGTCGGTGCCGAAGCCTCAACTTATTATTAAAGGAAAGACCACATTATACTGCATAGAGGAGGACCCATTATATATCCTGAATTCCCAAGTCCAAGTAGCATGAATAAATGGCTTGAGAGCCCATTTTTTGGCTCAATGTACAGCTCGATGAACAGTAATTCTATAGTACTCGCGTAGCTACAATATCTTATACATTCCCTCCTCCGCTATAGTGCCCTTCTATAGTACTGAGAAATTCATCCCTGCCCAGATTTGATCAAGGTAATTTTTGATGACTAGAAGGAGCATGTACCACTTGAGTATAGGCTCGTTGACACACATATGTATGATTTAATTAGATGATTGGTGAGACCTATATCTCACTCCAATTCATTCGTTAGTGTTATTTATATCTTGATATATACATGGATAAAGTTGGAAGTGAACTTGGATCAGTAATGAAATTTTACTACTATTGTGGTATTGGGAGTGAAACATTTCTACAAATATAGTCTGGGAGTGATCCTCTTATAATAAGATAACATTGGTAGTGTCACCTGAATACTATGAAATGCATTATATACTATAATGTGTTTCCACATTTCCTTTTATTATTTATATGTAATTTTTTTAATGGTTTTTGATATTGATTAAATTATTATTTATACCTTATGAACTACCAATATTTATTACATGAATCGTGCATATGATCTTTTTTATGATGTGTATGATCAGCATATGTTATACTCATGTTTTCATACTTTTCTGTTCATGTTATACTTCTGTATCTATTTTAGTTACCCTTATAATGTATTTGAGCTAAAAAATTCCTATTTTTAATTTCCTCATGTTATGAGAAATGATTTTTTAGAATAATAAATGAGTGTATATTTTTCGGAAATAATTAATGACATTCACAAAGTTTAAATATTGTGATACATGTTTCCATTGATAGAAAAATATTAGGCTCCTTGGGCATGTAATTTTGTAATGATCTAAATTTTCATCTAAAAGGGTATAATATACATGTATTAAAATCATGGTTTACTATAGAACAGAAAACCTAATAAACTAAATCATTTCATTATCATCAATTATTTATTCAAGAAGATTATGTTCCCATAATAATTCCACCCACTTTTGAAGCTCCAAACCATCCCGGTGTGTCTTGTTGATATTTTATATGATCATTTGTTTCAAAATAATTATATTAATGTGTGATTTTTTCCACAATTTTATGATTTCTAGATACAATCTTTTTATATCCATGAATATTGGGTTTATATTAATATACATCACCGATATATTTGGTGGATATTTTCTCCTAAAATCATCATTTACCTTGTTTTCCATTCTCGAATGGTAGTGTACAAGGAAAAAGTAGTCCTTGATTATCGATAATCATATTCATTGTTGTAATATTAACTCATTGAATCAGTAAATATTATTAAGAATAATTTAATCAATATATATTTCGAACCTCCCACTATAGAGGTGTTTCTATAAACTCTTTAATGTGAATATAATAGTTTCTATGTGTAGATCATGTGTCAGGTAGTTCTTCTCATGGTTCATAATCTTTCCTGATACATAGGCTACAAATGTATCATTATTATTTCATAAAAAACCCAATTCATTCATCAATGAATCAAGATATATAAAAAAAATGTAATCAATATTTTTGTACTGTGATTATGATTATAGTGAATATGCTATTGTTGATAACCAAAATGAATTTTAATAACATTATTATGACCAGAAACACTTAACAACACTACGTGAAAACAAATTCTATTCATAATAATAATGATTTATTTATAGAAAAATATATATAGTATAATTTTATACATAGAAAACTATATATGTCCATGAAATTATTCGGTACAGGACATTCCTCTTTTTAAATGGTTAATGATGGTTCTAAATAAATTCACTCACATCTAATCATAGTCTCTAAGAATTTGACATTTTCCACCAAATTTCATAGTAGATAAATGTATCATTTACTTGTTTCTTCCATAATCTCACCCAAAGAATCCACATATAATCTTCTTGTTACTCCTCTCTCATATATTAAATGAGAATATCATCATTTAATACTACCACAAATTTTTGTTGTTTTAGTCTATAATGAATCAATTTATAAAGTATATGAATTTTATAGGGGAGTTATTATGTTTTATGGGAATCACTATAGACTCATAAAACTCATACCTTGTAAAAAATGATATATTCTAAATAAAATATTTCATTACATTCAACTAATGGTGTCTATAATGATTTTCTATCATTGAAATGTTCTATGATCTACATAGTTGATCGAACATGTCATCAATACATTGATTTTGATACTTTTTTTAATAGAGGTCTGGTACAAATATAATTTATATATAATGATATTGATCAATACATTTTAATTATCATTTTTAGTATATCACTTAATTTATATCAACTGGGTCATATGAACCCTTTGTCAAAATTATATTGTTGTTATTTCCTTAACTCACAGAGTACTATGTGGGCCATTCTATATGGTAATTTTGAGATGAAGTTGTCTCCATGTATAATATTAAATGAGTTTTTCACATCATGATATAGGGGATGTATGTGTACCTCTGTAGAAAATAAATCAATGTATACCCTTATAATGGGAATCTCATCTGGGTCGATACCTTAAATTTACTCTACCATTTTAGAATGGTATTATTTTTCACAAGGTATCAACATTCACACCGTTGAAGGATTTCTAATAGTATATTCACTAATTTATATAAATTTTTATAGGATAATATGATATATTGGAATATAGATGGAGATTTCATTTTCATAATTTTTAATTTCTGCTCTATATAATGTTATCAAATCCCTGGCATGTATTTCATCAAATTTCACTAGGGAAGATTTTATGATATAATCTTGATGAATCATAGACTAAATTATAATTTGATTTTTGTCCAACAAATGGTATCCAAATATTGAACCACAAAGAGTTTTTCATATATATCTATAGCAATGTAGTATGGACTCATTAAAAATATCACCCCAAGCAGGCATCATATAATGGGATTTGTGGAAAAAGTGTCAAATGAATAATTAACTACTATTTAGTGAATATTATTTGTACCATATGTGAATTTATTTTTACGATCAACATCATTAGTACTGATGGAATAGAATTATCGTTTCACATTTTTCCCTTTTGATGTTTCTTTTGATTAACCTCAAGGACACATGTTATAGTTCACTAGATTGTTTAATGAAATTGATCCCTATAAATAAATCATTGAACCATGGGTGGTTATATGAGATGTTCCTTCCTTTCTTTCCACATGTTGTTTGTATTATTTGTTTCTCTTAAAAATTAATTATAAGATTGTCCTTCCCTTGATAATATAACAAAATTCCATATTTATTTGAGGAAATTCCCTTCATGTGTCTCCCCGCATTTCTTACATGTGGGTGGTTTGAGGTAAATTCCTACTATGAAATTTTACTCACAAACATTAAACTAAATTCGCATCATTATATATTAAAGAAATTGGGATCATTCTCCAAATTCCAAATCTAATTTAAGATAATAGTAAACTACTTCATCAAAACTCCCAATATCTCAGATATCATGGTAATTTTGGAGGTTTTATTTTAAATCACAAAAAAAATCTATCAATTTTTCTATCATTATTGATAAAAACCCCAAATTTTATATTGAATACTTGTGATGTTTTTATAATATTATTTGATTGATTCATCCTCATATTTTTAAACCAATATTAATTATCTTTCTATAGTTTTTCATATAGTTCTATAGAAATACTTGGTAATAAATTTTTCTAAATGTAATCCCAACCTCTATCATTGATTTGATCCTTTTTCATGTGGATATTTATCAATTCCCAATGTTGACAAAAATAAGAATCAATCTTTTCTATTAATATTGTCTCCTTATTCATATTATATTATCTGAGTACAAAATTTATATTCTTAGTTGATTTGTTTGATTTTTCCCTGAGAAGTGGATTAAAATACCAACTAATTGATTAGTGTCATTGGTACATACTAAAAAAATGACTATTTTATCCTTATTGGGTTAAAGAGGATGATACACATAATTTAGTTTAAAATTCAAATCTGGACACAACTAGGAATGAAACACAAGAATGTGTTTAACACCGTATAAAATTTCATTGGTAATTTCAATCGAAAAATTAATTTCATTGTACCACAAATTGTTCATTTTTATAGTATTACCCAGTACACACCATTTTCGGAATATAATTTTTTTTATGAAAACAATAGTCAAAAATTTATTAATAAATAATTTACCCTTATGTACAAATATACTGAAAATTCATATCTTCTATTAACCTTAGGTATTTCATTTTTTTAATGATTCTTAAATGGTGTTTTACCTATACGAAGACATATAAATTTGGGTTTCTGTATCATCTTCAAAACTAATTCCCAAATATATGAAACCATGTTCTAGCACAACATATTTAAACCCTATTTATTTTACATAACTACTAAATCGTTTAAATGTTATAAAATATAATTGTGATAATCATCCAAGATCAAATTTTTTATTAAAATTAGAAAATAATGATCATAAATCATTTAGAAATAATTAAATGTAACCATTATATAAATTTTACATATGTATAATATCATATCTCTAGTGATCTACATAACACATGTATTAATATAAGGATCTAAATATATGAAAGGGGTGATATAAAATCTTATTTTGCGGAGGAATAAGGTTAAATAATCAATAGAACATGGGTGATAATCATCATATCATAATATTAGAATCATTATTAAAATCATTAGAGAAACATTTTATAATTTAATTGAATGTAGAATATTTATAAAAATAAAACCTCTTAATATAGTTTTACAATACCACACATGGATATAAATATATCTAGAATCATGTCTATCCTTATCCAAAACAAAATATAGATTGGTATCATCATTATGTACAATGATAGAATCATTATAATAAATAATACAATTCATGTCATGATATAAATCAAATTATAGAATTATATTAATGGTAATTTAATTATGAGAACACTAGTAACTTCATAAATATATCATATTATAGTACTCTGCAATTAAGTATAACAATAATATTCAATAAATAACTAATTGAAATTGAATCAACCATAGATGTTGTAAGATATATATTTTTCATTAAAACTTAAACTTTTAAAAAATATTTACTACAAAATTACAATTTCACCTTTAATTACTGTAATACTTATTTTTTCTTGTGTTACATGGAACATGGAGTTTGACTTTTATTATGAGATACATCGAGTTTAAACAAAATGTTTAATTATAAAAAAATAAGATTGTCTAACATGATATTAACCACGTAGATATTGGAATTGGGAGTTTGAAAATTTTATCTATATTGTTAAAATAAAGGTTCTACACAAGTTTATAAAATTAAATTTTTAGTGGAAAATTAATTAAAATAACATAAGAACCATTTGAATACAAAGATGATAATTTTTTTAAACCTATTCTTCAATAAAAACATTATTTTTACCTTTATAAATTAAATTGATTGCGCTTACTGAATTATTAAAATTAAACTAATATTTTAAACATACTTAAATTGTCTATAATTAATCTATTTTTTCTTTTGAATGGAGTAAATTACATCAATGTTTATGTTTAAAAATTGAATTTTTCCAAAAAATCATTTTTTCCACAAGTTGGACAATTATTTTAAAATATAATTTCCCAATTTTTTATAAAAAATTTGAAAAAATAAAAAATTTTGAAATAATATTCTGCATATTTTATTTTAGTAAATTTTTAATAAATAATTTAAAACATTTAGTTTTTAACAAATAATCATAAATATTGATTATTATAAAAAATTATTTCTATTAATTCATTTAAAAATCCATACTATTGGAAAATGGTTTTAATAATATATATATATCAATTGTATATATATTAATCCAGTTTAGGTCATTTTATTCAATTTAACATGCAATTTTGATATTTTTTCGATTTTGGACATTTTCTATATAGAAAACCACATTTTTGTCACTTCTATGTGATTTATCATAAAATAAAAATTGACACATATTTAAATAGAATATGTAAAAATGGATTATATATTATGAATAATAATAAATTATATATTTTAATAACTTCAACATATATTTTGACAATTTTTACTATTCAACAAAGTAAAAAATAAATTTTCATGATTAAGGTGATAATGTTTTTATTGGGGGTGTTAAACAAAAATAATAAGTTGTATAATGAATATAAACATGTAAAAAACTATTATTCGATATTTTTTTGAACATTTGACTATTATAATTAGATAAAATCTTTTTATTAAGATGTTTCATCTTAGAAATTAGGTCCACATTTTTTATTTTAAAAAATTACATGTACTCCAATCAACTCAAATATAAAATGCCACTGCCACTCCTATCCTATTTAACATAAAACCAATTTGTTGGCCAATACCTTCCCATATATCCTTCATAAATTCATACCCTTATAATATATTCCCAAGTGAGATATTTAATATATTATATGACATATTTGGTTTAAAACAAATGATGTTTTCTGGTAAAGATTTAATGTTTTTAACTATGAGTTTTTGTTCAATTTCATGTTCGATATTCGTAAAATTAATTACAAAATATTATAAATTAACCAAAAATATTTATTATATTTATTTCTATATTATCATGTTAATTTAATAACATATATACATACACACTTCAATTAAATGCAACATGAACCCATCGTTACTGTGTATATTATAATATCGCCACATGAACTGATGATAATCATTTTCCATAACCACATATCACTATTGGATATAATGATGTATTTAATGTTTATATATGATATTTATCATATTATTATACATATTTATTTAAAATTATATGTATTACAATGGTAAAGAGGATGGGGGAATGCGAGGTTCTCTCTCTACGGAAATAATGTTTAGCGTTTCACTACGATGGACTCGGTCGACTACTTCAACCCTAATGTGGATTTTTTTGGACCTTCGAAGAAGACGGATGGACGTTCTGGTTCATGGCTGCATCATGCACCTGTGTGCTCTGATTCGGGTAGGGATTCTTGGCTGAACTCCCTATAGGTAAGGGGTTCTAACCGTTCATTCCCTAATTCTGGAAGTGGCGAGTCTTCTTCTAATAATAGAATTTCTAGAAATGGTGTACTTTTGATTATTGAGGTGAATCCCCTATTCTTTCAAGAACGAATTGATTTTTTCAAATACTCGATTATTTCCTGGGTAAGTTCGATGCAAGCTTCATGGAAGGTTGAAGATCTTAGGAAACATCTTCAAAATATTTGGGGTTTTAATGACTGGCAGATGGTTTCCATCGATATGAATTTTTATCACTTTACATTTAGTTCCAATGATCCGAAGATGAGGGCCTGGAGTCACAGGTTTGTGAATCATATGCCTGGGATTCTCATATTACAGAACTGGGACCCCTGGTTTGATCCCTTAAAGTCCAAGAATACTATAACAAAATCCTGGATCCAGATCAAAGGATTGAGCAGGGTATTTTGGGATCCAAATATCCTTTGGGATTTTTCATTGGCATTAGGGACTCCTATTAAACATGATAAAGAAACTGGATCAGTTCGGTATGGCCATTTATCTCTCATTCTAGTTGAGTTTGATATGACTTTTCCCCTTGTAAAGACGGTTCTATTGATTTCTAGGGATTTAATGTTTGATCATGATATTCAATTTGAAAATGTCCTTGTTTTCTATTTAAATTGTTCAGTTATAGGACATGTTAATGAAAAATGTAATCGAGGATTGCGATTCTCCATCTATAAACGGTATGTACAACGTGTTTAAAGGTTTAAGTTCCATGCTTTATGTGTTCCTACTCCTTTGATTGGGGTGGAGGGGGAACATTATGGGGGTAAGGGTGTCTTTAATGGTTCACCATTGCCTTTTCCTACCTCTAATGGTGTGAAGGGTCTCTCACCCTCAACCATTATGGTGAATTTGGAGAATAAAAATTTACCCTCTTATATGAAGGTGGGATGTGTTTCTTTTGCTGATGTTGTAGATGGTAAGAACCAAATGACAGGCTTATGAATAATCAAAAAGGTAGGGGTGTGATGTCCTATCCTTCAGGTGATAGAACAATTTATGTTTCTAGATTGCATACAATTTAGCCTGGAGAACCCTATAAATGGGGTGATATGTGTTTTGACAGTGCTGAGAGTGATCAGGAGATAGATAATGATGATTTTATAGAGGAGAAATACTTTGATAATGGTAAGCTGGGTAGTCTGCCATCTGGTAGGAGAGGAACTAATTTCACCAGTTCCATTGATCACCCTATTTCACAAAGGGGTGCACACAGTTATATTTTCATGCAGGCTGCTGATTCTCATGATGTTGTTCATACAGTAGGGGCCTCATAGGCCTCTGGTTCAGTTGCTGCTTTTCTCACTACAGCTATTTTGTCACCTTGGAAAATGGGGGAGGTACATTCTAGAGAGGCTTCCCATAATAATATTGCAGCGTCTTTTGAGGCCCATGCTGGTCTTGTTTATGTTTCAATGGGTGAATTGGCAAATATTATATCAGCCTCACATGAGTCTTCTACTGTGCAGGACTCTGTTCTACCTTCTTCTGATGTTAAGGCCACTCATTCCTTGGATGTAGGTGCATCACCACATGATCACTGAATTCCTTTGGAAGAATCCACGATCAAAATTGCAGTGACTCCCAAAAATGGTGTTGTGGATTTGACTGCTACTACGAGTGCTATAAACTTATTTTCCATGGTGGACTCAATGAATTCCGATGATTTTGATCTGATCTATATGGAGAGCTGTGAGAGGAAAAAGCACACCACCATGAAAATTCCTATTACTAATTCACCTTCTTTGGTTGCACATGATAGTGCTGAGCAGATTGGGAAGCCTGATATTCATGAGCAATTGGAGAATGAGGCTAAAGGAGTTCATGGAACAGATCATGTTGTCCTTCTTATTGACACTACAAATAATATGGTTAATGCTCAACATGATGATTCTGTTGATGATGGTGCAGATGAGCAAGGTTATACTTCGAAGATTCTGAATTAGTGGAAAAGTGTCAAGAATCCAAGAGGATGTGGTGGTTGTCATGGAAGAGGCAGGACCAGAGGCTGATTATGTTTGGATTACATTGGTTTTCATCACATGTACCCTGAATCTCTATCATTTCATGTATTCTTGAATTATATTTTAATAATAATTTTTTGAGTCATGGACTCATCTCCATGAATCCACTGTTATGGTATTTAAAATTATATATCTATATTCATACCTGAAAAAATGTTTAGAAAAAAATATTGATGCTTATGTGTAAGGAGTACTACCACCACATGAACTGACGTGATTAATTTTTCATTTATGTTTTAAATGGTTTAAATAAGGGATGATAAAATAAAAATATATTATATATGGAAAATAATTTTAATTATTTAAATTTGATATCACATATATCTTCTTAATTTCTATTCAATTTGAGATTTGATAATGCCAATCTAGTGTACGAATGACTACAATGTCACAAAGAGATGAGATTTGTTTTTCACTAACTATTTAAATGATTGTTAAAAGGATAAAATAAATGAATATAATATATATATATATATATATTATTAATTAATATTTAAATTTAATTTAATATTTATATTCCTTTCGTTTAGATTCTCTGGAAAATGGAAACAATGTTCATGTGTACGTACGATCTATCCTCTCTTTTAATGATGTATTTCATTTACTATGTATAAATTATATATGTTTATATAAATACATATTTAAAGAAAATATATGATATTTATATCATTTATGTAATTTTAAATTTATGAGACAATTTCTAATGTAACATTATCTAAAGTTCCTTATAAAACATACATGGAAAAACTATAGTGGTTATCCAAAACATGCCTTTAACATTGAATTATTAATAAACATGTAATAAAATGTCACAAGTAAATCATATATTGTAATATTTTTATATTTTTAGGTATTTAAAATTTCTATGATAAACATATATTTATTATATTGCATTTTACAATGTATAAGAACGAATTTGATAGTTGTGGTTAGATATGTCTGTCCCACATTCAACTTATTAGGGACACATTACAAATTCCGCACCTATATTATTTTTTTGGTGCGTATAATTTATATAAATTTATTTTATGACAATTCAGCATATAATTATTTTTGTTTACATATAAATTTTCTTATCTATCTTTCATGGTGGTTATAGTTCATATGCTACCAAATATGCATGGGATTCGTTTCTTAACATTCCTTCTTTGAGACATATGTTATGATACGAGCCTATAATCTTTTTGAAGTTTTAGGAAATCGCATATTTCATGTTATTATATGATAATAATTATTATAAATATATTAAAGTTTTCAATTTATGTTATTATTCCATTGGTCCAACAATTTAAAAGATCACTAATTGGTAAAGGTCTGTTGTTATGATCTCATTATTTATGAGGATTGGTTTTGATTATGCTTCTAATTATAATTATTTTTGATTTATTTCTCCATATCATCATGAATCGTAATATAAAATGGTTTTATCATTAATTTAAATTTTTTAAATTAATATTCATCTCCTTATGTTCTCATTATGATAAAATTTATTTATTAATGAAAAATCATCATTATTTATCTCTTTGGTCGAGAACCCATTTTCTTCCATATTTTTGTTTTCTATAAATTTTTCAAAATTGATTCAACATTACCAAAAATTATTTAATAAAGTATTTTAACAAAATTTTGAATATTTGAAAACATTTTAAAAAGGTTCGTAATTTGTTTTTAAGAACATGGTCTTTTTGTATTTTACCAAATTTGTGGAAGGAATCAGTGTTCTAATAAGATTTTCATTTTCATACATCTTGAAAACATAATTTTTTAATTAATCCATGAAATGATTAAATGGTTAAAATAATATTTAGAAAATTTATCATGTTTTAGTAATTTTGTTTCAATGTGAAATTTATTTGTTATCAGCATAAATTTAAAATTTTATATAAATCATCCATTATATGAATTAATGGTTATATTAAATTAATTTTCTTCCAAAATATTTTATTAATAAATAATTTTAAAAACTGAATTAAAAATAAATGTTGTTTTACATAATAAATTTTCTAACTCAATTTTCATAAAAAATCATTTTCCATCTATGAGTGCATCCTTTGATATTGTATAATCATTACTAGGGATACGATCAAATTATACCATATATATTCTTTCTCTGAATTGTTTATGAATATTCTAAATAGATGTTTTTGAAACCCGTTTATTTTACATGGGTTATATTATGATTAAATGTACATAAAACCCATTTTTCCATGTATTATGATATGATTTATGTCTCACAAAACCATTTTATTTTCAGAACTTATAATATGATTAATTTTTGATGATATTTATTCAAAAATATATTTTATTTTCACTAAATGAGTTGTGGGACATATATCTTCATACAATTCCTTTTTAAATATGGATAAATCAATAGTAGAAAGATAATCTGTGACCCAAATTATATTTTCATATTTTTATGTATATACCTTATGACTTTTTTAAAATATTATGCATGTACTTTGTTACTCATTCATACTATTATGAATGAACTTGATGACATGCTTACAATGTTTTTCATGAAAATGATCACATGTTCAATGTTAAAGGCATGGACCTATATTTCATGTCTATATAGTTATGTGTGTACCTAGTTTTATATAAATATGTTTATGCGATGTCACAATATCATGACTTTAACCTAATGAGTAAACTAGTTTCCATTTATACATTTTGACAACATTATAAACATATTTTTATTCAAGAAATATGTATCTAATGAAACAGATATGTTATCATAAGTCATGTTTATTATTCCCTTAATAATCATGTATTATGAATGTCCCTGATTTATTGCATGAATATATTCTATAATTAATGATATGGAGTGTATGAATTTCCAATTTTTATTTTCAATGTATCGTACCATTATATTAATGATATGTTTATATATCCATTAATTTCAAATACTATGAATTTGAGACAAACCATTGGTATGATTCTTTTTCACATGAAATGATTAATGGAATTACGTATGATATGTCTAAGAATTTTTCTTGTAATGATAAAAATTGTGTAAGATAACATTTCTCACTTATTGTTGAGTTTTTTATCTGACTATGTCTTAAAAGGTAAAAGAGTTACTTGAAAATGTAGGTTATTGTTTTGTTTTGTAAAGAATAATAGTATTTCATGATATAATACTTATGTTTGAGATGTTTGGGTCTTTATAGTTAGTATAAGATAAATATTTATATAAAATTTTGAAACTATAATAATAAAACATATAGTGATATCCCGTGGTATATGTATAATATTATATATAGGGATAGTTTTATATATAATTATAGGGATGAGTTAATTTATAGGAAGATGTAATGAATTTTTTTTAAAAGATACATATTGTAGATTCATAGAAATTATGTCTATGAATAGATATATCAAGTTGTTATTTCTATGAAAAAATATGCGTATGGGTAATTTTTAAAAAAGTGGGCTCATAGATTTGGAATATATAGGAAGATGTTGCATGATAGAAGGAATGAGTGCAGTCCATTTTTGACACTCTAGGTGCATATACATTGGAAATAAAAAAAATCAAACCACTAGGAAAGAATTAAATAAATTCTAAGAATTACATTGTTTAAAACTAAATATTCAAAGATTAAATATTATGTTTCATGACTTATATATATTATTAGTTATTTTTTATGAATATGTGGTTCCACACTATGATTATTATTGGACACAATATTCTATTCTTTTTTTTTTCAGTGAATGGAATTATATGGAATTGTGTTAACATTGAATTTGACAAGAAATTTTTTTTATGATAATCCAAATGGTATGATGAATATAATGAAGGAAATTATGATTAGTAATAATTAGTTGTCCCAATATCTTATTAAATAATAAAACCTCTATAAAATATTAAAAACACTAAAGAATAGATTACTTGATTTCACTAATAGTTTGGTGTGCAGGGGTCATCGATGGAATATGATTTAGTTTCTTTTTTTGTTAATAATTTTGGGAGATGATGTTATTGGAATTTATCAAATGATAAATAATATATTTTATATGTGGAGAAAAATAACGTAGGTGATGATATTGTGAAGGAAAAATAAAAAATATATTTAACAAATATCATGATAATAATTGTTTCCCTATGTTATTATCAATGAATGAATTTTTTCCCTTCTAATGTATGGGAGTTATTAAAATAAAATTACTAGATAAATATCATTAATAAGAATATATAGGATGTAAAAGTAAAGGTTTTTTAATGAAATAGTTATTTAAATTTTCCCATGAATTGAAAGTAATATTAATGATAATGTTGATGATTCCTATATAATGGTTCAATAATGAAGTAGAACGATTGAAATGTATTTGTATTGGAATTAAAGTACTATAAATTTAAAAATCATTAGAATGCATTATATATCTATTAAGGATTTTTATTATTTTTTTAAATGGTACAGAAAATGTATAAAATTGATTTAATTTCATGGTAATATTTTACAGAAAACATGTGGTTAAGTGGTTATAACAATAACACCCCAAGTGTGACAACCCAGTTATCTATAGAATAATACATTTTCTTTTCTATTATTATTAATATAAATCATATTAATTTTACATTAATGGGGACTCCTTTTTAAATAGCGCATTGAACACACATCAATAGGTTTCTTTGAAATCTTAGGTTGCACCCAACTTTAAATTATACTGAAAAATAACATATTATTATTATTATTTTAAATGGTAGTGAACTATTAGTTGTTGTATTAGTTGTAATGAACATAAAAAACTACAAATTTGATTATAAATGTTTTTTAAATGTCTTTAAATTTATCCAATATGTTTTATTTGAATAAAATAATAATGAATCTGATTTTAAGAATGAAATACTCTAATATTTTTAAAAGAGTGGTTTATAGAATTTTGATAGAGAATCCATTTTAAATATATTTATGTCACCTTTATATGTTATATTTTACAAAATAAACATCTACTATATAATCGGGACATCAAAATATACTTTCAATAATGTTTTGGTAATTTTACGATAAAATTTATTTTTTAGTGAATAGTGAAAATACTGCATTTTATGTCAAAACTGCATATTCATTTAATTTATTTATATATATAAATATTCATTTTAATTTGTTTTAAAGTTTAATTGGATTATATTTTTATCATTTATTTCAATTTTGGTTATTGGAATAAATTTTAGTTTTAAATATGATATAAAAACATGTCAATCTTTTAATAGTTATTATTTCTTAAAAACTGACTTTATGGTTTCGACAACATGAATTAGTTTTAAAATAATTTCTGAAACTTATGTATTTTTTTGGAGAAATGGATTCCATATTTGGGAACATAATATTCAAATTGTGTGAATATGTACATTTTATTTTAAGGCGTTTTGAATAGCAACTACATTAATTATTTTATTTATAATGGTTAAAGGGTAAATCTGGTAAATAAGGTTAAAAATAATATTATAATAATGCTAGAAAACCCTCACTCATTTCTTAATCCTATATTATTAGAGATTTAAGTCTATGGTAATCCTTGGGTCGATTTAGGGACCACATGGATCCACATTGTCATGAAAATAATATTTTACAATAATAAATTTAAAGTAATGAAAGAAATGACATAAACATGTATCATTTAATAAAAAATTACTTATATGGGGTTATATATGTGAAAATTTCTACAATAAATATTAATTATAAAGATAAAATGATTTCCTAATAATGGTATATTATTTATAATTTTTAAACATCGAATATGTAAATGTATTTATGACACATTGATGATGTAGTGCTTACCTTGTTAATAAATGATTAAAAAATATGACTCTAAATATTAAAATAAATTTAAATTAGAACATTTTATTACATAAAATATGCTCAGTATAGCCATCATGAATCATTTGTTACAGTGATCATACATTCATACACTATTTACATCATGACACCATCTCTATGACACCGTAGGTTTAACATAGGTAATTTACGGTCATTAATTTTTCAAATCCTTTAATTTGATTTAATTATGTGTCTTAAAATTTCTACTGCATATACCATTTGACTAATGAACTAGATATACAGAAAGGCATGGTATCACACACTAGTTGGTTATTGAGTTATTCTCAATATGACATTTTGAGGTTTATAACCCCTATGTAAACTATTTCCAGTTCTATGTAAAAATGTACTATATATAATTGATTTAATTTCATAGAATCCACTCAATAATTCATTCACTAAATTTTCAAGAAATTTTCCCAGACATCAGACATTTTTTTGTAATTATCCTTATTAAAATAAGAAAATATATCCCTTAGAATTCCAATAATGTTTCCTCATTCATTTTCAAAAAATAAATAAAATCCTTTAAAATTTTACCGACTATAATGACCTATGATTTTCATATATAATTATTATATCATAATATATGATCATCCAAAACCTTATTTTAGTACACACCAAAGTACATTGTATTTTTAGTGTTTTGGAGACTAAATATTCAATCATCTAATTCCATTAACTATCTAAAAAATATCACATTAAGATATTCAAATTTAGTACTCATCATGTACATACCCTACATAAACCAATATTCAGAATATGGGGAATGAAATCCTAAGAATGTGTTAAGAAATGATTCTTAATATGTGTAAACATGGAATATATCAATTAAGGATAAAATAATTACATATTATAATATTAAGGCTATAAAATATACATATAACATGAAAATTTCATAAATAATCTATCAATGATCATTTTAATGATTTATTGAATACAAATTTAACATTTGAAATGAACATAATTTTACGAGTGATGAATCATCATAAATAAATCTTGGACCACAAGATTATATCATATAAGTGTGCAACCGTTAAAAAAAACAATTTCATATTCATTTTTCAACATCTATTACATGAAAAAAAATATATATATCATGTATCAAAGCGTGTTTTACATTTCATAAAATATCATGCGTCGTCAACAATTTCTCATTGTGGATCAACCACATCTTATAACTTTCTATAGATGTTCATGAACATAGACTTGTTTCCCATTATTTACTTGTGGAGTATAAAATATTAACCAATTAATTGGATGATGATATTTTTATCATCCATAAAATAATACATTATTATGTGTTATATAGTAATATAGATAATCATCATGAAATATACTATGAAAAATGAGACAAATTCCATAACAAATTCACCATAGGAAAACACATGGAGTATAATTGGGGTTTATAAGTATTTCATCAATTCGTCACTTCATTACCCATGGAAAATTAATAGATTTAAAAAATTATTTTAATATTATTAATTAAACATGACCATATAATTAAAACAAATATTGTACCACTAAATCAAATCACCAGTTTAATAATGGAAATATTGAACATTGTTGTAATTGACGAATATAAATTCCGTAAAATATCATTAATACATTCAGCCATAAAATATATGTTTCATTTGAAATAAATTATATAAAATATAAATATTTCCTAAAAATGTAAATGAAATAAATATTATATTATGATAAACAAGATAAATTTTCATGTAAGATACAAATTATTTAGTGTTAATGGAATTATATAATTTTTTCATGCTATACACTTTAAATAAATAACTGTATTACCAATTATGATAAAATTCAAAAATAACTCTTCTAGAAAAAAACAATTATTATTAAATATAAAAAAAATTATTAAAACTAGTTTATAACTGAATTTAACCTTTCATTTTATAATTTTAAATATTTATTAATATTATATTTATAATACCATGACAATAAAAAATACAATTTTCAACTAAGGATAGAGTTAATGTTTTTTCATTATATGAATTATTTTGGAATATTGGTTTCATAAAAAGACACATATAAAATGAAAAAAAAATTAATTAACCATTGGATAATAAGTATCATTATTTTCAATACATATGGATGGAAATATTTCATCAACAAAAACACAACCATAATAAATCATCATGAAGAACAGTATTATAGCCTACAACCTTTTACCACTTTTATATCATTTGAATCTAAGTTACCATGAAATAATGAATAATATATCAATTCGTAAATCCTAGAATATTCATTATATTGATAATAAATGAAATTAAAGTGGATTATAGAAAACATAAAAATGTAAATGGTGTTGTATGAAGCATTTATCCCATATATGTAAATGTAGATAAAATACAATATCTTAAACGTGTAATTTCTCTATACACATCGTCAACTACTCTTTAAATAATATATATTTATTATAAATATATTATATATACATAATCATATATATAATAATATATATGATTTACAACTCTTATTTTATTACTAGGTTATAGAATATTCCTTTTTGATATATTTTTTTAGATAAAAAACTACATTTTTCATGTTCGTTTTGGTTTGGTATTTTCAGTCCATTTGTTTTGATCAAGGTTACATTATATCCAAAATTTTATCAATGTTATAATAATTAAATATAATCATTATTTATGTATTTAGGGAATTCCAATTATGATATATATTGAAAATGAATTACATCATTAATGGATACATTAGGCTCTACATGTGCTTGGTCGGATGTTCTATTTTGTCACCATGTGAAATGATAGAATGTAAATTAACATATTAACATTCCAAAATAACTATAATTATATATACATATATATCAAATTCCCAATAATAATATACTTATTACTTTCTACTAAAACTGTATGTGATGAACGAATCATATCACTTCGATAGGCGACACTCCACTATACACATTAGCGACATTGTCGTATTCCAACAGAATGGAATTTCAAAATGGGTATGGGATGTCATAATTCCTTAATTATAATTATGTCATAAATATAATATTTCTTCGATAATTACGTCATTAAATCAATCTGTTATATATGGATACAGATAGATAATTACATCACTTTGTGAGGCAGTAGTCCACTGAAAACACAATCGAGTAGTTCATTTCCCAATTTAGTGATGTTGATATGAATATTTTTATCCCTTAAACATAATAACCTATCATAATTTTTAACATATATGTTTTATTATGTTATAATTATTTTTACATGAATTAAATTGGAAATAGTTAAATGAAAAAAAAGATGTTTAGTAAAGACAGTTATATTCTCTTAAAAAACCACCATTTGAATATCTTATTAAGGACTATATGACTAGACTTTCATAAATATAATTATCTTTTGATAATTCATAAGGATTATAGGGATATATTTTTTATATTTATTGTTTTTCAAAAGTTCTATAGATCTGTGAATAAATGAGGGGTGTACTTCTCCTTTTATAGTTCAGAATGATTGGAATTTTTTAAATACCGAAAACTATTAAATAATAGAATTAAACAGTAGTGTATTGTTCCTAAAAATTTTGAAATCAATTTATTTTCATATCCAATGGTTTTTTCTGAAATCAAACTCAAAAAATACACAGGTTTCAAACCTAATGTTCTTGTATAGATATATTTATATAGATTGATGATTTTATTTCTCACCATGACAACTGGTCACATTTTATTTATCTATGTATTTTAAACTTGTAGAGTAAAATTAAGATTATACTTATTATATAATATAGAAAAATGATACAAAATATAAAACCTAATATATTAAATAGGTATCCTATTTTTTTTGAAAACTATTGTTTCATATGGGTATGTAAATAAAAAATTCCTATTTTAAAATTAACTGTGTTAAATAATTTTTAATATTTATTTTTATAATTATGATGAAAACATAATTTTAAACTAGTATATAATTTTAATTATTATTATTAAATATATTTAATCAATTTTTCAAAATAAAATTTGTATATATGTATTATTATAACTTCAAATAGAACCCATATATGCAATGAAAAAGTGGTTTTCCAAATGGAAATGTTTCAAAAGTATAGAATGTTAAAATATTAAAATTCTATATTAAATTCATTTTAATCACCTAAAATTTAGTTATTAGAATATTTTTTTTCTATTAATATATATAAAACAATCATTAAATAAATAGTATCTTGTAAATTCTATAAAAATTACATTTTTTAATAAAATTCTATAAATTTGTATATTCATAAAAAAATAAATGTTTCATAAAATTAGTAAAAATTCACTCAAAGATAAATGTGAAATTATGAATGTAAAAACGATGTTTTAAATTAAATTTTTAATTGAGAAATAAATTAATGGAATTTTTTATTATAGAAACATGTTTTTGGGAAAGTTGTATTTTTGAAACATATAATGAGAAACAAAAATTATGTAAAATTTTCATCAATTATAATTAATAATATATAATGGATATGCATAATTTTAAAAAAATTAATATTCCTATTTATAATGCACTTTTTTAAGGAATATTATAAAGGTGATGTTCAAATACTAATATTAAAAATATATCACAGTTACTTAAAACATCATGATTTGATAACACAATATAATGATGAAAAAATTATTTATTTGAAAAAATTATTTCATAAATAAATATTTTGTTATATTATCCATGACATGTGTATGGAGTCTAATTTTGATAGGCCATATTTGTTTTTTAATCATATCACATAGAATGATCGATGGTGAATCTTATAATATATAAGTTATTTAATATAGCGTGCGTATTGGGCCCCTAATACACATTTATAAACTAAGATAACATTTATTTATATGAAATATATTGTTTTTAAATAATTCTTATTATATGAGTTGTAAGATAATAATGGGTTAAAATAGATTTGGTGATTCAAATTTATAACCATTGATATATTTCAGTCAGGACATTGGGAAATAGTAATTATCACTCAATAGATAAATAGATTAGAGGGTTAACCTAAATTTTCTACATGTTAGATTATATCCATTAGTTGAATGTGTGATGGGTTATCAGGAACTCATTTTTCATGTCATGTGCGACTAGTAATTTTAAATATCAATTTTATTAATTATAATATATCAATGTTTTTTAAAATGATATACTATTATTAATTTAACACTATAATTTTTAATATTTTTAAAACCTCCCTCATTTCTTAATCTTTTTTTCATGTTATACATTTTATAACACAATTTTTTTGTATTTTGTTACCTATTTATTGTTATCATTAGATTAATCTTAGAATTTTGTGCCCCATATATATTCTATTTCCTTTTCCATGATGTGAGCCAGTTTTTATTGCCAAAAGACATTATTTTATTTTATATATTAGTATTTAATATTTTATCATATTGTGGATGATAAAATTGAGTATAAAATATTTTATAATATTTATCACTAATAGTTAAATATTCATTATGATTTCACTAGATAACATTAAAGTCCCATGTTCCATGTTATTTTTCGGGTTATTGTGGCATTTTTTGGATGCCTTGAACTAGAATAAAAATGTGTTTCATTATACATATAGTATTGTTTTTGGATCGTTTATAATATATGGGTTACACTTATTATTATATTGTTATAACAAATACCTAAATTATTAGGTTTTACATGAGAGGTTTTATATAATTATGTGATTGGATCACAATTTATTGGTCATTGATATATAGTAACCTTGTAGTACTCAATTTGTTTTTTAGGATTTAAAATTATGATGTGTTTAAAATATATTTTATTTGATCATTTTGGGTTAGTATTTTTTATGGTATTTTGGAATGGTTGATAGATGTCTTATAATCATCCATATAGAGTGAGATAAAAATATATTCCCTATATAATGGAATGGAATGGGTACATTACATTGTTGGATGTGAAATGTGAAAAGTTATTAATAGAGTTTCTTGGATTTTAATTAGAGAATATTATATACTAGTCCATTATTTGACTTTTAAATGGATTTAGTGGGTATATCATCAAATCTTTTATTGGGCACATAAGTTAATGTGTAAAGATAATCTATTTTTTTACATGGATGTTGGATACGACACTATTCCAATGTATTCAATATCCTCCATATTGGATATGATGTAATAAGATATTGTAAAATTATGTTATTTTTTATGTATATATATTACAGTAAATTATTTATTATGAATATGTGATAGATTTTTTGTCTGGTGAAGAATTATGGAATTTATTTATATGATATATTCTGTTTTATGAACTATGTACATAACATAGAACACAGAAAAAAATTTCATAGGAATATTATATATCTATTCAAATAAAGAGTGATATAATGAGACATAACCCCAACATTGGTCAGTTCAAGTATTGCTTCTCACTAAGTGTATTGTTTAACAATCAAGGATTCAATAAGTACTATTTATTATTTTTTGGTTCATTGTATATACCATTACACATATTCATATAAAATTTAGTTTTAATTTATGTGACCATTACTTGTATCAGATTGCGTTTATTTCTCAAACACTACATATAAAACTTAGTGGCCACAAATTCATTATCATATATTAAATTGGAATGGAATAGGGCCTTGTAAAAGATGAATGAGTTTGAATTAATTTTTTTTTGTATAAATGATCAAGTTTTTACACATATAAAAAAATTAAATATTTATATTATTTTACATATATTCAATCATGTTTGGTATAATAATAACCAATTATGAAATAACTAACATTATATATAACTTGAATGAAAATAGATTTTGATCACGTTTTATTACATCATCTAATTTTTTCATTATGGATGTTTCTAATATATAATTACCAAAAAATAATAATATTATATATGATGTTTTGTCATTAATTTTGTTGTTATTTATTATAATCATATATAGGTTGTAATCTCTTCATGTTTTTAATATAGACCCACTACTAGTCTGAAACCATTATAATATGTTAATGATCATCTGAGGTCATGTTATACAATTATTTTCGGGATTTACTCATTGAATATATAGAGGTTCTATATAATATTTTCTTGAAAAATTAATTATAATATCTATATACCTAGTGTATGAAAATCATGTCTTGGTTATGACTAAAAATTCATGGTATAAGATGATAATATTATAGTATATGGAATAGTTTATAAAGTATTAGGGTTGATTTTCTTGTATGTGATGAGGTGATTAAAATGGAATTATTTTTTGAAACATTTTATAGTTTCATTATATAAATTCTTTATTATTTTAGTCATATCATTAAATGGGTTGTATTTAACTCAAAATATTCTTTTGTAAATGCATTCACAATATAGTAACATTTAATTTAGCCTCAATAGAATGAAAAAAAAATTATGGTTCAACTTCTATATAATCTTATAGGGGAGAAAATCAATGTAATGGAAATAAAATCTTTGTCATTTATTATTTTATATAATTAATTCCATTTATAAAATCTTTAATTAAAATTTAATGGAATTTAAGAAGGTTGGTATTATTTTTTTATCATGAATATTCCTGGTAAAAATATTTATGGTTCATTACACCACATCATGGTTTAAAAGGAATTATCTAAATAATTTTATTTGAACGGATATTTTGAGTGATTTTTTTTAAAAACCCTGAAATACATGGTAATATATATAATACATGAGACCAACTAATGAGATGATAATAAAGAAGGAAATTTTATTCTTCATATAGAGGAACATTAGAAGGATTTATGAGTATATATCATTAGTGTTATCACATTTTTTTTAAATATTTTAATATATATATTAGCCCATAATTGGAGTAATTAAATATAATATCATAAATCCAAATTCTATCTATATTTTTAATTATAAATTAATGATATTGAATATAAGAACCAAATATCATTGAATAATTGATATTTCTTAATGATAAATTGTGTTAATGAAAATCAATGTCCAAAATTCCCATGTTGTTTATTCTCTCCATTTAACTCTCCTATGAATAAGTATCTTCATTTCATAGAAATAATTTTCAATTAAAGACATGGAAATATATATATATATCAATGTATTTACTCAGATGTTTCACCCCAACAATTATTTTTAATTTTTTTCACATAAATATGTTATGTTATTCTATTATTACATTAATGGATAATCAAAATATAGTATATAGTTTTTAGAGAATATTATCATGGAATGTATTTTTAATGACCCGCTAATTCCCATTGGTTTTAATGTACAACGAGTCATTACTGGGCCATAAGTGACATCCCTACGACACCAAAAGCTAATAATAAATGCCAAACGGTTCTAAAGTAAGTGAGGGGACACATTACCCTTTAATGTCTTAAAACCTGAACCTGATAATCAACCAATTACCTCTCAATATATGATGCATGAAATGAACTAAGACATTCCAAAATATTCACTTTAAATAAACTAACCAAAAAATGAAACAATAGAAGACAACCCAATATAAATGTAAATAATTTAACGAAAAAAAATAAATTCCATGAAAACAAAAAGACTCCATATTCCACATGCTCCATGATTTATCATAACCATGTAGTTGAAAGTATCATGACATGGTGCTAACTAATTGTGATACATTACATTTACCCACGTACCAGAAGGTAGCATCTACAAAAGCACCAATGTTCCAAAGCAGGGGTGAGTATATAACTCACTATGTATTCCCCATGACTTCCCGACTCACACCACTTGGATAGATAAATTTTTACATTATAAAAATTAGGTTATATAAACAATTTACAAAATTAGTTTATAACTAAATATAAATTTTTTTGAAAACCAATCATAATAATGTGCAAAAAAAGGTAAATGAGAAAATTTTCTAGAAAATTATTTTCCTAGAAAATGAATAATCCAATCTTAAAAACCAGTTCTTATTATCATTATGGAATACCCATTACACAGTTCACAACACACCCACACATTCATTCTTTGTTTCATTGTTCCATAATCATGGGTTGTCTCCCGTCCAATTAACCTGTTTCCCAAGGACACATGCCCCCAATTCAGGGTCACACACCTTGTACCTTAATGGTGCACATCTCGTATTCATGAGCACATCAAACCTGAACTCACAGAAAACCCAATGTATGCCAAAAACATTCCAAATAAACATTTCAATAAAACTATACTATTATTGAAAAAAATAATAATAAAATAATTTCAAAATAAAAATTTTTGTTTCAATAAACATCCCCTTTTTAATGAAACCAACTAATAAAATCAATGTACCACAATTCCGGAAAATCCCTATATTAAAATTCATTTTTTAAAACCATGAATAAAATAAATTTATTCAAAACACCCAATTTTCTATATTTTCCCAATTCTCTCCACCATCACAAAGAATGAATTCCAATGATTTCTAGAAAGCCAAGTCAATACCAATTAAAAACATTATATTCAATTATAAAGCATTAAAATCAGTTCTACCAATTTGTGTTGAGAAAGAATCCACCTACCTCAATGTTTTTTAGAAAACCTGACAATGGAAGATGAGAACATAGGAAAATTAGGTCGATTCTTCACAGTACCTCGTTATATATATTCTCCTAACAATATCATGAACAAATATCAACTTATTTTGACTCCACACTCATATAGTTTCCCATACGGGGTGTAGGTTTGAGAATCCAAGATGATACGAGAAGTAGATCAACATAGATCTATGAAACTAATCAAGAATGATTAATAACGATCACATACCTCATGAATCTGGGTTTTAAATAGAAAGGGAAGCTTGTAGATTTTCTCTAAATCAATGTGATAGGTTTTTCTACATTCAAGGTAGATAAATCCTGAGTTATGGCTATAAAAGAGAAAAAACATCCCAAAATGAGGAAAAAATGTGGTAGATCTACTTTCATAGAATCTCACATAATCTATCTGCACGGTTAGTTCACATAGTCAGACAAATAGTGTGCTAACCGCGTGTTAGCTACTACCAAGGCAGACCCTTATATGACCTCCTCGAATGGCCTCCATAGTCATGATCACACCATGTCGAATATCTCTGTAAGAACCCATTTTTTTCACTCAGGTGTGGATCCTTATGTTTTAGTATAAATCATTACTTTGGACCTAATACAGATTTCTAATGAGTTCGAAAATGTTCTGAGGTTGTCTAGGGCATTCTTGGAGCTTGGAACATCTATTTTTTGGAAAACAGGTCAGGTTGCATTGTTTCCACACAATTTTCTTAACCGTGGTGTTTGTATTTTTTCATACAGTGGAACCTTGTATGGTTGGCACACGACCGGGCAGCCACACAATATAAATTCCCATTTTTCCCAGGATTGGGCATAACTATCTTGCATGCTTTGCAAATGGTTTGAAAAACTGTGCGGACAAACCGTGTAGAGGATAAAAACTTGTGTAAAATGTATAAAATGCCCTTAGTGATATATTAAGACAAACCATTGCTCCTTAATCAATTTTTATGCGGGATTGGCCTAGTTCGCCCTCATTTTGGAGCATTTGGAAGATCCAAACATGGAATGAATTTTTCTCCTTCGTCTCATTTTCGACCAATCTTCTATTCGTCACATTGGATGCGCAACAACCGACGCCAATCTAATGAAAATCGAAATTTGATACCTGAGACAGGGGATTCGTACAACACAAATGTGGGGGCTCTATAACTCAACATTAATGTTTGGTTTTATACATTTTGGTGTGGGCCCCACCAATTTCACTAGAAATCGTTTCTTAAATTAACAATACATGATTTTACTCATTAGAGTCGTATGTTTATGCTCTTTCCAAATATGTGATTAGTTGTTATTGGTTTCACCCACAACTCAATCTGGCTCATGTAAAAAGTTTTTCCACTTATGGGTTTTAGTATTTCAGCACATTTGAGCCACTTTTCAAGTGTTCCTTTGCTTCTCCTTTATAAATGTGAGACTCTTTATAATAAAGGGCTTGTTGTTATTGATAATCGCATAATTTCATGTTTCAGGAGTACTCAACACTAGACCCCCCCCCTAAGTAAAGTACTTCCAAATGTTTATTAATTGTGAAATATGAAATGTGAAATAGAAAGTATACTATGAATATAACTTGGCCTTATCAGAAGCAATTAAATAGTGGTTACATGTACATAACACCCCTTTCTATGTTAACGAAAGGTAGCTAAGTGAACCTCAATAATTGATTATGCCTTAATGGATTTCTAAGACATGATTAAATCGTTGAAATACTATAGGGCATATCCACTCTAATTTATGACAAGGCCTGGAACATTAGTTTCAACTCTACATAACCAATCACACAATAATGGAAGGAAAGACATGAACCAAATGAATTATTTCTTGTTTACAATATCAAATAAGAAGGTACTGACTTGAGCTTGCCTTTGATTATGAGATTATTATATCTTTTGTCTCGGTAACCCCATTACGATTCAAGGATAAAATTTTCTTTAGTTTATACCCACCAATAATTTGGATCTTTTCTATTCCATGTATTCCTAGAATACTACCATTGGGTCCCTTTTTTTGTTACAAGATACCTCGGATAAACTCTATGGATCTGGCATTGACTAGAAGGAGCCATGGTGAAAGCCCATCGGGCACTTGTCTTTTCATAGCCTTATTTAACATTGGTCAATCACCATGGAATCAATAGGAACCTAATTATATAGTATCTTTGATTAAGTTCCTCCGATTACAACAATATTAAGTATCTAGAATAAAATACTACAGAGTTATAATTTTATGAGTCTACATTGCCTTGGTTTTTAATCTAGAAATCCCTCACTTGATATCATTATCGGGGTTCCTTGTTACGTATTTGGACCTTCACTAATTAAACTATCATGAAGTGATATCAGTGTTTGATATTCCTCACATGACCTATTAACATTAAATTCTAACTGATTAATCAATGAACTAGTTACATGTTCAGACACAAGATGAGGAATGAAGCTGGTAATTTGTTATTTAGTTATTTTTTACTACATTCATAACATTATATATATGCCTGCACACTTCTATACTCCATTTCATGGGCCGAATGTTATAGAAACCATTTTTGGTGGCCCACTGAGATTTATCTCACACCCTCTTCGGGCGCCGTTAGGTTCCCAGAGTATATTACATGTTGGTAGGTATCGACAAAGGAAATAATGTAGCTTCTAATATATGATTTGTGCTAATAGAGTAGAGCTTTATAGAAGATGACTGAGGAGGGTCTCGAGATTCTTGGAGAAGAATTTTTTCATTTACATTATGAAAAATGTCATTATTATTGTCTTGTATCCATGCATTCCATTTTTCTAGTGACATGACATTATATCGTCACTATTCCACTTGATACAATTAATGTTATTCTTCTTTGATTATTGCATCAGTTAGCTTCCACTATTTATCTATATTTATTCTGATGTTTACTATTTGTTTAAATCACTTCTGTTGTACTACACTCTATTAATTATGGCATAGTATTACCACAGACGCACACTAGGACCTCGCTTCTAGTCGGCAACCAATGGAATTCGAGAAGATGTGCCTGAGGCCATATGGCCCACTGGGCATGGAGCATTGTTAAGTGGAAATAAATCCCAAGTCATTATATTGTGGTATCAAAGGAGGTTTCTTTTCATTCAAGACTATTTGGAGGCAATTGATTGTATAATCTGAATGATTTAGAGTTATTCATAATTTGTGCTTGGGTATTGCACACCCATGTCCATGGTAAAATCCAAGTTACCCATATTGTAATTATTGTGCTATTTTTCCTATTATAGGTGATATTTTTTCACCATTGGGTGACTCATAGGTTCTGTGGTGTTTTTTATTTTTACTATTTTGGAATTTATATTATCCTTATACAGATCATATGATTGGAATGATAATTTCTACATGCATCATTATAGGCACCTAGAATTCCCATGTCATGCATATTTCCATGCCATATAGGTGCATTTCACTACATTTCATTGCTTGATATGCCTAATATTATTGAGGGATGTTGTGAAATTTTCTTTTACTTTTATTACATTGGCTTTGATTTATTGATATCATGTCTCAATTCATGAGGTGTATGGGCCCTCATTTATTGGAAAGTGAAATTTATCAAGTCAATCCATTTTTCTATAAGTAAATGGGTGTCGTTTTTGGTGATAGGTGTATGGGCCCTCATTCATTAGAAATGAAAGTTCAATATAAAGTGAATCCTAAAATAAATAATGAATTGGCTGCACATCCTTATCCCACATTGTAATGATTATGAAATGTATAGGAGTGAACCTAATAGTTAACTGAAAAATGACATGAAACTTATAAATGAAAACATACTGATACCTGGTCGTCTAAGTGGGTAGTTTGGGTAGTATGCCTTGGGTATTGAGTTTTCATACACTCAGATTCTAATAGTGATGCTACATCCTAGATTCTTTTCTTGCTCTATGATGTGTCTTTGGAATTTGTAGACCAATTCCAATGCATCATCCTCGTTTCATTCTCCAGAAGGGTGGTGACAACCATGATCCAGAAATGGTGGGCCCTGAGCTGTCAGTCTTGCTTCCATGAGTTCCACATGAGGCAGCAGCTGTTGTACCTAATCTGAGCACGAATTCCCAATTTTATGATAGTTTCATAAATGTGATGAAGTCTATGATTGGTTCTCCAAAAGTAACACAAATAACGGAATATTTGAACCTCATGTTCTAGTGGCATCATCCTCCTTCTTTTCCAGGGGATGGTGGATCTCAAGCTGCTGAGTCTTTTCTATAGTTCATTTTGTCTATCTATGAGCATCTTGAAATTCCTCTTGAGTGGATAGTCATGTATTCTATATACATACTAGGGGATTTGGCCAATCATTGGTTGGATGTCGTTATCCAGGCTAGACGTCATCAGGGCATGTTATGGGATGACTTCCAAACTGTCTTCCACCATCATTTATTTCCTCAGTCATTGAGAGTTTACAGAGCCATAGAGTTCATGCATCTCGATCAAGGTTCTATGTCAACTATGGGATATTCCTCATGTTTCAATGATTTACTGCGCAATACACTGCTTCTAGCTGGTAATTAACTTTCATGTGCTAGAATTTTTGAGAATGGGCTCCAGTACGCCATCCCAAATTAGGTTAATGAATTTTTCCTTCTTACCTTCAATGAAATAGTGGATCAGGCTCTTATCTATGAGCATATCCTAAGGAAAGGAGCAAGTGGTAGGTTTAAGGGATCAGTTCCACATCAGTCTAGTAGTTCTTCTACTGACAAGAAATGTTCCCAAGATTCCTTTCGTCCGGGTAGTGTCAACTAGAGTTTCCAGTTTTATAGCTCTGTATTGTGTCATCAGTTTGAAAAACTATGGCATAAGAAGAACCAGTTCGATAGAGACCCTATAGTCTATCAGGATTGTGGCCATATGGGCCATATTCAACACATATTCTATACCATTAAACAAACATCAAGAAGAATTGGATCATCTTCAACACCACCTTCAGAAGTATGTTTTTTTTTTGCGCCGCATCAGGCGGGGAGTTAGAGGAGCACCGACAGGTCTGGCCAATGAGGAGCTCGGGTTGTGGTAATCTGATCCATGATTACAAAAAGTGACAATAGATATTTCATGATTGTTTTAGTCTATCTATTGCACATGGTCTTGGAATAGGTCAGTTGTATTCCTTACAAGCGACAGACAAGGTTTAGGCTGTTATAGCATCTAAAGTACACGTTACTATTCTAGTAGCCTCTACTATTGTCTATGATTTGTTTAGTATAGGTTATTCATACACTTTTATTTATGTATCTGTTGTTAAAAGTCTCATACTAGAGATACAATATCATTGTGGTGCAATGATTGTTGATACACCATTGGGAATATGCTCAGAGGGCATACGCTAGTGCATGGACATTCCCCTTGAGGTTAACAATTACCTTTTCTTGTGGAATCACTTTTTCCTAGAGTTGAAATCCATAAATTTCATTCACAGGATATACTGTTTAGTTCACTATCACTATTTTGTAGATTTTTATCACCACATAGTTTCTTTTACATCACTATATAGAAAAAATTATCTTTTCAAAGGTGAGTGGGATGTCCAATCTAGGAGAGTGGGACTCAAGCCTCATGGGATAGGTGAAGTGACCGCTCATATTGCAAATCTTTTCATGGAGGATCCGGGTTTCCTTCAAACTAATTTCCCTCCAATAGTTGTTCATTTCAAGGAATTCATTCCGGTTGACCTTTTTGTATTAACACATAAGAGATGTAGAGTTTAAAATCGATATTCTTACTAGAGTAGCTCCAATTTGCATTCCACCATACATGATGGCACCTACTGGACATTCAGGATCTCAAGCTGTAGATAGAGGAAATATATGTCATTGGATTTATATGAAAAAGTTCATCTTCATGGGTTTCAACCATTATTTATAGTAAAAGGCAGATTGAACTCTCTGTTTATGTAAGGATTAGAGATGGTTGAACCATCGTACGGTCAATAACCAGTATCCACATCATTGAATAAATGATCTTTTTTACCAGCTACGAGGAGCAAAAGCGTTCTCTAATAATGACCTTATATCAAGTTATCAATAGTTGCGAGTCAAACCATTATACATAACTATTATAGCTTTTCATAGTAGGTATGGTTTTTATGAGTATATTTTTATGTCACTCGGTATTATGAATTCACAAGTTGTTTTCACAGCTGTGATGAATAAGGTTTTCGATCCATACTTGTACTATTATGTCACGGTCATTGTAAAAAAAATCATGGTGTATTAGCACACTCATGACGACCATGCCAAACATCATGATGTCGATTAGAGTAAACTGATAGAGCATCATCATTACGCCATGATTTTTGAATTCAACTTCTAGATCGATAAGGTTCACTTCATGGGCCATATTATTTATTAATACAGAGTTTTCTTTCAACTTAAAGAGGATAGTGTTGAAGTCCCCGATAGCAACCTAAGAACGTGTTTGTTATCAACAGTTGCTTATGGATCGCTGGATATTACAACAGTCTCATACATGACATATTGCATCTTGATTCACCTCTGACTGGGTTTAAAAAGAAGGGTGTTAACTTCATGTGGATGGAAAAATGTGAGAAATCCTTTGAGTAGAATAAAGGGAGGATTGTCTCGGCACCTATTCTAATTATTCCTGAACTTGGTAAAGGGTATATCGTTTACTATGATACATTAAGAATTGGCCTAAGAGCATGTTGATGCAGGATGACCAAGTCATTGTGTACGGATCTCAGTAGTTGGGGCCCCACAAGAGAAATTACTCGATGCACTACCTCGAGCTAGTTGTTGGTTTCCATGACTTATGTGGATGGAGACAATATCTATTGGGTGAGCACATTATGGTGTATACTAATCACAATATACTAAGTTATATATTTTCTCAAAATGATGTAAACCTCTGGCAGTGAAGATGGGTCAAATTTATACAATCCTTTGATTTTGAGCTTCCCTATATGCTTGGAAAACACAATGTGGTTGTAGATGCACTATGTCAGAAAACACAAATGCTGGTCAAACAGGAAGCCAGTGACTAATGGAATTTAATGGCCCTATTTTCTGAAATTCATAGGGACTTTCATGACAATCATGAGTAGTCTCACATCTCAGCCTTAACAGTTTCCTCTTCCCTCCTTGATAAGGCAAATAGTAGTTAGTTTTCAGATCCTGATGGTTTGGTTCTCCCTGATAGTATATCAGGATATAACCCACCGCCAGACTGGTCATTGGATCGAAATTATTCCATGCTTCTACATGGATGTTTTTGGGTTCCTTCAGATGTGAGATAGGAGTTGATGAGAGTGTCCCATGATTCCCAGTGGGCAGTTCATCCATGCATCTCGAAGATGTACCGTGATATGTGATGCCAGTATTGGTGTCCTGGGATGAAACATCATATTACATGATTCACCATATGGTGTTACACCTCTTAGTTGGTGATGGTGGATCACCATAGGCCTAAATTTTTGTTACATCCACATCCAATCCCGTATTGAAAATTGGAATATGTTTATATTGATTTTGTAGTTAGCTTACCTAGTTTGACAAGGGGTAGAAATGTTATCTGGGTAGTCATTGATTGACTAATGTAATTATCCCACTTCATTCCTATTCATGAGGCCTTTTTAGTTGATGGGATGGGATGATTGAATGTCTGTGCGATCGTACGACTACTAGGGGTTCCACATACCATCGTTTCAGATAGGGATGCTTGTTTCATATCACAGTTCTGAAAGGGTTGACACAATGTTATGGGAACTCAGGTGATTCTATGTATATCATTTTACCCTCAGACCGATGGACAATCACAATAGACAATACAAGTTTTAGAGGATATTACTCGAGCATGTGTCCTTGATTTCGGCGGTTCTTGGGAGAAGCATATCCCTCTTGTTGAGTTCTCTTACAATATCAATTTCCAATATATGATTTAGATGTCCTCCATTGAGGCCTTATTTGGTAGGCCATTTCATTTACATTTGTGCTAACTTGAGGCATGTGAGTAATCCTTACTATGTCCTTGTCTCATTCAGGAGGCTTCAGAATAGGTCGAGCTAATTATGAAGCGTATGAATACTCCTCTATCTATACAGAAATATTATGAAAATCACCATTGAATATATCTTGAGTTCTAGGATGGGGATCATGTTTTTCTTCGGGTATCGCCTAGGATGTGGAATTCATGGTGTTTCTTCTTGGAAATGATGATGACCTTGTTTTTTTAAGGTTCAATCTTTCCAATCGATTTATAACGGTTTTATTCGTAGAATCGGAAACAACCAATGATTCTATATCCATTTGGACCTTCATTCCAAAGGGAGGTTCTCATTATTTGTGAACCAATGAGGCTTGATAATTTCATCAGTCGTGAGGATGGGAGTTCAGGGTCATCACACCTTTTTGATTGGAATTATTGCCTAATTCGGGACTCTCTCATAGATTTAACTTATATTTACGAATGATTATTAATTCACCAAGCATGAAAATGAGTTTTCCTTTATATTTGGTAATCAATGATTGATATTTATGGGATTTAGAAAATATTTTATATGTATTTGAGTTTCTTCATCGATAGAGAATCATCCCTATGTGTTGGAGATTATTATTCAATGGTATCCTTTAATATATTATATAAATATATCATGGTCATTATGATGACCATATTAGTTTTAATGCCACTCAGTGGGGCACCTGAAGTTTATTATCATTCAGAAAGATAGATATTATTTTAGAGTTGGGATCGTACCAGCAGATGGGCTACATAAGTATCCTTGTTAAAAAGGAATAAGAACCCACATAGTTTGATAAAAAGGATATATTTTAACGTCATATGGGACAGAAGAGAATTAATGAAATATGGGCTTAAACCTTATATAGGAATCATACGTATTGTACTTTTAAGGTAGATATCAAAGACCACGTAGTTCAGGTAAAAGAAATATTGGATTTATGCATAGTAAAATGGCCAAAGAAGAGATGTCATGATTACTTTTACATTCGATGCCAACGTGAGTCATGGTCGGTGTGAGAAACTAGAAGTATTAATAAACATGACAATGGTTCCATGAATGATGCAGTTTTTAGAAATGATGTGGGGCTTCTTTTATTCCCAAATAAGTGGTAATGTTAGATTTCCTTCCAACAGGAAAACTCTTTCCAAAATAAATCTTACATTTTTTTGGAATGAATTTTCCTGTTGGAAGGAAATCTAACATTACCACTTATTTGGGAATTAAAGAATGTCTCTTAACTTTCACCTATTTGGGCGTTCCATTATTTCGGGGGAGACCCAAAGCTACCTATTTTTCTATTATTGTTGATAATATTATAAACCAACTTTCCATTTGGAAAGGGAAATCCCTCTCCATGGCTGGGAGAGTATGTTTTGTGAAATCAACCATTGTATCTAAAATGGTCTACTCCCTTATGATTTATAAATGGCTTGTTGGAAACTTCAGGAAAATTAACACTTAAATTAAAAACATCATTTGGATAGGAAGTATTTTTTAAATGAAGCTTGTCACAATACCTTGGAACACTTTTTGTAGACCTCTTGATAAAGGCGGAATTAGAATAAAAATTTTAAAGATGTTCAATGATGCTCTCCAGGCCCGTCTCACTTGGTATATTATAAATCCCTCTACTAAAGCTACTAAATTTTTGTAGCACATATTTTTCTCTAAGATTTTAAAAGGGAGTCTTGCTTACAATAACTCCTCCATCTGGCCATCTATCAGGGGATCATATCATAAGATCATGGAGAAATATAGATGGATTGTAGGTGCTGATTCTTCCATTAATTTTTTTGTGGAAAATGGTAAGATAACTCCTTGATAACATTGTTGCCTCAAAGTCAAATTCTTGAGGATAATAATCAATCTATCATAGATGTTATACAATTTCATCATCATGACCTCCCTGATAACATTATGCAGATCATTGATAATCATTCTTTTTCTTCTAATAGTGAATTCCTTGTTTGGGAACCTTCCCCAAATGGCATCCTTGACTCTAAAAACTTTTATAAGCATAATTTTTCCCATATTGAATCGAATTTTATTTGGGTGAGCGAGTTTAATAAACCCTGGATTAAACCTTCTAGGCTCACTCTCATATGGAGTATTGCTCATAATATATTTCCTACGGATACTGGCCTTTACGTTTTTGGCATTCAACTTTTTCCTAAATGTCGCCTGTGTAATCAGCACAGTGAGGATGCGGATCATCTCTTCCTGTCGTATGCGATAGCCTCTGCCTTATAGAATTTTATTTTTGATTTATTCAATTGAAGATGGTCTTTTACTGATTCTATTTCTGCATTTCTTAAAAACTGCACTAGATTTGAATCTTCTTTACAGATAAAAAACATCTTGCTGGCAGCAGTGGCGGAACTCATACACGAGATTTGGTACGTTAGAAATGACCTTATTCATAATAATCACTCTTTTAATCTTAGTGTAGGAAAATCATGGATTCTTGTCGTGATCCATGAAGCTGCTTTAATTCAAAAGGACTGCTGAAACAACTCGGTTGGGGACTTTGAGATCCTTCACTACCTCCGAGTTCCTGGCATTTACCCGAAGCCCAAACGCACCTTCAAAGTTTTCTGGCAATCACCAATGCCAGGATGGATCACAGTCAACATTTATGGTTCTTCCAAATGAAATCTAGGCCCCGCCATCTGCTGGGCTATTTTCAGAGACTCTGCTGGTCGGTGCCAGGGCTGCTTCTACGTTGGATGTGGTCATTCGTCATCGCTAGAAGAGGAAATGTTGGGGGTCATCCATGCTGTTGACTTTGCAATTGAAAGAGGTTCGAGAAAGATGTGGATTGAAAGTGATTCAACCACTATCATTCACTCCATCTGGAATGGCATCATTCATCTGGCCTGGAAGTATACTACTCGTTGGATGAACTACCTTAACTCGCTTCATGGGATTGATTATATAGCTACTCATACATTAAGGAAAGCAAATACCATTGCTGATTCTCTTTCCAAAAAAGGAGTTCACCAGCACATGACTTGGATGGACTCTCTTCCTAATGATTTATTTTATCTTTTTGATAAAGATTGTAAAAAATCACTTATTTCATACTCTTGTAATGTACTTTGCTTTTCAAAAAATTATGCTTTGGTCTTTGACCAAAGCATTACCTTTAAAAAAAATAAGCCCAAGAACAAGGTCCATAAAAGTATTTGTACTTTATAGGGGTTTTTTATTTTATCATGGGACTTACTTCTGGAAAGGAATCCCAAATTTAGAGGGATTTATGATTGGGTTTTATTCCTAAGAAAGAAGACCAAATCAAAAGAAATTAATATTGGGGATTACTTCTTAGAAGGAGTCCCAATGTTAAGTGAAATTATGACAGGGGCTTACTCTTGAGAAGGATTCCCAAATCAAATGATATTAAAATTGTGGATTACTCCTTATAAGGAGGACCAATGTTAAGGGAAATTATGACTGGGGATTAATCCTGAGAAAGAGGCATAGGTTAAAGGATATTACGACTTGGGGTTTACTCATGGGAAGGAGGCCCATACAAAGATATCTTCTCATCTCAATGGATGAGGTTATATAGGAAACCCCTAATAGTGGTGACATAAATCATGTAATTCACAATGTTTTGGGAGAGGTTCTCATAGAATTCCTTTCAGATAAGGAAACCAACAAAGGTACCATGCCATAAATGGCTTCAAAGATGGTTTTGAAGGCTATATATTGAAGAGGATAGGTGGATTTGAGGAAAAGAGGTGACTATGAAGGAGGTACACATGTATTGTTCTGGTGCACAAGTCCTGGTCATGCAAGTATACCTGCATGAAATGAGTCACCTTGGGCGATGAAGAACCTATAGGATAATACTTGGGCGACATGGAACTCAATGCCTTAGTATCATCCCTATAGGCTTTTTGAATGGTGGTGTGCAAGTTACATTGAGAGGGAAAGGTGGCACACAAGTGTCTTAATTTTCCTTAAGGGCTGGACACTTCGGTGTGCATGTATCAATGAATTCTAATACATAGGCTTTATTATTCCTCTTTAGATCTTCTCTTCTAGGTAAAGAATTACCATATAAGTGATTGGAAGACTTCAGACAGAGACTTGGGCAACAAGAGCTTGAATCTGAGTTTTGGAAAAATTGTTGTTGGAATGGGGGGCCCATAGGGGCTATTTATACGCCACTAGGGACCTTGGGTGGAAAAAAGTAATAGGGCACGCAAGTGACTAGCACAACGCGCAGTGTACTTGCGAGACGTCCTCCAAATGAGTTTCAGGTTCATCCCTTTCTCAATTATTGATGTTCTTCAAAGGGTGACCCTCATTGGGCTTAAAATATTTCCATTTTCCATTCGTTGGACTCTGTGATGGAATGGGACGTCAAAAAGAGTCCCCCCCCCCTCTGATTTGGATCCAAAAAAGGAAAGTAGATTTGAATTTTATGAAAACAAGAAACAAGGGTTTAATGGCGCGTAGGTTCTGGCCTGCAGGTTCTGGTGCGCAGGTTCCGACGTGCAGGTTCCGGCATGCAAGGTTGCAGGATT
This sequence comes from Viscum album, assembly GCA_963277665.1. Taxonomy (NCBI): domain Eukaryota; kingdom Viridiplantae; phylum Streptophyta; class Magnoliopsida; order Santalales; family Viscaceae; genus Viscum; species Viscum album. The sequence goes on along the minus strand of OY728157.1, from coordinate 1,748,575,898 downwards.
GCCTATATATATGGGCGTCACTTCACACAAACCATCCTTCCTTCAATGATTTTGAGCTCTTGTCGTGCAGGTGTCTTCATCTCCTCGGTCGATCACTCTTTTTTTTGTCATGCTTCTCCAGTAAGGATTTTGACTTATGCGAAATTACCTGCACCGCAATACTTGTGCGGCCAAGCATGCACGACCTAACTTGCGCGCCTCAACGCCATAGCCATTTTTTTGTTTTATTTACAAGTATATCATAAAAATATACTTACATAAAAGTTAACTATTATATCTTTGTGCAGATTAAATGGCTCCCAAAAGAATTGGATCAGCTGATGAGTTTGACAGCAAGAGAATATATGATATGATGAACATCGTTGGCCATGACTATTATGATATCTACGAGAGAACTCTCCCAAGTTTGGCTATGTACCTGATGAAACATCATGTCAACTTCCCACAGAGAATTTACTTACCGTTGTATGGCCATGGTCATCTACAAGGAGTCAACGTTCCAGAGGCAAAGAATTATATTCCACATTCTTCGTTTCATACTTACACCAATTTGAGTTCAGAAAAGGTCTTAGTTGCAAGAACATTTTTCAATGATAGAGTAGCGGAGAAGGCATTCATAATGCATCATAGCCCATGTGCTGTATATTTGAAGCATCACAAGCCTGAGCTGTAGCTGCATTACTATCCCTCTATTTTCCAAATTTCTCAGATGAATCAATCCAAGGGATGGACAAAGAGTTGATATTTCCGTCTCGGAGGAGGTGTGAAGCCGACATGGATGTGGGATATTGGGTGCGAAAAAACTGTACAGATTTTTTCAAGGATCTAAAGGGAGCTGCAATATATGAAGCCGTCTAGGCTGGGCAGACATATGCCCATAGGAATGATAACTTTTTTCCAGAACAAATCAGCAGCTAGAGCCCGAAAACCAATTCTTTCAATCTGACTCATGGCGAAGTAGCCATCAGCTTGTGGGATATCTATAAGATCATTGGGGCTCCAATTTTTGGAGATATGTATGATGAATTCATCCCCCAAGGTGACTTGGAATGACTCGGAGACGACTCCAGCTTTGGCTCGATAGTTATTTAAAATTTTCCACAAGCTCAAGAATTTAAAGTCCACCAAAACAAATTCTGGAAAAGATATTCATCCAGAGGAGTGGATGGATATGTTTCTCATAAAGAAGATAGAGAATGATCCCACCTGTACTCGTCCTACCAGTTGAACCAGAATATAGAAGAGGGGTGCTCTTGGCACTTTCTGGCCAAATCTTGAAGCGGGAGAGTTTGAATAGTGGGGGTATGAAGTGGATCGAAGAATCCCAGAGAAGACCCATCTTGCTGGCTTTTTAGAGATGTGGGTCAGTGTTTATCTTCTGTCAGTTAGGGATTTGATTGGAGGCATTAGGCCAGGGACCTTCACTGTTTCATCCAAGTTGGTTGGGAAAAAAATGGTTGGTTTAGCCACCCCTATTTTGGTGAAGATTCACAGGAGCTTACTCCATGTATATTTGGGTAAGTCTCCTTTGAGAATAGTGGGACCATTCCAAGTTTTTTGGTGATGGATCTCTACTCACATCAAGACATACGATGTACAGAGCGGAGTACAGGTTCCTAGAAGTTCTTTCAGGCCATCGGTGTAGGAATTTTCCAAAATATATCTGTTGTCCCACAATTCTTATGATCTGAAGGAGAGGATTTACATGTTCAAGGAATTTCATTTCTTTCTTTAGGGAAACCCACCAATCGGGCTGTTTTTTTATGATGGAAAAGCTAGCCTAGAATTGAGGTCATATATTCTGGCTTGCAGAGATAGTGTATTGGCCACTAGAATTGATGGGGAGATTATATGTGAGGCATATTCTCTATATATATTTCCACAACAATTCAAGTGTCTGTAGCAGATTGTTGTATCCCCTCCCGTGTACGTCAGGTCAGAGAAGCATCCAATGTTTTCCCGATAACTATGGTTGCTGACAGCTATTGAGAAAATCTGGGCAGTGTTTGATCTACCAATTGCTGGAGTGGCGAGTCAATTGAATACATGGTATGCCAAGAACTGGGTAGCATCATACCCTAAAGGGGTACTGAATCATCCTGTCTGTCGGCTGTGGACAAAAAAGAGAACCTTCAGGAAAGAAACCCTTCATCTGGAAGGTGATTCTTCCTCTCCCAGAGCAGATTCACCGGGTTCCTCACCTAGGGCTGATTCAACGGATTCCCAGGATGGGGATGATGAGGCACAACATGCATCAAAGTGGCATCGTGCTAGATATAATCCTCATACCAGAGTCAATAGACCTACTACATCGACTCATGTTGAGTTATATCATTGAGGCAATTTAGTCGCCATTATTTTATAGAGAAAAAAGTTTCATTTTCTTATCCTTTATCGGTGATTGCATGATATGGGAAGAAGATGAAGTCCCAGATTGTCGGACCCACCTCACGGTCTTCTAGTAAACATGGTGAATATTTATGACCAGAGGCTATCCAGAAAAGGCGGAGTTTATATTGTGATGTTAGAACCACCTGGATGGACTTATGTAAAGGGATACATATCCCTGGAGTGAGGAATCTTTAGGCTTCTGATAATATCTGCTTCGAGGATAACCTCAATGAAGTGCGGGGTTGCATCAGAGAGGTGAAAATTCTCATATATGATACTAATGATTCCATTCCTATTAACTAGCGGGTGAAGGAAATAATGAATCGTGGCACCACTGAGAGGATTGGTGCTTTAGTAGACGAGGAGTGCCATGATTATGTGGCTCCTAAAGATGTAAATTTCATTCCTTATTTTCTTTGCAACTTCATTTCCGTCAGTGATTTTTTACTCAAGGAAATTACATTCTTTATCCTGTAGATTGTTAAGAAAGGAACTACTGAGGTCCATTCACCGCAGTATAGCCCCGGTGGCACCGCTCATGGAACTTCAGAATATCCTCGTGAGCCAGGCGAGGTATCTCTAGGCTGGAAAGCCATGGATGAGGAGTTAGAAAAGTCTTTTCACTCTCCAATACTTTTATTTGAGGGTGACGATGTCAACACACCCAAAAAGTCAAAGAATCAAAGGCATCAAAGGAAGAAGTCCACAACTAGATGCTTCATCAGTAGCGGTATGTCCTTCAGATAGTCATGAATCCCATCTCAGGAAAAGATCGCTCATAATTCATGGAATTACTAGGGCTTCTTCGATTTCACCTTTTAGGGAGATGATTTACCCTCCTCTAAGGATGACGGAGGGAGCTGGTGAACAGTCGCAAATTCATGCTGACCTAGCTGCTCTTGAAGAAATGCGGAGAGAAGAAGAGCTAGCTTCTATTCCCTATACTGCTCCTATTTCTACTACAAAGATAGAAGAGCCTGCTTCAGGTAAATTAACAATACCTTATAGAACGTTGAATGAAGACATCAAATGACTTCCATTATGTGATGCTTTAGGTTCAACAGCTGAACCAGAACATTTACCGACCACTGCAACTGACTACACGATTTTCTATGAGGAAGCTGTTTGGGGTAGGAGGTCGTAGGAGGAGGGTCACCAGGAAGAAATGTAAAATTCTCCCACTTGTGAGATTAACCAGGAATCTGAGATATCACTGGATGAAATGATGAAACAAGGTGCGTCTTTTGAAGAAATTTTAGATCATGTTAAATTACCATGTGATTTAGAATATTTTGGACGTCAGTGTTATCCTTCTCCTATTAAATTTTTTATTACATCTTTGACCATGATTGGTTGAAATGTGCAGTTCCGTTTGAAAAAAATTGTTGATCTACCGATGCCTGAAAGGGGTAGGGACAACCCTATCATTGTAGAGACACTAGATCAAGTGGAGCTTATCCCAGAAGAGCTTCCTGAATCCTATCTTGAAAGTCCTGTTGGAGCTAGGAAATATGGGGAGGAGCCTTCTCATGATGTTGATCTTCCATTGGGTAAAAGATGATAATATTTGTTTCTATACTTAATTTTCAAGATATCTAATCAACTTTTGTTATCCTTTGGAACTAACCAAAGCATTGAATTGACTATTCAGGGTCGTCAATTTTAGTGGCTAGATCCGGAGGTGTAGCAAAAACCTCAGCCCCATCGGGAGTAGAATGTGAAGTACCAAGGTTCATACCGAAGGAGTAGAATATGGAACATCCTTAAGTGCATTAATCCTGGACTATATTCCCCCTGTAATAGCAATGCTGAATCAGACCCAATGGTGCAAAAGGTGCTCAAATTCTCACATCTCAAGGCATGTTAGAATATATGGAAGATAATATCTAAAGTTCCTCTTGAAGAGTTTTCATCGAAGATCCCCCTACTGTCATCATTTTTCGTCATGCTGGGACTTGGTGGTTTTGGATATCAAGAGATCCATATCGCGGTGAAACAAGCCATCTTATGGAGGCTGTAGGAGAAAAATTTATGTCAAGATCTGACCAGAGCGTGGCCATTAACCAATATCAGCTAATTTGAGGCTGTGGTGTCCCGAGCTAAGGTTGATCATACTGCAAAGCTGAAGGTACTTAAGAATACGATCAAGGAGAAAGTTTTTAGCAGATTCATCTTTGACACCAGTAAGATGCCATTACTAGGGAACTTAACCAGCCTAAAAATTTATTGGAAGGAGTCCAAATGAATGGTATGAATGCCATCACAGATGCCAAGAAAGAACTCCATCAAGCTAAAAATAAGGAAGTTGGTTGGGTGAATGAACTTCAAGTGGATGCTGATGGTGCTCGGGATATCTTAAATAAAATGAAAAGTTATGTTGAAAGCCTCTTGTAATTCTTGAAAAGGAGAAGATACTCCGATTTGTGGATGTTCTTCTAATCTTGTAAATCAATGTGAAAACAACATTTCATCTTCAATCATTTTTACTTTCACTCTCTTGATAATTACTTCTATTTTATATTTTTTTACATAATCTAGTGGTCCTAGTAAGAATAGTTTGAATTTTTCTAGGATTATACAAACAACCCCATAAACTTTTCAATTTATGTTTCTCAATCTGGACTAAATCATACAATATGTATGTTTAGTGAGCTGGGACTTGACTTTTGTTCAGAGTTTATTTTACAAGTTCCCAATTTAATGAGCACCCTATCGTTTTTGGCAGTTTAAATTCATGCATGTCAGACATAAAAAGGAAACTGATGAAGGTCGAATATCTTTGACCGAATGGATTAATAATGACTCAATTCCATGTTAATTTGTTTGAAAACATATTACCATATTCATTCATGGGAGAAATCTTGTATACTATGAAATAATAAATTTTGAATATGGGGGATGATATGAAAAATGGGCTAAAATGCACTAGAAGAAGTATTTCCTAGGACTGAAGTTACCACTATTTGACAATCCTGTTAGGGGTTTGAATTATGCAGGTCTGCTTAAGGGCATTGGCTGCATAGTCAACTAATAGAATCTTTTGGCTAACAGGTCTATTATGTACACTACTTATGAAAGTCCACCTAGAAGCACGTGCTGCATAGTTATGCAAAAGAACTCTCAGAAATTTTACATTTCTATTGCTAAAATCCAGTGGATGTTTACGGAGATTGAAATTTCCCATAGCACATAGTCTGCTGTATTGAGAGTGGTACTTGAATATCGTGAAGATATTCACAATAAAGATTGTCAAAAAATTGGATGAATGTCACTCTTGTGATGTTATGACCCAAACGTAGGGAATGAAAATATAAACCATAGACATGAATACTTCCAGATAATGAAAAAGAGTATGGAAAAAATATGTTAAGGATGACTGTTTTTGAGGATCCCTACATATCATAAATAATACCAATAAAGAAAAAAAGAGGTTTCCCCCCAATAATGAACTAACTACTATTTGAAAAACCCATTAGGGGGGTTGAATTATGCAGGGCCACTTAAAGACATTGGCTACATAGTCAAATAATTGCATCTTTTGGCTGAAAGGTCCGTTATGTAGACTACTTATGCAAGGCCACCTAAGGGAATGTGATACATGGTCAGGTAAAATAATTCTTGGGTATCAGACGTTTTGTGACTAAAAGTCAAGAAAAGGGTTATGGAGATCATGAGGTATTTAACTTTAAGAGTACGGCACCTAAAAATGGGTATTTTCTTACGCATGAAGGAGATACATAGATCAATACTAACCATAATCATGTTTTGGATGGGTCCTGAATTGAGATGCTGGACTTCACTACATATCTTATTAGGATGAGAATCAAGCCTTACGTAGTTCTTGAAATGCAGTTTAACGTCATGTGGGACAAGAGTGTAGGAAATCGTAGTTTAGGATTGTAGGGTTCAGACCATAATGGGGGAGTCACATAGTGTGTTTGTTATAAACCTAATGTGAATAAAGACCAAGGTTTTCATACCACATTCATGTGCTCATAGGGGGACTTTTCAGCCAAGGGCCTGACAGTGGATTTTGGGGGTTAGGCCCAAAGACGTAGGGCTGGGTTCGAGGGATGCTCGAACGTACCTATGTTTCCCATAAGGATGGGAATCAAGCCATATGTAGTTCTTGAAATACCATATGTACTAATTGGGTTCGTATATGAGAAGGGTGAAAGGGGACATTAGTTAAATGATGGTTAGATCCAAGATTAAGGGTTCGGGCATTTCCTTGTATGCACATATTCCTTGGAATATAACATAATTGGAGACCAATGTCGATAACTATTTCTTCTCAGGTGAAGGTGTCAGAGACTGTTGTAGATTATTGTCGTACAGGACAAAATTGCGAATAGTTTAAGGTCATATACATGGACCGATGCTGCATTGTTTAGCATCATGCAGCTAGGACGTATTGCTACACAGTTTAATGTCTTGCATTGAGGACAATGGGGGACTGTATAGTTTATGTCATATAGAAATGAAGATGATGATCCAATGTGAATATATTGGTTTCGAGGGGTGGGGGGTTCATGAATAAACATCGTATGAGATGGAGGTGAACCGATGTGAAGATATTGGATTTGGGCTAGAACTTCGAGAGGTTGCCTAAGTACCCAGCTTAGAAGGAAAATATCAAATTCCGCATAGTTTGATTGAGAATGGATTGGTGATCGAGTTGTACTTGAGGACATCGAAAAGATGGTGTTGGTAATTACACGTGGTTAGTATCCCAGAAAGGGTGTTATGGTTGCAGCTTACTCTACACTCACGTGAGTCATATTCGGTGTGAGAAACAAGACGTTTCAACAACCCTAACGATGCATAATTTAATGTCATGTATGACATATAAGGGACTATTTCACAGTAAAAATTTCATGTGTAACAGTCATGTGGTGCTTGGAAATTTAACGTCTTGCATCTTGGATGAATAATTTAACATCATGTTGGATGAAAATGGGGACATAGTTTAATGTCATGTTGGATGATAGAGGGGCTATGCGGTTTAATTTCCTGTAGCATGGACAAAAGGGACCATGCAGTTTATAGTCTTGCTATGAGGACTAAAGGGACCATGTAGTTAAAAGTGTTGCAGTGTGGACTAAAGGGATGTATTTGTGTTATAAAAAATACTTCTTCATGAATATTTCATTGGTTGGAGTTGTAATGAGCTCTCATTCATTGAGATTATAGAATAAGTTGCATCTATGTAGACCTTATGTATTAGATAAGGTCCTTCCCACTTTGGCTTAAGAAATGGCGGTTTATTTCCTTGTATAATTGGAGTTCTGATGACCAATACCAATTCTCCTTGAATGAATGAATTAAGATGAACTATTTTATTGAATGCTCATGATATTTTACTCTGATAGACTTCCAAGTGGTGCACGGTGCACAATCGTTTTTCATCTAATCATTCCAATTCATCAAATCGCTTCTGAGATAGTTCATCTGTGGATGACTGATCACAAATGGCTACTCTGGGTGAAGTTATTTGGACCTCAATGGGTAAGACTGCCTCTGTTCCATATACAAATGAATATGGAGTTGACTGCGTAGCAGTGCCGGTGGTGGTCCGGTAAGACCATAAAGCATAAAAAAGATTATCAGGACTTGATTTCTTATCTCTATCCACCATATCTTGCATTATGATTGAAAGAGTCTTATTGAAGGCTTATATTTGGTCATTGGCCGCTACATGATACAGATATGAATGGTTGGATTTGATTTTGTATTCATGACACAACTCTCTCACCTCGGATGAACAAAAGTTGGTGCCATTGTCCATCAATATGGTATGAGGGACACCAAATCCGGTAATGATGTTAGAATTGATGAAGCTAACAATTCCTTTAGAACTAACTTCTTTGAGAGGTATTTCTTCTTCCCTTTTGGAAAAGAAATCAGTAGAAGTAAGAATATACTTAAACTACTTGGATGTAGCCAGAGGATAAGGTCCTACTACATCCATTCGCCATGTGGAAAATGGCCATGAGTGTTTAGTTGTATGAAAAAACTCTTGAGGTTGATGAATGTAGTTGGAAAATACATGGCAAGAATGAGATTTCTTAGTGAAATCAACAAAATATTACTTCATTGAAGGACAAAATTATCCAAGCCTTAGGATTTGACTAGAAAGTCTTCATCCAGACTGGTGGGCACCAAAAACTCCTGCATGAACTTCACTCATGACAACCATTGTCTCATCACCATCAATACATCTGAAGATAATTCCATCAAAACCTCGCTTGTAGAGAATATTTTGGTTATCTAGGCTATCATAAAGAGTAAAATTTACCACATGTCGACTGACTTGTTCTTTCCCGACTCTATCAGGTCGGAGTATTCCATTTTGTAGGTATTCCCTGATAGGTGTCATCTATCCTATAGTATGACCATATGGTTCCAAAATAGGACTGATTTCATTGATTTTATATTTTTCTATTTGAACAAAAGGTGAAACAACATGACAGTGGGAAATATTGATTATTGTTTCGTCCCAGTTTGGATCCTCCAGGGCTGTGGCTATATTAGCCTGTGCATTAGCTTCGTCATTTTGAGATCGTGAGACATAAGAAAATTTCAGTTCTAAGGGAAATTCTGCCATTAACTCTATGACGTAATCACAGAAAGGGATTAACTCTTTTTTATGACATAATCCCCATTAATTTGTTAGATTACCAAATCTGAATCTCATTTTACCATCATGTAAATCAACTGTGCCTAAGGCTCCAATTCCAAGCATGCGATGAGAAATGATATTATGCTTCGTTATTTGTACCGCCTTCCAAAAATAATAAGGAATAGGGTAGCACTACCTTTTCTGTGGAAATAAGCACAATTCCTAACCCAACATTATTGAATTTAGGATCTTCCATTTTCTTCCCTGTTGGACTTCTGGAGGCACCATAAAAGAACATTTTCCATGTTTGAGGATTATCTTAAATAGAGAAGACTTCCTCGTCAGGAAGTTAAATATTTAAATATATATCTTCTACAGAAGGGTGTTCAGAAAGAAAATCGGCAACAAATAGGTCCTTTATTGCCTTTTGAGACACATACTGAATATCAAACTACTGAAAAATAACTTCCCACATTGACACGAAGTCCTATAATCATTGGAAGACTAAAGATAAATTTTAGCGGGTTATTGCGAGATACTAAATGGACCTCATGATGTTTCAGGTAGTGTCTCAATTTCTGAACAGAAAATATTAATTCTAGGTAGCACTTTTCAATACTTGAATATCAAGTTTTTGCCTCAAGCATAGTATGATGAGATTATAGAGGCTGTTTTCATTCCCAATATCAATGTTTTGGGCAAGGAATGCACCCAGTGATATCTCTAAAGCTGTCACATAAAGAATAAGTGGTCTTCCTTCAATGTGGGGCATTAATACCAGTGGACTCAGGGGATATCTCTTGATAATATCGAATTCTTCTAGACATTATTCAGTCCACTACTAGGTTACTATCTTCTTCATTAATCTGATGAAGGGTAAAAACTTTCCTGCCAAATTGTCAATTAAATGCCGTATATAGGCCAAGTTTCCTTGTAGTCCTCTTAAAGATTTCAAATTTTAAGGAGGTGACATACAAATGATTTATTTTTCCTTCTTAGGATTTACTTCGATACCACGATGGCGTACAACAAATCCAAGAAATTTTTTTTGAGGTTACCGTGAAAGCACATTTCAAGGTGTTAATCTTAAAATAGTGTTGTCAAAGTTTGTTGAATATGATTTCCAGATCATCCAAGTGATCAGAAATTTTGCTGGATTCAACCACCAAATCATCCACATAACATTCAACAAATTTCCATAAAAGGGTTTTAAGATATGGTACATGGCACGTTGATACATTGCACCTGCATTTTTCATGCCAAAGGGAATTACCTGATTGCAAAACACACCTTGAGGAGCTCTGAAAGCTGTAGAATCCTCATCCACTGGGGCCATTCGTATTTGATTGTACCTAGAATAACCATCCTTGAAGGAAACAGCTTCGTAGCCAGCTGTTGAATCAATTAAGAATTCTGTGATCGGAACTGTAAAATCATCCTTATGAAAATGTTGATTACGATCTCTAAAGTCAATGCAAACTCTAATTTGTCCACTATTCTTTTTAACAGGGACAATATTAACTAGCCATTTGGGAGACTGAACTTCTCTGAATAAGTTATCTTTGATAATCTTATCATCATAAGGTTCAATTTTGGAGGCATAATTTGGGTGTGTTCTTCATGCGGCTTGCTTCAATCCTTGATGTTCTTTTGGAAAACCAAAATGATGAGTGGCTACATCAGGATAAAGACCTTGAATTTCTGTATAATTCCAAGAAAATACATCTCGATTATTCTTTAAAAATGAAGTATACATTTCTTTCTCTTCAAGAGTCATGGCCACACTAATTAATGTGGGGCATGGATATTCTTTTGTACCCAGATTTATTTCTCTGAGTTCATCCAAACTGGTAGAGATACCCTCTTGAAATGCTAGAATAGCATCTCTGAGATCTTCTTCTTCTTCTTCAAAATGTGTTACTTCTTTTTTTTTCTACTTCCTTCGTAGATGATGAAGCCGAAATTCCAAGGTAAGGGGAGAAGATAAAACACGATCATATTGAATATGAGGATACCATTTCAGACCCTATTGATAATGAAGGGTATTTCTGATGTGATAGAGAGGAGATGATGGATTGCGAATCGACATCATTATTTTCCTCTTGCATTACTATGAAATCTTCTAGCATAGTTTATGAAGTGTAGAATTTCTGGATGTCAGCGGACAAAATGAAGACATCACTATTTATGCTTTTATCATTTCTTGGCCAATCAACAATTTCTCCCATGCGGACTGGCTCAATTGTCATAATTAACATTTTGGAAGCTTCCATAAGAGTGTTTGGATTTGGGTTTATCCCATCAATTTGACTGATTGGAAACACATAATTTGTACTGACATGTATGAATGGCTTTACTAGAATATTTTCCAAAACATATGGAGCATTAATTTTGGTGACCTTATTTGTTGTGGCTTTGTTCTTTCCTTCCATGTGATAAAATTATTCATCAATGTATTGAGATTCACATGTATTGAATGGGGATTTTTCACCATACAATGTCTCAATTTGACCATTGAAACAATATTTGATACATTGATGGTATGAAGAGGGTACGACCTCATGTTGATGTAACCACGGGATTCCATGAAAATGTTGAAAGTGGTGTCCTGATGAACAACCATGAAATCTGAATTAGAAACAAGGTCTCCAAACTAAATTTTGAGTTTAATTTTTCCCATAGGTTCTTGTTCATTCTTATCATATCCTTGCAACATCAATGTAGAAGGAGATAAATTAGATTCGGTGAGGCCAAATCGACGAAGTGTACGAATAGAATTGATATTGACTCATGAGCCATTATTAATGAAATCTTTTTGGATGTATATATCATTGACTTTTCCGGATAGATACAAAGGTCTAATATGTCCTTGTACAACATCATATTCATCTTCATATGTAAAATATATCATTACATGGAATTCTATAGGATCATTCTCTATATGGTAAACCTCAGCAGTAGCAATTTTAGTTTTGAATTCTTGAGGACTTGACAAAGCCTCAAAAGGTGCCTCCAGAAGAAATTTTGATATATTCAAGGCATCCAAAATTGATAACATGGCTGGTACTTCGGCCAAATGTTTCAAGACATCATACTTTTGGTCCAATGGTCTATGTTTCCCATTAGGAAAATGTTGTTTTGTAGGTGCCTTGGAAGTTGATTCTTTGGAAGTAGATGCATCCCGTATCAGGGTATGAGATGGAAATACTCTTGCCTTCGGTAGATTAGACCAACTAGGTCTATCTATTTTCTTATAGGAAGAAGTTGTGACCTCTAATAAGTCATCCAAAATAACTACATCAAGACCAAATCTACCTTATGTGGAAGAACTTTCTTATTCCTATTGATCTCATTCAAGGGATTTTCCATGATATTCTACCACATATAAAGTTCTAGCAAGGGTATGATTAAAATAGTGGCTATTGTAATATCCACATATTCCCCTATATATTAGACCTATGTCTCTTCCTCTAACTCCTCTGTTAGATATAGGGAATTTAGGATCATCATAATCAAAATTTTCAATGGCATAAGGATCTCTTAATTGAATAATGTTAATAGAACCAAAGAATAATTCTTCATCTAATAAAGATTCTGCCATATTAGACAGTTCAGGCTATGCCATTTTTAGGGAGGTGCCCATTCTTTTGATTCAGATGGCATAAAATCTTCTAGAGTCAGAGACAATATAGGCTTTCACACGAACTCATTTTCTTATGGCTACTCTTCTTTCTTCAAATTACGTTGCTTCATTGAATATTTTCTTTCTGATGAAGGTTATTTTTTTGTGTCATTCATAGCAGAAGACACAATTGGTTGATTCAATTGTGTTCATAAAATGGAATTAGTTAGGTTGATCGTTTTCATGACCATCTAATCATCATATTTCTATGCATTTTTACTTTTGACTTCATGCCACTCACCTTCTTCATCTAGATCAATAACAGAAACACATGCTACATGGGCTGAAGAACCATTCAGTTTTACCTGCCCATAGTCCACCATTTATTGCAGGTGGTCTATGAAGACAAAACACTCTTGAATGGGATGCACCAACATCTGATGAAATGGGAAATTGTTGGGGAGGTCTTCATCTCCTTCCTTGTTTTCCATTTTTGGTCTTGGCAACTGAGCCAGTTTGTTTTCTAGAGTTGATATGAAGTAGTCATGAACTTGTTCATTACGGAAAGAATAAGCCATGTTCTTCAAATCATTTAACTGTTTACACCTTTGATCTCTTTGATCATCTTGATGAGGCAACCATTTTTTTAATGCTCAAGAGGTGGAGCCCTTCGATATGATGAGGGTTTCTAAACTGAAGCAGGTACAGCTGCTTGTTTAAGTGTAACTATAGTAGTCTCTACATTCCCTATTCTCTTTCCTGGAACTGATGGAATTACACGATTTTTAGCCTTAGTCTTAGTAATAGAGTCTTGGATCTACTGAGTGATTGAAGTAAGGTCTCAAAAGCCTCCTATGTATTTTATAGGGATCAACGGTGTGCTTAATTTACCACAAAGATTTTCCCCACAGATTAGAAAAAATTCTTCTTGAGGGATTTCTAAACATAACGAATATGTTAATCCCTTCCATCGAGCAATGAAATATGAAAATCTTTCATTTTCCCTTTTCTTGCAATTGGAAAGATAAAAAACTATTGTCTTTGGAAACGTTGAGCTAAATTGAAGAAGAAATTTTTGATGGAGATCTTCCCACCTGGTAATTGGCTGAGATTTCAAACTTGTATAAAAAACAAAAGCCGGTCCTTGTAATGACTGTAAAAAACAGCTGATCTTACCTGCTTATTGTTCGTGAAAAGATCCCATCATAAGATCACAATGAGAAAAAAAATATGTTAGTTGTTGTTCTGTATCTCCAGAACCATTAAAAATTATGACTTTGGAATTCGAAAAATTCGATGTGGGAGAGTTTTCATCCACCCATTTAGGGTAATTTCTTTTTTTGGTTGAACTAGTGCATGATTTACTTCCATAGATTCCAACTAAGATGTTAATGAATAAATAGTAGTCATTAATTTTTTAGAATCATCTGGTTGATCTTGGACTTGAGAAGGTGCAATAACTGGATATTGGATGGGTGTAGCAACTAGGACTGCCACTGATGGTAGTATTGCTAGTTGTTGTTGTGTGTGACCCATAGGATTGGACATGTGAGGGTGTACTTGTAAAGGCGGATATTCTTCATCCATCCTAGTATCTATAACCAATTTTTTTGATTGATTAACTCCAAAATTCTTAGGAGGAAGACTACCTTGAAGTAGTTCTGCATTTAACCTCTTTAATTCATTCATTTCTTCTTGTTGTTGTGACATCCTTTCCTCTAATGAGAGTGATTGGCCTTCTCCTGAGGTAGGGTGGAATGTAACATGACTTTTACCCTTTTCCTCAGCATATTAATTTCTAGAGTATGGAAGGGAATTACCCAAAAAATATCTTTCCCCTGGGTAACCCTCTGTCTTCTTGTACGAACACCTCCTTCATTCATTTCATTGTGTACAAATTCTTGAACCGTAACTTATTCATCTGATCCATCTGTGCAAGACTCATGTTTTGGGGGATTAGTGAAAATGAAATTGATGAAATTTATTTTTCCATAATGCATTTCATCCCTTCTGTCAGCGCTTCTATGATATTTTCTTCTTCCATGTCCTTTTGGAGACATTGCCTCTTGTTTGGTTGATCCCTTTGGAACTTCTTGATGAAAAATAATTTGGAGGGTATATCTGGATAATTCGGTTCTGTTTTCCTCTTATGTCTTATTCCCAAATTGATAGAAGACTGGCTTCTGTTGAGGGAGAGATTGAGAATTTGAAAAAGTCCCAAGTCCGGTGGATTGGGGATGTTCATGATATTCTTTCTCAACTCCTCAAATCATATCTGTTGATTCTGAGGGTTGGATTAAAAGAGTTCCCATCCAGTCAGGCTAAGGTGGATCTTGAGCTGCTACATCTAAAACATACTTAAAATCTCTCCTGATTTTGTGGACTTTAGTCTGGAAATTGGCCGGATGAATCATCATAAATCCACTCAAATCACCTGGCTCTGATGACCATTTGATTATTTCTGACACCTCTATCACTTGATTATGTGCATTCTCTAAACGAGAAGCATGTTCGATATTCTCATTTTCCTGATGCAAGAGTTATTCAACACCTTTTTCTTTATATCCCTGACTTTGGGAATAACTAGTTGAGGCATGTTCTTGAGAAATCCTTTGATTACGCACAAAACCAGTCAGATGTGGCCTTCCATGGGAAATAACATTGCATGAGACCGCTTTTGTTGGGCATTGTTGACTGGATTGTATAGTGAAATGCAATGCTCCATGAACACCCCATCCCATGATATGAATACCAGAGGGAGAAATGGGAATTAACTGGAAAAACCTTTTTAACACACCAAGCAATGAACGCTGAAGGGATCTCTACTACTTTTCAACATTTGGATGTCAGGATACTAAGAGAGTTTCCAAATCAATTTGGTATTGAAACCCATCTATTATCCTGACATGATTTTTATATTCATCATAAGATAATATATTCTATTTTAAGTGACAAATAGTTTTCCATATGTTGAGATGAATATCATGAATACAATCTTTTTTCAACGTTTTTGGAATATCATACGAAGAGTCAGCCAAAGGCCAAAACATGACTAGAATTTCACCTTTTACTAGTTTTTTTTCTCATATTCATCACTTCCTCTTTGTCATTCGATAAAGATTATTCTACTTGATTGGACCAAAGCCAGTGCTTCTTTGTTGCTTCATCAGATTCAACAAGATTGGTAGAGAATTCATTTGTCAAATTAGAAGATAAATGACCCAGGGGTGGTTCGGAGAATGACCAACAACCTAGGCTATCTTCTGATTAAGAAATAATTTCACCTGTTAGTGGTAATGCATCAGACATAACTAGCTTCACATTTGAAAGTTCCTCAAGATAATAGGGCTTTCTAGGTACTGCATTTTCCATTGAATAATTTTCCAGGAAATGTGTATTACTAGTGAAGAAAGGAATTTCGAAGCCAAATTAATCATCATGTGGAGGACCACCATGGTGGGTTATAGAAAAATATGAAACCTCTTTCCCCTTGGACTTCTGGCGACGTAGAGGGTTATTGTGGCTTTTATCTAAAGATAATACTTCGAGATGGACTAAATTGTCATGAATCAAGCCTTCATGAGGAAGTGTCTGATGAAGACCTTTAGAATTATTGTTGTTAATTCTAGAATATATAAACGAGGGAGTAATATCTTGAGTTGCAACAAACAATTTTCTGAGGTCTTTAAGAACTCCATCATTGAGCGAGGCTTTATTTCATATTGGCTCTTGAACTTTAAACTCTTCCAGATGGGTCTTTTTCTTGGATGCCTTCTTACTCACATTGGAAATCACTTTTTGATGAAATTGGTTATTATGGGTAGGTGTATGTGCCTACTTATGAGAAATGGTAAGGTTAGGCTAATTATCTCTATTTAAATCGAGTGTATGTGCCCGACTTGATTGTCCATATGTGCTCGACATGATTGGGAAGTATGCCCCATGACCCACATGGACTAGAACATAGGTGTGTATCTGCTCTGAGTTGACATGTTGATGAGTCAATCCATTGATAGGGATAGATTTATGTTTCATTCCCTGTGATGTCACTAAAGATGTTATAAAATTCTGACAGGTATCCAAAATATGGGCAGGGATTTTCTTCTTCTCTTTCCTCATTGTAAGAATGTGCTTGGTGACTTCAGCTACTGGAACATGAATATACGTCCATTATTTGCTTCAAGTAGGTGTATTTTCCTACTCCTTTCCTTCTTTTCCTATCGATGAATTTTGATAGTACTCATGGGTGGGGGTGGAAAGTTGTGTCAGCCTCATGCATGTCATTGGAGATTTCCAATTGACATATCTGGGTGCTAACAAACGAGACTATTAGTGTTATTGATGAATCGCAGATGTATGTGCCTTTTGATTTTTCTCCACCAAATATTATTGATGAACTTGTTTCAAGACTGGAAGAGGAGGCTGGTGGAATAATTTACGAGTGTAAGTAGGAGTATGTGCCTGTTTACAGGTGGTCACTACATTTGATTGGCGAGCTTCATTGGTTGCAGTCATACAAGCCTGCTAACTGGATGATGATTTATAAATTTGTGTATGTGTCTTCCTATTGTATTCTATAGCAATTTCAAGGTGAGATTTAAGTGTTACTTCCAGACGAGTCAGCTGGGTAGGGAAATTAGGACGGACGGGTGTATATGCATGCGCATTATTTGCCATCAAGTTAGGTTGGTGGACTTCTCTGGAGGGTGAAGAGGTATGAACCTACTCCCTATTGGCCTAATATTTCCTTTGATGACTCTTCTTGCATTCTCGGGTCTGAGGGACCTAAGACGAAACCCTATAGGTGATACCCTCATCATGTTGATGGTGCACTGCCACACAAGTCTGGCAGCAATTGTTGGTGGGAATCCTCATGAAGGGCTCCTTTATTCAAGAACTGAGGGCTTGAGTGACCTCTTCATTCACCTCCATATAATACGGGAGGGACTGGTTATTGCATTCTGGGAATAACGACCCAAAATTGTTTGAAATTGTGGTTGGCACCACCTGCTTTTTTACCACTAGTTGTCGCTGTCTGGACAACCAGTGTGAGTTATTAACTTGGAGGGCTTGTCGAGTGGCCTCTGAAGTCGGGATGATACTCTATTTATGGTATTCCCTTACCAATTCATTCGAGACCCAGTGTTGGAGACACTGAGTAGGTGATATCATCCTCATAGTGGACAAGGATCGATCAGGAGTAGCAGCTGAGGCATTCACAGGAGTGAACATTAAAGAATCCATTTCTGTATTGGAGAGAGATCTTGGAAAAGAGTGCATGTTTGATATAATAGACATAATCAAGATAAGCTTGGCTAGACTACATTTTTTGGATGAACACATATGTGTTTTATTTATTTTTTGGCCCTCGCATTAAATTTAATTAGGGCCTAACAAATAAGTAAAACATCATTTTAACTTGGTTAAGGATTCACGTCGGGTTCACCATTTTTTGTTTCTTCTGAAATTGTGATGACCTTGTTTGTTTAAGGTTCAAACTATCCAATCGATATCTAACAAGTTTAATCATAGAACCAGAAACACCCAATGATTCTATATCCATTTGGACCTACTTTCCTAAGGTAGGTTCTCATTAGTTGTGGACCGATGAGGCTTTAGAATTTGTATTGGTCAAGAGGATGGGAGGTCAGGCTTATCACATGTTTTTTGGGGAATTATTGCCTACTCCGGGACTCTCTTATAGATTTAAGTTATGTTCACAAATCCTTATTAAGTCACCAAGCATGAAACTGAGTTTTCCTTTAGATTTGTAATTCAATGATTGATTTTTATCGGATTTAGAAAATCTTTTATATGTATTTGAGGTTCTTCATCGATAGAGAATCATCTGTATGTATAGGAGATTCTTATTCAATGGTATCCTTTAATATATTATATAAAAATCTCCTCGTCATTATGATGACCATACTGGTTTTAAATCCACACAGTGGGGCACTTGAAGTTTATTGTCATTTTGAATGAAAAATATTATATCAAAGTTGCGATTGTACCTAAAGATGGGCTACCTAAGTATATTTTTTAAATAGGAATCAAAACCCACATATTTCGATAAAAATGATATAGTTTAATTTCATATGGGGTGGGAAAGAATTAATTAAATATGGGCATGGACCTTATGAAGGCTTCCTATGTTCTCTACTTTTAAGGTAGAGATCAAATTCCACGTAGTTCGGGGAAACAAATATGGGGTTTATGTATTGTTAAATGGATCATGAAGATATTTCATGATTACTTTTACATTCTAAGCCCATGTGAGTCATGATCAGTGTGAAAAATAAAGAGTATCAATAAACATGACAATGGTTCCACAATGGAAGAAATTATGAGAAATGATGTGGGGATTACATATGTATGACGAACCATGTAAATGAAGACCTGGACATAGGAATGAAGCCCAAGAGTAGGGCCAATAAAGGTATTTGTAATTTTTGGAGATTTGAAATTTTAAGATAGGACTTACTCATGGAATGGAAGCCCTAATTAAGAGGGAGTTATGATTGGGTTTTATTCATTAAAAGGAAGCCCAAATCAAAGGAAATTATAATAGGGGATTACTCTTGAGAAAGAGGCCAAATGTTAATGGAAATTATTACTGGGGCTTAATCTTAAGAAGGAAGCCCAAATAAAAAGAAATTAATATTGGGGCATACTCATGAGAAGGAAGCCCAATGTTAAAGGAAAATTATGACTGGGGATTACTCCTGAGAAGGTGCCCTAGGTTAAAAGAGCTTGAGACTTGGGGCTTACTCAAGAGAAGGAGGCCCAAACTAGGAGATCTTCTCATCTCAAGAGGATGAGGATATATAGAAAACCCCTAACCATGGTGACATAAATCTTGAAAGTCACATGGTTTTGGGAGAGGTTCTCACATAATTATTTTCAGATAAGGAAACCAATAATGAACGATTCCATAAATGGATCTTAAGAGCATTTTGAAGGCTATATCTTGAAGAGGAGAGGTGGAATTGAAGAAAGGAGGTGACTAGGAAAGAGGCGTGACGGTATTGTTCTAGTGCGCATGTCCTGGTCATGCAAGTAGACTTGCGCAACATGAGTCACCTTGGGCGATGAAGAACTTATAGGATAATACTTGGACAACTTGGAACTCAAGCCCTTAGTATCATCCATATAGGCATTCAGAAAGGTGGCGTGCAACTTCCCATGAGAAGGAAAGGAGGTGCACAAGTGTATTAATTTACCTTAAGGGATGGACACTTTGGCGTGCACTTATTAATGAGTTCTAATACTTTGCCCTTATTCATCCTCTTTAGAGCTTCCCTTCTAGGTAAAAAATAACCTTAAAAGTGTTCGGAAGACTTCATACAGAGACTTGGGCGAGCAGAGCTTGAATCTGAGTTTTGGAAAAAAAAATATGCAATAGGGGCTGAGAGGGGATATTTATAGGTCACTGGGAACCTTGTTTGAAAAAAGGAATAGGGTGCTCAAGTGACTTGCACGACCCATAGTTGGCGCGCAAGATACTTGTGTGGTGCGCAGGATACGTGCATGACGTCCTCCAAATGAGTTCTGGTTCATCCCTATGTCAATTTTTGATATTCTTCAAAGGGTGACCCTCATTGGGATTAAGGTATTCCCCTTTTCCATTCATGGGAAAATGTAATATAAAGGAGCGTCAACAGAGGGTTAATTATGTAGGTAAAGATAGAGACTCATTACGTTGGACCGCATGAATTTCTAGAGAGAGTCAGTTCGGTAGCCCATTGGTTACTACTACGTCAGAGGAACCATCCCAAGAATGACGTCTATCATGTCTCACAACTTCTGCAAATTCATGGTGATCGGTCTCATACCTTCGATCCCAAGGAAGTTGAGTTTGATGACAATTATACCTTTGATGAATATCTAGTATGCATCGTTGGCCGAATCTCGATGGTTCTCTGAGATATGTCTATCACTCTTGTATGGGTGCCATGGCAGTAAGGCTGAGTACAAGATGTGACTTGGGAGAGGGAAACTGATGTATGTGTCCAATGGCCAGATCTATTCCCAGAGAGTATTTCCTTACCCTTGGAAGGAGAACTCGGGGGGTGCGAGTTATTTCATGGGATGAAGGCTGTAAGAACCTGATAATTGAATCAGGTATGCATCTATAATTTTCAGTCAAACTCATAATATTGGACTTAATATATATTCTTAACGATTTATCAATGATTTTGAGGGTGTCTGAGGGTTAATTACATCTCGTAACAACTACTTTTTGAGAAAACAAGTAAGGTTTCATGGTGTGCACATGGTTTGTACACATTTTTCATGACTGTGTGGTATGTGTTTTTTCAGACAGTTTCACCTCACATTGTTGTCACACAGCCATGCAACCAAACCATGAAAACACCCCTTTTTCCTAGGTTTGGGATAAACAATCTTTCATGGTTTGCACAATTTTTGATCAACCATGTGGACAAAGCGTTCACATCCTAAAAACAAGTGTAAAATGTCTAAAATTCCCTAACTCATCTATTAATCCAACCCCTTCCTACCTAATAATATTTTATTCAATATTGAACTAGTTTTCTCTCATTATAGAGAATTTTGATGATCCAAAAATAGAATCATGAGTTCTCCATCATCGATCATTGGATTGATCTTTCATTCATCACATTGGATTCACAACAATGTACTCTGATCTAAGGAAAATCTAAGGATGATACCAAAGTATAATATTTATACAACCCTGAGCTGGGTGGTCTATAAATCATCCCTAAAGTTTGTCGTTTTTTGGAATGTTTATGTGGGGCCCACCAGTATCATTGGAAACCATTTCATAAATTACCATTCCATGATTATACTCATTAGAATCGTATGGTTATTATCTTTCCAAATATGTGATTAGTTGTTAGTGGTATCACCCACAATTCAATCTACCACAAGTAAAAGGTTTTTCCATAATTGGGTTTTATTTTTTAGGAATGTTTGAGCCACTATTCAGGTGTTCCTTTTCATGTCCACTATTAAGGTGAGACTCCATATAATAAATGGCTTATGGTTATTGATAATTTTATAATGGCATGTAATATGTATTCTAACCACCTGACCCGCCTAAGGTAAGTTCTTCAATTTTTTTATTAAAGGTGAAATATGAAATGTGAAATGGAATGTATACAATGCATATAACAAGGCTTTATTAATAAATATTAAATAAATGTTACATGTACACATCACCCCTTTCCATTTTGATCGAAGGTAGTAGAGTGAACCTCAATAATTGATTTTTCCTTAATGGCTAACTAAAACGTGATTAAATGGTTCCAATGTTACTTGGCCCATCCAAACAAATGAATGCCAATCCTAAGACCAATTGTTTCAACTCTACTTAACCTATTATCATTAATGGATGGAAATACTTGAACCAAATAAATTATTTCAGGATTACAATATCAAATAGGAATGGACTAACTCGAGCTTGGCTTGGATTCCGAGAGGATAATACCATGGGTCTTAGTAACCCCATTCTGATATAAGGATACAGTTTTCTTAGGTTGATTCCAACCTAGAGTCTGGTTCTTGTCTATTATTTGGCTACATATTATACTACCATTGTGTCCCTTTCTTTATAATAGGATACCTTAGATACACTCCTTTGATCTAGCAACGACTAGTTGGGCCATGATGAAATCCCCTCGGTCCCATGTCTTTGCCTATCTCTGTATTACCTGGGTTGATCACCTTGGACTTGGTAGATGCCTTATTATGGAATTCCATGGATTATGCTCCTTGGATTACCCTATTATCCCTTTCCAAGACTCTCATACCATAAAGTTAACTTTCCATGAGTCTACATTACCTTGGTTTTTAAAAATGTAACTCCCTTACTGAATATCATTATCTTGTTGCCTTGTTATATATTGGGAACTTCACTATGTATAATATCACTAGGAGATTTCCATGATGGCTATGACTCATGTGACATATTAATATTAAATGATAATGGATTAATTAATTAATTGTTTACATGTTAAGACAACAGTCAAGGGATGAAGGAAGAACTCAGATATTTAGTTATTTTGTACTACTTGATTTACTTTACATATATTCATGCACACTACTATATTCTATTTCTTGGGTAGGATTTTATAGACATTGTTGGTGGTGGCCCCATGAGATTTATCTCACACATTCTACGGGCGTTGTTTGTTACCCGGAGTAGAATACATGGTTGAAATTTTCAGAAAAGGGAAGCATGCATCTTCTAATACTTGATTTGTGCTGATTGGGTGGAGCTTGACAGCATATGACAAAGAAGGATCTTAGGATCTCGGGATTATTAGAGTATACATTGTTCTCTTTTACATTGTGGAACATGTTATTATTTTTTTCTTGTATCCATGATTTCCAAATTTCTAGTTACATTACATTCCATCATCACTGTTCTAGTAGATACATTTATTGATATTATTATTTAACCATTTCATTAGTTTTATTGCACTATTTATCTATATTTATTCTAATTTTTACTATTCATTTATATCCCTTCTGATGTGCTACACTATGCTAATGTGGGAATAATCTTCCAAAAGACACACCTTAGGCCTCCGTTACTATCCGACAGCCTCTGGATTCTATAAGATGTACTTGACTCTATGTGTCCCACCGTGGAATCCTGGTCTGGGTTGTCACATTGTGGTATCAAATGTGGTTTCATTTCATTCATGACTATTTGGAGACAATAGATTTGATAATAGGAATGCATAGGACTTGGTCATAATCTGTGCTTGGGCATCGCGAACACAAGTTCGAGGTAAAATCCATGTTACCCATAATGAAAATGTTGTTATATTTTTCCAATTATAGTTGATATTATTTCCCTGTTGGGTGACTCACATGTTGGTTGGGGTTTTGGATTATTACTCTTTTGGAATTTATTTCTTCCAAAGCATGATGATATGAGGTAAAGGAGTATTTCTACATGCATCATTATAGGCACCTATAATTCACATGTCATTCACATTGCCATGCTATATAGGTGAATTTACCTACCTTGAATTCCTTGATATGTCTGTGATTGTTGGTTGATGTCGTGATAGTTTCATGTAGTTTTATTACATTGCCTCTTATTAGGTGATTGTTTATCTCAATTAATGAGGTGTATGGGCCCCTGTGGATTGGAAAGAGTAATTTACCATGTTAAGCCATTATGATATAAGTAAATTGGTGTCGATTTGGGTGATTGATGTAAGGGCACTGAATCATTAGAAATGACTATCCATTATAAAGTGAATCCAGAAATAAAATATTAATTGGTTGCACATCCTTTTCCCACCTTTTCATCTTCATGAAAGGTGAAGGTGTGAACCTAAGAATTAACTACAAAATGACATGAAACTTATACTTTAGAACTTACCAATAGATGGCCATCTAAGAGGGAAGTTTGGGTAGTTTTCCTTTGGTAGTGAGTTTTCATACTTCTAGCTTCTGTTTGTGATGCTATCTACATGATTCAATTCTGGTTCAAATACGCTTGTTTTACATATGTTAACCAATTCGTCCACGTCATCCTCGTGTCGTTCTCCATGAGGGTGGTGATGACCATGCCCCAGACATGGTTGGACCAGTGCCACCATTCTTACATCCAAAAGAACCACCTGAGACACCACAAGATGTAACTATTCCGGGCATTGATTCCCATGTCCATGATAATTTCTTACGTATGATTCAGTCATTGATTGGTTCTCCCTGGATTCACTTAGGATGGTTGATCTGACCCGCGAGATCCAGAAGTAGCATCCTCCTACATTTTCAAGGGATAACGGATCTCATGTGGTTGAGCCTTGGCTAAAGGCCATTATGTCTAGCTTTGAGCATCTATTAATGCCTCTAAAGTAGAGATCCAGTAATGATACATACAAGCTCTGAGATTCATCCAAGAGTTGGTGGGATGTAATTACTCAGGCCAGACGTCATCAGGGCATGTTATGGGTTAACTTATAGAATGACTTCTAGGATCATTTCCTTCCTCAGTCATTGAGAGCTGAAAGAGCTAGAGTGTTAAAGCATCTCGAGTACGGTTCTATGACATTTATAGAATATTCATCATGTTTCACTAATTTATAGGGATTTTCACAACTTATACCTGTTGATGAGCTTTCAAAAGAAAGACGGTATGAAGATGGGCTCTAGTATTCCATCTGAACTCAGGTGAATGACTTTATCCATCTTACATTCTCTGCAATTTTTTATCAGTCTCTTATCACTAAGCGTAACCTAAGGGATAGAGCATGTACCAGGTTTAACAGATCAGTGCCACATCTGGTTAGCAGTTATTTTTTTGGTAAAAAATGATCCCTTGATTCTTTTCGTTAGGGTAGTGGCAGTCAAAGTATCTTATTTTATAGCTCAGTAGTGTTTCATCAATGTCTAATACCTTTGTATATGAATCCCCCTTGTGATAACGACTCTATGGAGTGTCGAGATTGTGGCCATATGGGTAACCTTTAATTCTTTCTCAAGACCATTTCCCCGGCATCGATTGGATAAAAATCAATTTCAAATCCACCTTCGGGAGAGATTTCATTTGTGCCACGTCTGGTGGGAAGTTGGAGAAGCACTAGGAGGTCATTTCGAGGCTAGTATAGCGAGACGGAAGCATCATGTGCTAGGTGAAGTGATCGCTCAGATTTCAAATCAATTCATCGAGGATTAGGGTTTGCTTGAAACTCATTTCCCTATAGTATTTGATCATTTAAGGGGAGTCTTTCTTGATAAATTTTCTATATTTAATCCTAAGAGATAGGTAGAGTTTACAATTGATCTTTTTCTCGAAGCAGCACTAGTGTCCATTCCTCGCGAAATAATTGCACCAATTGAGCATTAGGAGATCAAGAAAAAGATAGTGGACCTAGAGGCCTATGTATTTATATGTCATAGTATATCTACATGGGGTTCACCCATGCTTTTTGGTAAGAAGGAAGATGTAACTCTCAGTTTATGTGTCGATTGTAGAAGGTTGAACCATCATACGGTCATGAACTGGTATCAACTACCTCAAATAGATGATATATTTGACCAGTTACGAGGAGAAAATGTGTTCTCTAAGATCGATCTGAGATCAGGTTATCATCATGTGTGAGTCAAGACATCAGAAATACCTCTTACAGCTTTCCGTATGAGGTATTTTCTATATCAGTATCTTGTTATGTAGTTCAGTCTTATGAAAAATCCTGTTGTATTCATGGATTTGATGAATACGGTTTAACATAACTTCATGGAATATTTTTTCATGGTCTTTTTGGATGACATATTGGTTTATTCGTGCACTCATAACAACCATGCCAAACATATTGTGATTGTTCTTAATACACCGAGAGAGAATCAACTTTATTCCCAGATTTCTAAATGAGACATCTAGATTGATAAGGTCCATTTGATGGGCCATATTATTTCATAATCACCAGTATCCATTGAACCTAAATGTTTCTTTAATGAATTCTCCTCAGAGTGACTTAAAAATGTGATTGGTATCAAGAGTTTCATAGAGATCCCTACATATTACATGTGTTTCATACATGACTTCTAACATCTTGCTTCACCTCATACTAGGCTTATAAATAAGGGAGTTATGTTCTTGTGGTTGGAAGAATGTGATAATTCCTTTCTGGAGCTTAAATGGAGGCTGGACTCAGCACCAATTCTGATTCATCCAGAACCTGGTAAAGGTTATATCATCTTCTATGATGCATCAGGGATTGGCCTAAGATCAGTGTTGATGTTAGATGAAAAATTAATTTCATATAGATCTATGAAATTGAGGCCTCAAGAGAGAAATTATGTGACACACAGGCTTGATCTAGTATCAATTTTACTTTCCTTACGTGGATGGATACATTATCTGTTAGGTGAGAACTTTGTGGAGTATGCATATAACATGATCCTCAAGTATATCTTTTCTCAGTGTGACTTGAACCTTTGATAGTGAATATGGGTCTAATATCTACAATACATTGATTTTTAGTATGCTTATATGAATGGAAAAGGAAATTTGGTTGCATATGCACTATGTCGGAAAACTCGAACGCAAGACATACAAGAATCCAGTGATGAATGGATGTTAATTTACCACTTTTCTGAGCATCAGCTGAATTTCCATGACAGTCATGAGATTTCTTACCACTAAGCCTTAACGGTTTCCTCTTCCATACATGAGAAGGTGAAGAGTGTGAAATTATCATATCTTGATGGTTTTGTTCTCAGTGAGAGTATATCAGGAGATAACCCACATCTAGATTGGTATGTGGATAGAAATGATGTCCTTCATCTACATGGATGAATCTGGATTCTTACAGATGTGAGAGGGGAGTTGATGAGATAGTCCAGTGCTTCTAAGTGGGTAGTTCATCCGGGAATTTCAAAGATGTATCGAGATATAGGAAACCATTATTGGTGGATTGTGATGAAACATTACATTTCATGCTTCATCACATGCTATTCCAACAGTCCGCAAGTATAGGTGAAGCACCAGAGACCAAAATCCTTGTTATATCCACTTCCAATCCTGGAATTGAAATTGGCATATGTTTCTATGTATTTTGTTTTTGGGTTACCTAGGTCTCCAAGGGGTAGAGATTCTATCGGGGAAGTCATTGAACACCTTAAAAAATCATCCCACTTCATTCCTATATGTGGAAAGTTCTACGTTGATGAGCTGGAAAGTCGGTATGTTCGTGAGATCATACAACTACACGAGGTTCCATGTCTTTACATGACGATTCTGGAAGGTTTTACAGATATATATGCGATCTCAGGTGATTTTAAATACATCTTTTCACCCTCATACTGATGGAAAATCTAAACTGAAAATATAGGTTTTATATTAACGTATCCAAGAATGTTTCCTTGATTTCAGTGGTTCTTTGGATATGCATTTCCCTCTCTTCAATTTCTTCTATAATTACAATATCAAGGAGATGATTCAGATGGATCCCTTTGAGTCCTTATATGGTAGTCCATGTTGTTCAACATTGTGTGGCTAGAGGCTGGTGATGCAGCCCTACTTGGTCCTCGTATCATTTAGGAGACTTCAGAATAGGTCTAGCTGATCAGGAAGTATATGACTACTACCCTATTTAGACATTAATTTTAGGTTGATTTTCATTGATGACCTCTTGTGTTATAGGTTGGGGATCATGTTTTTCATCGGGTATCACCAATGATAGGGTATATATGGTTAAGGATGTAGGGAAATTTTTCGCATCGTTATATCGGGCCATTTTAAATTCTAGAGATATTCAGGGTGGTAGTCAATCGGTTTCTACTACATTATAATTACCATGCCATGCACGAAGTCTTCCAGGTCTCATAGCTTCACCAATATGACAATGATCTATCTCATACCATTGATCCCAAGGAAATTAATTTAGATGCCGATGAAACCTTTGAGGAATATATAGTATGCATCATTAACCGAAGCATGAACGTTCTATGAGGCTTGTATGTTCCTCATGTATAGGTTCATTAGCACACGATCGAATAAGGGATGATACATGGGAGAGAGAATCTGATGTATGTGCCCAATGGCCAAAGCTGTTCTTAGACAGTGTTTCTTTACCCTTTGAAGGAGAACTCTGGGGGGGTATTCTTCTAAGGGGGGAAGACTACAAGAACCCAATTTTTAATGCAGTTATAGATCCTTAATTTTAAATCTAAATCATTACTCTAAACTTAATATAGATTCCTATTGAGTTATAAAAGGTTATAAGGGTGTTGAAGGCTTGTTGGCAGCTCGGAACACCTCTTTTTGGGAAAACAAGTCATGTTGCCAGGTTTGCCTAAATGTGTGGTTTTTTTCACATAGTGGCACCTCACACTGTTGTCACACTACCTTGAAGCGAAATCATTCAAATGCCCAATTTTCCTGGTTTGGGAAAAACCATCTCTCATGGTTTGTACATTGTTCGACAAACTATGCGAAAAAACTGTGTGCAGGATAAAAACGGTGTAAACTGTCTACAATGGTCTTATTGGTCTATTAATCTAACCCGTTGATCCCATATATGATTTTATGAGTGATTGAACTAGTTCTATATTATATTGGATCATTTTGATGATCCAGAATTGGAATCAAGATATCCCCTTCTTACAGCTTTCGATCGATCTTTCGTTCGTTACGTTGGATGTGCAGCGATCTGCTCTAAACTGAGGAAAATCAATGCCCAAAACTAGATTAGGATATCAGTTCAATTCTATGGTTGGTGGTCAATAACTCTTACCTATAGTTTGTAGTTTTAGGAATGTTCGTGTGGACCCCACCTTTTTTATTGGAAACTGTTTCTTAAATTTATATTCCATGGTTATACTCATCAGAATTATATGGTTATGCTCTTTCCAAATATGTTATTAGTTGTTAGTGGTTTTACCCACAAATCAATCTTCCTCATACCAAATGATATTCCATTATTGGGTTTTAGTGTTTCAGCACATTTGTGCCACTATTCGGGTGTTCCTTCACTTGACCTTTCTAATGGTGAGACTCATTATAATAAATGTCTTTTTGTTATTGATAATTGAATAATCGCATGTCCTGTGTTTTGTCACCAGTTATCCTTCCTACGGTAGGTTCTTCCAAATTTTTATTAAATGTGAAATATAAAATGTGAAATTTAAAGTCTACTATTTATATAATTTAGACTTACCAAAAGGGATTTAATAAATGTTACATGTCTATATCCCCCATTTCCATGTTAATAGAAGGTAGCAGAGTAAACCACATTAATTGATTATGCCTTAATGGATAACTAAGACATTATGAAATAGTTGTAATGCTACATTAAATATCCACACTAATGGAAGAAAAGTATTAGACCAATGGTTTCAACTCTACATGAACTATCCACACTAATTGAAGGAAATAATTGAACCAAATGAATTATAACATGATTACAATATCAAAGAAGAATGTACTGACTCATGCTCGCCTTTGATTCTGATAAGTGAATACCTTGGCTCTCGGTAACCCATTCGGATTCAAGGATATAGTTTTCTTTTGATGATACCCACCTAGACTCCGGTTCTTTTCTATTCTATAGATTCTTGATATATTACTTTTGGGTCCCTTTATTTATTATAGGATACCTCATATAGACTCATTGGATCCTGCATCGACTCATAGGATCCATGGTGAAAGCCCATCAGGCCCATGTATTTATATAGCCCCGTTTTACAATGGTTGATCACCATGGAGTCAGTAGGCTCCTTATTGTAGAATTCCTTTTATTTTCCTCCTTGGATTACACTCTTATCCATTAGATAGACTCGGATACTACAGTGTAGTCTTTCTATGAGACTATGTTACCTTCGTTTATACCTTATAACTCCGTCACTAGATATCATCGTCTGGTTTCCTTTTAATGTCTTGGGACTATCCCTACTTGTACTATCATGAGTTGATTTATGTGTTGGCTATACCCCATGTGACCTATTATCATTAAATGGAAATTGATTAATTAATGAACTGGTTACATGTTTAGACACCACCCTAGGTTTAAGGTAGGTACATGGTTATTTAGTTATTTTGTACTGCTTTCTTTACATTACATATATGCATGTACATTTCTATATTCCATTTCACGGGTTGGATGTTATAGACACCGTTGGTGGTGGCCCAGTAGGATTTATCTCATTCCCCCTTCAGGCACAATTTTGTACCCGGAGTAGATTAGATGGTTGATGGTATTGACAAAGGGAAGCATGCAGCTTTCAATACTTGATTTCTCCTGATAGGGTGGAGCTTGATAAAATATGACCAAGTAGGATCTCTAGATTCTTGGAGTATACATTATTTTCTTTTACCTTGTGGAAAATTTTATTCTTATTTCATGTATCCATGTATTCCAGTTTTCTTGTGACATGACATTACATCATCACTCTTCCAGTTGATACATTTATTGTTATTATTGTTTATATATTATATTAGCTTGCTTCCATATTTTATCTATATTGCTTTCAATGTTCACTATTAATTTATATCTTTTCTTCTGTGATACACTATGCTAATGAGGTTTTAATATTCCCAAAAAAACATCCTAGGCCCTCACTGCTAGTCGGTAGCCTCTGTCATTCAGGAATATGCACTTGAGGCCATGTTTCCCATCGGGCACAGGGCACTATTAAGTGGCATTCAGATCTGGGTCGTCACAATCTCTACCTAAAACCTACCACTTCCCACAGTTAAACTAGGACATCCATACCGTTTGGATAAACCATACACAGCCCATGCACCTCTCCATTACCCACCAAAACATACTAAAAGTTCAAAAAACACTCTCAAAAATCCCTCTTAAACATAATATCCATATAAAAAAAGAAAGGGGTACATAACACAAACCAGGGTGTACTACATTCTCCCCACCATTTGTTTATCCATATAAAAGAAGTTTTAAATTTTCATTTATCTAAAAGATTTCTATCCATTACTCTTTAATATCAATCTCACATTCCCAAATATATTCCAAAATATGAACATGATGACATAAAACCCACACCAAAATAATGGTTTATTCATGCAATAATTTCTTATGATTATCCCCACACTGTACTGGAATATGTATCAATGAAGAATCTGACTCTAGTTCAACATTATCCCATGTGATCATATGACCAGGATCGGGCTAATTCCTTTTTCAACTGAGATATGTGGAACATATTATGAACCAAATTGAAGTATGTCAGTAATTCTAATCGATATGCCACTTCTTCACACTATTCCAGTATATTGAAGGGGACTATGTATCATAGAGATAATAAGCCATGATTCCCAAAACAATGATGTCTATGTCTTAGAGAGATCCTCAAAGAATACATTATCAGTCATGAAAAATGAAAACGGTGTTCAATAATGGTCAAAATAAGATTTCATATGACTGTGAGCTGTCTATATCTTCTTTTTTATTAATTGAATCTTTTAAGTTGTTTCTTGGACAAGGCTGAGACCAACAAGTGATTCTTCACCTGTTTCCACCCCATGTTGTGGAGAATGACACGGACGCCAATACAATGCTTCAAATGGATCCATATGTATTGAGGCATGATAATTATTATTAAATGAGAACTACAAAATTTCTATATTATCTTCCATGATCCACCAATATCCATTAAAAAAGCCCAAAAATTATCTTCCATAATTTTATTTTCCGCTCTGATTTCCCATTCTTTTGAGGATAATACGAGGTGCTCATATTCAAATATGTTCCAACAGATTTTTATAATGATTTCTAGAAATGGGACATGATCCTTGGATATTTTTCTGAGACTATGGACACTACTACACCATCCCTCATTACCACTTCTTGGATGTATATTTTAGATAAATATTTCACCATATATGATTCAGGAATAGGGATGAAATGGCCTTCCTTGGAAATATGATTCCTTATCACCCCTATAGTGTTGTGTTTACAGACCATTCTTGGAATACATGTAAAAAAATCTATCGCTATCTGATCTTAAATCCACAATATTATAGGAAAAGACTGCAACATACCAACTGGTCTCTGATTCTTTGCCTTAACTTGCTGAAAAGTTAAACACTTTGATACGAACTAGAAAATCTTTTTTCCATGACTCCACCAAAATTATGCCTTCTATGCCTTATACATATTGACTATACATGGATGTAAAAATCATATCAAATGGTGGTATGCATGAAATATTTGTTCCTGAAAATCCACAGGTACAACTATCTAATCCCTAAAACACAAAACTGAACTCCCATTAAGTTTACAGCCCCTAGTGGTCTCCCACCATTGAGTTTTCAACTCATAAACATACATTTTTTTTATCAATTGTTTGTTCCAATTTCACGATATTTACTAAAAATAGAAAAGTCATAGCCGAAAAAAAGACCACAACATCACCTCGGTCATCACATTCCACATTCATGTCGCATAGGTCCAACATCAATTTCTATTAAATTGAAGTTTCTTTCGCCAACTGAGAATATGACATTCTACTCAGTGCTTCCACCACTGAATTCCCATTTTCTAGTGCATACAGTAATTAAATTTCAAATATTTTGGGATACTCTATCCATCTCTATTGTTGAAATTTAAAATATCACTCTGAGAAAATGTTTTTTCAAAATTTGTGGTCTTGAAACAAGTGAATTTCTAACATAAGAGATAATGAAGACATGTCTTCAAGGCTGGAAGGACTAAAGCTAACTCCAAATCATGTGATGGGTAATTCTTATTGTGCACCCTCAAATTCCTTTCACCCTAAGCATACAAATATTTTCCATGAACAAGAACACAACCCAATCCTAATAATAAAGCATCACTGTACACCACACACCCATATCCAAATTCTGGAAAAAACAAGATTGGTGATGATGTAAGATGAACTTTTACTTCATAAAATGACTTCTGGAATTCCACATTCTTTTTGAATGGAACAGTATTCTTCTTCAAGGAATTCATTGGTGGAGATAGTCATGAAAAATAATTCCCAAAGCATTGTTAGTAACCAACTAGACCACGAAAACTCCATATCTCGAAATATTTCTATGGTTGATAGAAATATATATAAGATTCTATCAATTTACTACTGATATAAATGCATTTCTCAGAAATGAAATAGCCATGAAAATGTACTTACTATATCCAAAAATTAAACTCTGATAATTTGGATGAAAAATGGTGATCTCTCAAGACAAGTAACACTATTTCAAGGTCTTAATCATGGTCATACCTTGTCATTTAATTCACCAAGATGTCATACAAAAACACCAAAAATAAAGAATCTAGATATCACAAAATGATTTGATTCATCAAGTCCATGAAGATTATTGTTTTATTCATTAGGAACAAATGAATGAGTATATATTTTTTGCATCCATATATCCTTTTGAAATATTTCATTGGAATATATTCTTTCCGAACTCGTAACTAGTGATATCTTGAACACAAGTCATCCATGGAAAACCATAGAGATCCCCTTAATTGATTGAAAAAATAATCAATTCATGGAAGTGGGAACCTTTTCTTTATCATAAAATGTATAAGCATAATATAAACTACACACAGACAAAGAGTTTCATCTACTTTATTCAAGAATAAGATTGGTGCTGCCCAGAGAGATAAACTTGGATAAATGATTACCTTGCTTTTGTGCTCCTCCATATACACATTCAATTCCCTTAACTCTATTGGTTCCATCCTATAATATGGAAGGGAAATAGTATGAGTCCCCAAAATGAGATCAATCATAAAATCCACATCTATTAGAGGTGTTAACCCTGATAATATTTTGGAAAAGTCGCCTTAAAATTGATCCACAACTACTGGAAAACTGTTTTCCTCAATATCTTCCTTGGATTCCAAATACAACACCACCAAATTGTAAGAGATCGTTCCAACCATTAGTTCTAACAAGCACTTTTCAACATTATTTTCTATGCTATCTCTTATGATGAGATGCTCAATTCCATCCTCAGTCATTAAAATAATTTTTCTCCTATAACAGTTGATGTGATACTTGAATGTTATCAACCAATCCATCCCTAAGATTACATATGAAAAATCCATGTCCAAGAATTAGAATTCTTTTTTTCTGCTAGCTCTATCAATATTTATAGCACATTCTCTATAGACAAAGAATTTAAATTATATTTCCTCAAGAGTTGTTTTCAGTTTTAAAATAGAAGGCATCAATTCCATATTTAAAAATAAGAAATCAACAACATGTGAATAAATTAGTGAATTTTATGAACCTGTATCAAAAATTACATGGAGAATGGTAGAATTCAAAAGAATCATACCCCTAACCGTATATGGTCATGCCAGATCAACAAAAATCACCTACTCAGTTCTATAGAATTTCTTCATTGTTGCAATGTTCTCCTTGTTTCATTGGGTGGATTTCCATGGTGGAGGATTCATGGTATTTCTAGAATCACCAGGTCTAACATACCTCTATGAAATATACTAATTCTACTATCCTCGCCCTGTCAATGCATACGATGCTTGTGATGCCAGATAAGTGTCTCGAGCTCCTGACATTGGAGCACTACGAAAATAACACTGAAGATGCCTCATCTGATAGAAATTATGGAATAATCTAGATTTTTCAATAAAATCATCCATTATGTGTTCAAATGAAACAAATTAAAGAAACATTCTTTTCTCAAGGGTCATGAATGAAGGTTCACTAACCCTACCATCTGATTCTGATTTCTACTTCCTCCGTGGAAATAGGTGTCCCTTTTCATCTTTCTCTTAGTGTTTGAGTTCCCACCATTCTTTATAGGTATCATGATAACTCCTCCCTTAGTTCCTGAGATATCATGTTCAACCATAGTAAATATGTTCACTATCTCTATATAATCTATAATACAGAGAAATACTTTCAATGATTGAATCTCCTACCTTATCCCAAATTCAAAAATGTGTACCTTTAATGATGAACTTTCCACAACATTAGGTGTGAAGCGCAGTTGATTCATGAATTTGGAATCTTATTCTATGAACAATATTGTATACTAATTCATGATAATGAAGCCTTTAACTTTCATGATTTTGAATGTTTGAATATAGATGTTTTTGTCGAAAAATTCCAAAAAAACGTCGCATGCAAGGCCTTCATCCAATGTATCTTTTACCAATAAATCCCACCCCTAGAATGAAATACCAACGAGCATATATGGCTTTAATTTAAGATCTGATGGTGTGCTAATGAAATGAAAGATATAATTAATCTTACATAGCCTCATCTATGCCTTTTCAGGTTCAGAATCACCCCAAATGATCGATGGGTTCTTCTTCCAGATCTAGATGGTATGATTCACATTACATGCCTTATTCCTCCATTTACTTGTATCCATATCTTGAAAACCATAGACAATACTCGGAGCCCGCCCTTATTTCACATGTAGTACAGGTGAAACCACATTCCCCACAGATTCTTCTTCATGTATTTGATGATGCTTTTTGGGCGTTGTTCTCTAAACCAACAACAAACTCTGTTAATCTCACTCTATACAACTAATGGATTGTCATTTCATATTACATCACATAAACTATCACAACATTGTTTTCCAAAAACATATTTTTCCATGATCAACCATTTTCCAAACGTTCTACTTGATTTATGAAAATTAAATCTTTTTCTAAATACTATTAGAATTTCAATTTACAAAATCATTAATTGAATAATAATTTCTTACTTTTTCAGAAATCAACAATTTTTTACAACATGAATCATTCCTTAAGAATATGTTTGTACTTCTTGTGATATGTACTCTATCTACTGTTAATTTCAAGCTCATATAATTGGCTAAAACTATAACACTAATATTTATAAACCATATTAGTTTCTAAAAAACACTTATCTGCCAAACTACCTTGTAATATAATGTTCAGCATAAATGGGTTAGCTATGTCCTTTTATGTAGTAAAATTTATGTCCCAAAAATCCTAAACCCTTTGATGATTACAATCCAAGAAATTGACATGAAGGAATTTTAAATCCATGACAAAAAATGGATACTTGGTATGAAAGGACCGAAAAATGTGATACACTTCTAATAACGAGAAAATTCCCATTGCTGTTAGAGTACAATGAATCATTACTAGACCTTAAGATGTATTCCTAAGATGCTAAAGGCTAGAAATAAATGCTGAAGGGTTTCAATATAAGTGGGGGATGATTTACCCTTTTCTGTATAAAAACAATAACTCAACAAACCATAAAAAAACTTCTCAATATATGATGCATGAAATAAACTAAGACATTTCAAAACAATCTCTTTAGATCAACCAAATAAAGGTTGATATAGCGGAATAACCAAATATCAAATGAAACTATAAAATGATGAAAAATAAACTCAAAGACAAAAAAAAGACTCCATAATCCACAAGGTCCACGCTCTAACATCCCTATGTAGTCTAATGTGTCATGAAAGGGTTCAAAATATGTTTGATACTTAGCCTTTTTCGAAGTCTCAGATGGTAGCATCTGGAAAAGCACCAAAGTTCTAAAGGAGGGGTGAGTATATAACTAAGTAGGTTTTCCCCATGACTTCCCTACTCACGCCACTAGGATATAATAGTTATCACAATATAAAAAACTATTTATATAAACAATTTACTGAAATAGTTTATAATAAAATATTAACAGATTTGAAATAAAATCACAACCAATTGCTAAAAAAGGCTAGTGAAACCAATTTACAACAAGTTATTTTCTACATAATAAAAAATAAATGCTTAAAAACAATTCTTATTTTCATGCTTTCCCATTAAATAGTTCATAACACACCCACACATGCATGATTTTTTTGACAGTTCCATACTCATGAATAGTCTCTCGTATAATTACCTTCCGTACCAATGACACAATCACTTGATCATGAGTAAGGAACCTTATACCCAAATGTTACACGTACCTTATTTAAGAGAATTCTGAACAAGTACTCACAGATAAACCCAATGTATACCAATGCCATTCCAAATAATCATTTTAAACTATTTCAATAAAACAGTACTTTTATTGAATACCAACGAAAATTACAATTTTAGAACAACCATTTAATTTAAATAAACGTCAAATTTTTATTGAAATCAACTAATCAAATCCATGTTCCACAATTCCAGAAAATCCCCATTCAAAATCCATATTTTAAAACCATGAATAATTTAAATTTATTAAAA
The DNA here is from genome assembly GCA_963277665.1 of Viscum album. Taxonomy (NCBI): domain Eukaryota; kingdom Viridiplantae; phylum Streptophyta; class Magnoliopsida; order Santalales; family Viscaceae; genus Viscum; species Viscum album. The sequence goes on along the minus strand of OY728157.1, from coordinate 1,748,538,589 downwards.
ACAGAAAATTTCCCAAATTTCCCAAATTTTACAAACCATAAAAAAGAAGGGTTTAGAATTATTTCTAAATAGAAAAATCGAAAACAACTCAACATAATATATTCAAGTTGAAAGAATTCTCATCATTTCGACTATGTGGATTCGTGAAAGAAGCTACATACCTCAAATTGTTTTACAATAGTTAGCAAAGGATGAAGAATGATTAAGAAAATTAGGTTGATTCATCATGGAACCTCCATAGATACCTTATATTAGCAAGATCTGGCCCAAATATATACTTACTTATACTCCAAATTAATTGATTTACACCTAAAAGATGTGATTTTGTCATCCAAGAAGTGAGGAGAAGTAGATTTACATATATCTAAGAAACCAATAATGATTGATGAAGAACGATCACATATCAAAAATATGGGTTCGAAACACTAAGGGAATACTTTGGATTAACCCCAAATCACTTTTGAGAAGTTATTCAACCTTCATGGAAGATAAATTGAAATTTATTTCTACATAGAAGAGAAAAAGAACCACATAGTGGCAAAAATGTGTGATATCAACATTTTCATGATCTCACATTAACCATCTGCACGGTTAGTTTACATTGTTTTACAAAATGCTCATTAATCTTTCATTAGAAAAGGCCTATTTAGACCATCACACGACCACCTCACTTGGTCTCTATAACCATGGACACACCGTGCAGATGTTCCCATCCTCAAACCTTCCATTTCACCTGGTTTCTAATAGGAAGACCCCACAGTTTGGATAAACCATGTGCATCCCTTATGCCTCTGGTTTAGAACTCAAAACATACTGAAAGTATACCAAACTACAAAAAATTATATCTTTATCATTATATCCATAAAAACACAAATAAATTGATATGTACCACCAACTGAGGGTACTGCAGCCATCTTGGTTTTTAAATATTTGTAATAATAATTTATCCTTAATAGAATAAACATATAATACTAGTTTTCAATCATTATTTCATATGGAATCATGTGATACTATAAACTATTTTCCATTCAGATAATAATAATTCATGTATGAATTATGTAGAAAGTCACTGGTGGAAACATGTTTGGAGAATGATATTATAATTCAGGAATAATGTAACCCATAGGTAAATCGAATTCATGAAATGATGAAAATAGTTAAATACTATATAAAAAATGATGATACAAGTACATTGATGGTGAACATATTTTTTTAATGGGTCTCCATATTTTGGTATTCAATAAAATGAAAGGAAAAATATATAAGTACTATTGTATTTGGGATAAATTTAGATCGTGGAACTAGTTTTGGCTGTGTCCAATAAGTTTGAATTTCCATGATTATATATTATAGTTTATAAAAACATTCTTATATCTAATATAAGGTAATTAATTCTTTTCCCATATCATGTTATAAATTAGAAACACTTGGGTTTGAATAGATCTATGATGATCATTTTATGGAAGGTAATTATTTTGGATAAACTAAAATCATTTAATAAGAGGTTTCATTTCCCTTATTCGGTTATGGTGGAAGCATGATAATATTAAAGAGGAAACATGAGAAAACGAATTAATCTTTTATTAGAAATGGGTATAAGGTGAATTTATTTATATAAGGATATTTCCATTCATAAAATATATAGTTTTTAAATCATTGAGAAGAATTTTTTATAATTAATGAATATAAATTCAATGAAAATAATTAAAAAATTTCCTAGAATTACCATTATAATTATTAATGGCATAATTGTTAAATAGATTTAATATTTAGTGGATTAAATTATTAATTTAATGTAGACTATATTTTATTATATTTATATGGAATGAAATTTTATCTTGTGAAATTAATATATTTTAATATTGATTAATATTTTTTGGAGATAGTGTTGGCTATATGAGTTATGGATTACCAATATAGAAATATATGCGAGGAGACTAAATTAATAATATAAATTAGGAGAGGATAACCTAGTATATAATGTTAATTATAGAAATTATGGTATTTAAAGGTGTAAATTAATTAAATATGGTTGAGATTTAATTATTATATTGGAACAATCATAGTCTATTTTAAACAACTATTTTATAATCTTATCATATCACTTGAACACTATATCGACAATATATTTTTTGATGATATTTATATATTTTACCTAGATTATTGCCAATATTTAAAGAAATATGAAGGAATATATAAGGAATTGTTGGATTTATATAAATAATTGAATCTATACAAAAATACATAAGTAATTAAGAAGTATTATTTAAAACATAATAAAGATTGAAAATTTTAAATATTAAATATTCCTTCTTTAACAATTAAATTTGTCATATAAATTGTTATCCTTTCATAGTTTTTCCTACATATTGAGTAGTTATTTGAACTAGTTATTCAATAATTGTTATAAGGTTAGATCTTAAAATTTTGTTCACCAAAATAGGCATGTCTTCACCTATGGTTCGTGTTTTATAAGAATTTTTTTTATAAAAGTATTATTTTTTATAAATAATCATATATCATGAAATCTTACAAGCAAGGTTTAATTTATCATTCATGTATATTGAATATTTTTATTAATTATGAGGATTTTTATATTGTTATGATTCTCTGATTTACTCATACATTCATGTTGTCTTTATATAAACAGAAAATGTATATTTAAATTGTAGTAAAATATTCATCAGTAATCAAGGAATCATCTGAGTGGTTTTGGACACATTATAGGGGTCACCAATTTATGTTGTTAAACCCCATTTGATATTTTTCATTCAGTAAAATTTTAGGTTTCCATTTGGTCTTATTTTGGAGGGATGTGGGGCCAATAATGACATAATATATTATCTATATGAAATTGTGGGTGTGATCAAATCAATGAAATAGAATCATTAAAAAACACAAGATTTCAATTGAAAATAAAATCTTCATCCATAGTGTGTGGGAGTTTCCATTAATAGGGATTAATGTTTAACATCATGTCTCCTTCATGATATTTGATATGATTTAATCATTGGGCATGGTCAAATGTTGACTGACTAACATGAGACCCAGTGATGAAATGTTCATGTCCTTATATGCATTGAGAGTTAGTTAGTTAGGGGGTTTCCCATTTGGAATTTTATGAGTAATTATTTTCAATTGGATATATTTGTCTACTATGAATTCAATGTATAGAGGAATTAATTTATATCAAATATTGTGTCTATAATTGTGAACATATTAACAATCCTTTATACATTGAAAAATTAATACATATAGTAAGCTTTATATTGGACCAATAATTGATGGATTTTTTGTGGTCTAGCACATCGAACTCTTACAATGAACTAGTTGTATAACCATATTCCCTATCAAAATTTATTTTGGAATTTTTTATGATTTTTTTTTCATGATTGATTCATTATTTTAAAAAATATTTATTTCATTGAAGATTTTGTTTTCATATAAATTATGATATAAATAAAATTTAGTAAGAATGGGGTGTTCAAATATAAGAAAATTTATATATATTATTTCATTAATAATTTAAATTTTCATTAGTTGGTTATATTTTTTAATTTAATTCAAATGATATATTTATGATGATATTTTCCTGAGATTGAAATATAACTTTTTTATGTGTATTAATTTATATGAAATGATCGTTTTCATTATTTAGAATCATTTATTTACATATAAAATCATATATATTAATATTACTTTAAGTATTGGTTGTTATGCTATTTAACTTCCTAAAATAGTTTGTGACTAGAGATATGATTCAATGTTCAATAATCAATAATTTATTGGTTTTAGTAATGAAATGATTTGGGTTAAGTTAAATGGAATGGGAAATATTGTCAATATGTGTGGCTAAAATATTGACAATTTTTATATATTAGTATTCAATTTAAATTTAGAACGTTATATTGAGGGTTTTTTTGGTATTTCCCATTGCATGAATTTTGTAAAATTATATTATTTATACTATATTGTTATATTCAAAACATTTTTATTTCTCATATAGTTGTATTTTTTATGACATGTATGTGTTATACATGATTTTCATTCCATAGTGATTTTTCACCATTTCTATTTAAAATGGACTACATATATTAATATTAAAAATAGTGAGTACCTTATAAAAATTAACAATAGAAAGACACAAATTATAATATTTTTTAAAGAAATAGTTTATTTAGAAATTATTTATAACAATGACTCATAAATATACTTTCTTATTACTCATGAATGTTTTTAAATTTGAGTTATTGGGGGAATCATATTAAATTTATTCACACCCTTAAATGATTCATATTAAATACATATATATGTTTCTTAATGAGGTTTTAGAAAATGCAAGACTTCATTATTCATTAGAGGTGAATTGAAATCCATGTTTTAGATATTTTATAAAGGGTTCGATAGTTTATGACATGCTTCAATTTATTAATTTTGTTTGGAAATTATTTTACTCAATTGAAAAATTATTAAAACATATATATCAATCCATTAGATATTTTATTTATTTTTTGTTATAATATAAACATATTTTTTTATCTATTTCATTTATATAATTTTTTAATATTTATCCAATTTATCAGTTTTACATGTTAACACTAAATTCTGGTCTTTGGTGATTTGGGTGTGTACATGGGGACATGTTGTATTATATTTAGTGTTTTTTATTTGGTTCCATATATCAGGTTCTTATAATTTTTAATATTGATATATAAATGCATCAATATATTATATAGGGTACTTGTCCGCAACAAGAGTATATTAGATGAACCATTATATATGTGTTTACTATGAATTCGAAAATATATCATGATAATGATCATATAGGAAAAAATAGTTAATATCTATAAAAAATAAATAATAAATTATCATTCATAAACTAAATTAGTAATTCCTTATTTACTAAATATTATGGATTTTATTAGAAAATTTATAAATCCATGTTAATTTTTTTCACATATCATATGAATTTATCATTCCAACTAGGAAACTTAATCAATTAGAGTATATGATCTCTATAAATTTGTTAAATCACCAGTAAACATTATGTAACCATATTGAAAATCTTCATACCGGTTTTACAAGAATGATGGTTGAATGATTAATGTATATTGTGTGGAATGTCACCATTCAATTTTGACATCACCATAATTTATCGTTCATCAATATTAATTTAAACAATATAATAAAGAATAAGTGAAAATTATGAATTCAATGGAATTAAAATAACACTACATAGATTATATATTGTGAAAAATTTATTACTATATATATAGATAACAATGCTATTTCTAAAAAATAAATAACCACTCTTCATCATCTCCTAGATGATAAAAATATTAATTTGAGACTGTTGAATCTGGATTTTAAAAGTTGTATGCAGAATTCCCTAAAAAGTAGTATATTAATTATAATATTTTAATACATGTAACTGGTATTACATTCAGAATATATATAGAAAAATAAAATAATAATCAATAATTAATGGCATATAACCATATTATTATTATATTAATTATAATATCTTTATTAATGTTTTTATTTTTTAACTCCACTCTGTAAATAATTTATCATTTATGTTAACTTTTAAATTATACTATAATAACTCATATAGTCAATCTTCCAACTATTTCCACATTTTTTCATAATGAATTCTATTAAAAAATTACTTTCTATAAAAATTCTTTGAAAATATTATTCATATTTAGTGACTCGATCCCCCATTACTACCTTTCAAAATAATCATCTATATGAAATTATACTTTTAGTACAATAATATTGTAGTAAAATAAATTGGTTTGTAATAATATGTCAATCCTATAATAATATTCATAGAACACTCAAAATATATATAAAACATTAATATTTATATTAATTAGTTTATTTACTTTCCATTTACACTAAATAAATTAGAAAAATTTTATTATTAATTTAATATATCAAAATGAATCTGTTATAAGGAAAAAATCTCAATTGACTGGCTCTTATATTAATTCCCATTAAATGAAAAATATGGATGATTTTTTAAGTTTTTATAAAAAACAATCACATTGAAATAACAACTAAATTATTTAACATAATAAAAGAAATATTAATATCCCTTAGTCCATAAACACATAAACTTTTTCAATGATATTAAATTTATATTTTTTATATCAATAAAATTTTATACTCTTGATGATTTTTATAAATAGAAAAATATAATTTTGAACGTATTCTTTCCAATGGTTTCTAGTATAATTTAACCCCTTTAGGGGGGGTAGAATTAGTGATTTTATATTTGAAAATTGTACCCATTTTGTAATTTATCCCATGTAAGTTTTTTGAGTTCCTTTTCCTTATCAAATATTGTTATGACCTAATATGAATGTAATGACAATAATTTTTTAATTAAAGCTAGTATATTCTAAGGTATTTCGCAGTGTGGGATCCTAGTTCTATTTAATGTCCACAAATATTGATCCATAAATATTCACTATTAGAAATAAGTTAAAAAACATTGATAAAATAGATGATAAAATACTTCTATCTCTATATTGGTAATATTATAATGATACTCATTTTTTTAACATTTTTCTTTTAGTAATTATCCATAAAAACAATATGTATCAATGTTATATTTGATCCCAAAAATAATAATTTCTGAATGATTGTCGAATTTCACCACATGGTAAAAGTATATTTGGGGTAATTTTTTCTATTTTAGGGGAATGTGTATCCATTTTTCCTCAATAAGACATGTTACTCATATATCACTTTTGTATAGAAAGTTAATAAATCACAAAATTCATTTTACATGTTCGTTTATTAGTAAAAATTACTCTTCTTAAATTCAATATCTACTTTTTTTATCTGGTTTGTCAGATTTCGAACATTGTATGATGCTATGCTTGATATTATTGTCTAGTATATTTTTTAAACATAAACATCTCTTAGTTATAAACTCAATTATCAAAAAATTTATTCATAATAATTGATTTTTTATATATGTAACATAATTACTTATATTTTTTCTCTCCCTTATAATATAGGTTATCCTAAATTGAAAAACATGTAAAACCATTGTCACATTCCCAGTTATTTTTTCACAAAATTAATCATTAATGGTAAAATTTGAATATAATTGAACTCTAATTAAATCTTATTGAACATTCAAAAATATTCATTAATATTCCAATGAATAAATACATCCTCAAAATTTATAATCATCATAAACAAATACAACCAGTTTACAAAAATGTCAAACATGATCAACTCTGTATTTTAAAACATTATTCATCAAGTAGGTTTTTATAATTTAATCAATATTAATTATCTGTCAACTAAAATATTAATAAACATAATCCATCTTATTAGGTTCCTCAATAAAGGAACATCATAAAAAAATCTCATCATATGGATTTTCATTTCTCATTTCGGTCAATTAGACTCACCTCAATATTTTTATGATTGTTAATTAAATCTTAATAGAATAATTGTGTAACTAATGTAATCGTGTTAGTTCATCGAATTCTCTTTGGTTAGTTATATATTCACCCGATGACCATCCTTCATCAATAAAATCATCATTTCTTCTATCTTAATTTAGTTTCAATAAAAATCCATTCCACATCAAAACATCATTAAAATTGTTTTTTGGATAATCATTATCCACATGGAATGCTATATGAATACATTTTTATATTTACTAATTATATTTTTTTTTCATGAAATGTTATCATCTCAGAACTATATATTCATGCTCATAACTCTAAATGTTTTATTTTCATCATCATTTTGACGATACATTGTCATTTTACGAAACATCACTATCATAGAAAAAAATTCTATAGCTCATCAAATATTTTCTAATTTTCTAAATATTTTACATATAATATTATACACTACTAGAATATTAAACTAATATTATGTTTTGAAAGTTTTTTCTTATAACCTAAACTTTGGATATCCCAATGTGTATAGAAAAATTATTATTCATAAACCCATCAAAATTTTTTATATAAGAAATCAGTGTTACTCTATAAGATAGATGTTGTGAATATGAGGTGTTTTACCGATATTGTTTTCAATATTTCAAATTCACATCACATAACATCTATAATATTCATCGTTTATTATTATATATTCAATATTTCTGAAACATAGATAAGATATTTGGAATCATCTTACTTATTTTGATATATATCTTAACAATGCTATGAAAACTTCCAGGATTCCATACATCCTCTAAAAATATCATTATAAAACATTATCACCAAATAATTATGAACATTGTTTCAAAAAAATATCTAGTATATATTTTAAAAAATATAAATTAATACAAGTAAATTTTAGACAATTAGAATGAAATTGTAAAAACATCATGAATGATATTCAATACCCCCTTGGATTTTATGAAATGATTTATTGACATATTTTACAACTCATCATTAATCGTCAATCAATTTTTTGTAAAAACCTATTTTTCCTCATTATTTCACCAAAAAAATTTCATTTAAATAGATATTTCCTAACTCGAAAATAATAAATAATTAATTTTATATTATTTAATTATATCCCATGGTTATATGATATTTTCCCATTTTTATGTTAAAATACCCTTCACAATTCTTCACGCATGTTTTTCGTTCTCCCATTTACATTTTTTGTCCCTCCTCCAATTTTATGATAATCACGTCTTCGTATTCATATTTGTGATGAGTTGATTTCACTATACCCTTTTTCATGAAACCATTAGAATCCCCCTTTTAGGATAATGTTTTACATATTCAAAACCCTTCTCAATATAATAAAAATAATGTTGGGGGACCTTCATAACAATCATTTTGTAGTCATTGTTGGAGGATGTATGTGATGTTTCATGATCAAATAAAAAATATATCTTTTGGAATATCATTGTGGAAAGGTAGTCATTTCATACTATTTGAACATAATCTAGAAAAATATATCTTGATAAAATATTCCAGTTAATGAAATGATACATAATATCATAATATTTTAATATTTATATTTGTAGATGAATTTAGGAAGGATAAATAAAAACTTGATTATCATACGAAATGATGATTATTGTAGAAACACTGAATTTCATGTCATCCATATATAAATACAAAAAAACCAAAATTTTTAACATGAGTTCATGGTGGAGTCTAATGTTCATATAATTTTACTGAATGATAATAATTTTTTAAAATATGATGACTCAAATGAATTTAACATTAATAATTTTCTTCCTACTATAAATTTTTCTATCGTTACAATCACTAACGTAGTCATATTAATTGAATCCATGAATATTTATGTCATAAGTTTTTTTATGAAATAAAATTGGTTAAAATTTTCTATTCATATTTCTAGAAATTTACATTGTTAAAAAAAGAATTGATTCTTTTGAATCACTATGATTTATTTCAAAATATGTAATTGAAAATATGATGTTGGTCAAAGAAGCTGTAATACAAAGAAACATTTTATTCAAATTCTACAAATATTTTTTATTTTCATATTTCCAAAATTAATATATATCCATTTTCATACCAGCCTAAATAATAGTACAAAATTATTTATAATATTTCATGAAAGACAATCAAAAAAATCGAAGGACATTTTTTTAATGTTATAAGAAAATATATCTCTACCTATATTTCATTTGGATTTTCAAAAATTGAGTTAATATTATATGCATTAACATTTCAATATTATTCATTATTTCTAAATGAAAATCATTAGAATAATATTACCTATAACCTGCCAAAATGATTCCATCATCATAAATAATATCAATTAGTGTACCTAAGCTATTCTCATTCACATATAAGCTAATATAAAAATTACTTTCTTAAATTTAAAATTTATTCTTGAATGTATCTTGTTTTGAGTACAATAAAATTTGATATTGATTCATCCAACCGAATTATTTCAGAATCATGCATACTTTAATTCCATATTCATAAATTATAACACTAAAAGATTTATTAATATTAAATTCTTCCACAATAACTCCACTTATGTAACATATATTAATATCAATTTTATTATATTTTTTAAAATGATGTGAATACACTACCAAGATCATTCAAAGGTTTATACTCTCATAATAACTTAAAAATATTCATTAAATCCACAACTCTTAAATAGAAATAGAATATGAAAACATATTAATCATTATATCGTGAAAGTTACCTACATTTAGTTAGCATGTTTCTAGACACCCATTTTATGCCAATAAAACTCTTTCATATATTTAATAGAATAATATCTTAATTTTTCTTCTTCTATATACTCTATTACAATTTTTTCATAGAATATACCCTTTATTTATTTTCAAATACCTTTGAAACTAATTCTACATCATATGGAAAGATAAGTGATGATTGATTTTATAGAATCCTCATTAATATGAATTTAAAAGGTTTTTTGGATTTCTAATAATATTTTTTAGAGTACGAATTTTTAGGTAAATTATTTTGGATAAACATTCCTCCCACAATAATATTCCACATATTTATATTCCAATATCTGTAACCATTCAACATAAATTTAATTATTTTTATTTGAATTCCTAATGTTTATAATATGATTATTGTCAACCAATTTTCATTCAGATGTTATATTTTAAGAAATAATCACATCATAAGAAATAAAAAAATTAAACATATGTTAAATTGTTTTTAAAATATTCCATTGGGTAAATATACAATGAAAAAAACCTCCTATACATTATCAAAATTATTTACATTATCCAATTTTTTGATATTTAGTTTCGAAATAATACTATAAACTACCAAATATTAGTTTATTGTAATTTTTTATAAAATAGTTGAAAGGATGAAATGTGGGTTTGGTGAATTAATAATCATCTATTTTATAAATGTATAGTTATGATAATAACATATCTTTATAAAACCATAATATGTTTATATATAGAAAACATGATTCAATACATTTTTTAAGAACGTACATTCGTTGTTTATTTAACTAAATTTTGCAAATATATGTATATATAATTGTACTAATGTTTAATTACATGTTTAATTATATATGACTCAATTTAATTACAATGGCACTCTTTCCCATTTATATTTATTATATTCATAATATAAAAACTCAACTCCATTTCATCATCTATTATGTAAAATATATATATTTATATAAAGTATTATTTTTTATCCATAATCATAACATTGAAAATGATGTTGAAATAATAAATTTATGTCGTAATATATAATTCACCATTCATTGATTAATTCATCATCATTTCTCAATGATCTATATGATTAATCATATGATTTCATGTAGATTCAATTTCAAAATTCTTAAAACATTCACTAATCTTATCCCCATTCTAATATTTTTTAAAACAGTTATCATATTTGGTTATCAATATTATCATTATTATTATTGTATCTAAATTGGAATGTTTGTTTATAAATTTCCAACAAATATTTCCAATACAGTGATGTCACATGTTTTTTATCTTCAGTACTCAAATAATGTGATTTTTAGAGTTATCAAATATAAAATGGTTTTATGAATGATCCTACTCCAATGGTATCAACATTAAAATACTACAAATAATTTATTATAGATGATATTTGGTATGATTAATTATTTTTAATAAAGAAAAACATTTTTCTCTCTTTTTATGTTGTGTTTGAGCCCATCATCAAATAATATATTCACATATTTCAATTTCTTCATTTCAATTATAGATGTTTCTATTCCTCAGATTCTTAAAGAATTATCATTTACAAATGTACCCTATCCACTATAATTATTTTAAACATATTTAATTTTATTTCAATAATTAGTCATATGGGAGGAATGAGAACTATCAAGAATCGATTAATTTGTCATGTTTCATACATTACAGCCTTCTTCCACAATAAATTTTATTTCAACCAAATAGATAATTCTAGATTCATTATCTTTAATCACCTAATAAATATATCTTATAATATTTTTAATGTATTATTCATATATTTTACCATAATGGTAACAACATCTAGATACTTCCTCTATGGAATAATTTTTGGGAGTTGGGGGTTTTATAAAATCGTGTCATTTTTATCTTCCAACATTTTGTTAATTAGAAAAGTCACACACCTTTACTCTACTATATCACAATTTAATTTGATACAGTTTTCCCAAAATGGGATTTTATGTTACAAAAAATATATTCTTTGTTAAAACATATACCACATAATGAAAATTATCAACTGAATCTAATTATTTTAAAGATGTAATTTCATTCCTTTGAAATAGTTTTTATGTAGTAATAACATATTTCCATTTTTTTTCTTAATCTAGGGTAACATTATTATTGATTATTCCCTCAAAATTTTGATAATGTGAGATTTTCCTCAAATCCATTTTCTCTATTGTCTTCCCATAAATTGATTTATAATAAAAATTATAATATCCCTTTTATTTAGTGGGTGATTGGCTGAATGGCTCGAAAGCCTAATTTTTTATTGATTTTGTATTAAACCCCCTTTTAAGGGTAAAGGGAAAAAAACAAGACATCACGGACAAAGGGACATTAAAAAAATTCAAAAAAACATGAGGGTTGTAGCCGATCATAGGACTACGTAGAAGTACCCCCTTCCAGCATCAATGTCAATAAGGATCGCCTTCACCAGAGCATGGCTGCTCGGCATGCTGTCTTGTAAAAAAATGCACATGACCGGTACCGATGGCAGCGCCATACCCTCTCAATCATCCAAATCAGAATAGCCGTGCTCTGAGAAAGTGACCTGCTCTATCCTCATCTGTAGCAATTACATGTAGACTATGTGGGGGTCCCAACATTCACCAATCATGAGACCATAATACCACCATCAGCGACTTCTCACACCCAAAAACATGTTCATTCTTCACCTACTGCCACACTTTCAGCATAAAAAACATCAGTCAAACAAGAACCATTCATCCTGGTGGCTGCATTTTAAGAAAGAATCCCACCGCAAAATTCAAATGCTGGAGAGAATCAGCCTGATCAATAGCTCAATGATCCATTCAACCCATATAATTCCTTCAGTATCACCACCCAAAGAGATTGAAACCTCTCAAATAAAACAGATGACTTGCAGGTCCGAGGAAAATCAACAAATGTACCAAAACAGCCAGACAACACTGGAGAAGAAACCAAATCATCATCCTCCCATGTTGATAGAAACTCCGACACTGATGATGAAGAAACCCCACCTCCATCCACAAGACATCCACCGACATCCCAGCCATGAAACCTGAAGAGGAAGGCATACCCAGGATTGTGAAGCTGAACCACTGTCACCCAGGAATGAGTGGCCAGAATTTGCACCAAGGTAGCATCACCGAAGAAGAGATCTAGGCTGATCTAAACAAGAAACACTGCCCCTGGCATGGATCCTGTCAGATCTGAACCGCATAAAAACTTTTTCCAGAGTCCAAGACCTGTGAACCAGGGAAGGAGAAGAAACGATCAATGGTGATATAGATCAATGATGAAACGGTGTTGCAAACCCATTCCACGCTTCCAGCATCAACGATCCAAAACGAAAAGAAGATTTACAAAGACCACCAAATGGGAGACCTGCAAAAAGAAAATAAAACAAGAGAAGAGGAAAGGCGGAGGAGATGTCAGCCTTCCAGAACAAATACGTGAGCACGAGGCCTCCCCCCTCCAGATCAACACTAAGGGTAAACCCTAGTTTGAATTCGGAGGGAGAGAGCCTCCGCTCTCAGGCCCTTCCATCTTGGTCCATAGTGGGTGATTATTTAACATTAAATTGGAGCGATTTCACTATTTTACTTGATATGATTCATATTTTAACAATGGATATTTTTTGATAGTTTCATTCACCATTCACAATGACCATTTATCCTCATTGAGTTTTGATTGAGCATAACAATCCTCATATTCTTTTGAAGAATTTTTCAAATAATCTCTTAGACTACATTTCCATATTAAAAAATTTATTGTTTTAGTTTAGAAATATAATTACTATTGTTATCCTTTTATTTATTGAAATAATTCATTACATTAATAATCTCTTAAATACCATTTTAATTAGTATGATCCCTTTATTGATCTTTTATAGAATACATGCCACAAGTTCGATTCTGATATATTTTTCAAAAAAAAATTCATCACCTCCATAATAATCACATTCAATGAATATTAATTTTTGTCAATAAATAAAAATAAAGTTACATATTTTAATAATAATTTTCTAAATAATAATTTTATGTATACTTATATTTGAATTTATACTAACTATTCATCCTATATTTTGAGAAAAAATAATAACACCCATGTAGTTTATATCTCCTATATAAGTTTTATTCCACTACATCTATAAAAGATTTTATTTAGTATCATCCCAATATAATCTAACATCATTCACGTATAGATTCATAAAAACACAGCTCTACCTCACTAAATACATTTTATAAAATGATGAAAATGCTACATTAATTTATTTTAATTATTATTTTTAGAGGTAAGAGTCATGATCATAATTTGAATTTCATCTCCTTCCTTGAATATTTTATCATTACGGTAATCATTCTCATTATCATGGATTTAAGTTTTTTCATCGCTTTAGAATCTATTTATTTTGTGATGTTACTTTTTAATGCTATAACATTTAAAATCTCAGAAATAATATGATGTTTAAGAAACTCATCCTGATATAAATATTGATTATCGTTTAACAATGAAATTTTATATTAACTCTAGTGATGAAAGATTCTATTGAGTTTCATTAAAATTTTTTATTAATCAAATACATCTAGGAATCCTCAAATTTTACAAAAAAATTAATTAAAATTAGGGAAATATTCATAAATTATTTTATCCCATCTCATTGTGATAATTGTAATATTTCATCTAAAAAGTTTTAAATTTTCCTATATGATTTTGGTACTCCCCCTGATGATATTTGTGAGCACGTCTATTGATTATTTTTCCATATTTAGACCCATCACATAACTAAAATGTATTTTTTATATTGAAATAATAAAAGTATATTTATAATTCCAATCAACCAATTTTTTTCTATTATAAAATCCATATATTTATTTTTTATAGTGGTTGGAAATCCATGTGTGATTATATCAATTATCTCAAATCCATGTGACATAATATAGCGTATCATTATTTTTGTCAATCCATAATAAGTATTTCCCTCGAATTTTTCAAATAGACATATTTAAATCATCATTTAGATCATCCATGATATGGATTCAATAAGGGGTACCATCATTAGATAACAATTTGTGATCTTTAGGATCACTAAATAGGTATGGAGTTAAATCAATTGTTTTTTCCCACCAATATTAAAAATCATGAAATTTAACCCATGAAAACTGTTATATTTATTTTTTGTAATAGAAAATAAAATCCTCTGATGTATCAAATGATTATAATGTGAACAAGAATACAATACGTAGAAGGTTCAACATTAGTTTGAGAATATACATATTTTCTATGGCCACTAATATTGTTCGATGTTAATTCACTATTTCAAATAAGTTGATACAACATTGAACCAACGCCCTTTAGACACTATATATCTCTTAATATATATGACTATTAATAATCCAATAATTATTTATGAGTTTTCATAAAACAATAATTCACATAAGAAGTTATGAAACATTGTAAACACAACTACCAAAAAATGTATGATTTGAATATCCATACAATTTATCCATTAAGTTAATGTCCATCTCATGCATGTATTCCTATATCTGATGAGTTTATATTCCATGAACCTCATTAGAAAATTATATAAATACTTTAACTGTTTTTGTTAGTTAATAAAATTATTCAACTTACTATTTATACTTTTAGGGATTATAATTACAAAAGTAATTGATAAACACTTTTTGGTTTCTCAATATGATATCTCTTATTTGAAAATATGTCTATTACTTTGATCAAAATTCATTTTTTAGTAATTATCATAATCTTGGACCATATATCAGATGTAAAATAACATATAAAAGATGTTCTTTATCATATCATCTTTGTATATCTATTAACAGTGTTCAACACTACTGTACATTCCCCTTATATATAGTTTCTCCAATAGTGGAAAATGTTATATACCATTTTCAAAATCTCAATAATGTTTTTTTGGAAAATTAATCATTCCCTTTTAAATATAAATATATATAAACTCTTATACTCTCTAATAATATTTTTAAAAGTTATTAGGAATTATCTAATGATTTCATCCTTTATGGAACATTTTATGACCCATAATAACAATCCAATTGAAAAAATATAGATACTAAAATTATTGATCATATTTGGTTATTAATAGTTTTTTCATGTGATAGGATTAACTTATGGTATCAAAATGAATTTTAAATTTTATAAAAAGATAATATGTTGAAAAATCCTCTATTTTTCATTTATCGGTCACCATCATACGAATCATTCATCTATTGGATCGTCATTTTTTTTCTAACTAATTGAATCGACCTATATTTTTTACATCAGGTTGTTTAAACAACTAAGGAAAAAATGTTCATCATATGAATTTAATTTATTTTTTAATATTATCACTAATCAAATAGTTTTTCATCTAGTTATATTAATATAAAAAATAGTTATTCATATTATCAAACTTAATGTGGGCTGAATTAAATATTTTTCTACAATAATACATTATATAATACATTTTCCCCAAAAATACTTGTATAATATAATGATAATTGAATAGATATATGGATATTATATGTATCGTTTCACCAGAATACAATTAGTCTCATAAATTAGTATCATCCTCTTAAATATTTCACTTTTTATACCCATATGAATTTTTATGACATCATTAATTGATGCAACTGTGAAATCTCATCAAATGTCAACATAAAAGAATCATTGTTCTTATAATATTATTAACTTTGTATCTCGTATGTTATGCACTTACATATTCTTCATGAAATAATTTTTTTATATTATCATTCTTATAAACTAAAATTTTTCTCCTACAATGGATATCTTCAGAAAATCTTCTACATATACTCAGTATAGTCATTTATTTAAAACAAATCATTAGTAATGATGATGATGAGTTATATGTCTATAGTGTTTTTTATAATGTTTTTTTGGAACCATACTTATCGTAACTATAGTTTTTCAATCAACATATTATATATTTGATTGTACTTAAGAATAGAATATTTAAATGATTCATTATGAACCATCTTATTTATTAATAATTTGTTTCTTAATAAAGAGATGTACATTTCATAACATCCATAATTAGTCTAGAATAATTTTAAAAAGACATTAACTTAAAAAAAATCATAAAATTGATCTTTTACCTACATTACTCCTCCCATTTTTCAAAAATAGTTAAAAAATGTGGTTTCTCATCAAATAAAAAACCCTATTAGAATAAAATCACAATGATTATTCAATGGACATTATTTAAATTATTCAAATTATATATAAATGTAAATATAAGAACATGTGTTATGTTTATGTAATATAATTTTATAACACATAATAAATAACTATTTTGATGTACTTTCTAGGAAATATATACAAATTAAATCCCTTTACTAGAATGTTATTTTTATGTAAAATACATCACAATCCTAAAACATATGTTTATTGTATATTTGAGGATAAAAATGACTAAGAATTACTTAAAACAACAAAAAATGTAACTTCACAGATGTTATGATTTTTTAATTATTACACATATCACTCTTTATAATATATTAGGGCTTGGAACCATTTGAAATAAGTGATATCATTGAATGATTAAAAGTTGAACATAAGAGATTTCAATTGAAGATCATTATGGTGAAAATGAAGAACATATGGGAACCAAAACCTAATCACTGAATATGAACAAAAAATATTGAATCCTACCAAATAAAATATAGATTCAAAAAATGAATCAATTCATAATGGCATTGACGTAGATTTTTAAATGATGAATAAGTTTTTTAAATCACTAGATGGTTATCATAATTGTTGAAACATAGCATAGTAATGTGGTAGAGAATAGAAATGTGTGTTATTAATTTTTCTGGCACACTTTCAATAATATATTTTATTTATGTGAAAAATTCAAGGACTATTTTCATATATTGAAAAAAAACTCAATTTTCCCATTTCCATTAACATAATTATTATAATCTTAAAAATATTTATATTTAAACCAATGTCTCTTAAAAACCTCATGATAATATATAATTGATTTAAAAATAAATAGTATGGATTTATAATCATCATCCAATAAAATATATATTGAAAATATACATATTTAGACGATATGAAATTATTCATAATTATAAATTGAAAAAATAAGATAAGATAATGTCATGATATTCTAATTTGAATCTTTAATAGATGATTAGAATACAATAAAAAAATGTGGTGGGATGTAGTGTAGTATATTCCTAGTGAGGAATAAGAATCATTAAAGAGTATTGTTATAGCTAAAAAACATTATATGATCCATATAAAATATCCTAGAAAAATATATGGAAATATCATTTGGTTATTGATAATAATTGATTTAAATTTAAATTTTTTTACAACAGTAGTCTAAAATGAATATAAATATGAAAAATAATATGTTTTAAAAAATAAATTCAAGGAATTGAATCACCACAATATAAGAAAACTATTGGATAATATTTCATTGATAGAAAACTTTATAAATATTCCTTTAGTATTTTTTATTGAGAAAGTTTATTTCTATGAAAATGAATATAAAAACAATTTTTATATATTTAGGGATATATAAAAAATCTAATGAAAAAATGATTACTGGGGAGAGTTATTCTAAACTAAAAAGAATATGTAAATATGGATACACAAATAAAAACCTAATCAAATTAATTTTGAACCCAATGGTGGAGAGGTATTAAAATACATATAAAAACTTGAAAAAACTTGATTATTTTTACGATAAATTTTTTATAGGGAATGAACATATTATTCCCCCAGTTTGATAGCATAAATAGTAAATCCTAATTTCAATGTGAGGATACAACGAAATCCCTGATAATTTTCATCCACATAGTCATCAATTTCAAAATCCATTTTTTAAAAATAATACGTATATTATATATATGTATAATAATTTTTATATTATTTAATTTATCTATTATTTTATAAATGTTTTTACTCATATAATAATATTTTTATAGTTAAAATTAATTTAAGGTATGTAAATTCATCATTATATATATATACTTTGATTCTTTGTTTTCCATACATGCTCTTTTTTGACTATGTCACCAAGAGAATGTGTAAGAATGTCTATTAAATAATTTTAATTTTTTAAAATCTTTATCTATAATGAAATCAAAAACTAATTATATTAGTTTATATTTCAATATATCAAAATCCATCATAATCAGTATTTTTCAGAATGAAAATAAAATATAAATTTATGGTTTTATACAAATAAATTGGATTCCAATATTTTATATTTCATTCCAATTCTTTCATATGATTCATAAATATTTTATTATGTTCTTTCAAAATTTTCATGTAAAAATTATTCCCATTTTTTTGTTCAATGTTGATTGAATCCATTTACACTCATAATAATCATACATCTCTTGAAAAAATTTAATATTTGTATTGTGCTGAATAATACAATTTTATTTTTATAAAAAACCTTCTTAGATGATGTTTTCTACAGGGACTCACAAAATATGATTTTTTTAATATTCTCATTTAAAATTATATCTGTGACGTTTTTTCTCAAGCACCACATTCTTTGATTTTAATTTTATTTGAAAATAAAAAATGATTTTCTTGCACAATAATTTTATGATATAATTTATATAATAATTTTTTGGTAATTTATTAATGATTTTGATCCATTTATAAATATTAACCTTTGGTTCTTATGCTTGAAAATTAAAATAATTGATTCTATCCAGATTAATATATTTTTTTCTTCAAAATATGTTATACTTATGTTTTTATTTCATTAATTTATTAATAATCTATTTTATGTTTTATAACAAAAATAGATGTGTATATTCATCCAAAAATTGAACAGAAAATGATTCATATACAATTATGATTCACTATGAATTCAAAATCTTCATTTTAGTAATTATATAAATATAATTTTCAAAAATCATTTAATACATCATAGAAATATATTGTGATATATTTTAATATAGATATCAAATTGTTCCATTAAATCCCATATTTACCCAATTTTTATTTTCATAATGAATATGGAACAAATATGTTTTTTTAATTTCAAATGATAAAATTTTTGTATGGCCCATTATAAGAAAAATAGATCATATTTTACTTATAGATTGAAACAAAATTTGAAGAATCTCATACCACATATTTCATAATTTATGTAGATATATATATGAGAGATTTTGAGTTATAAATTTTATGATATTTAATCCATAAAATGGAAATCAATGTTTTGGAAAAATTATTCAATGTTTGAATTCATTGAAAATTTTCATTTTTGTATAAAAAATGTATATTATTAATTATATAATGTATAGAATAAACTACAATGCTGAAATGTTTTCTAAACTATTGAAATATCCAAAAACATTATAAATTAATGATCGTGAAATAAAATCGACAAATTATATTTGTTGAGAAAAATTTTCAATATATTATTTTTTAGGATAATAAATATATATTTCTAGATTTATTTGATCATTTTATAGAGAAATTACAAATTGGTATGAATAAGTTTGGTTTAATTAATCATTTAAGGAGGATCATAAATCAAATTAAATGTATTAAATAAAATTTCAAATCTATGCACTCTAATAAATTATTCATATATCTTCATTTCCTTCTAAAACATCATCCAAACGTTTTCATGTAAAAAATCAAAAAGAAAATTTTAATGTAATTATTATACTATATTTCATTTAAAGTAACTACACTATGTTATAACTATTAATACAATTATAGTATAAAATAAATAAGATATTAAATTTATAGTGTTTTCTGTTAGGAGGAAGATTTTAATTCTGTGAAATAATTTATTATTATTTTTGTTTAAAATATTCTATAATCTAGAAACATAACTTTGTGAAATTTATAATATTTTTCACTATAGGTAACAAAATGAGGACATTGTGTAGGTAACCATGATTCATGTTGTTTTGTTGTTGTTTATATTCATACATTAGTGTTATGTTGTAACACAATCCTTTGATTATATTCAACATAGCATATTATAATACTCATTTATTGATTATTAATATTTTTCAATTAATTATTTTAAATAAATAAAAATCACTGAAAATTATAAATGAATCCAATGGATGATTTTTTTTAAAATAATTCACATAAAATTAGGTATTTACATATTTTTTATTTTATTAATATATATATTTTCAATGGTGACATTTATGTTTATAATTATTAAATAAAAGAGAGACTATAAATCTTATAATATAAGTCTCAACAAAAATCATGCATAATTGAACCTATTGTATAATAAATATATGTCTATTGTAAATTTATTATATAACCGTATATAAATATAATATTTTGAATATTATTTACTTATGATCATTTAATTTCATTTTATTGACAATTCAGTATAAAAATCACATCTCATGTAATAACCACAATGTTTATTGTAAAGGGTTTTATTTTTAAATTATGTTTATATCAATTTAATAGTGGTTCCAAAATATACAATATATTTTTTAAAAAATAATTCTTAAATAATACCTAAAATATAATTTTAATCAAAATAATGAAGGATGGTTATACTAAATGTACTATGTTATGATCAAGAAAATTTTAGGATGTACAAATGCATTACTAACTTTTTAATATTATAGTGATTATAATATTTATAAGGTTAGAAATATTGAACCTTTCCAGAATTATCCTAATATCATAAATAATATATTTATATAAATACATATTAAATGTAATTATAGATATCTTCCAAGTGGGTTGGTGATTAAAATAGAGTCACATCACTTCATGAAATTTTTAGTCCACACAAACACGAAGGAAAATATAATAATTCAGTAATTAAAGAGGTATAAATTAATATGATATATTATCTTATATGAAATATAAATATTTAATTAATGTTAATGTTATTTCATTTATTTCACAAGTAATAAATAAATCTATTCGTACTACCCTCTATGTGAGGCATTAGTGAAAAAAGAATCACATCGCTTCTTGAGTTTTTAATCTGTCACACATACATGACATTATTGATTCACTGGTTAAATTGAAATTTAATTAAATTATAAATTATATAATGAATCTATATTTTTATTTATGAAATAATATGATATATATAATTCATGTCTCTCATCATACCCAACTGTGGCAGGTGGTAATAAAAAAATTAATGATATCAGTTCACTAGGTAGTAGTCTATCATACACATGAATATTGATTTCATAACCCATTTAATGTAATTGGGGATGGTTTTTGGTAATTAGATATATATAATAACATATCATCCAATGAAAGATGAAATGGGTCATATATAATAATGGTTTAATAATATTTCATGGAGGTGAAGAATAAATTGAATAAAAATGTTCATTAAAAATAGTTACCCCTACTTTAGATACCCTTCATATGATTTAACCAATAACCTTATAAAGTTGATTTCATCGCAAAATAATTATTATTTGATTATATGAGGGAATTTGATAATTAATTTGGGAATGTAATGGATTATCAATAAGTGTTTCCATGATTGAATATGACAGGTGTGTGGCCAATTATTTGTGTGGTGAGTGGCACACTAATTATTTTTTATATAAGATAATTGTGTACCCGCATTTTTAAAATACCCTAGGCATCCAAAACTTATTATTACCAAGTCATAGACATTATAGATTTTAAATTTTTCCTCCAAATATATTTTTTAAAATATTATAGTTTATTTTAACCCTTGTCTTTATATTTTAACAAAGTGAAACTATTTTTACCTTTCCTGTTGTAAATTATTTTTATGATTTTCACTACTAATTATTATAAAAAATTAGTTTAAATTACGGTTTAATATTTATTATATTTATTTAAAATATTTAGTACATTTTTTAAAATTTCATTCATAGAATTGCACAAATTTATTTAAAATTAATCACACAGATGCAATTAGAATGCTTGTATCTCAATAGAAAACATTCTACAATTTACAGGGTATTTATTAACATATTAAATTTGAAAATAATTACAGTGACATAATATATATATATAATTAAATTTTCAAAATAATAATTTATCCTCAAAATAATTTTAATAGAAAAGTAAATTTTCAACAAAAGTTTTGTATTTTTGACTATTAAACAATAAATAACATTTCAGGGGAATTATAAAAATAATAACCATATGATAATTGAAAAAATGATTAAAAAATTGAAGGGTTTTTTTTCAAATAAATATAATAATAGTGAAAATAATATTTCTAAATGTATAGGGAAACCAATTGAAAAAACATGTGTTTTAAAAAATATAATTTTAAGTGTAAATTAAGATGTCTTCATATCTATTGTGTAGAAAATTAAAGAAATTAATATTTAAAATATTCATTGAATTTATAATATATATATATATATATCATTAAAATCAATAAAAATAAGGTATTTATTTAAATTTTTTACGTAAAACACTTTACTCTGCCTAAAAAATATTTTTCAATAGAATTATTACCTTTATTTTCAATAGTTTTTATTTTCGTTTATAATTAATTATTCAACATTGAATTAATTATATATACATATGTAAATAATATATATATATAATTTACTTAATTATATTCATACCCTATATTCCAACATCATATGAGATGAAAATTATTTTATAGAATAATATACGTATAGAATGTATTGTTTCTTTTATACTTGTAGTCATCTGTAATGCATGGTAAAATCAATTTTCTGTGTAATTAAAAATATCAAAACAGTTAAATTCATTTTAAATTAATTATTTCAAATCATATTAGGGTGTTATAATGGGTATTGATGTCTTTTGATTTCAAAACACAGTTTTTTCCATTAAAATATGCATAATCATTATTTTATTTATAATATCTATATTTAACAATAATAATTTAAAGTAGTTCAATGATTTTTTTGTTAAATATTAATATAATATTCATTCCATGTGAAATAATATTATAATAAATATTAAAATTTCTTTTAGAAACTCTCTTGTATCCCAAAAAGCATAATCAACACGAAATTCCATAGAGAGACATATCAAGCTAACATACCACCAAGAATAATTTATAAGTGCAAAAAAAAATATATCACATATAAATAAACATTTATGTAACAGAATATCATTTATTATTGTATTTTACTAATATATTGATTCACATTCATAATTCCTGAAAACATTTTGATAAAAAAATATAATTTATTAATTCATAAAATAAATGTTGAAATAAGAATAGAAATTTTTATATTAATATAAAATAAATTAAAGGATGAATAAGACTATTTATAATAGAAAAAACATAACAATGATAAATAAATCATAATTTATACATGGTAAAAAAAATGTTTCAAATATTTTAATAAAACATATAAACACTATATGAAAATATGTAAAAAATTTATACTGACAACATAGAAATTGAAATAAAAGTTTGAAATAAATTTCTTAACACAAAAATATATATTAAATATTTTTATGAACATATAAATTTGGGAAAAAATTTGAAAGAAACCATAAATCATTAAAAAGTGGGTTAATGAAAAATATCTTACCCTTAAGTATATCAAGCACAATAAAATAACACACACATATATATAAATACAATAATTTTAATCATTCTAAATAATTGGTCTGATATTTAATCGATTATTATTATACCATTTTACTAATGTATTTTCATTTTTTATAATTAAGAAATAGCTATGTTCATGTCAGATGTTTTGAGGATTTTTACTTAAAAATCAGAAATCAATTATATCGGTTGATAATGATTAATGGATTCATAGTTACATAATATAGAAAATATTAACAGTAAAATAATTATTATGTTTATATGTTGACTTCATTTTTAAAAATGGAATTGAATGGCTGAAAACGAAAACAAATCACATCTCTTCGTTAGGGTGAGAATCCATGCTTATGTATGAGGGACATTATCATTTTTAAATATATGGATGGTTAAAATGGTGAATAATATAATATCCTAATTGGGAAATAATATTTTTGTTAAAAATATATATATTAATTCAATCAAGTTATTTATTAATCCCTATAACATGTTGATGATAAATGAAACAGATCACTTTTCATAGGTAGTAGCCTACAATTTTCACAAGCAATGTTTTGATTAACTAAGGATTTAGAACAATATAGTAGATGGTTTCAACAATTTATTACTAATATTTAACTAAATGTAATAAGATTATGATAACATTTCACATACTTAAATGAATATTATAAATTGTATAAGAATAAAAAATAACTACTTACATAATAAATAATACCTCTTCATTAGAAATAATCATAGTGTCACACCTTATTCCTTCATTGATAGGAATTATAGTGTAAAACGTACTATAATATGTTAAGATGGATTTTGGGTATGTATTTATTTTAATTTTGGTTGAGATAAACTACTCATTATATGTGAATATGTGTTGATTGTAGGTTCTCTTTTATATATAAAGAGACTAATAGTCTTGTAAATTATAATTATTTTCAAATAATATAATGACATTTTCTATGAAATTTCTCGTGAAATATATAAAATTTCAATGAAATTATGATAATAGTTTAAATAATATCATCCAATAATATTTAAGATGCTAATTTTTGACATTGTGAATTAGATTTACCATAAAATACCTTGTCCTACTATTTACCCGGGTGATAAATTATTACCATGGATGATATTTTTTATGATAATTATTCATTATAAACATATTATTTAATTAAAAAAACATATTTTAAAATAATATATATGTCAATATTGATTCACTTTTAGTGGTAGGAGAAAATAATTTTAATAAAATAGAACAAAACAAAATGTAATTTTTTGTTAAATGAATTTTCAAAAAAAATTATTTATTGAAAATTCATGAATAATTATTACTTTTTTGACATTATTTCGATTATTTTTAATAAAATATATGTTATTTTACTTTATTTTAAAAAAAATTGAAATATTACTTTTTTAATACATGATATGGAATTATATTTTTTATAAAAATCATTATTTTTTACTATTTACACCAATTGTTTTTCTAGAGAAATCCAATATAATCAATCTAATATATTTTTTTAATCTAATTTTAAAAATAAAGTCAATTTTATAAAATAAAATTTTGTTTTAAAAAACATATAAATAAAAAAATAATTTATTGAAATCAAATTTTTTAAAATAAATTTTTTTCTATTTGAATAAATATATAAAAATATAAAAAAGAGTTATAACACATAAAATATAATCTTAAAGATTAATAAGACACTGAATTTATTTTTAATTACTTATAACAATGTTTCCAAATTTATTCCCCCTTAAATAAATATTATCCCCATAGTATGACTTACCATTTTATGTGGTAGTTATATATTTTCTCATAGCCATTTCAAGTTTCCATATTTCATCTTTATTCATGTGGTTTACACTATAAAAATATTCCCAATGACTTCATTATTTACTATTAAATTATCACTGTGATTTTCCATATTCACTATCTTTTTCTCATGATAATGATTCACGTTCAACTATCATACATTATTTCTCTGATGATGAGATCCATCTTGTAAAAATTTACAAATCAACACTATAATAAATACATCATCTCCTAGATATAATATCAAAGGAAATTCTTCTTGATAAGTTATAGAGACCACATTTTATAGAATTTTATATAAAATAACATAACCTTGTATTATCTTATATATTTTAAATATCAAATTACAACTTTCGAGTGTGAAATTTATAAAAATACAAAATTCTTCGCCTAAAATGAATCTTAATCCATCCTATTATCTTTTGAAAATATCTACATACTCTGTGAGGCCCTAATATGATAATGAATTATATTTTTCATATAAAAAAATTATTCAATCTATTATAGTCCCGAACACACTCATCCATTGAATTTAGTAGAAAATTTAGTAATATAACATCACTTGATAAATAATTTATAAAATGGATATATTTGAATATTGGCTTAAAATAAGATATTATTAATAAAATCCATAATTTTGAGATATTATTTGAAATATTTTTTATAGTATTATATGAAATCCAAGTAAATTATCTTAATGTGTAAACTACTCACTACCCTTATCAATTATATTGAGGATGAATAGTTTTACTAAAATTTATCTCAGTTCAATTAAAATATCAATTCAATTCAAGAAATTTATCCTAATAATTGGATCACAGTAAGAAGCATAAGATATAGTTGATCCATTTAATTTGAATATCTATATAAGAAAAATTATATCATGTTGTTCCAATGAATTTACATTTAGTTGTATTTTTCTCAAATTTGGATGACTATATCATAGCTTTTCAAAATTTGAAGATAAGCAGGCATGTGAAATTTCATAAGAGTAATTTGGTAGATATTTTACTAAATAATCATGATAAAAAAATATAATTTCTATGCTTATTATAACATTTCATATAAGGTTACCATCTTTGTAGTATTCTTTACTATGACATTTGTAAAAAAATTTATAATAATTCATTAACAATTTCTACCTTCATTAATACCTCATGCTTAGCTCATTTGTAGTGAATAAGTACCTTGAACTGCTATTTTAATATACTATAAATTTTAACCATATTATATATTTCTATTGGATTTTAAAATCAAAAATAATAAACACAATGAAATATTATTCTTACATAATTGTTTCCACATAATTTTAATTATTTTATATCATAATAAATAATAATATCAACATAAATCATTACAAAACCATCTATATTTAATGAAGAATCAAAAAAATATAGTATCCATTAATAAATGATATGGATAAAAATATAGAATATCATACCATTCATTTACATTATGGAAAATAATCATTACTTTTCATTGACTAGATATAGTTAATTCCACTCAGTTAATAATTGTTAGTGGGATATATAAAGGAGGAATATTAAAAAAGACCATATGTAGTAACCAATTAATTAAATAAAGCCTCAAATCGATGAGACATTTTCATGAAATGACCACTCTTCAACCACCTTAGATGTAGTATGAATAAATTTATTCAATATTCCTGTAAATTATGTCCATGAAATGAAATATATTGTAACCAAAATTCACTTTTCACAAATTTTCCATGAAAACTTTATTCTTTTAAATTGAGTGAAAAAATTATTCTATGTATTATATTATTATAATAAATTTAAAAAAAATACATAAATTCACAGATAAATATAGAAACAACATTTTACAAACACTCCATGAAATATATTTTTATAATATCCATGAATAAAATTGTGTATTTTCTATCCCATTTGTCATAACCAAGAACTCGTAACTCTGATACCTAATATAAAACATATTTTTTAGAATATATTCATCCATTTCATCTCACTAATGATATTTGGATCCAAGATCAATATTGGATAATTATTTTCATAACAAAGAGTCATATGAACAAATATATCAGTTATAAAACTATTCCCCTTACCTTTATAGTTCATATCCAATGATAAAAAATAATGGGAAAAATAATGAATGTGAGTACTAAATATTTTTATGATTCCACCGATGCTTCTATAAAATTTATATCCACATCGATATTTATGTTAGTTTTTAAATTAATTCTAAAATATCAATGTACAAATAATAATTCTATATAAAAAACTATTTTCCATCTTCTTTATAACATTCCATATTCCAAAAATAGTGAAATATGACATAAAATTTATCTATGAGAACGAATATGACGAATAATATAGACTTCAATAATAAATATCCATTTCATTTTGGAAAATAATAATATCCAAAAAAATATTCAAATAATTTATCCAAAATAAATTAAGGGTCTTCCATCAGGAAATGGTGTACAAAAACAATGCATAAAAGAAATACTCACTAACATATTTGAATCCCAAAACTATTAATCTTGGGTCACTTTTATAGTCTACCCACTATCTCTATGAAAATTAGGCACATAATGTAGTAGTAAATTTTTACACTATGTATTGAATATGTATATTTTAACCATAATTGATAGTTCCATTTTGTCGTATTACATTTTTAAAATATTCATGAATCTAAATTCATATTTCATATATATTTTAAAAGGAAATGAAATTAAATTTACTAAAATTAAAATTACAAAAAAAAAATTATTTTATAATTTCAAAATAAATTCATTATTGAAAAAAAACTCCACCTCAAAACCATCCTTGATGAATTTTACCAAAATCATCATGTGACTCAAAATGGTTTTCACCCAAATTTTTTTTGGAATCAAATACATATCCATCGAGGATAAAAGTTACGATTCCTATGTTTTAAAAGATGAAATATATAAATAAAACCCGTATATAAGGATAAAGTCACAATTAATTCCATATTATAAAACAAATGATAAATGCACCAAAATAATGTACAAATAAAACCCAATGCCAACCAATTATGGTGGCAGGAGAAAAAGAGATATATTCCTCATGAAACATCACATATAAAGGGAAAGACATAGAAAAAGAGAAATGTTGTCTTTTTCTACATGATAGAAGATTATTGTTCAAAACCCATTACCTAATCATGATGATTTTGAAAAAAAAATCAATAGATATAAATTGAATTTTGGGAAATAATAAAACCACCGTCTATGTTCTATCGTGGCTGGAGTGAACTTATTAATGATCAGGAATTGATTATGAATTTCAAATCACTGAAACGGTAGTCACCTGAGCCGAAGATTTCCTCATTACAAAATGTTATAAAATAACATAAATTACATAACATAAGAAAAATCCATGATTTTATAATGAAAATAATTATATTATTACCCACTATGCCATCTACCATTATTTTGTGAGGTAATATGGATGTGGTTCATTGGATGATTATAGGTACATTCCATCCTAAGCCATACCAAAACATTGGATATTTTTACCCCACCTGTTTGACACAGTGAACTCAAAGGTACACCATGATTTTTCTAAATCCAATTTTCATGAAAATATTAAAATTTATATTCAATTAATTTTTAATATCTGAAACATTGGAAATATAAATGAAAATGTAAATGGTTTCGATGAACATGATTCTATATATTTAGTTGTGATAATTCTATCCACTGAAAAAATATCTACAACGGATGAAAATCATGAATAATAAAATTGATAATTTAATGGAATTACCCTAATTTCCATGAATTCCCTTGTCTCCCTACTACCCTTACCAAACATTCATCTCACACGATGCAATGATGTTTGCATTCAACACTGTACTATATCATATCAATCCCATATTTGGAAATGTCTATATATCAACGAGGTGTTAGGTTCGATATAAATATCTCATCACATGAATATTTGTGAAATGGATTATTAATATGTATATTGTTATGAATCATTGAACATGTTATAATTATATGTTAATCTATAATATATGTTCAATAGATATGTCACCATCCCATAATTCCCAATAATAATATATGGTTGAAATAACCAGGTTATAACATTTCCCTTTCCCAATACATCTATCTTCTAGCTAAGGTGAATCTCTATTGAAATTCTGAAATACATTATATAATTCTAATGTATAATAATCATTATCAATATATAATATTTATAATATATTGGTTTTTTGAAACCTACACTATATAAATTGAACAATAATTGAGGTATTTTTATCAATGATAAGTTCCAATAACTACTATTCTCTAACACCTTCCCAATAAATATGAGGACCTCAATGGAATTTATATAACAATTCAAATGAAACATTCTAATAAAAATGTAATAACTACTATTTTAGGAAGTTACCATGTGGGGAAAAATATTTTCCAATGATCCGATAAAGTATGGATTTCAGGACGGTAACATGTCATTACGAATCATTATGGCTTTCTCAATCAATTCATTCTTATTATAGTTATATTTGGTTCTTACATTCATAAGAGTTCCCGATAATTATTTCATTATGCTATAAATTGTATATTTTAACTAAGGATCAAATTTCGAAATTATAAAATATGAAGCACTGTTGTGATAAAATTCTCCCACCCCAACATGTGTAGAAATTCATCATCATTTATCAAACTATTACTATTTATAAAATAAAATTCTATTCTGAGTTTATCACTAATAAACCATATCAAATCAATAAAACTAATATTATGAGGTAAATAAATAATAAATCTGAAGAACATTTATGGTGTTTTGATTGAACAGGGTTTTTTAATTGTTGACAACTACCCATTATTGTTGAAGAATATTTTTGATATATAGGAAGATGAAGTTGTTGGATGATGAATGTTTTTCATTTTCATAATTAGAGTAATGATTTAGTTTTTGAGTTTGAATGACGTTTTTGAGTTTGAATGAAGTTGTTGAGTCATAAATATGTTACTAAAATAATAATTTCATTTGTTTCTAAAGAGTTTTGAAAGGGGATAATTTTGAATACTAAAAATTTAAAAGATAGAAATTTACTCAAACAATTTAAATGAAATTGGATGATGCCTTGATGATCAATAAATTCTCAAAAAAAAATTGAAAACATTCATGATAATAGTTGTTGAATAAATTTTTGAGGGGTTTGAAGAAATAAGAATCACTATGTAGAATTCCACCCAAATCAGAACTCGATTTCATCACAAATTTTAATATAAATTTGGTAGAAATAGGAACCTGAATTCTGAAAAAATTAGAACTGAAATTATTCAAAAAAAAAGGAACCTGAATTCTACACAAATTGGTACCTTAATTCTTCTATAATTGGAACAATTTTTCTGAGAAAATTATAACCCAAATTTTAAAGAAATTAAAACGTCGAAACTTCTTAAAGAAAAAACTGAATTACATAGAAATAAGAACCTGAATTTTTCAAAAATTAAATTTTATTTTCTGAACAAATCAGATCATGTTGTTTGAAGAAAAATATACCAATTTTTTGATCAATTTTCTGATAAAAATTAACCACATTTTTGAGAATTAATTTGGAAATCTGAAACACATTTTTGAGAATTATATGAGAAAACTGAACCACTTTTCTAAAAAAGTTTTTGCGAAAGATGAACATTTTTTTAAAGTTTTTATGTAAAAAGAACCAATTTTTTGAGCATGTTTCTAAAAAAATTGAAGCACATTTCTGAACAAGTTTCTTTAAAATTCTGAACCACATTTCTATGCAAGTTTACAGAAAAAATCAGAACCAAGATTTAGCATTATCATACTGAGTTTGTAAAGTAAAACATGAATTTCAATTTTTTTAAATGACAGAGAAATTTATGGTGGTTCTAAAAAGAAAAAATAGATTTATTAATGTGAGTTATTTTTGTAGTTTTTTAGATTTGATGTAGGGGGGATTTTTTTAGGATTCCCCCCATTGTATTTCGAGTTTAATATTAGTACATTGTTATATCATTTTTTCATTTGAAACTCTTACACACACTGAAAAGGAAAAGAACTAGAGAATTAAAATTGTAATATTCCCACCAGATTGAATATGTTTTCTATTAGTATTTGGGTATGGAAAAATATGAATCATTATTATCGTTCTGAGACGTTCAGACACAACCAAATCATTTTGTATATTTGTATATAGCATTTGTGGAGACGATTAAATAATGTTTTTATTATTTTATTCAGTAAACTATTTTATAAGAAAACATTCAAATATGACAGGATTAAGCATAATCAACCATATAGAAAGATAGAAAGTATCCAATAGGATTTATCACAAATTGTATTCACCTCTTCATTATAGTGGACTTCCATAGACCCACAGGAGTGGTATAGAAAGGATGTAGGCCCTCACATTGAAGTCGAAATTTTTAAATCATGTGTGCCTTATATTATTTACTATTCTTGTATGAATATGTATTTTATAAAAGTAGATAAGTAAATAAATCGTAATAGGGTGCATGGATTATGTTTCTTAATTATTGGAAACTTATAAAAAAGTGAAAAAATGATTCTACACCCCCACCTAGTTTTTTATTCGATCCTTCTAACCTAAATTAGTATCTGAGATGTGTTCCATAGTGGAATCATTTTCATGGATAATATAAATTCTATCTATAGTAGGGGAATTCCTATATTTTATGGAATGAATTATTATGTATTGGAAAAATAAGATGATTCATTATATCATATCTATTGGCTTTGAAGATATTTATAGTGCAACTATTGGTTTTCCACCTATTCTGAAATATGATCTTATGTTGTTTGATAATATGATAAACATAGAATCTGATCGAAATGAATTAAATACAATCCTTATTTCCTTATCGGATAATTTTTATTTGAATGTAATGGGACATAAAACAAAAAAATGTATGTGGGAAAATCTGGAATTTTTTTTAAGGGAATACTAATGTCAATGATGTAAATCTAAAAATCAACCATAGTATGTACGAATAAATCATATTTATAGATGAAAAAACAATTTATGGATACATCCCTAGTGTAAATGAATGTTATTACAACATCTAAGGATTTATATATGTCTTGGAAGATTTTACATTTCAAAAAAAAATATGAAAACATTCCGAACAAGTTCAATTCTAAAATTTAATATATATATGATAAGGAAAACACATCTTTTGATGAATTTCATGTCATTATTATTAATTATGAAATTAGGAAATCCCAAATGTTTAAAAATAATATGAATTATGAAAATGATTTTGAAGCTCTGAGAAAGATGAAAATATTATATATGGAAGAAACTGATCCTTCTACGTCTGACGATGAAGTGGCTGATGATCTGAGTGAAAAAATAGGGTCTCTCATATCCAATAAATATCAATGAAGAAGATGAAAATATGGAAGAAAACATCCAAAAAAAATTTTTCATGTTGGGGAATTAGGAACTTTTATATAAATTTCACCATGAAGAATGTTGTATAATATTATAATGATTCTAAAATAATTCATCAATGGAAGATGTAGAAAAATTATAAAGAAAAGAAGAATTCCTATTGATTCTTGATAAAATATACCGAAATAAAAATAATTATGTTGACTAAAATAGCTCAACCATACTCAAATGACAATTATTCTTCTTAATATGATAGTTTAGAAAAATTCAGAACATTCATTTCAAATGTGAAGAAATCAAAATGCTACTCTGAGTGTGATGAAGGCGGTGAGGAATATTATAGAGAGTATCATCTCCGAACCAATATTCTAGCATGTATTGAGTAAAAAATTCTCACCATAATGAAATTAGAGTAATGAATAAAGATCATGAATAAGTTTTGGGTTAATGAAATGATGTCATCAAGTAGGAGGATAAATATATTCAAGATATTTTATGTTACCAACCTAGAAATGGGGTGTAGAGAAATTTGATTGAAGATACTATTAAAAAGATGGAAGCTAAGGAAGAAGATGTTAAAAAGTTGAAATAAAAACATCTTGACTCTAAAAATACTATAATGAAGATGAATGAATGCTTCAAAAATTCAACAGAAGTAAAATCTTTGACTGCTAAAATTGATGACAATACTCATTCTGAGAATCAGGTGAAATCTTCTATTGCAAAAAAATAATGTCTTTTCTGAGAAACCTATGAAATATTGTAAATATTAAAACACACTCAACAGAAAAATGGTCCATATCATAAATATGTTTGAGTAGAATGAATTTATTAACCTAAATAATGTTTTTATATGAAGTTCTTGGATCAGTGTGATCACTGAGAGTGGGAGGGGGTGAATCAATGATCCTTTAAAACTTTTTACTAATTGATTCTTTATCAATTAAACCTATATGTCTTGTTAAGGCCTTGATCCACTCTTCTTGTATCTCTCAGCCTTTCCTTGAGTGATGCAGTAAATGTAAAGGCACAAGACACAAGGATTTACAAGGTTCGGCTCCAAAGGCCTACATCCTTGCCATGTTGGTTAAACGCCTCAACATGGTTTCTCCACTATAATTTGGTTAGTAATTACATGGGTCGATACAGAGTCACACTGTATATCTCCTGAGTCCCAAAGTAGGTTCTTTATACTACATCCCATAGTGTTACCAGAGTCCCACTGGCCTGCTTCAGCTTACACCAAAGACTTCTCCACCTTGAGTCTCACAGGGGGACTTCTCCTGGCTCCTCGAGTCACACGAGTAGCTCTTCTTCTTTTGAAGCTCTTCAGGAATCTTTAACAGCCTTGTATAAGGTCTGATGGCCTTGCTCACTTCTTCTGATCACTGGTGGTGACCTAGACTTCTCTTCTTTGCTAGGGCTTTATCTCCTTCTTCTATGGATGACCAGGCCACTTTCTTCAAGAATCTTGATTGGAAAATATATTCCTACACTGAGTATGCCCACTCAATCTTCTTGGTCTTCTCAACTACTGAAAACTCAGATAAATGATGTATTTAACTTCATTCTGACTTCAGTCTCTCTTCAATTCAACTTCATGCACTGAGTGCATGGCATCTCTGAATCTTCATGCACTGATTGCATGGCTTCTCATTCTTCATGCATGACTTGCATGGAATCTCAAATATCTTCAAGAACCTTTGTTCTTGGACTGCTCAAATGCACACACACTGATTATTTATTTATGTGTTCATGTGCATGCATGAATACATGCACTACCCTTTTCTTCATGGTGTGATAAACCCTTAATGGGTTTAATCTCTTTTAGCACACACACCTTCTTCTTCGAGTCACACTCTTATTCTTTCTCACACACAACAAATTGTGTGTTGTTCTTTAGTGTGAATTTCTCCTTCTCTCTTTCTTCTCAAGGTGTTCACCCACTTCGTCGCTTATTCATACATGCATGGATATGCATGTATCTTCTTCATTCACTTGGGAACACACAAGAGGTTTGGCCACCTTCACTTATGCACACACTAAGGCTTCAGCCTTCTTGTTTCCTTGCAAAAACTTTGTTCTTTTCTTCTTCTTCAAAGTGTGCACACTCCACTTGTGCACACACAAACCGTAGGGTCATGGACATGCACTTACATGCAAAATTCACCCACACTTCTTCTTCTTTGCACACACTCACCCGAGAGGTGTGTTGAATTCACTTCACCCGAACCCACTTCAAAGGAGGGGCGCGCAAGTGATGCGGCCACCTCCTACCTTCAAGCCTGCTGGGCGCGGCAGCTCCTACCACGCAGGTGGCGCGGTGGCTTCCTCCTGCCACGCAAGTGAGAGGACAGAGAAGGCACGCAAGTGTGCTCCGCTCAATTACTTCCTACCGCACAAATGGAGCATGGTGGCTTCCTCCTACCGCGTGAGTGTGCGGGCACAGAGGGCGCGGCCAATTGGTACCGCGCAAGTATGCGGGCAGCGGGCGCGCAAGTTCAGCTTCTTCCCAGTCGTGCAAGGGAGCACGTAGGGAGGCCTCCTCCTTACTTCTTTCACACAGGGGTTGTGCAAAAGGAACTCTCGGAGCCTCGGGTGGCTTCGGGCTGCTCTTCCACGCAAGTGGTGCGTGGTGTTTTTCTTCGCGTTGCTCAGAGCTTCGCGGATCTTCTCTCAGACGATCATCAAGCATCTTCTCGGTTTGGGCTTCTCCTTTTATAGGTAAAGAGGTCGATCGAAGCCGTGGGGATCAAATCATTAAAGACCCGAGATCTACGGCATTTTGAGATTTTCAAATGCAGATGAGATATCCCAGAAATCTCAATTATTTCCTTTTTCTTTTGCAACTACGATATCTTTCGTTCTTGGTGTTTGAATCATGTGCACGAATTTTTAAATGCATGTGAAGCCTTTCCTTATACATTGAATGGGCAGTGCACCCTCAACAACTTCGTTTTCCTCGGGCTAATTCGAAATCTTCATCTCGTTGCATGCATGCGACTTTTAACACATGCATGTGTTCGAAAAAGGGAGACGAACACAACGGAGGCTTCATCTTCATCAGAGGCGGCCGGGAGCTCCATCTCCCTTGCTTGGGAGGCTTTGGATAGCGGGAGGCAACATGGGGAGTCCTCAGCTCGGTGAGAGGTTAGAGACGACTCCAGCGCCATTGGATCTACATTTAATGAACGCAGACGGCCAGGATTAGAACCCACCGCCGCAGATGAGATGGATGGTAGTGACCAGATGCGCGATCGGATGAGTGGCCAGGATCTCCTCCTCGTTTTAAAAACCTGTCCCACATCGAAACGTGTTGCGGTTTTTGTGTGGTTTAACAAACAACTCCTCCCATCCTCGGTTCAGAATTCTCCTCTCCCCCCTCCGGTGCCGCCCCACACCGGTTCTCCTTCGGGCGCGCTTCTGCGCCCACTCTGCTCCTTCAGGCCTGCTCTAGCGCCCACTCTGCCTCTTCACGGGAGCGCCCTTGGCACCCATGCTGCACGGGTTCTTCACCGTGTGGCACCCGCGGGCTTACACACGGCCCGCACCATGACTCAGGGAGGGCTTGGCCTTGAGGACGTCCCTTGAGCGCGGTTGACCCTCGGGTCCCGCAAGTGCTTGAGGTGAGGGACCTCAGCTGGCCTCCTTGGTTGGCTTATTTTTTTTAAAGTACATAGTTGGTACTTTGTATAAGAGCAAAGTAACCAAGTACAAAAATGCCAAACCATACTTCTTCTCCTCTTCATCTTCTTATGAACTCCATATATCTTCTTTAACATCTCTTCTTCTTCTTCTATTAAAGAATGGAATTCCCAAGGATCTCTCAACTATCTTCATCAACAATTAATCATAAATCACTTGATCTTCATTTTTCTTCTCTGATCCAAACATATATTATGCATGGAACACATCTTCAAATCCTCATACATTATGAGATAGTTCATGGTCTTATTCAAACCACTTCATCCACTTAGTAGCTGTGGATGGTTCTCATTCACTTAATCCCTCATCCACTTAGTAGATATGGATGGAACTTTTTCAATTCATCCACTTATTGATGTGTATGGTTCTCCTTTCTCTCCTCATCCACTAAGTGATTGCGGATGGAACCCTTCTTCATTCCTCATCGACTTATTAATTGTGCATGGCACTTATTTATCCCCTTATGCATTGTGAAGACAATGCATGGACTTCTAGCAATGTTGTGACATTGTATCTCCTTGATACATGTATTGGAACTTCAAGACCAGTTCTACAATCATCTGATTTAGTATGGAGAGTGTTTCAACCATTACCTCCTATTCCACATAGTGATTCTCATAAGTTACATTCTTCTTAGTACCATGGTCATTCTCCAATCATCACCATCACCATTACTTCCTTTGTCATTCACATATCCATTCAATCCTTGACACCTTATTAACAACATCACCATCACCATCACATCCTCTGTCATTCACATATTGACATTCCTTGTCACCCATTCAATCCTTCACACCTTATTGACAACAAATGCAACACAGTGCACAACAATCTCCCCCTTTGTATTTGTTGTCAATATCACTAGAGTACATATGAATGGGTCAATATGTGTTCCAAGCTTTTCTCACCCTTATTGGCAACCAAATGCAAAGGTGGGGTGTGGTTCTCTTCAAAATATAACTTCCTCCCTTTGAATAGCATATTCTTGAAAATTACCAAGAGAGGGATGATGCCACATGTTCACTTTAGCAAAGACCCTTTAGAAAATCAACTCTAAGTCAACATGGAAAAACCCGGTGTAGAAAACAAGAGTGATGTAACCAAGGAATTCAATGCTGTCCACAATTCACTATACATGTGAGATCATGCTTAGGCTTTAAGGGGTTGAAATTTTTCAGATACATCAATGAATTGCTAAATCCATTATTCTTGACAAGATGATATGAATCTCAAAAGATCAACTTCTTCATATTAGCTCCCCCTCAAGGGGTGCACTCCATTCTGTCAATACCATTCTCAATTTGAGAGTGATCATCATATTCAATTCCCTGAAATGTAAGAACATGTATATACCAGTGATTAGGGAATAAGATGGAACCTCCTTGG
The DNA here is from genome assembly GCA_963277665.1 of Viscum album. Classification (NCBI taxonomy): domain Eukaryota; kingdom Viridiplantae; phylum Streptophyta; class Magnoliopsida; order Santalales; family Viscaceae; genus Viscum; species Viscum album. The sequence continues at coordinate 1,748,499,553 of OY728157.1, read as the reverse complement.
TTCATCAGTTTGAACAACAAGGTTGAGACGATTCTCTCAACTGAGATATTCCACTTTCTCCATTCTTCACAGTTGAACATTTAATCTTCAATGATGTTTGTGCTGGTGTGGATCTTAACACCTCTTCAACTTCTTTGTGTGTGACTCCTCTGTTTATAAGTGATTTCTGAGCACTAGAATATCCTTGTGCAATCTTCATTCTCTTGAAGAATTCTTTTTGAGCTAGAATGAGTGTCATGCATTTATTACTGATATGACCAGCTTTATTTCACCTCACACAAAGAACTTCACCTTCATGTGAAATCGTTTGGTTTTCATTTGCATTAGCTTTGGCATGTTTATTTTCTTCCTTTCTCATTCTTTCCAAAACATCTAGCCAGATGATTAATATGTCATTTGGAAATGAGGCTTCAGATTTGGATGTTTCACATGGTTCCTTTGATGCTTTTATGTTACCTTTCTTAGGAAGCTTATTTTCAATCAATCCCTTCTTCTTCTTCTGGATTGATTGTCCTGTTGAGTGTGGTTTGCTTCTATTTAGTTCCATGGCTTGTTTACAAAGATCCATGGTATGACCTGTCTTTCCACATTATAAGCATTTTTTCTTAGTGGTCATTCTGGATGCATCACCCTTCTTGGATTTGAAATCCAAGGACTTATCTTTCTTTTTCAAGATCTTCTTGGGAGAATTTTCAATTTTCTTCTACTGGCTTCCCATGGATACTTCTTCATTCTTAGCCAGGTTCTGTGATCTTCTCTTCTTTTTAGCTTTGAAAACATTTGCAGATTGGTGTGTATCATTCTTCTGACCACTTTTTCATTCGTCCCAAATGTTATCAAACTTTCCAAATATGTTTGCAGTAAATAGATATTTTTGGACTTGTGGATGTTGCTTCTTATTCTCTGGCTTTCTCCCCCATATAATGGGCTTCCTTTGTGATTTTTCATTTAGAGGATTGTACCAACAATCCATTGCATAATGTCCATACCTGTTGCAACACCAACATTGACCAACAAATCTTTTCTTCGTGACTTCTTGTGATTGTTGAGTCTTTCTCTTGAATTGCTGTGTTTTTTCAGGAGAGCTATCTTTCTTCATCTTCTTCATCAATACTTGTTTAGAGTTATTCTTCCATCCTACAATTTTTGTGGAAACACATTTAGAATCATTAGTAAAATATGGTATGGATGGTACCTTCTTCTTAGAATATGTTGCCCTTTCCTTAGAGTATGTCCTCCTTTTGGAATCATCCTTCTCAATGCACACTTGAGTGGAAACGTTTCTTCTTTCAGCTGATTGAGTGGCTTCAGTTTTGGGTGATTGCTGATTTTTCAATATCACCTCTAGCTCTAAGCATTTCATGTTGAGAGAGTTATTCTCATCCTCATCAAATATTAGCCTTTCTTCCCAATTCATTTCCAGTTGTTTCATGTGGTCTTCACGCACCTTCTTCATTTCTTACAATGAATTTTGAAGCCCCTTTACCATTTTTACTTTGTCTTTTTGTTGAGCAACTTTGAAAATCATTGAATCTTTATGCCTCTTTTCCAGTGCATGGAGAACTTCTTTAAACACTATCTCAAAGAATTATTTCTCACAAATGCTTCTTTTTAGTTCTTCAGTGACATCATCAATTCTTTCACTGCAAAGGGAAATGGTTTCATCTTTAGCCTTCACCAGCTTTGTGAGGGTGATGGTTATGCAAACCCTTCTTGCCAATTGATCTTCCATAGAATTGGCTTCTTCTTCTAGCTGTAATTTTTCTTCTTGAAGATCATGGATACTTGTAGCAATACACATTTCCACTTCCATGGGGACTATCTTCCGAAGATATTTGAGTGCATTTAGAAGATAATTGATTGATCCATCATCATCACACCTAGAGCAGGCTTCATCAGAAGAGTGATAAAAGGAATTGTCATCTGTTGTGACATTCACATTACCTTCAATGGATGGTGTTTCTCTATTAGTATCAACCTTCTTCTTCATCTTCTTGACCTGTTTCTTATTTCTATTTTTCTATGTCTTGGAAAATATCTTCATTTGAGGGTGTTATCTCATTTCCTCAAATATGAACTTCATAAAGACTCCCTTGGATCTTTTAGAGGCAACCTCCCTCTAATACCAATTGAAGTGCCCAGATCAGTTTGATCACTGAGAGGGGGAGGGGGTGAATCGGTGATCCATTAAAACTTTTTACTAATTGATTCTTTATCAATTAAACCTATATGGCTTTTTAAGGCCTCGATCCACTCTTCTTGTATCTCTCAGCCTTTCCTCGAGTGATGCAGTAAATGTAAAGGCACATGACACAAGGATTTACAAGGTTCGGCTCCAAAGGCCTACGTCCTTGCCATGTTGGTTAAATGCCCCAACATGGTTTCTCCACTATAATTCGGTTAGTAATTACTATGGTCGATACATAGTCACACTGTATCTCTCCTGAGACCCACATGAGGTTATTTATACTGCATCCCACAGTGTTACCAGAGTCCCACTGTCCTGCTTCAGCTTCCACCAATGACTTCTCCACCCTGAGTCTCACAGGGTGTCTTCTCCTGGCTCCTCGAGTAACAAGAGTAGCTCTTCTTCTTTTGATGCTCTTCAAGAGTCTTCAACAGCCTTGGATAAGGTCTTCTGGCCTTGCTCACTTCCTCTGATCACTGGTGGTGACCAGGAATTCTCTTCTTTGCTCTGGCTTTATCTCCTTCTTCTAAGGATGACCCGGCCACTGTCTTCAAGAATCTTGATTGGAAAATATGTTCTGACACTAAGTATGCCCACTCAATCTTCCTGGTCTTCTCAACTACTGAAAACTCAGATAAATGATGTCTTTAACTTCAGTCTGGCTTCAGTCTCTATTCAATTCAACTTCATGCACTAAGTTCATGGCATCTCTGAATCTTCATGCACTGATTGCATGGCTTGTCAATCTTCATGCATGACTTGCATGGAATCTCAAATATCTTCAAGAACCTTTGTTCTTGGACTGCTCAAATGCACACACACTGATTCTTTATTTACGTTTGCATGTGCATGCATGAATACATGCACTCCCCTTTTCTTCTTGGTGTGACAAACCCTTAAAGGGTGTAATCTCTTTTAGCACACACACCTTATTCTTCGAGTCACACTATAATTCTTTCTCACACACACCAAATTGTGTGTTGTTCTTCAGTGTGAATTCCTCCTTCTCTCTTTCTTCTCAAGGTGTTGACCCACTTCTTCACTTATTCATACATGCATGGATATGCATGTATCTTCTTCATTCACTTGGGAACACACAAGAGGTATGGCCTCCTTCACTTGTGCACACACTAAGGCTTCGGCCTTCTTGTTTCATTGCACACACTATGTTATTTTCTTCTTCTTCAAAGTGTGCACACTCCACTTGTGCACACAAAACCTGTGGGGCCTTGGACATGCACTTGCATGCAACCTTCACCCACACTTCTTCTTCTTTGCACACACTCACCCGAGAGGTGTGTGGGATTCACTTCACCCGAACCCACTTCAATGGAGGGCGCACGCGTGATGCGGCCACCTCCTACCTTTAAGCGTGCTGGGCGCGGCAGCTCCTATCGCGTAGGTAGCGCGGTGGCTTCCTCCTGCCGCGCAAGTGAGAAGACAGAGATGGCACCCAAGTGTTTGCAACTCAGATACTTCCTGCCACACATAGGGAGCGTGGTGGCTTCCTCCTACCGCGTGAGTGTGTGGGCACAAGGGGTGCGGCCACTTGCTACCGATCAAGTATGCGGGAAGCGGGCACGCAGGTTCGGCTTCTTCACAGTCGCACAAGTGATCGCGCATGGAGGCCTACTCCTTACTTCTTTCACACATGGGTTGTGCAAAAGGAACTCTCGGAGCCTCGGGTGGCTCCGGGCTGCTCTGCCACACAAGTGGTGCGTGGAGATTTTCTTCACGTTGCTCAGAGCTTCGCAGATCTTCTCTCAGACAATCAGAAAGCATCTTCACGGTTTGCGCTTCTCCTTTTATAGGAAAAGAGTTTGATCAATGCCACGAGGATCAAATCTTTGAAGACATGAGATCTGCGGTGTTTTTGAGATCTGCAAACGCGGATGAGATATCCTGGAAATCTCGGTTATTCCCTTTTTCTTTTGCAACCACGAGATCTTTTCTTCTTGGTGTGCGAATCATGTGAATGCATTTTCAAATGCATGTGAAGCCTTTCCTTGTACATTGAACGGGCAGTGCACCCTCGGCAACTTCGTTTTCCTCGGGCTAATTCGAAATCTTCATCTTGTTGCATGCATGAGACTTTTAACGGATGCATGTGTTTGAAAAAGGGAGACGAACACAACAGAGGCGTCATCTTCATCAGAGGTAGTCGGGAGCTCCATCTCCCTTTCTTGGGAGGCTCTGGATCACGTGAAGCATCGTGGGGAGTCCTCAGCTCGGTGAGAGGTAGGAGACAACTCGAGCACCGTTGGATCTGCATTTAATGAACGCGGACGGCCAGGATTAGGACCCAGCGCCGTGGATGAGATGGACGGCAGCGATCAGACGCGCGATTGGATGAGTGTCCAGGATCTCCTCCTTGTTTTAAAAACTCGTCCCACATCACAACGCGCTGCGGTTTTTGCGTGGTTCAACAAACAACTCCTCCCATCCCCAGTTCAGAATTATCCTCTCCCCCCTCTACTGCCTCCCCGCACCGGTTCTCCTGCGGGCGCGCTTCTACACCCACTCTGCTCCTTCGGGCGTGCTCTAGTGCCCACTCTGCCTCTTCACAGGCATTCCCTTGGCACCCATGCTGCACGGGTTCATCACTGTGTGGCACCCGCGGGCTTACACGTGGATCACACCATGCCTCGGGGAGGCCATGGCCTTGAGGACTTCCCTTGAGTGCGGTTGACCCTCGGGTCCCGCAAGTGCTTGCGGTGAGGGACCTTAGATGGCCTCCTTGGTTGGCTTATTTTTTGTTAAAGTACATAGTTGGTACATTGTATAGAAGCAGAGTAACCAAGTAAAAAAATGCCAAACCATACTTCTTCTCCTCTTCATCTTCTTAAGAACTCCATATATTTTCTTCAACATCTCTTCTTCTTATTCTATGAAAGAATGGAATTCCCAAGGATCTCTCAATTATCTTCATCAACAATTAATCATAAATTACTTGATATTCATTTTTCTTCTTTGATCCAAACATATATTATGCATGGAACACGTCTTCAAATCCCCATGCATTATGATATAGTGCATGGTCTTCTTCAAACCACTTCATCCACTTAGTAGCTATGGATGGTTATCATTCACTTCATCCCTCATCCACTTAGTAGATATGGATGGAACTTCTTCACTTCATCCACTTATTGATGTGGATGGTTCTCCTTTATCTCATCATCCACTTAGTGATTGTGGATGGAACTCTTCTTCATTCCTCATCGACTTAGTAATTGTGGATGGAACTTCTTTATCTCCTCATTCATTGTGAAGAAAATGCATGGACTTATAACAATGTTGTGACATTGTATCTCCTTGATACATGTCTTGGAACTTCACGATCAGTTCTACAATCATCTGATTTAGTATGAAGAGTGTTTCAACCATTACCTCCTATGCCACTTAGTGATTATCCTAAGTGACATGATTCTTAGTACCATGGTCATTCTCCAATCATCACCATCACCATTACTTCCTTTGTCATTCACATATCCATTCAATCCTTGACACCTTCTTAACAACATCACCATCACCATCACATCCTCTGTCATTCACATATTGACATTCCTTATCATCCATTCAATCATTGACACCTTATTGACAACAAATGCAACACAGTGCACAACAGTGTAGATAATGATCAATATTGAATATAAAATCATGATTTGAAGCCAATTTCATATGTTGTGAAATCTATGGGTACAGAGCCTATAATTTATGGCATAATTTTTCTCTACCTGGATGAAGTTTTGCGAAATCTAAAAAACATATTGAACGAATAATGAGTAACTTTCCTATCTTACAAAAGGTTGAAAATGTGAATTATCAAGATGTCTAAAACATTACAACAAATAATTAATTTGAATGTTTGGAAGATGTTTGTGGTTTATGTGATCAGTCTGGACATAATGCCAATAGATTAATGAAACTCCTCCCAGCAAAAGTATTTTTATGGGAATGAAATAAAAGATGAAAATAATATCGTTTCATAAGGAGAATTTGTTGTTAATATAGATTTGAAAGTAAGAAAAAGGAACAAACCATGGATACTTGATATTTTTTGTTCGACACATATAACCAAAAAAATAAAAATTTTAAATAATGTTGAGTGTCATGATGATCGAGTAGTTACATTTGTTAAGGGTGGTTCCGTAAATATTAGAAGAATCAGAATGGAAGTGATTGAAGTAAAAAATTTAATTTCCAAGGATGTTCTACTTAGTGATGGGTTGAAACATAACACACTTTTTGTATGTCAACTATGTGATGATGAAAAATATGTAAACTTCAGAAATTATTCTAGTATCAATAAATGTTTGAAATATGGAAAAATTATTACAAAATTAGAAAAAACAAGTGGGAATATCTTCCAAATTTGGGAACACAATAACTATTGTTACATGGGTATAGAAGATGAAAACAAGTTTCTGAATCGAATACTTGGCCACCATGGTAAAAAAAAGTGTGAAAAAACATTCTCAGGATGAGTCCTTTAATAACCTAACAAAACTAAAAATAGTAGATGGAGATGTTTTCATTACTTTATATAAAGGATAAATGACTTAAAAAATCCATTAAAGAGTCATGATTCAATCTAGTAGACAACATGAGATTATTCATTTCGATATTTTTGAGCCGATATGAAACAAACAAAAAAATAATGGAACATTATAACTTTTATTTTTGATTTCACTAGGATGAAAAATATCATTTTTGTGAAACATACAAAATAGGTTATTTAAATGTTAAAATTCAATAGAAAATATGTTGAGAAGGAATTCTAGGTTTCCGTAAAGAAGATGAGAACAGATAATGGAACATAATTCAAAAACAACAATTTTGAATCTTTTCATAGAAATCATGATATCAAACATCAGTATAATTCTCACTACACTACACAAAAAATTGGAGTATCAGAATGGAAAAATATAATATTGATGGAAATTGAATGATGTATGTTAGAAAAATACAAACATTAAAGATTCTTTTGGAGAGAAGCAATTAGTACTCTTGTACATGTTAAAAATAGAAGCTTGTAGAGATTGTAATCTAACATGACTCCTTATAAAATGTGGTAAAAACAAAAAAAAACCATTGAAATATATTAATGTTTTTGGAAGCCCATGTTTTCTCAGTATAAAAATTCAGTATATGTGAATTTTTGATGAGAAATATGAGGAATGATCCATCATGGGTCATTCACCAAATGGAAGAAGTTATAAAAGATGATAGAAACCATTAAAAAGATAGTAGAATTATATGATGTAAAGATAATTCAAAACTTATTTCCCTTTACAAAAGTTTTTTACAATAAAGAGTAGGAAAATTTGAAGAATCCCCCCAAAAGTGAAAGTTACATAGATGAGTCACATATTAAAGAAGTTGATGATGGGACAAACTATGATATTTCCATCCATACAAAAGTCTAATTAATCTAAAAACATTATTGAGAAATTGATGGGTTCAGGTCAAACAATAATAAAGTTTATTTTATAAAATAAAACATCATTTATCTCAAAAGTTGAACCAGAATTTGTTTCACTTGATCTTCAGTAGATAGAATAAGATGACGCTATGAATAATGAATTGGATCATATTGAAAAGAATTAAACAAGGGAATTTTTTCAATGTCTAGAAAATAAAATAGTTATTGGAACTATGTGGGTTTACATAAATAAATTGAATGAGCAAGAAGAAGATTCATGAAACAAACATGACTAGATTGTAATGGATATACACAGGGGGATGTGGTAGATTTTGATGAATTGTTTTCCCTTTTTACAAGGCTAACAACTGTTAGAGTGCTTCTTGCAGTGGTACTCATCGTAATTACAATTTTTATGAGATGGAAAAAAATTAAACATTCAAAAATGGTGAGATTGATGAAGATGTTTACATTGAACAACCTTTTGGGGTTTTACTTGATTAGGATGAAAACAATGTTTTTTAAATTGATGAATGATTTGTATATGCTGAAGCTATCTCCCTGTTATTGGTATTTGATTCTCAAAATTTTTTTTAGAATGAAGCAATTTTCTAAAAGAAAAGATGATAGATACTTATATGTTAAATAATATGACTCTCGATCATTAATTGTAACTATTTATGTGGATGATATAATTTTTTCTGGGGAAAAATAAACGGTTTTTGAAGAGTATACTAAGGAGATAAAGAACAACATTGAAATGTCAATATTGGGAAAATTAATTTTCTTCCTTCCCATAAAAGTTCATCCGAAACAAATATATCTTCTTATCTCATTAAAAATATGCCAGGGTATAATTAATAAAGTATGTGATGTAGGAATCCAAAGATTTTTCAACTTGTACTTTAGTGAGAAAAAAGATGAGTAATAGTGAATCTGGAATATGTTTAAATTTGAAAGACATCCCAAATTTGATAATTAGTTTTCTTTACCTTAAAACATCAATTCCTAATATTGTTTAATATTTTAATTTCTATGATATGTATCAAATTAATCCATAATAATCACATATTTTGGTTGCAAATAGGATATTGAGATATGTCAAAGGAACAACATCACATGGGTTATTATACAAAATAATAAATGAGATAATGTTTCTTGGTTATACTGATACTGATTGGGCTAGAGATTGTAATGATTATAATTCAACCTCGGGGACAATATTTTTTCTAGGTGAATTTTTTGTACCTTGGCATAGTAAGAAATAATGTTTTTTACCATTAAGAAAAACTAAATCCGAATATGTTGCAGCCACCCAGTCATGTACTCAAATGTTGTGGATGAATGTTCAGTTGGATGAATTGTATGTAAGAGTTTCTAAACCATAGAAGATACATTTTGATATTAGTGTGGTATTGAACATTATAATAATCATTTCCAACATTCATGATCATAACACATTGATATAAAGAATCTCTTTATAAAATAATTTTTTTATTGGATATGTTTCTCTAGAATAAATTTCAATAATGTTTCAGAAAGTTAATACCTTAATAAAAGAAAATATATGGAATGGTTTATTAAATTAAGTATGAAACTTCTTGTTCAGAATCCTACTATGAATTCATAGTCTTAATAAAGTAACCACAACCATTATTTGTATTATGTTGATTGTTGGGGAGAGAATGTAACAACTTTTACTTTGTAATATTTTTAACTTATCTTCATTTTTTGAATCCTAGGCTTTGGGTATCATGTAATGAAGAGAGAAAAAGATAATTGATAATGGAAATGATAATATTGAGAGAAGAGAAATATTTTATGGGAGGGATTATGTTTACATGGATGAAATATTTACTCTCCCATGAGGGATGGAATTCATTAAAAATCATTAAATTTTCCAGTTGTGTGGTGTTGGGACACTCTCTTTTGAGAAAGGATATGTTTTAATTAAACTCTAAAAACATGAGATTCATGAAATATTTGAGTTGTGGAAAAATTTGAGAGTTTGAAATGTAATTAATGAGGGTTGAAAAAATATACAATGGGGAGATTGAAGAACCATCATGGTGTTTTGTTTTAACAATGTTTTGTATTTGTTGAAAACTAATATTTCTGGTTGAAGAATGTTTATAAATACAAGAATATAATGTTGTTTGTTTTTGGATGTTTTCCATTTTCATAATCTGGTAAATAAATTTGTTTCTGATTTCCAAATAAGTATCATGAGTTTGAAAATTGATGATTAAAGAATAATTCCTATTGTTGATGAAGTGTTTCAAAGAGGATGTTGTTGAAGAGTGAAAAGTCAGAAGTGAAAAAGTTTCTCAATCATTTTAAATAACTTTTGATGATTTTTTTCTGATAAAGAAGTTCTCACAACACATGAAATTTTCAAAGATAAAATCATTTGAAAAAATGATGTAGTGGTTTAAAGAAATAAGAACCACTAAGAATAATTATGCACATATCAGAACTTGAATTTTTCACAAATCACAACATGAATTATGCATGAATCAGAACCTGAATTATTCCCAAATCCAAATATGAAATCTGTACAAATTGAAAGATAAATTTTAAAAAACAAAGAATCTATTTTATGAGAATATAAAAACCAAAATTATGAAGAAAATAGTACCTATATAATAAAAAAATCAGAACCTGAATTCTTCACAAATTAGAATAAAAAATCCTTTCAATTCGGAACCTAATTTATGAACAGATTAGATCATTTTATCGGATGAAAACTAAACCACTTTTCTGAACATGTTAATGAGAAAACTGAACCACATTTCTATGCATGTTTTCAAGAAAACTAAAACACGTTATTGAACTTGTTTCGTATAAAAATGACCAATTTTTTGAGCATGTTTCCAAACAATCTAAACAACATTTTTGAAATTGTTTATGATAAAATATCATCCAAATTTTAATGTATGATTTCTAAAAAACCCGAACCAATATTCATCATTATGTTACATAGTGAAGAGCCCAATAATTCAACCCTAAATTTCAATTTTTACTAAATCTCAATGAAATTTAAAGAGGATTGATGAATTTAAATTTGATTTTTTTATGAGATTTAATTTGGTATTTTTTGAAATTTGAGGAAGTAGGAATGTTTTTCAAGAATCCCACATTTTTTTTTGTTTTGTATAAATTCGTTCTTAGAACATTTGATCATTGAAACATTGATACAAGAAAAAAAGGTGGAGCCTTGGGGAATTTAATGTGAAATGTTCCCACCATATTGAAGAAGGTTTCTTTTACTGTTCAAGTAGGGAAAATTCAAAATCATTCTTACGGTGCAGTGATGATCTTCCATTGCCATGACCCATCCCTCAAGGCCCATTCCGTCATGACCCCAAGCCCGCCTCATAATGTCTAGGGGATAGAGACTAGTGGTGAAGGCATCAACCATCATGTGGGAGGAATTTTGCTGAGTACCGATACACACACACATGCCCAACCACATCCCAACTCACCTAAAAGGTAAAAAATAAAACCACTAGAACAATGGTGAGTGCAAGTACATCTGAAAGCATGTGAATAGGAATAAAAAACCAAAAAAGAACTGAAAATATACAAATACAAAAGGAAACTCTGATGGCCATTAGTAAAAAACCACACCTAACCAAGAGAATAGTGAAGCTACTGAAATCCAAAGTAATAACTCATGTTTTCCATGTTCTACCGGCCACAACTTGTCCTGGGCCACCATTTCATCTATAAGGACCCAGCCTTAGACTTTTTATAACATAGAATTAAATGAAAAATTAACATTGAAAATATTTTCAGGTTTAGTGTTTTAGAGAATTAGGCCATAATTATTACATTACATCTCAAAAATACAAAGTAGACAATTATACTTAGTTTCCATTTTTTTAGAAAATAAAAATGATTCGAAAAAAATGCCTCTTGCCTAGTTCCACATTTTAGACATCAGGACATTTACTTGATCATATCCTTGACCCTATGCATCTTTATGTCATTGAAAAGCATTTCAAAACTCGGGATGAGCATAAAAGGCTCAGTAAGGGTTATAAAATAATGAAAGAAATTATTAGTCCATCAATACATACAAAACATAAAATCATTTACATACATCATGAAAACATAAGTTTTATGAATAAAACATAGTAATAACAAATCATAAAGGTAACTTGTGGGATCCATAACATATTTACTTTGTAGCTTTTATAGCTGTGTAGGGAGTCACATTTGGAATACCCATCATATTATATTTCCTAAATCTTCTTAGAGAAACAGTCACGTTTACCTCTGTCACATTACCCAATACATTGGAGAGCTATCACAGGCTCACCCGCCCTATATTTATCATGGAATGACCCATATATGTTAACAATGCCCTTGAACTATAACATATTCATAACATATGAAACAAGTATAAAAGAAAAGATAACATTTCCACATTTAAATGACAATATATTATATAAATATATTGAAATAAAAAATCCATTATCAAAAACACATTCAATACCAAAATACATAAAAGATTATATGGTATTTATTTTACTTTTAATAACATTACAGCTTATTAAGGAAGCCAAAGGACAAATAATACTCACAGCGGTAGAAATTTCATTATCACCGCTTACGATAAAAATGAAACAATCTATTTTTTTGTTTAGTACAAATATTTATAGAAAACTATTTCCTTTGAATGAAATGAAAATTAGATGGTTTTTATACACCATATAAAAGATTTTCCTGTTTTAAAACAACATATTCCTCAATGGAAGGAGATTGAGACAAAGTCTCTTACCTCGGGTCTGACTTGGCATGTTTGTCCTTTAATCTCCTGAATAATTAAATAATGTTAATTTCTACTTGCTTAAAAATATTTTTCAAGTTTATTATTCATTTTATGTCAATATTACCATGTTATAAACATTATTCTATTATTTATGTTAATAATGGTCATTTTGTCGATATTTGGTACTTCAGTCAAAAATGAACACCTTATATTTACAAGTTGTCCATGTGTTCAATAGTCAATTATCTCCATAATGATATTCGTTTTTTAGATATCATATATATCACATATATATATATATATATCTAATATATATATGTTTTTATTATTGTACATATCATTTGAAGATAAGAAATGAAATGCACCGTTCTTGGAGACGGTAAGCCGTATGTACGCTTGAACGCTACATTCATTTCTATTTCATATTTTAATTTAATGAAAACATAATTAAAAATATGAATATTATAATTCGAGTATAATATCATATATAATATCATTAACTCTATATTTTATATGTCCCAAATATGGAATTAACGAGTCATATCATTTTGAGTTGGCGATAGTCCGCACATCCTCAAATGAAATTATCTTGTTTACCCATTATGGTAACCATAAAGGTATGATACAATTGTAAAACACAGAATAATAATGAAAACATAAACATAATATATATCATATATAAATATAATTCTATCTTAATGGCCACCATGTGAAGTGATATGAGATAATCAAATAATCATCGGTTCATGAGGCGTCAGTTTTCCATCCACAGAAACAGTATGTTCTTCACTGATTTGATGGAGGTGTGTATAAATGCAGATCAAATCCCTCTCATAAAAACATCATAGTATATTTATGATAATTTTTTTACAAAAGAAAATAGTAAAAAGCATTAAGGGGTTGGAGAAGTAATATAAAAGAAGAAGTTAAGAGAAATTGTTACCTTTAATTTGAGTAACTCCCTTTGGTTTCAACCAAATGGACGTCTTGAAGTTACTTCTGCCTAAGGTAGGGCTTCTAGGTGAAAGACAGGGATCATGAATGATTATTTCGGTAGGGGTTGGACAGGCCAAGAGTCTTGAGAGTTGTGTGGAATGAGTTATAAGTGAGATCTTTTTATAAGGGGAAGGAGGGGCTCCTTAGGAAAGTGTGAAAATACTATTTTATTATATAATGATATTCAGTTATTAAAGGTCCAAAAATAATTAAAGTAAAAGGTAAAATGAATAATGGTCTAAATAAAGTCATCTAATAATAATTGGACAGGTTTTGAAAATATTTTTAATATATATAATCTTATTTATTTAAATCATTTATTAATGAGGTAAATACTGCATCATTATAGTGTCATAAATAATTTAATTTATTTGATGTCTAAAAATAATAAAAAAATAAAATAACGTAGTTAATATTTTTAGATTTCAAATTAATATTTATAGTAAAAAACATTACATATATAACCCCATTTAAAAATGAAATTACAAAAATATAAATGTTTATGTCATTTTTTCCTTTACATGAAGATATTTAAAATAAAGTGTCATTATCACTCTGAAGTGGCTCCATGGAGTCCAAAGTTGACCCAAAGATGCACATGGTCGTAAATGGCTAAAATATATGGTTAGTACATGTGTTAAGATAACTTTATATTATTATAATATTTTTTACCTTGAATTACCCTATTTACCTTTAATCGCCGTAAATAAAAGTCAAAAGATACTATTAACCATAAAATATTTTCATATTATTGAACCACATTATATGTACTAATAACAACCATGTTTGTCATATTTTTGAAATTAAATTCACAGAAGTAGTGACATTTCATTTAAATGAAAAAAAATCAGTTTTTTTAACTACTACTATGTTGTTTCACTATTCATAAAAAATTGATGTTTTTCAGAAAAATACCAAAAAATCAGCCTAAGCTATATTTTATATTCCGAATTCAAAAATGAAGTCTATTTTACAAAATTCAAAACATAGAGGTTTTATTATTTAATTTAAAATAAATTCTCATTGTAAAAACAAAAAGCGTGTTTTTATGAAAAAATAACTATTCAAAGATTGACACTTGATTATGTCCAATTTCAATGTGACATTAATTCCAATGAACAATATTGGATTAATTAGTAAAAATATAATCTAATTACACATTAAAACCAATTAAAAAAATCTAACCATATAAATAAATTAGACTAAAAGGCACTTTTTAATTAAAATATAGTATTTTTCAATATTCATAAAAAAATTAATTTTATTAGAAAATTACCACAAATATAAGAAATGTAAATTTTGATGTCCTGAATCTAAAAAAGAATTTTATTTTGTCCAATAGAAAAAATAAAAGTGACTATAACTATATTAAAAGAGGGTTCACCATCAAAAAGGATTAAATAGAAATTTTAAATAATATTAGAGAATTAATGCTTAAAATTATATTCATTCATATTTTATGCCTCTAAATTTTATTGGATAAATTTAATAAAATTTTAAAAACATGTATAATCATATTTTAGTTAGTTCTATTCATTCCCAAAAATAAAATAGTTAGGTGTTAATGACCATTTAAATTAATAATATTATATTATTAGTGTGCAAAGTATGATTTCAAAAAAACCCATTGTTACGTATTGAGTATGCCATCCAACATAGAAACCCATTTAATGTAAAATTTATATTTAATTTAAAAATATTATAAATATGAAAATTCAATCTTCTTTATTAACCTGGGATGTTACATCCTTCCCCCTTTTGGAAATTGCATCCCTGAAATTCTATTCACTTTTCAACTAAATGGGGGTATTTATCCCACATAGCATTTTCAAATTCCCACATTGTCTCTTCAACCATATGGGGTTTTCTCAAAACCTTTACCTGGTGAATTACCTTATTTCGCAATTATTTCTCTCTATGGTTAAGAATATGGACTGGTTGTTCCCCATAAGAGAAATTATTTTCCAATTGAACTACCTGTGTGCTCAAAACATGAGATGGATCTGCCACAAACTTTCTCAACCTCGAAACATAAAAAACATTGTGTACCTAGGATAAACATAGAGGTAGAGTCACTCTATACATAATTGATCCAATTTTTTCCATGTTTTCATAAGGTCTAAAGAACTTCTTACTCAACTATCCCTTCTTACAAAAACACATCACACTTTTCCATGGAGAAACATTGAGAATGACATGATCACCTACCTCAAAAGAGAGATATTTCGTCCGGTTATCCACCTAAATTTTCTGCATACTCTGAGTTGTTCTCATGTTCATCTGAATAAACTGAACGGTTTCTGCAATCTCTTCTACCAATTCTGGTCCCATTATATTCATTTCACCTACTTCATCCCAAAAGATGGAGTTCGACAATTCTTTCAATATAATTCCTGAAATGGGGTCATTTGTATACTGGAATGAAAAATGTTATTATATGAAAATTCAATGAAAGAAAGATGGTGGTCCCAAATTCTCTAGAAATCTAGTGAACAAGAACATATCATATCCTCAATAGTCTGAATTGTTTGTTCTGACTGCCCATCTAATTGAGGATGAAAAACTGTACTAAAATTTAATTTAGTACCCGATGACTTTTGAAGGCCTTTCCAAAAGATAGAAGTAAACCTGGGATCATGATCAGATACACATCAGAGGGTAAATCCATGAAAATTGACTATTTATTTAACATACAACCGATAATGTTTATCTAGAGACAATGTATCTCGAATAGGATGTAAATGTTCCAATTTATTCAATCCATCAACAACATCCCAAATTGCATTATTACATTGTGATGTCTTTTGTAATATGACAATGAAGTCCATGGATATATTTTCCCATTTACACTCTGGCACCGATAAATGCTAAAGCATCCATGTCTATAATAGCCACTATACTTTAACCTGCTGACAAATAAAACACTTCATAGTAAAATCAACAATAACTCATTTCATTCCTTTCCACCAGTATTACTCCTGTTGATCTCTCAACAAATTTGGACCGGAAAGATGAACTGACAACTCGGAACTATGAGAATAACATAACAACTCATTCATCAACTATAAATCACAAGGCACAAAAAATAATTTCTCATACCTCAAAACACATTCATTATCAACATTAAAATGAGGTAACATACCCTTCTGAACCAACTCTTCCTTTTTCTATAACTCATTGTCTTCCTTCTATGTTTGCTTAATTTTGCCTGATAGAGATGATTTCACTAACACCTGAAACAAAACAAAATAATTTCCTACACTAAGAACTTCTATGCCAAATTTCATCAAATCAATTACCAAAGGATCTCATTCAAAATGTAACATGGTTAATGTAGCATTAATTTTCCTACTCAAATCCTCGACAACTTTATTTGCTTTTCCTAGATAGTAAAGGATCATGCAATCATAATCATTTATTAATTCTTGCCATCTCCTCTGTCCCATGTTCAATTATTTCTTAGTGAATATATACATCAAAATTTTGTGGTCAGTATATATTTCGCATTTTACTCCATAAAATTGATTCCTCCAAATATTTAAAGCAAAATCAATTGAAGCTAATTCCAAATCATGTGCATAGTAATTTGAATCATGAGGTTTCAACTGATGTGAAACATAAGAAATTACCAAATCATTTTTCATAATGGAAAAACCAAGTCCTTTAAAATAATAATAATTTTAAATATCAAACTCACCATTTCTAGAAGGCAGTTCCAAAACTAGAGCATTCACTAATATCCTTTTCAATTCTTGAAAATAATCATCACATTCTCTTTTCCAAAATTAAATAACAACTTTTCCTTTTAAATTAGTTAATGGGCTAGATAACTGTGAAAAGCTTTCAACCAACCTCAGGTAATAAACTACCAAACCATGAAAAATATGGATCTCAATTATATTTTTGGGTATTGGCCATTCTCCAACAACTTTTGTTTTATAACGATCAACAATTATGCCATTTTCTGAAACAATGTTACCAAGGAATGAAATTTTTTGTAACCAAAAAACCCAATTACTGAATTTACCAAACAGTTTCATTTCTTTTATTGTTTTCAAGACAACCCTTAAAATAATTTCATGATCCTATTTACTTTTAGAATAAACCAAATTATCATAAATGAACACTACCACAAAATTATCCAAGAACTCACAGAAAATTCTATTTATAAGATACATGAATACAACATGTGCATTGGTTAACCCAAAATGAATAACTAAAAATTCATAATGGCCATATCTAGTATGAAAAACGGTCTTCAGAATATCTGCATCCTTTATTTTTAACCGATGGTACTCCGACCTCAATTAAATCTTCAAAAAATAATGAGTTCCCTGAAACTAATCAAACAAACCATCGATATGAGGAAATGGATACCTGTTCATAACAATGATATTATTCAATACTATATAATCAATGCAATGGCTCATTGTACCATATATATTTTTAACAAATAAGACAGGTTCACCCCATGGTGATGTGATTTTTCCAATGAAACCTTTATCTAATAACTCCTGCAATTGTGTTTTTAACACTAAATGTTCTATTTCTGTCATTCGATAAGGGGCTTCTGAAATTGGCCTGGAATCAAGAACTAAGTTAACAATAAATTCAACTTATTGATTATGTAAAATACTAGGTAACTCATTAGGAAAAACATCAAGGTACACATTTACCACTAGTACATCATTAATCCTGAGAGTCCCTAAATTTTCAATAATTTCTGCAAGGTAACATTTATTTCCATATTTTACTAGTTTCTCAGCATCTTGATTTGTTATCAAAAGAAAGGGTTCATTCTTGTATACAAACTGAAAATAATTATAAAAAGAAACCACATTATATTTTAATTCAATCTTTTCATGATAAATAGAAATCCATTACATACCCAAAATAACATCAAACTCTACTAGAGGAAAACCAATATGGTTTGCTGATAGATTCTTCTCACACAAAAGGACAAGAAGGTTTTTATGTTTTCTTTTTGTCTCAACATTTCCTCCAGGTGTTTTTACCATATGTTCTGTATTCATATTTTTGAGATAGATTTACCCATTTAATTAAAAACATCCCTCAAATGAAAGAGTGTGTAGACCCTGAATCAAAAAACACATTGGTATAATATGAACAAACAAAAAGTGTACTTGATACTACATAATTCGATGGCCCAACATCTTCTAAAGTTGTTGTGAAAGAATTCACCACCCCATTCTACTTGTATTCTGGCTGATTTCCCTCAGTTGAGTTCTTCGTTGGATACTCATTTTTATAATGATTCATTTCATTGCACGTAAAATATTTTATTGACTGGAAATCATATTTTGTCTTTATATTACCTTGATCTTTTTCAGGGAAATTATGAGCCTTATGTCCTATTTTACCACATGGGTAGCACTTACCACAATTCAAAAGACATTCCCCAGCATGCTTTTTGCCAAAATTTTCAGAAACTGTAATATTATGTTTCCTACCATTGGATTTTTTTGTAGAGTTCGACCCATTCACCTGCAACCTTGACCTCTTATTTTGTTTTTTGTCAATGAAAACATGATCATCAGAAAAATCCATTTCCACCTTCTCTGCACATCGAAAAAGGTTTTTCATAACATTTGATCTCATGAGATGCTAATGCCCTTCAATAATTTGGCTTTAATCCTGAATAAAAATGGTTGATTTTACTATCAAGATCTAGTATGAAATTTGGAGCATACCTCACCAGTCATGTGAATTTATCTCCATATGTATCCACCGAGTCATCCTACTCCCTAAATTTTATGAATTGTTTTCCATCCTAAGATGAACCACATTAAAAAATATTTCTCAAGAATCATACCTATGAATTCATCCCAACCAAGATCATCAATCTCATCACTAACCCTGATATTTTTCACTATCAACCACCAATTATAAGCTTTACCTTTAAAATAGTAATCATAAATTCTAACCTTTTGATGTTTTGAACACCCCATGACATCAAACAATTTCTCCACTGTTTTAATCAAACATTCTTCTAGCACTGAGTTAGATGATCCTCTGAATTATTGGGGATGTTGCCTCATGAAATGCTCTACTACTGACATGTTACACCGTGGTTGATATGGTTGATCTCTTTCATGGATACCACCAATTTTTATAGCCTGAGTAAACTGTTCCATCACTGCAAAAAAATGCTCAGTTATGATTCTGACCATCTCAGGTTGCTGATTTGGAAGGTTGTATTCTAGCTGATGTCGCCCCAACATAGATTCCATGTTTCATATACAGAAAACCAGTTTGACAACAGAAATATCTTAGGAGAATAAACAAAGAAATATGTAAATCTGACATCATTTCAGTCATAACAAAAACAAAACAATTATAGATATTAATTTTACTATATTCTAATTCATAATGTTTTCTAAACTGACCTCTGATACCAACTATTAGGACCCATCATTAAATATTACATTACATTGAATTAAATGAATAAGTCACTTTGAGGCTATTTTTAGGATTATAGTTATATGAAATTAGTCCATTTCTATTTTATTACATCTCAAAAATACAAAGTAGATAGTTCTACTCAGTTTCAATTTTTCCCAAAATAAAAACTCTTTGAAAAAAAGTTTCCTGTCTAGATCCACATTTTAGAAAGCATGACTTTTCCTTGATCACAAAATTTACTCTATTCATCATTATGTCCAAGGAAAAACATTTTAAAACTTTGGAGGTGCATAAAAAACTCAATAAGGTATATAAAATAAAGAAATAAATCATTAGTCCATCAATATATACAATACATAAATTCTTTTACATACCTCAGGAAAACATAAGCTTTATGAATAACACATAGTAATCAAAAATCATAAAGGTAACTTCTGGCATCCATAACATACATACATTGTATCTTTCATAGCAACGTAGGGATTCACATTTGGAATTCACATCACTGTATATTCCCTAAATCATATAAGAAAAAAATTCACATTTATCTCCATCACATTATCCAATGCATTGGATAGCTATCATGGGCTCACCCACTGTATGTTTATTATAGAAGAACCCATACACGTAAACAATGCCCAAGAACCGTAACATATTCAAAACATATGAAACAAACAAAAGGGAAAGATAAAATTTCCACATATAAATCATAATATATCATTTAAATATATTGACATAAATAATCCATTATAAAAACCATTTTCAATAACGAAATATGTAAATGAGTATATGGTATTTGTATTCCATTTAAAAACATTACGGCTTGTTAAGGAAGCCCAGGATCAAATAATACATGTGACAGTGAAAATGTTGTTGTCAAGATTACATTAAAAAGAAACATTCTAATTTTTCATTTAGTAAAATGCTTCGTAAAAAAATATTCTCTTTGAATGAAATAAAAATTAAAAGGTGTTTATATAGCATATAATTAAAAGTCATGTATTAAAACAAAATATGACTCAATGAAAGGTTATTTGGACGAAGTCTCTTACCTCATTTATGACATGACCCATTTGTCCTTTAATCTCCTAAATAATAAACTAAATATAATTTTTACATGTTTTAGAACCTTTTTTAAATTTATTATTCCTTTTATATTGCTTATTACATTGTTATAAAAATTATTCAATCAATTTAGTTAATAACGGTTGTTTTGTCGATATTTGGAACTTGAGTAAAAAATGAACAACTTATATTTACAAACTGTCCAAGTGGTCAATAGTACATTATCTACAAAATGATATTCTTTATTTAGATATCAAATATATCATATATATCCAGAATATATATGTATTTATAATAGTATATATTATTTGGAGATAAAAAATGAAATGCACCGTTCATGGAGACGGTATGTCAGACGTACAGATGAACGCAACTTTCATTTCTATTTCGTATATTAATGGAATAAAAACATAATTATACATAGGTATATTAAAATTCCAGTTTAATATCATATATAATATCATTAGCTATATCCATTATACAGCCCACATATGGCATTAATTAGTCATATCACTTTGAGGGGGTGATAGTCTGCACTTCCTCAAATGAAATTATTGCGTTTACCCATTATGGAAACCATAAAGGTAATATGTAATTGTAAAAATCAGAAGAATAAACAAAACATAAACATAATATATATCATACATAAATATAGTTCTATATCAATGTCCACTATGAGAGGCAGTAGTAGATAATCAAACAATCATCGTTTTGTGAGGCGTTAGATTTCCATCCACAAAAATAGTATGGTCTTCACCCATTAGATGGATGTGTGTTTTAGTGTATTCTGAATAATTCTCATAAAAACATCCTAGTATATTGAGGATAATGTTTTTGTTGGAAAATAAAGGAATAAAAAAATTTAGGGGTTGGATAAGTAAAATAAAAGAAAAGAAGTTAAGAGAAACTGTTACCTTTAATTTGGGTAACTCCATTTGGATTGAACCAAAAAGAATTCTTGAAGTGACTGCTTTATAAGGTAAGGATTCTTGGATGAATATAGTGACCCTTAATGAATACTTGGGCAGGGGTTATATGATCCAAGGGTTTTTAGAGGTGTTTGTAATGAGTTAGAAGTGAGGGCTTTTTATAAGGGGGGAGGGGCTCTTTTGGAATGTGTGAAAATATTATTTTTTTATATAAATGTATTCGGTTTCTAATGGTCCAAAACAAATTAACATCTAAGATAAGATGACTAATGGTTGAAATAAAATCATACTATTATAATTCGATAGGTTTTTGATATTGTTTTAATGTTTTTAATCTTATTTATTTAAATCATTTATTAATGAGGTAAATACTCCATCATTATTGTGTCATAAATAATTTAATTTATATGATGTATAAAAACTATAAAAAATAAATCATAATGTATGAAATATATTTATATCTCCAATTAATATTTATAGTCGTAATGATTAATTAAATAACCCCATGTAAAAATTAATTTACAAAAAGATATTTGTTTATGTCATTTTGGACTTTACATTATGTTATATAAAATAAAGTGTCAATATCAATTTTAGGTGGCTCCATGGGATCCCTAAATCGACCCAAAGATTGACATGGTCATAAATGAATCAACTAATAAGGTTAGGACAAGTGGTACGGTAATTTTTTATTATTATTATAATCTTTTTGCATAGAATTTTACTATTTACCTTTAATGGCAGTAAATAAGAGTAAAAAGTTACTATTCAAAAAAAAATATTTTCATCTTATTGAACCGCATTTTACTTACTAATAATAACCATGTATGTCAGATTTTTGAAATTCGATTCATAGAAGAAGAAAAAGTTTATTTAAATGAAAATGTGATTATTTTAACTATTATTAAGTGGTTACACTATTCATTAAAAAAATGATGTTTTTTTGAAAAATACAAACAATTCAGCATAAGATATATTTCATATTCCAAATTAAAAAATTATAAATATTTTTTGAAATACAAAACATAGAAGTTTCATTATTTAATTTAAAATTATTTTCCGTTCTCAAAACAGATTACATGTTTTTATGAAACAATAACTATCAAAAGAATGACACTTGTTTAAGTCTAATTTCATAGAGAAATTATTTCCAATGAACAAAATTGGATTAATTGGTAAAAATATAATATAATTTCACTTTAAAACCAATTAAAACTTTATTCTATCCATATGAGTTGGTTAGATTAAAAAAAGTTTTAATTAAAATAGTGTATTTTTCAATATTCATTACAAATGAATTTTATTAAAATAATACCCAAAATTTACCCATAGTAAATTGGGATGTCCCAAATCTTAAAAATAATATTATTTTGTCAAATTGAACATATAAAAGGGACCAAACTATATTTAATTTGGGTTCACCATCGAAAGGCAGTAAATCAAACTTTTAAAGAATATTAGAGTATTTTGTGCTTAAAATAAGATTCATTCCCATTTTAAGCCTCTAAATTTTATTGGATAAATGTAAAAACATTTAGAAAACATGTATAATTATATTTTAGTTAGTTTTATTCATTCCTACCAATACAAAAACTAGGCATTAACGACCATTTAAAATAATAATATTATATTATTGGTGTGCAACGTATGATTTGAAAGAAACTCGGTGTTGCGTATCGGGTATGTCATCGAACATAGAAACCAATTTAAAGTAAAATTAATATTTAATTTAAAAATGTTAACAAAAATGAAAATGTCATATTCTTCATTAACCTGGGATGTTACATCCCCCATCGTAGCATTT
Organism: Viscum album; assembly: GCA_963277665.1. Lineage (NCBI taxonomy): Eukaryota > Viridiplantae > Streptophyta > Magnoliopsida > Santalales > Viscaceae > Viscum > Viscum album. The sequence continues at coordinate 1,748,475,949 of OY728157.1, read as the reverse complement.
GTCAGTCCAGTCTCCCTGAGCACCTATGTCGAAACGTCAGTCATCTACACCAGACACAGCAAGTGAAGGCGAAGCCCATGCAGGGGTGACTAACACAACACTCGTTAGGGACCCAAAAAAAATTTCACCAAACAATTCCCCAAGGTAATGCAGAAAACATAAGATAGCTCACAATAGTCATATTCTAGTGTAGTAATAGTAGAATCATCAGTCACATCGTCTAACACCTCAGCTGTTGGATAAATCCTCCTCTAGAGATTACAGTGGGCCTACCAATTCATGAATAGGTTATTCCCACTAACCATGGAATACATAGGTAATACTCCCCCATCGCATATTGTTAGCCTGAAATGTCACAGAGAGTTAATTCCCACTATTCATGACCAACTGAGGTACTCATCCTAATCGTGTACCGTCGGCCTGAAAAGTCATAGAGAGGAGCTTCCCACTATGGGCCACTAAATTCACATGTATGTGCTTCCTACAAGGCAAAAAAGTCAGCATTTTTCATGTTACATCCAATCGCAGGCATCTGAATATAGTGTGCTTGGGAGAACCACTCCTCAATCCCTTATTAACATCTCATCTAACACTAAAGTTTCCATAGAGAATTCAAAAATATATCCTCTTTGACAGGGTCTCAAGGCCACAAACAACTCATTAATCAGATGCACAGTTTTCAAAATATGGGTTTTTTGTAACTAGGGGGCTTGGTTTGATGGGACCGGTGAGGCCTAGTTAGCCCATCCTGACCATCCCATCCTGGGGTCCCATATACCCCTGTTCATTTAGACAGACTTGACCCAACCTCGTATGGGACGAGGACTATCTAGTCTGACCTAACATGTGGGCTACCCTCAACAGGATTTACTAGACCTAGCCTGGTTGGCCGAGGGTGCAGCCCGCCGGGTCGCCCATCGACCTGGTCTATTCTAGCCCGGCCTGAAGGGAGCACAGATTGGGTATTCTAGTGTGGGTCTGGCACATTGGGTGCGAGCCTATCCCATTGGTGTATGTCTAGTTCACTAGCGTAGTGAAGCCTACTAGGCCCGGTTCAGGCCTGCTGAAATGTGGGATCGGCCAGACTTGCTGATGGCTCGACCCACCCGCTAGGGACCAACCACGCGGTGTGGTTGGTGTAAGTTCCTAGGACATGGAATCTTGTCATGTCCCCTCCCAGTATGAACACATCCCGGAAGAGTTGAGACGAACATCCTTCTCGACGTCTTCCTGGAACCACGTCTAGCTCCCACTGTGGCGTATGGGCCATGACCTCCGGCCTGCCCTATAGAAACATGGGGCTCCTCTACCTACCTTGGTCAAGGTCTGTGGATTTCAGCTCATATGGATGGCTTGGACGCGGGTCGTCCCTCCTCATGGTGCCTCAAATTGCACAACATCTTCCAGCGCACCACTGTGGCTTCCCGGACAACACACTCTACTGGTGAAATCCATCTCCTCCATGTGGCAGGACATTCCAGCCGCCACTATTACCACCGGCACCCCAGTAAGAATTTATGTGGGCCACCACACATGCTCTAATGGTCTGCTCATCTATAATTCTGTGTATTTGGCCTCCTCAGAGCACCCTCTTCACAGCGAGGATCTCAAACCATCCTTGCCATCAGTTTGAGGATATAGACACCAATAATGCACATAATGAAGTTCTCGGGCCTTGATCTTGTCTGTCTGGGCCTCCTTGTTAGAGGTTTAAAGTCGGGGGATTTTCCGTTCAATCATTCTATTCTTGGAAATGAACCCTGAATATATAAAAACCTAAGAATAAAATCACCCTCCTACATAACACACGAATAGAAGATCAACATTTTCATGGGTTGATCTCTTTTCTTCATTTTTAAAAATATAGGGGGAAGAACATCCAATTGAAAATCCATACTTCTTAAGATGTATGATTCCATGACGTTCATCCTTAAGGGATTATGATGTTGACATCGCATCCTAGCTCAAATCATTGAAAGGCATCGAAGATAATGATGTTCAGTCAGCATTCATCATTCTTTACTAGGGTGGAATTTCATTAGAGGTTTTATAGATAATCCTCAAATTTTTAATCATTATTTCCCCTACACGTTGATATATAAATAAGAGAATGTCACAAAATATCCATTATGATTCGTAGTCACATCATTCTGCTGTTTTATTTAAGAAAAAAGTGTAACTATTGGGTTTTATTAAAGTGTCAATACATTGTAGGTTAACGAGCCATTAATGAGCCTCATTAATGTAAATTTTTACCGCTTCGTTGCTGCCCAGCAACGTCGCTATCTTACACTAATAGTTGAGAAATAAATTAAAATAATTATTATAAAATATATAATTACTTTTCTTAAAAAATAAAAAAAATACCTTTTTAACTCAGCCCATACCAGCCCAAGTTAAGTAGTTTCAATGAGGATCTCAGCCTTTCAAATTCAATGGAGCCCAATATTTTTAATCTGAGCACCGATTAAAATGATAAAAAAAATCTTGATCAAACATTTACAGAACATTCCTCAAAAAATTTCAAAAAATTAACATTCACCCTCGACCCAGGCCATTCGAGGTTAGGCTTTACATAAGGGGAAGAATCCCCCACGAGTTCAACTATACTCTCACTTTTTTAATCTGAGTTCCCATTTAGAATTTATATGGACTTGAAAATAAAATAATTGTTACTCATTTAATTTATTCATTCCTAAAAACTAAATTCTATTATAGGTCTGTGCCATCCAATATTAGGTTCTTCCAAAGGAAAGAATACACTCATAATTTTATCATTGATTTAATATTTTTAATCTGAGTCACCATTCGTGAGTTAAAATAATTTGATAAATAAAAAAATTTTATTTAATTATTTTATTTTCGGAAATCCCATTTTCGTGTTTTTTACTGTAGGTGTGCATCGACTAAACATAAGTAGAACCTAAGGTAAAACTAACATCTTGAACGCAATTTTAACCTCATATTTTTAATCCGGTCAGCAGATTAAGACTTATTACACTTGTTGGTCAAAGTAGAAACTCAAGAGTGGGGTGAATTGAGTTTTTAATTTAAATTTCTGTTAAAAATAATATGATAAAAATCCCCCAATTTGAAACATCCCAGTTAATTATGGCGCTGGAGATATAAATTTTCAATTGATCAATAGGTTTCTCAAAGGTTATTTAGTTTTCCGTTGAATCAGTGAAAACCACTTATCCATATTTTGAAATAGGTTTACTGAATTAAACACATATACGCACTCACCAAAAAGTAACTATTAGAGTTAATGTAAATAAAATTATTTTTTTAATTTTTTAAAACTGGAATATAGAAAAATAGAGTATATTAAAATAAGGTACACAACATAGTTAAACAATTGGTTTTGTCTCAAGATGACACATAATACTCACTACTCGGTGACCACCTACCACCAAGATGTTTATATTTACAATAAACTTGACACAGACACAATATCAGGCTTTAACATAGTTTTCACATAATTTTCATGGATCACACCCTCTACCACATTTATTTGTGGAAAAAACTCACAACCAATCCCCTCATAGCCTCTTAAATGGTTACAAATGGGAAACAATGTGTAAGTAACATTTGTCATGATGATTATCAATGTCCTTCTGTTCATGAACAGGAGACAGTTTGTGTAACAAACAAACAGAAAATTCTTAGAAATGTATGATAAGAAACACAATAAAGATAATGTTTTAATGATTTAGTTTAGAAGGCTCTATGTGTTTTCAGTTCAAATATTGACACCTTATAATGAATAATTTTAATTTTGATTCATTCTCTATAATTTGTCCCCAAAACAGAGTGTCGCAACATTAGGTTCTGGAATTTAGGTTCTGAGGTGTTATGCTTCATGGTTTAAAAATATTTGATGATCATAGATGATAGTTTTGAGTTTATTCTCCCAAATGATCTTTGTGAAGCTCTTGGGTTCTCAATGTAAATGCTGGAAGGCGATCTTTGTTCACCAGGTTAGTTGTGTAGTTTCCCTCTTACATCATCGTTTTTCTTCACATCATCAGCCTTTTATATTGTATTTGAAGTCCGACTAATGGAATAAGAAATTTGCATGTCGTGTTCCTCATACCTCATATTGTCTCCAGATACAGTCTCTTGATATGTCTATAATCAGCATTAACTAATATCAGAAGCATTAAATTTACCAAATATGACCATTAGGATAATATAATTAAATTGAAAACGTATGTAATTGAAGAGTGGGTATCGATAGACTGCTAGTGGTAGACTTATAAACAATATGTTCCATTGGTAGCCTCCACCAACAGATTTCATCGGTAGGCTTCATCAGTAGCCTTCATCAGTAGGATTCATCAGATGCATTCATCTGTAGGCTTCATCAATAGCCTTCATTGGTAGCCTTCATTGGTAGATTTCATTGGTATATATCATCAATTTTCTTTTAATAGTAGCCTTATATCAGCTACCTCTAACTGTAACTCTACAACAGTATCCTTTGACCGAGACTTTTATCAGTGAGAATACATTGATAACATCTGAAGTGCGGTTCCTCAGAGATAACCTCTATTAGTAACCTCTCTCTTAGAGAAATTTTGTATTGTAATCTTAATTGAGAGAGTAGTGAGATTAATAATTCATATTTATTACATGATAGATACTATAAATATTAATGAAACAAAATTATCATATAAATGAAACATGATTATTATATAAAGAAACACGATTTCTTATTATCAAAATAGGTGAGTCCAAAAATCTCCCTATTTTTGATAATCACAAATTATATTAGTAAAATTAAAATTTACGAATTTTTGAATCAGGGTTAATCACATTTTATAATTTTTGAAAGATTTTAGTATATATATATATTATGTATTAGTAACAGAAATTAACATAAAATTGAAGGGATCCTATCTTAAAACATCTCCCCAATTTTGATTACTAAAAATAAGGAATGAAAACAATGAGACAAAAGAATAATATTGTATTAATGAAATTAGATCACAACATAAAAAGGTTTACAAAGAACCATGTCAACTAAAATAGCCCTCATTCAATCCACATCATAAATTTCCAATGGATATTTTCCTTTGAGAGTCTAGGTGACATGTTCATAAGATGGAAGTACATCCCTATGTTTTGAAGTGATCAAGGTAGGAGGAGCTGCTACATAAGCACCTGTAGGCCGATAATGAGTGGGTTTCTGAGGAATCGTAGGTTTCAAGCTTTTAATGTCCTGAGCAGGCATCATAAAAGGGGTATCACTAGTAGATATTGAGGTTGTTGAGGAAGAATGAAATGATCGAGGAATAATAATTGGAGTGTAGTCCACATTGAAGAAGAGAAAAAAAAAAATTCCTCAAATCCATAATGATTCTCCCTCCTCTTTCCATAGGTTAAATGAAATAAACTTTATTCTGCATGAATTTTTTCAGAGAAGGTGTGAACAATCTATGCCTTCTTACATGAACCTTAAAAGCCTGAGTGACTGGTGTGATCCTCATGTTCTCCAATAGTAGATTCAAGTGACCATCCATCTGATGCTTAGGTTAAATACTTTTATAATAGAAGTAAAATTTCTCTTTCATGACCTTCTAATCTTAGGAAGCCTCCATAATGTAGTCTCCTACAAGCTTATGATTGTATCTGTTAGTGGAAATGACTTGAGTAATGTTGAGTCAATAAGGTTTTTCTTTTGACTTTTCCATTCCTTCTTGTTTTGAAAATCACAAAAACCTTATACTTAAGTAATTCTATATTTTTCTTCTATAAGGAAAATTTTCTTCCTAAAGGATTTTTACCCCTACCTTTTTTTCAATTTTCATATCATTCTTTTTTAGTGTAAAAATCAGATTCACATCTAAATCCCCGGAATCATATAATACTTATCCATGAAGCATTCTTTTTTAGGATCCAAATTATGGATACAAACTCTAATGAAGTTCAATTCCGAATTCTGGATACAAACTCTAATGAATTTAAAATCCAAATTATGGATACAAAATCTAATGAAGTTCAACTCCGAATTCTGGATACGAACTCTAATGAAGTTCAACTCTGAATTCTGGATACGAACTCTAATGAAGTTCCACTCTGAATTCTGGAAACAAACTATAATGAAGTTCCAATCCGAATTCCGAGTACGAACTCTCATAAAGTTCTACTCTGAATTATTGATAAGAACTCTCATGTAGTTCGACTCTGAATTCTTATTATGAACTTATCTATGTTCTGACTCTGAGTTTTATGAATTTAGTCTTCGATCTCTTATGAGTTATGACTCCTAATTCCCATGAACTCTAACTCCGATCTTCGTATGTTCTGGTTCAAAATTCTAGTGAATTCAGACTCTGAATTTCTTGCAAATTGAGACTCCGGATTTCTAAAGAATTCTGGTTCTAAATTCCTATAAAATAGAATCCAAATATTTCTTTATTATAGAATATGATTTCCATTTTGGTTATACTCCAAACATTTATTTTCATAAATTCCTAACATCAGTTTAACTTATTCTTACACTTGATTCATTACAACACAATGTCGTGCTTTTAGGTATTGACTAACCATTGGTTGAGTGACACGTATACAGGTCCCTCCTAAATTAGTGGAAATACGACCGTTGGAAGAGGGAGCCGACCATTGGAGCTTCGCCTATAAATAGGATCTAATTTGAAAAGAAGCTATAACACTTGACAACATCTTTGACATTGGTACTTACATGCTATTGAAGTGATTTCTATAGAGAGGCTCTTATCAACTCTCAAGCTTCATACAGAAAGTTTGAATAGCTTGTTCAAACTTTTCCTTGTGCAGACTTTATTCGAGAGACTCTGATTGTTGCTGATTACAATCGAGTGCTTCCAGGGATAGGAAAAAAGAGGTTACAACACCTTGAAGTTGAGGGATTCCTTGCTAAGGAAGACATAGGTTTCGACTACCTGATAGTTGAGAGCTTGCAGGGATATCAAGATAGACTCTAATATTTGTATCGAGGACTTACCCTGGTGCGGGTAAGACAGAATTTCTTGAAAGTATAAATCAAGGGACCTTTATCAAAGGTTTTTGGATACCCACCTCTTTGAGTTAAAAGAGTTTATATTTGTTCTTGTAGTTTTTACTACTTTTTTTCCACTGCATTTTGTATTGTTAAGGAAAGTATAAATTTCTTATACTTTCTTACTTGTACTATGATTATATAAGATTATATATTATTTAAGGTAGAATCTTAGAGGTTGTGTGAATTTTGACCCTTGTCAATATTGAATGAAAGATAAATCAAGTTTTAAATAAATTGGTAAAATCTCAACTACTGATGCATTACAGCTAGTGCATATGGTTCTTTTTGGTCCAACACAAACTATAATCATTGGGGGAAAGTACTATGTATTTGTTTTAGTTGATGATTACACTATATTTACATGGGTATACTTTCTAGAAAAGAAGTCTGAAGATTTTTCTTATTTCAAAATTTTTAGTTCCCAAGTTAAAAATGAGAAAAATCTTCCCTTGAAAACTATTCCTAGTGATCATGGAAGAGAATTTAAAAATTCTGATTTTGAAACTTTTTGTAGAAGAAAAAGTATTACTCACAAATTTTCAGCACCCAGAACACCTCAACAAAATGGTGTTTTTAAAAGATGAAATAGAATTCTTCAAGAGATAACTATAACCATGTAGAGTGAGTATTCTGTTGCCAAACATTTTTGGGCTGAAGATTTAATTACTTCTTGTTATACTATAAATTGAGTTTTCATTAGACATTTTCATAATAAACCTCTTTATGAGTTGTGGAATGGTATAAAACCTAGACATTACTACTTTAAGGTTTTTGGTTTTAAAGTATTCATTCTGAATACTAAGGATAATTTACCCAAATTATCACCAAATATGATGATGGAATTTTCTTAGGATACTCCACAACTTCTAAGGCTTATGAATTTTTAAAAAAACACTTGTACTGTTGAAGAAACAGTACATGTCAAATTTGATGAAACTAAACCTTTTGTTTTTAAACAAACCCATCCTACATCTTTGGATATGTTTTCAAAAACATAATATCATCCTTTGATAAAAAAATCCTTCTGATAAAGAAAATGTACAAGAAGATACTTCTAAAACATTTACTCCAAAAGAGTTTCTACCCTATGATGATGAACAGGCTTTACAAAACCCAAATTAGTTGTTTCTAAAGAATCATCCTAGTGATAGTATCATTGGATATGTTAATCAACCTATAAGGACCAGAATATCCTTATGAAATGAAGTGGAAAATCTATCATTCCTATCCCAATTAGAACAAAAAAGCACTGATGAAGCTTTAAGTGATTATGATTGGATTAATGCCATGCAAGATGAACCAAATGAATTCAAAAGGAATAAAGTCTGGACCTTGGTTGAAAGACCCAAGGAAACATCTGTTATTGGTGTAAAATGGGTCTTCAGAAATAAGTGTGATGAAAATGGAATCATCGTAAGAAATAAAGCTATATTGGTTGCTAAAAGATATAATCAACAAGAAGGAATATACTATGAATAAACCTATGCTCTAGTAGCTATTCTTGAATCTATTCACATTTTACTTTCCTTTGTATCATTCTTCAATTTAAATAGTTTTCAAATGGATGTGAAATATTCATTACTTAATGGTTATGTTCATGAAGATGTTTTTGTTGAACAACCTCTTGGATTTGAAGATACAAAACATCATGATCATGTTTTTAGACTTATAAAAGCTTTGTATGGCCTCAAACAAGGCCCTCAAGCTTGGTATGATAGACTTACATGATTTTTGATTCAATAAAACTATGTTAAGGGAAATGAAGATCCAACTCTTTTCATAAATAATGATTAGAAAAATGTTTTGATTGTTCAAATTTATGTTGATGACATTATATTTGGTTCAACTCAGGAATATTTAACGGATTCCTTTTCGGATCTAATGAAATATGAGTTTGAAATGGTTATGATGGGTGAGTTAACAGTTTCCTTGGTTTTAAAATTTCTAAAATACAATAAGGAATCTACATATCCCTACATAAGTATATTAAATATCTACTTAAAAAGTATGGATATGACAGCACTAAGAGTATAAGTACTCCCATCGGTACCTCAAACACACTTGATATTGATGAAGCTGGGAAACCAGTAGATCAAACATCTTTTAGAGGAATGATAGGAAGTTTTCTTTAAATGATAGCTAGTTGTCCAGACATGATGTTTTCAGTATGATTATGTGCAAGATATCAATCCAATCCTAAAAAATCTCATCTAAAAGTAGTGAAAAGAATTTTCTGCTACTTAAAGTGAACGATGGATTTAGGATTATTTTACACTTCTGGAAATGATTTTGTTTTAAAAAGATTTCCAGATGCTGACTTTGGTGGATTTAAAATGGATAGAAAGAGTACATCTAGAACTTTTCATTTCTTAGGAATTCATTAGTTTCCTGGTCTTGGAAAAAGCAACACTCAGTCGCACTCTCAACTGCTGAAACTGAATATGTAGCAGCTGTAAGTTTTTGTGCTCAAGTGTTGTGGATGCAACACAGACACACAGATTAAGGCTTGAGTTTTACTAAGACTCAAATTTTGTGTGATAACACAAGTTCCATTTCCCTTAGTAAAAACCCTGCACATCACTCCCATGGAAAACACATAGATATTAGAAATCAATTTCTTAGGGATCACACACTAAAAGAGATATCATTATTCAATTCATTGGAACACAATATCAACTTGCTTACATTTTTACAAAATCTTTACCTTCCGATAGATTTGAATACATTCAACAGAAGTTAGGAATGATAACTATGAAATAATCTTCCTTCATTAACATCCTGTTGAACAATTCTCTATACAATAATAAACTCCATTTCAAAAGGGGGAGTACATTGGTTTGTTAGTCATTAAAAAAATTCATAATGACTATTTAAAAAATTTTCGTAATGAGAATTTTTCGTAATGAAAATTTTCCTAATGAGAATTTTCGTAATGAGAATTTTTGTAAAGAGAATTTTCGTAATAAGAATTTTTGTAATGAGAATTTTCGTAATGAGAATTTTCTTAATGATAATTTTCGTAACGAGAATTTTTTAAATGAGAATTTTCATAATGAGAATCTTCGTAACGATAATTTTCATAATGAGAATTTTTTTTATGAGAATTTTCATAATGTGAATATTCGTAAAGAGAATTTTTGTAATGACAAGTTTCATAATGAGAATTTTTTTAATGAGAATCTTCGGAATGTGAATTTTCATAACGGGGATTTTCGTACTCATATTTTTCATAATTAGGTTTCGGTACTCAATGATTATTCAATAAAAAATTTTATAAATAGTTTTTTGTAGTCAAATTATCTTCAAGAAGAATATCATATATTATGAGTAATCCTCCTAGACAATCCGAAACGTATGATTTCCTTACTTATGTTTTCATAGTCACTTTTACTTGTTTGTAGTTTCCTTTGTTTCTAAATTTTTCAGATTCATTTCTGGTTAAATCCGAATGTTTTTCTTAAAACCTCAAAGGATCATATTCAAGATTTTCGTGTGGGTATGTTTTAAAATATTAGATCAAATCAGAGTATTTTTCAACCATTAGATTGTTTTTGGAAGGTGAATGGTCACCACCATCACCTATATAAAGGGGACCCCCAATGGTGTCCCAAATCTATTTTGACGACCTCGCGTGTCGAAGCTCTGCCTCAGTTATTAAATCTTGTTCTGAATCTTTCAGTGCTCCTACATTCTGAATGTCTGTAGAAGCCACTTCCCAAGATATTTCTTCTATGAAGCCATTCTCAAAATGGTTAGTCTATAGGGAATGCTTGGTCCATCTAAACATATTCAGTGAGTATGATTCTCTAATTTCTGAGAATATCAAACGCAACGGATGGGAAGATTTTTTCGTATCGAAACCAGGGGAAGAGGATGATGTTTATATAGATTTTCTTATATAATTTTAGGAGTCTGTTTCCTTCTATGATGAAGATGGCTGTGAAAATTTCTCTTTTAAAAGCTATGGTAAGACTTACAAGCTTCCTTACACCAAGGCTATAAGCTTGATGGGGCTCTCATACGATGGTGAAGTCGAATTTTGTTCACATAAGTTACCGGATGTGCAAGGACGTTTCAGCAAAGTGAAGGCAATGGAATTCCTTGGACATAAAGAAGTCAAAACAACAACGATTTCTCATATTTCCACCAACAACTGGATTCTACAGTTGTGGGTTCAAGGGTTTTTCATTACGAGAATAGGTGATAAGGATAACCTAAAGAAAAGTGATATTTACATTATGGATTTCTTGGTAAATCTAAGAAAGATCAATCTTATGAGGAACGTTCTTATTACAGTTCAAAACATCAATAATGGGTCTTTGAAAGCTCAAATTAGTATGTATCCTTCTCTTATCTCCAAGATTATTATTCGGCTTCTTGACTCTTTCACGGTTTCTTTCACCTCCAAGTCGAGAATTTGTATGATGATGCTGATAAGTTATGACACCTTAATGAAGATGAAAGCTGCTTTTTCAAGAGTCAGGTGATTTTTATAATCTGCCAGAGGAAGAGGCAGAAGCCATTCTGAAAAATGTGGAGAAAGTTGAGCCAATAAAGAAGGATGGTAAGAAGAGGAAATTGAAACATGCGGTAGCTAAAGGAAAAACCTCTAAAGCTAAGGAAACCCAATCCACACCTCCCAAGACGAAGAAATATAAAGCATATCCAGATGAGGTGGTTGCTAAATGGAGGGAAGATAAGGAGAAAAGGAATGTAAAGACCCGTAAATTTTAAGGAATTTTTTCTTTCTTAATTTTTTTTGGAATTTCACAATAATGCAGTTTCTGACGGCACCTGATTCCGAGACCCGATTTGCCCGGAATCATTTTCTGAAGTTTGGCTCAGGTATATTCAGTGAACGAACGAGCGGGTTTTTCTAACATTTGAACCGGTGCTCGGAATCGAATTCCGAGGGCACCGATGGAATCGCATCGCTGGTATTTTCTTAGAAACGCATTTTCCGGAGTTGCATTTTCTCGGGTGTGGTGTTTAAATTTTTGGGGTTAAGTTAAGAAATAAAATAAAGTGGTGCGACAACTTTATATTTATTTCACTTAAATCCACTTAAAATCCACTTAAAGCCACTTGAGATAAGTTGAAGTGGATAGGGTGCAATCCAAAATATCCTACCATCTTGGTAGGATATTTGTGAGGTGGGGCCCGCACAAGCACCACCGTTTCTTTTCCTCTAAGTAACGCACCCGCGAAAACTCCTCATTAATGAATGTAAACTGTGGAGTTTTCTAAAACTCTTAAATGCTCCTATTAAATGGACAGTTAAGTCGTTACCATTAATTCACCAAATTAATGGTTCCTTTCTTAACATGATTTTAAACTGTTGGCGTAATAATAAAATAAGACCAACACCTTTTTCTTTTTTTGACAGGTTGATTGTTGAGAGGATTTGGAGAATCTGTACCTTCTTTCCCCTTCGCAAAGAACGCGAAGAATGCGAAGAACGTGAAGAACGTGAAGAACACGAAGAACTCCGAACCCTTGGAGATCGATGACGTGATGCCGTGTTCTGCGACGCCGACGACTCTCCTTCCACGATGCTTCTTCTGCGACGTTCTTCCCCACAACAATCTCTGATCATCAACTGCTTGAGGTAGGATATTACGGATCTTCTAAATTTCCTTTGTGGATTTTATCCTTATCAAGGATTTAATTCATGAAATTAAATCTGTGTGTTGTATTTAACCCTCGGAGATCGTCGACACGACGCCCTTTCGCGACGACGCGACGCCCTTCCGCGACGCGACGATCCTCTTCTTCCGCGATGGTCAATTCCGCAAAGAACTCTCGTCCGACGACCGCTAAGAGGTAGGGGTTTTACTTGAGAATAATATTTATTCCCATGGTTGTTTCTTCCAAAACAAAGAGTCAGATCAATGTTCAATTTTAATTTCTTAAAATTGTGCATTGTTATGTTTTTCATGGGTTGATTGTTATTCCCAATTGTTATCACCTAACGCGTAGGGTGCGGGCCAAACAAACACGGCCCGACAACCCTCCGCAGTTTTTCGTTGATGCGCGGATTGGAGGGCGATGACAAATGGAGCCGCAAGTTAATTTTAAAGGCTTTGCAGTGAAGAACGAGTCCTGGGACAAACACTGGCGAAGACCGCGTGCAAATCGGACCACCGGAGCGCGTCCGGTGGTCCACGGAACCCCCCGCCGGCACGGCGGCCGGCGGCGGCCGGCCGCCAGGACGCGGCGGCGCCCAGTGCGCCACCGAGAAGACCCGCCGCGGCTGAAGCCACTGCAACGATGGCCGGTCCCGCGGCCGCACGGGACCGCGGAGGAAGGCACGCGGCCTTGTGCTGCGTCCGGTGACACATAGCGGCCCCACACGGGGCCGCGGATCTTCTTCACGCTGGGGCAGCGCACCCCCACGCCGCTTTCCATAACTGGCCGAGCCGACCCCAGCGGCCGGGCCACGCCCGTGCCGGCCGGGCCGGGTCGCACCCAGGCCGGGCTGGGCCACCCTGGCCGGGCCGCGCCGCGCCTGCCAGGTGAGACCCTGTTCGGGGCGACCCAGGGGGGTTGGGCTGGGTCGGTATGGGCCCATACCCCCGTTTTCGGTCTCTTTTCGGTCTTTTGCTCATAACTTGAGCTACGGGCCTCCGAACGATGCGTCGTCAGCGAAGATGCGATCCTTGGATTGAGACGGTTGTTTCGTTATATCGCATTAAAGGTTTTGGAATACTTTGGGTTCGGCCGGGTTGGTTTGTACATGAAACCAACCGGGCCCTCGAAGCGGAAACACTCCTATCTTGAGCTCTGGACGTCCGATTGACGTACCATCGACTTTGATGGATTCCTCTAAGTGAGACGGATCGTTTGGATTACTCCGCATGTGGTTTGGACGCAGGTGGAGTATGGTCGGGCTAGTTTTGACTTAAAAACCAACCGGGCCCCTACGACGAAAAAGCCAATAACTCTCTGATCGGGCGTCCGATTGACGCGTCCTCTACGACGTCGAGTTCCTGTTGATGATACGGAACTTTTGGATACATCAACTCTGAACTATGTGTCAGTTGATGTATCAGCCTCTCGGCTCATGGAGTGGACCCTCCCGAACGAGCTTGCTGTGTGCGGGAACCCTAGAGCTGGCTGCGACTGCTACTATGGCAATGACAAATGTACATAGATACTCAGTGGATTTGATGGCGACGACTACATCACTCAGCGATCCTTTGTGGGTCTGTGCTACCGATCTTGTGTGGGTCCGATCATATGTGGGTCAGCGCTCAGCGGTCCTGTGTGGACCAGCGCCTACAGATCCTGTGTGGGTCCAATCCTGTGTGGGTCTTTGTGGGGGTTAGTTACCTATCGATCCTTTTTGGGTTAGATCCTTTGTGGGTCATTGCGGGGGTTAGTACCTATCGATCCTTTGTGGGTCCGACGGCTTAGATGAATCAGTAGATATATCTGATCATCTCTATCGTCATTCATGAAGAATACCTGTCTGAGCTGAAATCCTTTTTTTCTTTCCTTTGTGGATTGTGTTGTTCTATCCGTTGTGGATTTATGTTTTTCTTTCCTGTGTGGACTGGGTTGTACTTGGGCTCAGATGTTAGAGCCGAACGAGAATTGAAGACGTAGGTATATGTATAGGAATATACCTAAGCAGTGTCGAATGTTACATCGTGATTGTATCTTTCCTTTGTGGTTTATCCTTTGTGGATACTGGGAGACCTTTGGGGTTCTCGGGGTCCCTGGGAGCAGTGTAGGCTATCTGTACCCACCCATCAGGTGGGATTTCCAGTGGACAGCTCGACGTTGTAGTTTTACTTTTCAGTTGTTGTTTTCCCTTTCCATTTGTACTTTACTTTTTGTTTGGGTTTGTATACTGGCCCACTTACTTTTACGCACTTACTGTTGTACCAGTTTTTACTTAGTGTTTACTTCTACCTGCTTGCTCTGTGGTGTTTGTGGTTTACATTACAAAGGCAATGCCTTCCCTTTTTCAGGGATTTACGCCTTGGTGCTAGTCGCCAACCCCTGGCCTATGGAAGGCGGGATTGGGGTAGTCATGGCACGGGCCCCGAGGACGGGTGGTGATAAATTAGTATCAGAGGAGTTCGGTTCTACCACAGACTCTGATCTTTTTCTATGTGAAGCAATAGTGTTTAGCGTATTGGGTGTGGTTATCTGTCCAGGGAGTCTAGTGTTGGTGCGGCGGCCGACGTATCCGTACACCAGGACCCTGACTTCTGATTTCCGACTTAATGCACGAAAACATTGATTGCGTGTGTGTTTCAAGTTTTCTTTGTTATTACTTTGTGTCAGCTCACCAGGTATATTGTTCTGACCGTGGTGAATCTGTTTCCTTTTTAGGATGGCCCCACGATAGCAGCCATCAAGGGTTCTGAGAGTTGAGCGTGACGACTGCCCGCCGAGCGATGAGGCCTCGGTGCAGGGCCCTTTGACAGCTGAGGCACCGACAATACCTTTACCAACCGAGCCACCGATTCTTCCAGCACCAGCCACTGACGTTGCACGTCGCCTCAGTGCACTGCATGAGTTACAGCGCCAGCAACCGCCCAGGTTCCGCGGGGAGACGGACCCCCAAGTAGCCGAGGACTGGCTGGAGGTAGTGGTGTGAGTATTCCAGTTAGTGAGGACACCGGCAGACCTCATGGTGATCCTCGCAGTGAGCCTACTGCACGCAGAAGCGGGACAATGGTGGAGCTTGATGCTCCAGGTGCACGATGAGGAATATCTTCCTTTGAAAGACTTTGAGGGCCTCTTCTGCTCAGAGTTCTTCCTGGCCACCCTCCGTGCGGTACGCATCCAGGAGCTTCTTCAGCTGCGGCAGGGCAGCTTGACTATCGCCCAGTACTCGACGAGATTTTTCGATCTCTCTCGCTACTCAACTGACATGGTACATGACCCATTCTTCCGGGCCCTGACCTTTGAGCAGGGATTGAGACATGAGATCAGGGCATCGCTGATCTCCCTCAGCATTCTGACTCAGGCAGGAGTACTGGAGCGAGCCCTTTTGATCGAGAGCTTTTTTGCTGAGACTTCTCCAGCGGCGAGACCTACCATGGGGCAGCACGTAGCAGAGTCTTCTGCGGCAGGCAGTCGACGGATGACTCAGGGGTCTAGGCAGACCAGACCCTCACACAGACGACCTCAGGACACTGGCTCAGCAGTGCGGGGCACAGAGCGTGGAGCCTGTCTTTCGAGAGGCAGGCAGTGCTACACATGCGGCGGGCAGGGCCACATGGCTCGTGACTACCCGACCCACCGTGCCGAGGATCAGCAGACAGTTGAGGGGCCACCCAGGCAGAGGTAGAGGGTCGACCGAGGCTGTCCACAGGGAGGAGCCGGATGAGGCAGAGGAGCTGGTCGAGCAGTAGGTGGTGGGCGAGGCTTTGAGGCTCTACCACCACCACCACCAGGAGGTCCACCCCGGCCACAGGGAGCTGGCGGGCAGAGACAGGAACAACTCCAGGTAGTGAAGGTCTACAACCACGGCACGCCCGAGATTATTTGAGGTACTATCTGTGTCTATTCCACCCTTGCGGAAGTTCTTATAGACAATAGAGCAAGTCACTCTTTCATAGCCGCTGCCCTTATTCGGAGATCGGAGATTCCGACAGAGCCGTTGGCTCCATCCTTACGGCTAGAGACTCCTACAGGAGCAGACTCGACGACTATGCACTGGTGCCGGCAGTGTGAGCTTACTCTAGGAGGCGAGAGCTTCGGCTGGGATCTTCTTGTAGTGGCGTCGAGGCCTTACAACGTCATCTTGGGCATGGATTGGTTATCTACGGTCAATGCACAAATTGACTGTATTAGGCGCAAGGTGTGATGTGTACACACCGACGGGAGCAGGTTCACCTTCACCGGCGAGAAGGGAGCCTTCGCAGCACAGGATGGAATTCCGCATAGGAGAGGACAGCCCATCACTCATCAGTTGGCTACCCTCATCCTTGGAGCAGTTGACGTGAGGAGTCTTATTTTTCTTGCAGTGGTGGATCAGTACGCAGACGTCTTTCCCCACGACGTTCCAGGACTACCTCCTCGTAGAGAGGTAGACTTTTATATTGACCTGTACCCCGGGACAACCCCGATATCGACTCCAGCGTATCGGACGGACCCCACTGAGCTTCGAGAGCTACGAGTACAGTTGGAGGACTTGCAGGGCAAGGGATTCATCTGACCGAGTGTTTCACCCTGGGCTTCCCCGATATTGTTCGCCAAGAAGGCGGACGGGAGCTTGTGACTTTGTGTCGACTATCGTCGCCTGAACCAGGTGACGGTGAGGAATAAGTATCCGCTACTGAGGATTGATGGCCTCTTCGTTCAGCTCAAGGGAGCACGGTGGTTCTCGAAGATAGATCTCAGGTCAGTCTATCATCAGCTTGGAGTTCGGGACGAGGACGTGCAGAAGACGGCCTTCAGATTTCAGTATGGCCACTATGAGTTCTTGGTTATGCCCTTTGGCATAACCAATTGTCTAGTAGTGTTCATGGGACTCATGAACAGGATCTTTCAGCCATACCTCGATCGATTTTTCATGGTCTTCATCGAAGACATTTTGATTTACTCGACGACTGAGGAGGAGCATGCCTACCACTTGCGAGTTGTACTGGACACACTCCGAGAGCACCAGCTTTATTGAAAACTCTCGAAGTGTCAGTTATGTATACGTGAGGTCCAATTCATGGGACACGTCATCTATGAGGTTGGAGTTGCAGTGGATCCGTCGAAGATCGAGGCAGTGCTATCTTGGGAGCCACCTAGGAGTGTAACAAAGGTGCATAGTTTCTTGGGACTAGCTGGATACTATCGGAGATTTGTGCCAGACTTCTCCAGAGTTGCGGCACCACTCTCAGCTCTTACAAAGAAGGGGAAACACTTTTTGTGGTCAGACAGATGTCAGCGGAGCTTTCAGGAGCTGAGATAGAGATTGACCAGCGCGCCTATCTTGAGGTTTCCTGAGGAGGGAGTAGGTTACGTAGTCTACTGCGATGCATCAGGGACTGGACCCAGATTTGTCCTGATGCAGGAGCGGGTAGTGATCGCCTATGGATCACGTCAGTTGAGTCCGCATGAGCAGAACTACGCTGCCCATGACCTGGAGTTAGCAGAAGTTGTCTTCGCTCTGAAGACACGTCGACACTATCTGATGGGTGAGCGCTTTACAGTATTTTCTGACCATCAGAGTCTTAGGTACATCTTCTCTCAGAAGGACCTGAACCTAAGACAGCGGTGATGGCTCGATTTCCTCCAGGACTACAACTTTGAGGTATTCTATACTCCAGGGAAGGGGAATGTAATAGCTGATGATCTCAGTAGGAGGACAGGCATTTAGCTACTCGAGGAGGCGATAGAGCAGCTAGCCGCTTTGCAGATATCCTTCATGGATAGGGATGGATCAGCCTTCCTTCAGTCACTCAGAGTCACTCATCCACTACTGCAGCGGGTCAGAGAGGCACAGCGTGGGGACGCTGACTGTGAGACGCGGTGTGCACATATATCCTCAGGATAGGCACCTGATGATTTCTCCTTTGCAGCAGAGCAGGATTTCCTTTTTAGAGGACGTAACATGGTACCAGTTTTCCTTACGGGAGGAGGTGATGAGAGAGTTTCACACTTCTCCTTTGGTGGTACATCATGGAGTGGCGAAGATGTACCAGGACCTCAGACGACAGCACTGGTGGTCGGGCATGAAGAAGGCTGTGGCAAAGTTCCTTTCTCGATGCCTCACCTGCCAACAGGTGAAGGCAGAGCATCAGGTACCAGCAGGCTTGGTACAGCCCTTGGGGGTCCCGGAGTGGAAGTGCGACGGAATATCCATGGACATCATGACTGGACATCCACGCACTTCCAGAGGTCATGAATCCATTTGGGTGATTGTCGACCGACTCACCAAGTCATCTCACATCTTACCCATTAAAGAGCAGGGCTCAGTGGAGAGCTTGGGATGTCTCTACATTCAGGATATTGTACGACTTCATGGTGTGCCATCATCTATCATCTCCAATCGAGATGCTCGCTTTACTTTCCTGCTTTGGAAGGGGTTGCAGGAGGCGTTCGGGACACAACTACGTCTGAGCACCACCTTTCACCCTCAGACGGAAGGTCAGACAGAGAGGACCATTCAGACTCTCAAGGACATGCTCCGTGCATGTGTCCTCGACTTTGGTCGCAGCTGGGAGGACCACCTACCCTTGGTGGAGTTCATGTACAACAACAGCTACCACTCCACCATCGGGATGGCACCATACGAGGCGTTGTATGACAGACCTTGCAGATCTCCATTGTGCTAGACAGACCCTGGGGAGTCAGCACTTGTGGGACCAGAGATGGTCCGGGCCACGACAGAGAAGATCTAGGTCATCCAGAAGCGGATGAGGACAGCTCAGAGCCGACAGAAGTCTTATGCTGACAGGAGGAGGAGGCCACCAGTGTTCGAGGATGGCGACCACGTATTCTTGTGTGTCTCACCTCGACATGGATTACAGAGATTTGGATGTGGCGGCATGTTGTCTACACGCATCATCGGACCTTTCTAGGTCCTCAGCAGGATTGGCAATGTGGCTTATCGCCTGGCTCTACCACCTTAGTTTCACTGAGTGCACGACATCTTCCACGTATCCCAGCTGAGGAGATACGTGCACGACCCGACACATATCATTGACCATGGGGAGCTAGATGTTGATGATGGGGTGACTTTTGCGGAGGTCCCAGTAGAGATCGAGGATCGACAGGAGCGGGTCCTACGTGGACGGTCGAATCCTCTAGTGTGCATCAGATGGCAGCACGTGAACTTCCAGAAGAGCACTTGGGAGCGGGAAGCTCAGATGCGTGCTCGGTACCCACATTTGTTTCCCTAGATTATGATGTATCTTTACGAGGACGTAAATCCCTGAGGTGGGAGTGATGTAAAGACCCGTAAATTTCAAGGAAATGTTTTTTTCTTAATTTTATTTGAAATTTTACAAGAACACAGTTTCTGACGGTACCTGATTCCGAGGCCCGATGGGCCCAGAATCATTTTTCGAAATTTGGCTCGGGTACGTTCAGTGAACGAACGAGCGGGTTTTTCTAACTTTTGAACCAGTGCTCAGAATCGAATTCTGAGGGCACCGATGGAATCGCAGCGCCGGTATTTTCTTAGAAAGGCCTCTTCCGGTGTTGCGTTTGCTTGGGTGTGGTTTTTAAATTTTTGGGGTTAAGGTAAGAAATAAAATAATGTGGTGCGACAACTTTATTTTTATTTCACATAAAGCCACCTAAAAGCCACTTAAAGCCACTTGAGCTATGTTGAAGCGGATAGGGTGGAATCCAAAATATCCTACCCTCTTGGTAGGATATTTGTGAGGTCGGGCCCGCACGAGCAGCACAGTTTCTTTTCCTCTAAGTAACGCACCCGTAAAAACCCCTCATTAATGAAAGTCGATTGGGGCATTTTCTAAAACTATTAAACGCTCCTATTAAATGGACAGTTAAGTCGTTACCATTAATTCACCAAATTAATGGTTCGTTTCTTAACATGTTTTCAAACTGTTGGCATAATAATAAAATAAGACCAACACCTTTTTCTTTTGTTGACGGGTTGATTGTTGAGAGGATTTGGAGAATCTGTACCTTCTTTCCCCTTCGTGAAAAACACAAAGAACGCGAAGAACGCGAAGAACGCTGAAACCTCGGTGATCGACGATGCGACGCTGTGTTCTGCGATGCCGACGATTCTCCTTCCACGACGCTTCTTTCGCGACGTTCTTCCCCGCAACAATCTCGGATCATCAACTGATTGAGGTAGGACATTATGGATCTTTTAAATTTATTTTGTGGATTTTATCCTTAACATGGATTTAATTCGTGAAATTAAATATGTTTGTTATATTTAACCCTGGATATCGTCGATGCGATGCCCTTCCATGACGACGTGATGCCCTTCCGCGACGCGATGATCCTCTTCATCCGTGATGGTCAATTCTGCGAAGAACTCTCGTCCGACGATAGCTACGAGGTAGGGGTTTTATTTGAGAATAATATTTATTCCCATGGTTGTTTCTTCCAAAACAATGAGCCAGATCCAAGTTCAAATTTAATTTCTTAAAATTGTGCCATGTTATGTTTTTCATGGGTTGATTGTTATTCCCAATTGTTATCACCTAACGCGGAGGGTGCTGGCCAAACAAACACGACACGACAACCCTCCACAGTTTTTCGTTGATGCGCGGATTGGCGGGCGAGGACAAACGGGGCCGAAAGTTACTATTGAAGGCTTTGCAGTGAAGAACGAGTCCCGGGACGAACACTGGCGAAGACCGCATGCAAATTGGACCACCGGAGCGCGTCCGGTGGTCCGCAGAACCGCCCCGCTTGCGCGCCCGGCGCGCTGCCGGGAGGACCCGCCGCGGCTGAAGCCGCGGCGGCGCTGGCCGGTCCCGCGGCCGCGCGGGACCGCAGAGGAAGGGACGCGGCCTTGCGCAGTGTCCGGTGACACAGACCGGCCCCACACGGGGCCGCGGCTCTTCTTCACGCAGGGGCAGCGCACCCCCACGCCGCCCGGCCGTAACTGGCCGGGCCGACCCCGGCGGCCGGGCCGCGCCCGCGCCGGCCGGGCCGGGTCGTTCCCAGGCCGGACCGGGCCCCCCTGGCCAGACCGGATCGTGCCGGGCAGGTAGGACCCGGACCCTGGTCGGGTCGAGCCGGTTCGGGCCGACACAGGGGGGTGGGCTGGGTCAGTCTGGGCCCATACCCCCGTTTTCGGTCCCTTTTCGGTCTTTAGCTCATAACTTGAGCTACAGGCCTCTGAACGACGCGCCGTCAGCGGCAATGTGATCATTGGATCGAGAAGATCGTTTCGGTATATAGCACTCAAGGTTTAGGAATACTTTGGGTTCGGCCGGGTCGGTTCGTACACGAAACCAACCGGGCCCTCGAAGCGGAAACGCTCATATCTTGAGCTCCGGATGACCGATTGACGTCCCGTCGACGTTGATGGATTCCTCTAAGTGAGATGGATCTTTTGGCTTACTCTGTCCGAGGTTTGGACATAGGTGGAGTAAGGTCGGGATAGTTTTGACTTAAAAACCAACCGGGCCCCTTGGACAAAAAAGCCAATAACTCTCAGACTGGGCGTCCGATTGACGCGCCGTCTGCGACGTCGAGTTCCTGTTGACGATACAGAACTTTTGGATACATCAACTCTGGACTATGTGTTAGTTGATGTATCAGCCTCTCGGCTCGTGGAACGGACCCTCCCGAACGAGCTTGTTGTGTGCGGGAACCCTAGAGGTGGTTGCGACTGCTACTGTGATGGCGACGACTGTACAGAGATCCTCAGTGGATTCGACGGCGACAACTACATCACTCAGCGATCCTTTTTGGGTCAGTGCTATAGATCCTGTGTGGGTCCGATCCTGTGTGGGTCAGCGCTCAGTGGTTCTGTGTGGGCCAGCACCTACATATCTTGTGTGGGTCCGATCCTGTGTGGGTATTTGCGGGGGTTAGTTACCCATCGATCCTTTGTGGGCAAGATCTTTTGTGGGTCATTGCAGGGGTTAGTACCTATCGATCCTTTGTGGGTCTGACGGCTTAGATGAATCAGTGGATATATCTGATCATCTCTATCATCATTCAAAAATTATACCTGTGTGAGCTGAAATCCTGTTTTTCTTTCCTTTGTGGATTGTGTTGTGCTATCCAGTGTGGATTTACGTTTGGTTTCATGTGTGAACTGGGTTGTACATGGGCTCGGATGTTGGAGACAAACGAGAATTGAAGACTTAGGTATATGTATGGGCATATACCTAAGCAGTGTCGAATGTTACTTCGTGATTGTATCTTTCCTTTGTGGTTTATCCTTTGTGGATACTGGGAGACCTTCGGGGGTCTCGGGGTCCTTACTGAGTAGCTTATACTCACCCCTGCACGGGCTATGCCCGCACTATGTTGTGTTGGTTGCAGACGACAGACAGCGCTGATCGTGGTTGAGGCTTGCAGAGCAGGACGGTACATGGAGGTGGACCACTGGGCGGGACATACTCGGAGAGGTCAGCTGGACCCGAGGAGTAGTGGATGCTATCTATACCCACCCTTCAGGTGGGATTTCCAGTGGACAGCTCGACGTTGCAGCTTAATTTTCAGTTTTACTTTACTTTCAGTTTGGTTTTGTATAATGGCCCACTTACTTTTCCGCACTTACTGTTGTACCAGTTTTTACTTAGTGTTTACTTCTGCCTGCTTGCTCTGTGGTGTTTCTGGTTTACTTTACAAAGGCAATGCCTTCCCTTTTTCCGGGACTTACGCCTTGGTGCTAGTCGCCAGCCCCTGGCCTATGGAAGGCGGGCACGGGGTAGTCACGGCACGGGCCCCGAGGACGGGTCGTGACAAGGAAAGAAGGGGAACCTTAGTTCGGATTATACCCTGCTGAAGCTAAATCCTTAAGGGATAAGACCATTGAATACCTGGAGAAGGTAGAAAAAGAGAAGAAATTAAGAATAAGATGTCTGAATCTGAAGTTGTACAATCCCTTTTGAGAGACACAGAAGTAGCTTCTAAGAAGATTCCCGTACTGGAAGGTTTTGTTTCCCTATATTTACCAGAGACACCCGGAATGAACAACCTCACTCTGGAAAAACCTAGAGAGAAAGAAGTCGATGAAAGAGTAGAAGAAGAGGAGGAAGTAGAAGAAAAATAATAAGTAGAAGAAGACAGTGGTGATCTAGATGTCTTGATTAAACAAGTTGAGGATTATCAAGAGAAGGCAAAACCATCAGAAAAACTACCACCCCGATCTTCTGAGGCCGAGTCCTCGAAACATGTCACTCCGGGAAAGGGAGATGAGAAAAATGGTAAGGGAGATGATGACAAGGAATAAGAGAAAGAGAATGAATTATCTGAGAAAGAAAGCTATCAAAAGAACTTTGTTGAGGAAGGAGCAGAGAAAGAAAAACCTGATGAAGACATGATAGTTCAATTATCTGAAAGTGAGGAAGAATCTTCTGATAAGGAACCCATTCCTAAAGTTGATAAGGGTAAGAAATTATAATGGACACCTCAACAAAAAATATCATAAGGAAGAAGGATGTTGGTGTCTCTTCAAGAAGAATGTTGGTGAAATTTGAAGAAGAACAATCCCCGAGCAAGGTGTCTTATTCGGAATTATCAGCACTGGGTAATGATTTTGTTGTTGAATCCTTGAAAAAATTGGTAGTTACAAATCCGATCTTTCCCAATATAATCTTCAGATGCCAGATGCTTCAACACAGCCTAAATTAAAAGTCAGAATCTTTATCAATGGTGATGGATAAATGTGTTAATATTGAGGATAATCACAAAAATTTCCATATCAATTATGATGTCCACAGAAAATCATGTAGAAAAATGACTTTATGGTCAAAGAAAATCAATGATGATTTTACAGAGATTAATCAATTTCATAATGATGTAAACGAATCGTTTGACACCGAGGATACAAATATGAATAATCTTCAGGATAAGCTAACCCTTGAGAAAAATTATCGGAATCAACAGGTGAGAGATCTGAATGGGAAGCATAACTCAGTTGCTCAAAATAGGAAATGGGAAAGAGATATCCGGATTGAGATCAATGAGAAGCTTGAAAAGCAGGATGAATTACTAAAGATGCAGGAAGAGGCAATGAAGGCTCAGGCTGTGGTCCGGAAAATCTCAAGAAGAAAAGATCACATCTTTAGAGAAGCAAGCTAAAGAGGACTAGAAAGACTTGAAGAAGCTGAAAACCCTATTGAAGAAGTTAATCCCCAAGGAAAAGGAACAAAAATATACCAATCCAATTTTTTATTGAAATGTCTTTCCTTGCAAAAATTCATTCAATTATAATGAAATATCTGGTTGTTTGTATCTTGTGTTATTATGTACTAATGTTTCAGGTACTTTATTTCTTTTCTATTCCATCAATTCTTTTTGAAAATCACAAAGGGGGACAAGGAAAAATAACCACTCAAAAGGGGGAGAAGGAATAATCTAAAAGGTAGAAGAAAAATTTCTAAGTTAAGAACTATCCTTAAGTAAGGGGGGTTTTTAATTACAATGTTTTTCATTCCCATGATAATAAAAACATCATTCCAGAAATCCTGAATACAATCCTTAAAGTTCCTAATCCTAAGGGGGAGTTAGTTGTATTCACCATCATTCATGAACAAATGGAGATATGTTTTAATTTCAAAGACTAAATTAATTTATCTAAGTCCTTATATTATTTTTCGAAAGGTTGTTTGTGCTTTCCAAAAGGGTGGAGATTATTGAGTCAATAATGTTTTCCCTATGAATTTTCCATTCCTTATTGTTTTGAAAATCACAAACACCTTATAATTAAGTAAATCTATATTTTACATCTATAAGGAATATTTCCATCCCAATGAATATTTACCCCTACCATTTTTCCTTGTTCATATCAATGTTTTTCTTAAGTGTAAAAATTGGATTCATATCTAAAACCTCGGAATGATATAATACCTAGACATGAAGAATTATATTTTAGGATCTGAATTCTAGATACGAACTCTAATGAAGTTCAACTCTAAATTCTGGATATGAACTCTAATTAATTTCAACTCTGAATTCTGGATATGAACATTAATGAAGTTCAACTCCGAATTCTAGATACGAACTCTAATGAAGTTCAACTCCGAATGCTGTATACGAACTCTACTGAACATCAACTCCGAATTCCGCATACGAACTCTAATGAAGTTCCACTCCGAATTCTGGATATGAACTCTAATGAAGATCCAGTAGGAATTCCGAGTATAAACTCTCATAATGTTTTACTCCGAATTATGGATATGAACTCTCATGTAGTTCGACTCCAAATTATGATTGCGAACTTATCTATGTTCTGACTCCGAGTTCTCTAAATTCAGACTCTAAACTCTTATGAGTTCTGACTTCAAATTACCATGAACTCTATCTCCAAACTTCATATGTTTTGGTTCCAAATTTTATTGAAATCAGACTCTGTTTTTCCTTGAAATTCAGGCTTCGGATTTCTCCAGAATTCACGTTCTGAATTACTAAAAAACAAAATCTGAATATCTCTATATTATAGACTATGAATTCCATTTAGATTATACTCCGAACTATAATTTTCTCACATTCCAAACTTCAGTTTTAATTATTCTTACACTTGTTTCATTACAAAAAGATGTCATTCTTTCAGTTATTGACTAACCGTTTGTTGAGTGACACGTGTACAGGTCCCTCTGAAATTCAAGGAGAAATATGACCGTTGGAGGAGGGATTCGACTTTTGGAGCTTCTCCTATAAATAGGAGCTCATTTGAAAAGAATCTATAACACTTGAAAACATCTTTGACATTGGTGCTTACATGTTTTTGAAGTAATTTCTATAGAGAGAGGCTCTTATAAACACTCATGCTTCGTGCAAAAAGTTTGAACAACTTGTTCAAACATTGCCTTGTGTAGACTTGCTTCGAGTGACTCCGATTGTTGCTGATTATAATGGAGGACATCCGGGGATAGGAAGACAGAGGTTCCAACACCCTGAAGTTGAGGGCTCCCTTGCTGAGAAAGACAGAGGTGTTGACTACCTTATTGTTGATGGCTTGTGGGGATAGCAAGATAAACTCTGATATTCGTATCGAGGGCTTACCCTGGTGTGGGTAAGATAGACTTTCTTGAAATTATAAATCAAAGACCTTTATCCAAGGTTGTTGGATACCCTCCACTTTGGGTTATAAGAGTTTATACTTGTTCTTGTAGTTTTTACTACTTTGTTTTTCCACTGCATTTTTTTTTGTTAAGGAAAGTATAACTTTCTTATACTTCTTTACGTGTACTATGATTATATAGGATTCTATATGCTTTAAGGTAGAGTCTTAGAGGTTTTTTGAATTTTGGTTACTCCAAATTTCCTTAGAAATTTTTAAAAGGTAGAATTCACCCCCCCCCCCCACTTATTGTATCTGAGAATCTCATTATTATATATTCGATCCCACGTTTGGTATAATAGAGTATATCATACACAGTCACATACAATCGTAACAAGTCATAGACTGAGGGTATGAGGAACTTGCACTAGAGATCTTCTCCAATTATTCTATAACAGCTAATTTGAAAACCTCTAGATCAACAGGAGGAGATGCTGATGAGGAAGTAGAAGCACACAGAGGTGCCACGATAAAAGCTACTATTTCTTTAAAAGACATGGTTAGTCCACTAATCAACCTTTTCACATCATCATCCTGACCACACACAAGTGTCTCCAGAGACTTCTTAAAGTCCTCAAACACAGTGAGCATCGAATGAAAAATAGTCTTAATAAACTTAAGGTCTTTTCCCAATTGAGATCCTGAATAATATATGATTCTAAACACATAATCGATTGTTTTAGATACTCAATAGATTCTTCCATGGTTATAACTTGATTTTGGCATTTCTTCACATCATGTAGAAGGTTGGATGAAAGGTAGAGATTATCCTTTCTAAGGCATATTCAACAACATCTTGATAGAGTGCCACTATTCTCTTTATTTAAACAGATCTTTTATCAATGTGTCTCTTGAAATCTGATTTTAATGACTCCATGTCATTCTTCTTTACCTAATCCTTAGGTAGAAGAACCACCTGTTTCACAATAGTGGTATCAGCAATAAGATGAACTAGAGGTCTTCTTTTAGGTTTTTCATCTTCATAATCTTCATTGTCTAAGCCCAATACCATGAATCTGTGATCTCTTGACCAGTCATCTATTTCATGAGAAATAAAAATTGAACCTGTAGTAGTAGGATCTTCCCCCTCCCTAAGATAATCCTCCTAGACAAATAAATTCACCTCTTCCTTTCCTCCATGATTAAATATATCAACAAGAGTGTCCAAAACTATCTCTTTTAAAAAATCTTATACGACAACAATACAAATTTCATCTATAACCGATTCATCATACTTTTTCTCTTCACTATATCCCACTTAAGTATATCCTTTCAAAGGTATAATACTAAGTAATTTAACACCACATTCATCAACACATGTATCAAATTAATTTTTACTTGATTCAACTTCATCCTAATACTATGAGGTCTCTCTAACAGTAATGTCTATTAAGACATTTTGTTCTCCTACTTATTCACTGGTTTCCTCGTCATCACTGTCCCTTAGGACTATCTCTATTCTAGGAAATCTATTTGGTGGGCTAGGGTAAACAAAAGATAAATAATTAACATGAGGACTTGATGGTTGATTAGGATCACTCTTGTCATTTACCAGATAATCCTCTATCACTTGTGCAACAACAACCTTCTCTTCTTCAACTGAGTACATTGTCTCCACTTAATTATGCTTTAAACCTGGATCAAATTTATTATTTGGCCTATTAAAATTGGTAACTAGATTTAATACCTCGGAATGTTTAGCCTCATCATTCAACCACACTCTTTTCGAAGGGTTTTAATTTATCTTCATAAACTTCCAAATCATTTTGTAATGCAAATGTTGTCCCTTACAACTACTATTTCTTCCTTATGTCCACCAACTCCTTTCACATTCAACATTAAGTATATCAATATGGCATGAAATAAAGCATTTGACATGGAGCTTGGCTGTTTCATATGCCTTAACTGAACCATTATCTACCTACAGAGATTTATCATTTGTCCATGATTAAACATATAAAAATATATATGCCTTGATACATCAAAGTAGAAAAGTCTAATCTCTTTGGACTCAAGATGTCTTCAATAAATTTAAAAAATAATTTGTTTTATGGACTGATTTCTACATCTATTTCCTTCCATAAGAATTCCATTCCCTGTCAGTTCAACCAGAGCCTCTTCATATAAGAAATACTCACAGGTGGGTGGCACCACTCCAGATTAATAATCTAAAAATCTGTCCTCTTGGACACTTTAGAATTCATACCATTCAATAGAAGAGAAGTTTACTCTTACTACATTTACCTTATAAATCATTCTGTTTTTTTCATCAGTCTATCCAAACATCAAATACTCATAAAATTCATTTACAATATTTGGGTAATAAGGTCTATTTTTATTTTCAAAAAAAATCTACCCAGTACAATTCTTCGAGTGTGTTTAGCACTAGAGACATGCTCGACAACATCCATTGCGAACATACTTCCATTTGAACCATGATTTACCTCTTAAAAAAATGTGGATTGATCAGTTTCACCACAAAGTATCATACACTAATAG
The DNA here is from genome assembly GCA_963277665.1 of Viscum album. NCBI lineage: Eukaryota > Viridiplantae > Streptophyta > Magnoliopsida > Santalales > Viscaceae > Viscum > Viscum album. The sequence continues at coordinate 1,748,446,718 of OY728157.1, read as the reverse complement.
GATTATATCAACGTCACTTAGGGTTTGGCACATCTATTTCATCACCAACCATCGGCCTCTTCATTCATTCCTTTTCAATAGGACGTGGTTCAATGGTTTAGCTAAAGGTAAGATTCAAGGATTTGGGAGAAAAATGTTCAAGAGAGGATACAAGTGGATTGAAATTTGTATTGTACATTTTTTTATCATTTATGGATATAAAAATTGAGTAAATGAAATAAATAGGAATAAAATGATTAATATTCTAGTAGAAAAACACTATGTCCCAGGAGTAAGGACGACTATTGGTTAGGTGCCAAAGTGAGGTCCTAACGGTGAGGTCTAATTGTGAGATTTTATAATGGTGAGGTCCAATGGTGAGGTCCAAATGGTTCGTTTGAAATGAAGAGATCCTAGTACTGAGGTCCAACTGTGAGGTGCTAACTCTTAGGTCCTAACAGTGATGTCCTCATAGTAAGGTCATAACGGTGAGGTCCTAATAGAGAGGTCCAACAGTGAGGTCCTAATTCTGAGGTTTTAATAGTGAGGTCCAATAGTGAGGTCATAACAGTGAGGTCAAATGGTGATATACTAACAGCGAGGTCTGAATGGTGAGGTCCTAATAGTGAGGTCCAATGGTGAGGTCCTAACAGTGAGGTCCTAAGCGAACAGTTTATCATACATAGTCATGTATGATGTAATTTAACATCTCACAATTCAAAGGGTTTTTCAATATATATTCCAATTAATGTTATGTTATAATGAATTCAAGAGTAATATCACCTCTTTGATAATGATCTCTAGAGAAGAGATGTCTTACATTGATGGGATTTCCCTAACATGATATATTGGAATTTTAAAGATGTTAATAGAACTTTTATTATCACAGTTTATAGAGACTTGTTTGAATTGATATCCATAGTCCAATAAAGTGTGTTTCATCCATACAATTTGATCACAACACCTAGAAATTTCTATATATTCATCTTCGGTATTGGATAATGAAATATAATTCTATTTATTACTACACTGTGATACTAATGACTTGCGCAAAATATGATATGTTGCAGAGGTGCTCATTCTATCAAACTAGCAACCAGAAAAGTTAGCATCTGAATAACATATCCAATGAAAAGATATTTTTTTGGATAAAATATTTAACGTTTTTTAGTATATTTAAGATATTTAGAAATCCATTTATCAAAAATTAAATGAGATTATTTGGGATATTCATGAAAACAGGCACACATGCATACACAAGAACATTATATCAGGTTGACTATTATTAATGTAGAGAAATATACTAATCATACAGATTTAATTTTGTTATCTTCTAGTTTACCAGTTTAATCATCATTCAACATACAACTTGTACACATAGGTGTATCACACAATTTATTTCTATCCAAAAAAACGTTTGAAAAGTTCCTTTATATATTTAATTTGATTTAAAAAATATAATTTTTATTTTGAAAAATATTAAATCCATGAAAGATTTATGATCCCACATTAAAAAAAATTTAAATTCATTTTGCATCATCTTTGAAAAATATAAACATAATGAATTTTTAAAAGATCCAAAAATAATGTCATCTACATAAACATGATCTATTAGAACATCATTTGAAATGTTATTAATAAATAGAGTAGGATCAGCTATTCATTTAGTAAAACAATATGAAATAAGAAAATAACTAATTCTATCATACTAAGCTCTAAGAGATTGTTTTAGACCATATATTTCTTCAGAATGTTTAGCAACATAATTTTAAAAACAGAGATTTGCAAAACCAAAGGGTTGTTAAACCAACATATCCTCAACTATATATCGATTTAGAAATGAAGTTTTGAAATCAATTTGATAGAGTTTGAAATTCAGAAGAGCTATATAATCAAGTAGTATATTAATGGCATCTAGTCGAGCTACCGATGATAAGGTTTCATCAGAGTCTATTCATTCTTCTTGACTATATCCTTGTGCATCTAATATAGCCTTGTTTCTGACTGTATTTTTAGACTCCTCAAATTTATTTATAAACACCCATTTAGTGCCTATATTTATAGTGTCCTTAAGTCATTATATTAATTTAAAAACATTTTTCCCTCAATATGATTTAATTTTTCATTCATTGATATCGCCCAAAATTTATCATTGATTGTGTAATTAATATTTTTGGGTTCATGCTGTGAATAAAAGGCTTGATGTTCAACTTGGATTCTTAGAGAAGCTCTATTTTCTGTCCCTCTATTGAGATCACCTACTAAAGTATCTAAAGGATGATTATGGAGAGTTCAAGTACCTCTAAGAAGGGTTGGAAAAGATTCATGATTATCTACTGGTTCTGATTCATCATGATCTGATTGTAGAAAATTTCTAGAACTAGTTTTTTTTTTGACAGGGGGTTCTCTTTATTTATCATTATGGTCCATAATTGAAATATCTTCCCCAATATATTCAATAGATCTTTTAGGTTCATGTGGATAAGTCTCATCAAATTTTACATGAACTGATTCTTCGACACATTTGGATCTCTTATTGAATGTTGTATTGGATTTACTAGAGATTGATTAACCTAGAAAAATTCCTTCATCACTTTTGGATGAAATTTTGTCAAGATTATCTCTAGTGTTAATGATAAAGACTTTTCCACCAAAACCCCTAAAGTAATTAACCTTAGGCCTCTTATAATTCTATAGCTCATAAGAGATATTCTTAATAAAATGACTAATTAAGACTCTATTGATGATGTATCATGTTTTATTAATGGCTTCAGCCCAAAAATATATAAGCCAGTTATACTCATTTAGAAAAGTCAATGAAATCTCTTAAAGTGTCATATTTCTTCTTTCTACAACTCCATTTTGTTGAGGTGTTATAGGAGTAGAGAAATTGTGATTATGGACATTATGTGAGGAAAAATATTCTAACTCTTGATTTTCAACCTCACACCCATGATCACTTATCAAGGCCTTAAATCTATGTCCACTATGATTTTCTATAGACATATAATATATAATGATGTAAGAACCTAATTCCCTTTTGTGACCAAGAGAGAGTACCCAAGTGTATCTTGAAAAATCATCTAAAAGAATATAGACATATTTCATCATATGATAACATGAAACTCTTGATGGTCTAAAAAATACTTGTGAACAATTTCAACAGTTTAGAATCAGATACTTATTTATTTTTTTAAAGATACATTGTGATATTTTTTTCTTTTTACAAGGATTACAAACGTTGTTAAGTTAGACTTCCAATCAAGTTAAGTCTCTAAAAAAACATTCTTAGTTAGTTTCCTAAGTGAGTGCACATTGTAGTGTGCTAATATTACGTGCTACAACTAATATTTCTTTTGAAAAACTTTTAAATTTGAAACATTTTTCATTGCTAAAGTGTTTAAATCTACAGAATATACATTTTCATTTCTAAGATAATTGATTAACAAATCATTTGTATAATTAAAAACATTTCATCCATAATTTCCAAAATAACATTAAAACCATCACCACACAATAAAGGGAAACTAATTAGATTGTACTTTAACCCATCAAAAAAATGTACTTTTGAAATTAATATAGTATTAGGGTTAGCAATTTGACAAAAGCTGATGATATTCCTATTTGAATTATAACCAAAAGTAACATGTCGACCATCATCATTTATTAGGCTCTTGAAGCATGAATAGTATCCCATCATATGTCTTGATCATCCCCTATCTAGGTACCATAGGGTTATACATAAGCTATTTAGAAAATTTTCCTAGAAAAATGATTAAGCATAGGGTATCTTTGGTACCCTGATTTTTCTGGGTACAGAGAGGTTAGCATGTAAGCGTTGGGAACCCATACTCTTCTTATTTTATTCTTATAATTAATAGTTATATTTTCAAACATGAACAAATTCTTAGGTCTTTTAGAATTTTTTTCAAAATATGGTCTTGATCACGAACTAGAAATGAACTATCCATATTTTAGATGAAATTTGTTCTTAATAATACTTCTCTTTCCTAGTTGATATCCTATTCTAATTGTTTATTTTGGAGCAATTTTATTCCAATGAACTGGGTCAAGGTATCCTTACCAGCTGTAAACATCTCATGATCTCTTTTTAATTTCTCATTTGATAATTTTAGTTTAGTATTTCCTTTTAATAGCAGATAATATTTTTCTTTTTCAATATTCAAATGAAACATATAAATGCAATTTCATCGATGTTTCCATTTCAATAATTTATATTTGTCCTTGTGTTCCTTAAAGGTATCCTTAATAATTCCATAATATTCAAATAGTTCATCTTTAGTCCTGTTTTTATCATTTTTTGGTTTACTCTTATTCCCAGAGTAGTAATCATTTTGTATAGGAAAATACAGTGTTACCTCAAATGTTTCATTCATTGAACAGAGGTTTAAATGATTGTTATTTTTAGTATCAGAAGTTTTAAATCCACTAGAGATATCATCTGAATCACTCCATGTAGAATTCATTACATTTTTATATCCCTTTCCTTCATTATCATATTTCTTCTTTAAGATCATCTTGGGGAAATCAGCCTTCACATATCCTTTTCATGTACATTCATATCCATTTATCTCATTTGTTTTTTCATTGAATTTTCTGTCCTTTTTTAATGTCCTTTACTATCAGACATTCCTTTATAATTTATCATTCCAACGAACTTATTCTTTTGGTTAAAATTCTTGAATCATCAATCAAGATGAGCCACATCATCAACACTATTAGAGTCTGAATCTTTATTGGTGGAACTGTTTATAAAAATGATAACTTTATTGTTGTCTTTTCTCTATGAGGTAGTTGTCTTGAATGCTACCGACTTCTTTCTTAGTTCTTCACATACTTCTTGATTCATCTTAAGCTCTTCTTCGTACATCATGAATTTTAAAATTACTTCTTTCACTAGTAGCTTGATTATGTCATAGGATTCGTGAAAAGAAAAAGAATTCCTCTCCATCAGTTAGATAGGAATCGAAGAAATCTCATAATCTGATCCTTGTTGTCTACTGGTTTACTAAAAAGACTGATAGTATTTACTATTTCATTGAACCTGAGAAACATTTCAGACATAGATTCATCATTATTAATTTTAAAATTATAATATTTAATAGTATAACTATTTAATTTCTTTTCTTTAACACTGTTTTTTCCCTCTTGGAAAAAGAACAAAGTATCCCAAACGTCATATGCAGTTTTACAGTTACATTTTCTATTTAATTCATCATCACCTAGAGCATAGTACAATTCTTTCATTGCATTACATTTGTTATTAAATGTAGATATAGTCAACTGAGACCACGTGTCCCTAGCTGTAGGAGGTAATGCATGTTGTTCTTCAATTATGTCCTAGATTTCAAAACCCATGATCTCGGGATACTTTCTTATTTTCAATTTCCACGGAGCATAGTTAGTACCATTAATTAAAGGCATCATATTAGTAGATGCACCATCAACTTAGTTATCAATGGTTAATTATAATTTAAAGAACTGAAAATTTATAAAAGACTGAATTTTATGATCATTAGTATATAATGAGAATCATAGTTTCAAGGAATATGAATATCGGGAAAAATAGTTTTTAATGGTAGCAATAAAAAACTTCTCATACAAAATTTTGGTCGGTGTTGAAACTAAAGAGGGGATGAATTGAATTCCAATTAAATATTCATGTTGAAAACATTATTATAAAAATATATCACTTTGAATCAACCTAGTTAATTAAATAATTAGATATATAAATTTTTAATTGGTCAAAAATATTCTCAATGGTTCATTAGTCCTCAATTGAATCAGTGAAAAACAATTATAAAACATTTGAAACATGTTAACTGAATTAAAAAATATATAAACATTCCACAAAACTATCTATCAATGTTAATGTAAAACATTTTTCTATTTTTATGTAATTAGTAGTGGAAAATAGAAAAATAGATTATTACAAAACAAGGTACAAAACATAGTTAAACAAGAGGATAGGTATCAAGATGAGATTTAATCCTCTCTACTTGGTGATCTCCTACCACCAGAAAGTTTATATTAACAATAGACATGATACACATACTGTAATAGTCTGTACAACAGCATTCATAAACTATCCAAGGCTCACACCCTCGTCCAGTGTTAATCATGGGAAAACACACAACCATGCCACACACAACCTTTTCCTTGGTTACATGTTGAAAAAAAGTGTATGTAATGTTTTTTGTGAGGAATTTCAGAATCCTCTAATTCAAGCATAAAAGACATTGTGTGTAACATAAAAACACACACTTCACATAAATTTGTGATAAGAAACACAATAGAGATAATGTTATAATGATTGAGTTTAGATGGATCTATGTGTTTGTAGTTCATCTCCTGACTCCATGTAGTGATGAAATTGCAGTTTGAGACTTTCTCTGAAAGTTGTCTCCAAAATAGATGGTCGCAACTCTAGGATCTAGGTTTCAGGTACTGAGGTGTTCTGATTAATGGTTTAAAGAGATTTTATGAAGTAAGAAAGCCAATATTGAGTTTTTCCATCCAAATTATCTTCATGAACCTCTTAGTCTCTAAGTGCAAATGATAGTAGGTTCACTTTGTTCTTCTGGTATTTCATGTTGTTTCTCTCAGAAATGTTTCTAGAAAACCTCCCACGGTTTCTATTTAAAGATTAACGTTGTTCGATGGATCATTCTGAGAACATAGGTCCTCATAATCACGTGACATAATATTTTATGGTCATGAAATAATTCCATATAAAACTTTTTTACAGAGAATTTGGTCCCTTACATTCTCTCCACAATTGGGCTTTACATGCCCAAAATCCAAGTCAAAACTAGTCAATAATATTAGGGTGCTGAGCAGGAATCTGGGCCTCCTCTCACGTGCTCTCATGGAGATTCTTGTTCTTCCACCGAATGTAAACTAGAGGAATCAACCACCCTCGTTGGACCTGCTCCGATTGATCCTGTATCTCTACCAGGAACTCTGCAAACATCATCAGTTTTTTAATGAAAAACTCTCCCTATGTGATTATGTGTGATGGATCATGCACATACTTCTTCAATAGCGACACATGGAAACCATCACGCACCCAGTGAATTTGTGGGGGAAGATCTAGACAATAATTCTCCTAGAAAAATCTACTCCGGACCTGGAAAGGTCTGATTAACCTCAGAAATATCTTCCCCGCCCAGGACAAATATCATTAATCACTATCTGGGTGACACCAAAAAGAAAAAAGGGTCTCCCTCCCCAATATCATAGGGTCTCAATCTCATGGCCACCAGTACTGATTTTGTAGGTCCTTCTATATAATCACCGCACCATGACGTACCAAGAAATGGGATGTATAAAATTCTCTCAACACTTCATCCTGTAACATCACTGGTACTACGATGTTTCCTCTGAATAGGATGTCATTCTCCCCACCCATGAAAAATCCATCTGGAGATTTTCATGAGGATAATTGTGAATGTAGAGCCTCGTAGTCAACATCCCTAAATTGATCCTACTTGATTCTCTACAATAGTGGGGGTGTGAAATTCATTGAAAGAATGTACGATTCTCCATAATCATCCATCAAAGATATCTGAATCGCTACTAGCTGCTTTGTTGCCTCACATAGAAGTTGTAAACCATTCTTCCTACTAAGCGTGTCTAGCACCACGTTCCCCTTCCCAGCATTATAGACTATCTCAATGTCATAGTCCTTAAGGAAATCTAAACACCTCCACTACCAAAATATCTTCAAATCGTACGAGAACCTTTCCATCCATGAGAAAGGATACCCCATTTAACTAATTGATATCTCCATAAACCCTTTGGTAGTGGGTAGTAATTCTCCAAAAACACTACATTAATGTGATATTCATCCAAAATTAACCTCAAAAACTAGATCATACTAAGAATTTCTTCAACAAGTCCCCCAGCTATGCCCACTACTTGGGAAGCACTACATATGCACTCTGATATACTGATGCTGTTATCAGTGGATCTTAGGGTGTAGAATAAAACTAATGTCCCTCCCATTATGTGGGGGTAACACATGAAAAGTCTTTTGAATGGATGTTCACACACTCCTCCTCTACTGTTGGGAACTGAAAACCTAAAACATCTACTACCATGAGTGTATGGATGGTTGACTGATGGGTGATCAGTTGCACCCTCCAATGCATAATTTTATCCTGTGCTGCATGTGTTTCCATTTTTTCGCTGACCCTAAAAATCTCCAACCCAACACTATGGATATAACATATTAATTTTTTCCCAAAATAGTTAATCTGAGCATGAAAGGTGGTTGACCAGTTCATACCCAAACTGTCATCTGAAGGCCTCGATGCTACCACCAAGAGGTTCCAAATGAAACTCTCACTTCAAGGTTTAGATCACACTGTCGGCATAAGTTTGATTTTTGATTATCCTCTCATAGGTATATCAAGGTGTAAGGATCAATATAATTTATTTTCTGTAAACTCATGGTCTTGAACAAGATTCAGGACAAGAAGGAATGATTATCAACAATTTCTATTAATACAGAATCTATTAGTAGACACAGACTGTACGTTGAATCTTTCATGGAGCCCTCGGGTCATAGTCTTTGAACGTAAGCAGGTACTCTCTTACCCTGTCCTCAAGATGTACCCTAAATACATAAACCACTATGGGAGATATTCTATATTCCAGTGTGGATATTAGTGTCATCCCAAAGTACAAATTAAGGCAGAAGTTTTACTCTTAATGGAGATGTATTCATGGAACATTTTCATGGGAGACATCCTAATACTCTACTATCACTAAGAAACAAGAGGAATCTTTACATTTGCTGCACTGAGGACCGAACTAGACAACTGTATAGGATTTGGTTAAACCCTCCTCTACAATAGGCCATCAATAGAATCAAGGATTTCCACTCTTACAATAAATGGAAATCTGGTTCCATCTCCATGAAAGAACCACATACTTTTCTTTATACAGTCAACCGTGGAATGAATTGTACAAGTCCATACCAAGAATGATGTCGTTAATCCTTCACACTACTACCAAGTGATCCCTATCAATACTCTCTCTTACAAGAGTCAATTCATATTGTCAGCACTAGTGTGTGGTCATTGGTTTCAACCGAAACCTGTAGATATCAAACTAGAAGAAGTGGAAAAAGATGGAAATCACAAGTTCAAGTGTCTATCACAACTGTAGCTAAAGTAGAAAGGCACGCATTGTACTTTTATTTATCCCCAGATTCATTGGGTCAAAATACTTAATAATCTTCAATTGTCTCATCTTCTTCCTTATAGCATGAATGGTGGGACAATATAGCACAAGATGTCCCTTTTTACATCAATCATAGAAATGTTTTATTTTCTGGAACCTAGAATGATCCCTCCTATGAACCCTTTGGTTCTGCAGCCGATATTGCGCACCCGTAATCCATTTTTCTTGATGAACTTGCACCTTAAGAGTAATTTCCTCAAATTCACATGACACACATTTGAACCCTATGCTTCATCGGCTAGTGCCAAAAGAGTCATCCACAACTCGGCCTATAAAGATGAATCCACCTAAACCAATGGATGTGGGCTTACAAGCTGATCAATGGGCAGTGGTTACAATCATATACAACCTAGTGGGGGAATCTCTAGCACTAGTCCCTAAACAAATTCCTCTTTGCAAGTCGGTCTAACCTCATGGCCTCATATCAAGATCCTAATAGTTCTTCCACGTGGAGGCATCTAGAGATATATCATGATGTACCATGGTTACAAGGTTATACCCAGTGAGCTAAATCTTACTCAATATAATGAGGCACATATGAAACCAGTGCTTTCATTTATTAAGCAGAAAAAATAATAAAAGGTCCTAGTGTATTGATACGCCAGCCACTAAAACAACAATGCACTCCCTGAATATGAAATTTGACCTTTCAAAACATAACATTGTTGGAAAAAAACAAAAACAACAGAGTCTCAGTCTTTGTGGTTGGACATACCATGCTCTGATACAACTTCTTCACGACCCATCCCCTGGGGCTCGTGTCCTGACTACCCCAAGCCCACCTCTAAAAGGCTAGTGATTGGAGACTAGCATTGAAATAATCAACCTGTAGCTAGGAGGAATTTTTTTGAGTACCTGTATGCACAAAAATCCACAACCACATACCAACACACTGAAATGGGGTAAAATCATACCACTAAAACAATGCTGAAATCATGTACATATGAATTTAACTGGTCCTGAATATAAACCCAACAATGATCTGAAAAAAAGAAAACACAAACAGAAACTCGGATGGACATCCACAAAAAACCCAACCTGCTTGTGAGAGTAGTGAATCTACTAGAACCCAAAGTTGTATGTCAGGTCCTCCCAGTTCTACATGCCCCATACCATAGCATCCACCTATCCAATATCCATGATCACCTCTCTTTAAACATAAATTTTCTTCACTAGCCACAAAAGGTGTAGGAAAAAACCCATATAGGGGTGAGTAAAACATCACTCAGTAGGGATCCCGAAATAAAAAGGAAAGACCACACAACAATTCTCAAGGTAAAGCATGAATCACATGACAGCTCACACACGTTATATTCTAGGTTAGTAACAGTAGAATCATTAGTCATATCATTGAACACCATGGATATGGAAGAACTCCTTCTCTAGAGAGTATAGTGGGCCTGCCAAATCATGAAGAGGTGATTCCGACTATCAATGGACTACATATGTACTCCTCCCCCATTGTGTTTTGTTGAATTGAATCATCACAAATAGGTGATTCCCACTAGTCGTGGATAAATTATGTAGTCAAATTAAACACATTATGTGGGCGTGAAAAGTCAATGGGAGGTGCTTCCCAACTTCGGCGTGTAAATTCATAGATATGGGTTTCCCGATAGGCCAAAAGCTAGCAATCGTCAAGACATAGCCAACCACAGGGTTTTGTATGTAGTGTGTTTGAGAGAACCTCTCCTTAATCCACTCGTCACATCCCAACCATCACGAACGTATTAATATAGTTTCCAAAATCTACACCTCTTCGAGAGGGTCCCAATTCCATATCAAGTTGTCAATCAGACATGTGGTTTACAATATATGAGTGTCTTAGTAACTAGTGCTCTGGTTGCGACATGACCCGGTCTGACCTGGCCAGAACCACCTGACCAATCTGACCTGTGGGTCCAACATACCCTGGTTAATTTAGACGAACTTGACCCGTCCTGGTGTGGTTTGAGGTTGGTCTGGTCCGACCTAGCCAGTGGGCCATGCCAAATAGGCCTCGTTGGACTTGGCTCGGTTGGCCAAGTTTCCATCCTTTCGGGTCACCCGACAGCCTAGTCTAGTTTGGCCTAACCCGAAGGGGTCGCGGGTCTGGTATTCTATTGTGGGTATGGCCTATTGGGTGAATGTTCATCCCACTGGTAGGGCTCCTACCCACTGGCGCAGTCAAGCCCGCTAGGCACAGTTCCTTCCAGCTGGGCAACACGACCGAACCGACCTGCTTGAGGCTTGGCCCGTATATTGGGGACCGCCAACATAGTATAGTAGGTGGGATTACCTGGGGGTGGAAGACAACTGCTTCCCCTCCCTACCCGAACGTGTATTTCAAGTGGCTAGTCTAACATCCTTCACGGTGCATGCCTCGTGTCGTGTCTAGCTCCTTTCGTGGCAGACGGGTTGCATCCTCCCTCCAGCACTACGGATGTGTGGGGAACCTCAGTCTTCCAATGTTATGGACCGTTGCTTCAATCTCATCTGGATGGCACAAAAAAGGGTCGTCTCTCAACGTGCTTCCCCTCCTAGTGTCACGTCCAAAAGTGCGCCCCCATGGCTGATGATCTGGGGATTTTCGGTTATGGACTACATGCTGATTCTTTTGCCACTACCAGCACCAGTGTGCCAGTTTGGCCATTGGCAGGCCATTGGAAGTGTTCTGATGGACTGTTCATCTATCCTTCTGTTTTTGTGGCCTCTAGGGTGCACCCTCTTCACCGTGAGGATCCCAAACCTTCCTTCGAATCATTTCGAGGCTACGACCACCAGTAACACAAAAGCGGAGGCACTCACAACTTGGTCATTTTGGCCCGGGGCCTCTAACTTAGAGATTTATTGTTGGGGTGGTTTTGAGGTGTTTCCATTCAATCATTCCATGCCATGATTTGGAACCTAAATAAATAAAACCACAAGAATAAAATGGCCATCTCCCAAAAAACATGAATCATGGATCACCGACTTAGTGGGTTGATCCATGTTTATCGTTTTTAGAAATGGATGAGGAAGAGCATCACATCAAAAACATATTCCTCTTTCGACGTCTAATGCCACATAATTTTTCATCGTTGAGTTATGACGTCAGTGTCACTTCTTGGCTCCGATCAAAGATAGGAGTTGAAGATGATGATTTTATGAAGACATTCGTCATTATTTGATCGGGTGGAAATCAGTCATACATTCGATAGAGAATCCGCCAAATTTTTTATCTTTATTTCTCCACCACATAGAACTATAAATAAAAGCATGTGGCACCATCTCCAATATAATGCAATATCGCATCTTTACACTGTTTTATTTGAGAAACATCATTATTGTTATGGGACATTAAAGAATTGTTACACAATGGGTCATAGATCCATTAATGAGCCTCATTAATTCACACAGTCGCCACCTCATCTCTTCCCCACAACTTCATCGTCTGCCACTCAAAGTTGAGAAACGAAATAAAATAATACTTTTTATGTTTTATTATTATTATTTTATAAAAGTCAAAATAATAAAATTTTCACTCGGCCCATGCAAGCTAAGGTGAATCCATTTCTAGGTGAATACCGATGTACTGAATGGAATAGCGGCGTCAAATTTTTATTCCATGCACCATATCAAAAAATTGAAAATACTGCTAGCACGTTTACTGAACATAACATAAAATATATCAATATAAAATAACTTTCACCATCGACCAGTGTCGGTCCTGGTTAGGTTTGGGCTAAGGGGTACCTTCCCCCACAAGTTCAATGGTACTATCCAATTTTTTATTGGAGTTACCATTTTAGAGTGATATGGATTTGGAAATAAAATAATTGTTAATTCGTTATTTTATTCACGACCAGAAGATTAAATCCACTATGGTCCCATTCCAAATGATATTAGGGTCTGGCTAAAGAAATCATACCTTCACAACATCAGTAGTGCTTTCATATTTTTAATCTGAGTCACCATTTGTGAGTTATAAAAATATAAAAAATTAAATATATTTATTTAATTATTTCATTTATGGTTATTCCATTTTTTGGATTTTCTTAATGGATGAATGCAATGAGTAAACTTAAGTAACACCAAGGGTAATCATGTCATCCTGAATGCATCGGTGCCCTTGGATTATTTATCCGGAAACCTATTTAAGAGTTATTAAACTTCTTCCAAAAGACTACCCACACATGCTATTTAATTGTTATCATTTTTTGACTCATCATTCTTGGAACCTCGGGCCACAGAATCACATGTCGTCAAATTTTACGGTCTCATAGTAATTCCTTATAAAAAAAATTGCACAGAAATTTTAGGACATTATAGATATATCCAATTCGTACTAAGGATTCAGAATAATCATTTTTGGGATCACATTAAATAAGGGTTTTTATTATTTTTTGGATCAAAATTTCTATAAGAATACATTGTAAACTGATGGGATTCTTTATAATCATTCCTATTAAGAGAGATAAGGTGTTTAATGGGAGTCGGAAGAAGTTGTATTCACTTCTTCATTGTTTTGGATTTATATAGATCCATGGGAGTGGCATGGAAAAGATGTTTGTTATAACACTAAGGTTGAACCTTGTTTGTCATGTGTGCTTTAATTTGTTTACTATTCTTGATTGTATAAGTGTTTTCTAATGGTGTTTCTGGAAAAAAAATTTCACTTTTTGAAGGGGTTATGTTTCTTAACATTTTTAATCGTTTAAAGAGTTATCTACTGATTGACCACCCCACCCCCCTTCTATTTTGTTATTCGATCTTTGGAATGTAATAAACCAATATCCATATGACTTGAATTCCTTATCTGAAATACTAATGGTTGTGAAATACACATTGGTATTTGATGTATAATAATAATTCTATAATATTTAAGGTGCCAAGATAGAAAACAAAGTGTCAATCACTATATACCCAACAATCAGTGATTGTGTATAAGTTCAAGATACATCTTGGTATCCCCATTGATCAATGAAAAATTATATTCATGTCCAGTATCCATGAATTATTTTCGTTTGACTTTAAAAACAATCATGTTTCCTATAAAATGTTGTTCATAATTAATAGATCATGACCACAAACTTATGGACTCCCAAAAAAATGAATCATATTAATGAATCATGTTTCTAAAACGTCATATTTTTTCTATTTAATACGATAATATATTGATGATATAATATAATTGAAATAAAAAAATAATTTTCGTTCAGTTCTATCTTAATTAAAAAATCCATTAAGAAAACACATCAATCAAAACTATTCCATTCACTCCTTCACTCTATGAGTATTTGATTTTTAATTGAATATATATGTGACCGTTTTACAATTCCCAAATATTTTTAAAATAAAAATAATCAAGGGATTGATGTTAATATACCAAAAAATCTGTCCAATGATTATGTCCCTATGATTGAATAAGGATATATAAAAATTATTGTATGGATAAAATGTAAATATAAGAAACAAAATTTCATTTATTAGTGTTAATTAATGTGTTCAACACTACCAATATTTCATTACCATGTTCTCGGTATTTATTTTCAAGTGGGATTAATTGATGGGATCTTTAAGATACCACATGTATTCCCTATATAATAACACAAACTAAACTCACACCCAAAGGCGTTGAAATATTTAATATAATGTTAACCCATATTTGGATGAATCATGAATAAATCTGATGTCCATATCAATTTTAAATATTCTAATTGTCAATATACTTGTTCTATCGAAAACAACATTAAAAATTATTTTATACTAGTTCTATAAGATATTAATGCACAAATATATCTTTGAATAAGTTTATATGAACCCAATATAATACCAATAAACCATGGATCACAAACACATATTTGGACTACCCCAAATATATCACAATAAACTAGTCATAGTTTCAACAGAGACACATGTTAATGAAATTTCATGGCCTATAATTTTCAATTATTTATATCATAGTAGACATAGAGTTATCATGTGAAGAATTAACATTTTTTCAAGATCTGAATGTTAATATTTAAATGATTAGTATGATCTGACACTAATCTATAATAAATAAGTACATTATCTATAAAAATAATAATGAATTAATCTAAATACTAGGGGAATATTTAATTCATTAGTATTAAAAATATATTTCACGTGTTAGTAAGGATTAATAATATGACCAAAATCTATTAATTCAAAAACCTAATCCAAATCATCATCCTAATATTTTCTTCCTCTGATACAATTATCTTATGCTCCCCTGATCAAATATTAAATTTTGAAACCAATTTTCTCCCATTTGAATAGTGGATGCATCATAAACATAAGGAAATGTAAAATAAATCATAACCTTTTCCTGTTTGAGTGTTGGGTAATCGCATAAATTAAAATTACATCATTATTAGTTTACACATTGTGTAATGGTGTGCCTCATAAAAATATCTAAGAAGAAAAAATTTATGTACAAGTCCCTGAATATGAAAGTTGACCTTTCAAAACATAACATTGTTGGCCAAAAACAAAAACAACAAAGTCTCAGTCTTTGTGGTTGGACATACCATGCTCTGATACAACTTCATCACGACCCATCCCCTGGGGCTCGTGTCATGACTACCCCAAGCCCACCTCTAAAAGGCTAGTGATTGGATACTAGCATTGAATGAATCAACCTGTAACTAGGAGGAATTTTTTTGAGTACCTGTATGCACAAAAATTCACAACCACATCCCAACACACTGAAATGGGGTAAAATCATACCACTAAAACAAAGCTGACATCAAGTACATATGAATGTATGTGGGCCTGAATATAAACCCAACAATGATCTGAAAAAAAGAAAACACAAATAGAAACTCGGATGGACATCCACAAAAAACCCCACCTGATTGTGAGAGTAGTGAATCTACTAGAACCCAAAGTTGTATGTCAGGTCCTCCCAGTTCTACATGGCCCTGCACCATAGCATCCACCTATCCCATATCAATGAGAACCTCTCTTAAAACATAATTTTTCTTCACTAGACACAATAGTTGTAGGAAAAGCCCATATAGGGGTGACTAAAACATCACTCGGTAGGGATCCCAAAATAAAAAGGAAAGACCACACAACAATTCTCAAGGTAAAGCATGAATCACATGACAGCTCACACAAGGTATATTCTAGGGTAGTAACAGTAGAATCATTAGTCATATCATTGAACACCATGTATATGGAAGAACTCCTTCTCTAGAGAGTATAGTGGGCCTGCCAAATCACGAACGGGTGATTCCGACTATCAATGGACTACATATGTACTCCTCCCCCATTGTGTTTTGTTGACTTCAAACATCAGAGATAGGTGATTCCCACTAGTCGTGGATAAATTATGTAGTCATCTTAAACACATTATGTGGGCCTGAAAAGTCAAAGGGAGGTGCTTCCCACCCTGGGCGTGTAAATTCATAGAGATGGGTTTCCCAATAGGCCAAAGCTAGCAATCTTCAAGAAATAGCCAAACACATGGTTTTGTATGTAGTGTGTTTGAGAGATCCTCTCCTCAATCCATTCGTCACATCCCAACCATCACAAAAGTACTAATATAGTTTCCAAAATCGACACATCTTCAAGAGGGTCCCAATTCCATATCAACTTGTCAATCAGACACGTGGTTTACAATATATGAGTGTCTTAGTAACTAGTGGTCTGGCTGCGACAGGACCCGGTCTGACCTGGCCAGACCCACCTGACCAATCTGACCCGTGGGTCCAACATACCCTGGTTAATTTAGACGAACTTGACCCGTCCTGGTGTGGTTTGTGGTTGGTCTGGTCCGACCTGGCTAGTGGGCCATGCCAAATAGGCCTCGTTGGACTTGGATCGGTTAGCCAATTTTCCATCCTTTCGGGTCGCCCGACAGCCTAGTCTAGTCTGGCCTGACCCGAAGGGGTCGCGGGTCCGGTATTCTATTGTGGGTATGGCCTATTGGGTGAATGTCCATCCCACTGGCAGGGCTCTTGCCCACTGGCATAGTCAAGCCCGCTAGGCCCAGTTCCTTCCAGCTAGGCAGCGCGACCGAACCGACCTGCTTGGGGCTTGGCCCATATGTTGGGGACCGTCCACGTAGTATAGTAGGTGGGAGTACCTGGGGGTGGAAGACAATTGCGTCCCCTCCCTACCCGAACGTGTCTTTCAGGTGGCTAGTCTCACATACTTCACGGTGCATGCCTCGTGTCGTGTCTAGCTCCTTTCTTGGCAGACGGGTTGCAGCCTCCCTCCAACACTACAGATGTATGGGGAACCTCAGTCTTCCAAAGTTATGGACCGTTGCTTCAATCTCATATGGATGGCGCAAAAAAGGGTCATCTCTCAACGTGGTGCCCCTCCTAGTGTCATGTTCTAAAGTGCACCCCCATGGCTGATGATATGGGGATTCCCGGTTATGGACTACAGGCTGATTCTGTTGCCACTACTAGCACCGGTGTGCCAGCTTGGCCATTGGCGGGCCATTGGAAGTGTCCTGATGGTCTGTTCATCTAGCCTTCTGCGTTTGTGGCCTCTAGGGTGCACCCTCTTCACCGCGAGGATCCCAAACCTTCCTTCGAATCATTTCGAGGCTACGACCACCAGTAACACAAAAGCGGAGGCACTCACTACTTGGTCATTTTGGCCCAGGGCCTCTAAATTTGAGATTTAAAGTTGGGGAGGTTTTGAGGTGTTTCCGTTCAATCATTCCATGCCATGATTTGGATCCCGAATAAATAAAACCACAAGAATAAAATGACCATCTCCCAAAACACATGAATCATGGATCACTGAATTAGTGGGTTGATCCATGTTTGTCGTTTTTAGAAATGGATGAGGAATAGCATCACATCAAAAACATCATCCTCTTACGACGTTTGATGCCATAATATTTTTCATCGACGAGTTACAACATCAATGTCACTTCCCGGCTCCGATCATAGAAAGGAGTTGAATATGATGACGTTATGAAGAGATTCGTCATTATTTTCTGGGGTGGAAATCCGGCATACATTTGTTAGAGAATCGGCCATATTTTTTATCCTTATTTATCCACCACGTAGAACTTTAAATAAAAGCATGTGGCATCATCTCCAATATAATGCAATGTCGTATCGTAACACTGTTTTATTTAAGAAACATCATTATTGTTATAGGACATTAAAGCATCGTTACACAATGGGTCATAGATCCATTAATGAGCCTCATTAATGCACACAGTCGCCACCTCATCGCTTCCCCACAGCTTCATCGTCTGCCACTCAAAGTTGAGAAACGAAATAAAATAATACTTTTTAAATTTTTTTTATTATTTTTTAAAACTCAAAATAATAGAATTTTCATTCGGCCCATGCAAGCTAAGGTGAATCCATTTCTAGTTGAATACCGATGTACCGAATGGAACATCGGCATCAGATTTTTATTCCATGCACCAGTTTAAAAAATTTAAAATACTGCTAGCACGTTTACTAAACATAACATAAAATTAATCAATAAAAAATAACTTTCACCATCGACTAGTGTAGGTCCTGGTTAGGTTTGGGCTAAGGGGTACTTTCCCCAAAAAATTCAATGGTACTATACAATTTTTGATTGGAGTTACCATTTTGGAGTGATATGGATTTGGAAATAAAATAATTGTCAATTCGTTATTTTATTCACGACCAGAAGATTAAATCCACTATTGTCCCATGCCAAATGATATTAGGGTCTGGCTAAAGAAATCATACCTTCACAACATCAGTAGTGCTTTAATATTTTTAACCCGAGTCACCATTTGTGAGTTATAAAAATATAAAAAATAAAATAAAATTATTTAATTTTTTCATTTATGGTTATTCCATTTTTTGGATTTTCTTATTGGAGGCATGCAATGAGTAAACTTAAGTAACGCCAAGGGTAAACATGTCATCTTGAACGCATCAGTGCCCTTGGATTCTTAATCCGGAAACCTATTTAAGAGTTATTAAACTTCTTCCAAAAGACTACCCACACATGCTATTTAATTGTTATCATTTTTTGACTCATCATTCTGGGAACCTCGGACCACAAAATCACGTGTCGTCAAATTTTACGGTCTCATAATAATTCCTTATAAAAAAAATTGCACATAAATTTTTGGACATTATAGATATATCCCATTCGGACTAAGGATTCAGAATAATCATTTTTTGGATCACATTAAATAAGGTTTTTTATTATTTTGTTTGGATCAAAATTTCTATAAGAATACATTGTAAACTGGTGGGATTCATTATAATTGTTCCTATTAAGAGAGAGAA
This sequence comes from Viscum album, assembly GCA_963277665.1. NCBI lineage: Eukaryota > Viridiplantae > Streptophyta > Magnoliopsida > Santalales > Viscaceae > Viscum > Viscum album. The sequence continues at coordinate 1,748,427,234 of OY728157.1, read as the reverse complement.
GGTGTCTAATGGGAGTCGGCAGAAGTTGTATTCACTTCTTCATTGTTTTGGATTTATATAGATCCATGGGAGTGGCATGGAAAAGATGTTGGTTATAACACTGAAGTTGAACCTTGTTTGTCGTGTGTGATTTAATTTGTTTGCTATTCTTGATTGAATAAGTTTTTTCTATTGGTTTATTTGGAAAAACAATTGCACTTTTTTAAGTGGTTATGTTTCATAACATTTTTAACCGTTTAAAGAGTTATCTACTGATTGACCACCCCCCCCCCTTTCTATTTTGTTATTCGATCAATGGAATGTAATAAACCAATATCCATATGACTTGAATTCCATATTTGAAAGACTAATGGTTGTGAAATACACATTGGTCTTTGATGTATAGTAATAATTCTATAATATTTAAGGTGCCAAGATACAAAACAAAGTGTCAATCACCATATACCCAACCACCAGCGATTGTGTATAAGTTCAAGATACATCTTGGTATCCCCATTGGTCATTGAAAATTTATATTCATGTCCAGTATCCATGAATTATTTTCGTTTGACTTTAAAAACAATCATGTTTCCTATAAAATGTTGTTCATAATCAATAGATCATGACCAAAAACTTATGGACACCCAAAAAAATGAATAATATTAATGAATCATGTTTCCAAAACGTCATATTTTTTCTATTTAATAAGATAATCTATTGATGATATAATATAATTGAAATAAATAAATAATTTTCGTTGAGTTCTATCTTAATTAAAAAATCCATTATGAAAACACATCAATCAAAACAATTCCATTGACTCCTTCACTGCATGGGTATTTGATTTTAAATTGAATATATATGTGACCGTTTTACAATTCCCAAGTATTTTTAAAATAAAAACAATCAAGGTATTGATGTTAATATACCAAAAAACATGTCCAATGATTATGTCCCTCTGATTGAATAAGGATATATCAAAATTATTGTATGGATAAAATGTAAATATATCAACAAAATGTCATTTATTAGTGTTAATTAACATGTTCAACACTACCAATATTTCATTACCATCTTCTAGGTATTTATTTTCAAGTGGGATTAATTGATGGGATCTTTAAGATACCACATGTATTCCCTATATACTAACACAAACTATACTCACACCCAAAGGCATTGAAATATTTAATATACCGTTAACCCATATTTGGATGAATCAAGAAGAAATCTGATTTCCATATCAATTTTAAATATTCTAATTGTCAATATACGTGTTCTATCCAAAACAACATTAAATAATTATTTTATACTAGTTCTATAAGATATTAATGCACAGATATATCTTCGAATAAGTTTATATGAAAACAATATAATACCAATAAACCATGGATCACAAACACATATTTGGACTACCCCAAATATATCGCAATGAAATAGTCATTGTTTCAACAGAGACACAAGGTAATGAAATTTAATGGCCTATAATTTTCAATTATTTATATAATAGTAGACAGAGAGATATCATGTAAAAGAATTAACATTTTTTCAAGATCTGAATGTTAATATTTAAATGATTAGTATGATCTGACACTAATCTATAATAAATAAGTACATTATCTATAAAAATAACAATGAATTAATCTAAATACTAGGGGAATATTTAATTAATTAATATTAAAAATATAGTTCACGTGTTAGTAAGGATTAATTATATGACCAAAAACTATTATTTCAAAAACCTAATCCTAATCATCATCTTAATATTATCTTCCTCTGATACAATTATCTTATGGCCCCCTGATCAAATATTAAAATTTAAAACCAATTTTCTCCCATTCGAATAGTGGATGCTTCATAAACATAAGGGAATGTAAAAAAATCATAACCTTTTCCGGGTTGATTGTTAGGTAATCGCATAAATTCAAATTACATCATTCTTAGTTTACACATTGTGTAATGGTGTGCCTCATAAAAAAATCTAAGAAGAAAAAATTTATGTATCCTCAAGATTTTCATGTTGGGAATTTAATTATATCAACTCAATGTGTATAATAATATTATTTGGTAAAGAAATGGGACACATCCATTAAAAAATAGTATATTTAACATGAACTCACTCAATAGATTAAACCCCATTAAATCATATTAAAAACCAATGGGATACACCCTCACCATCATAAGATGTGGAAACTATGTTATATATCAATATCATCAAGAAACAACTCTAAAACAATCATTTGATCGCTTCATAAATAATGAAAATTGTAAATTCTACCTCGGATCTATGATTAATATCACACAAAATGAAAATAGTGACTCCATAAAAAAAGAAAATGGAACCAATTATGATAAACATAAATATGAGATTTATAAAAAAATTATTCCAAACCAATGATGAGATAGAATTTGTAAATGATAGTGACACAAACATCCTTATTGTTCTATGGATAGAGATAATAACATGGTGTTTAGGATATCAAAATCATTCTCAAACTTATATCCAAATGGGGAAAATGAATCATCATGAATGTAAAATATCTAACCACATACCGAAAAAATAAATGGGAATGGAAATGATAAATGAATGACAACAATTATTATCAAAAAATTAAACATATATAGATGTTGACGTAAAACACTATACCTCTCATTGTAGAAGGACCTATATTTAACTTCTCTAGATCCCAGTCCCCTTAATATATACATCCAATATAATTTATCCATTAATCACAACATGGTATTCAGTGTAGAAAATATGCTAGGATCTTACCCATCATTCCACATGATATCAAAAATGATATAACATTGTAAAGTTGTATCTGAATAAACTACCATTGGAGGATATGTTACTAAAATAGTAATGATAGAATTTTTTCCCACATGTGGATATAAATTGGGTTTATCCTTAAAATTATTTTATAGTGGCACTTTTTTCCACAATGATAAGAGACCAATGATCTCTCCCATGGAGTCATTGGAACCACCATTCCACCACCTGGACACTGGTCACCCAGATTTATATATTTTATATAAAATGAAATTTTGACACCTCCTAGTGATACAGAATAACCACCAAAACCCATCATTCTTGCTAAGTATTTATCAACCATAACTTCTATATCTACACCCTCCAATAAGTTGGGTACTGATTTTGGAATCATCGTCAACATAATATATGTCCTCAATCCCATCCCAATCCACTGTGACATGATATAGTCATTATAAACAATCGTGAGTGATTGGTGAAGCAACACGGTGAAACGAATTGGAAATTGAAAACAAAATGATTCCCATGATCAAAGGTCAAAAATTATTAAGCCTTTACAAATAAAAAATTATTAAAATAAAGCTGTTGATTAGTAAAATACATGGCTATCATCCGAATAATATATTCATGCACCTGAATTACATAGTAGATTTTTTTCACTTCCTTCCCATCATCAACATATATTTGTGGAAAAATTGAAACTTATTTTACTAGATTTTATATTTTAATGAAAATTATATTGAACATATCAATTCATTGTTCTATATTTTGTTGTCTAATGTCATCAGAATTAATTTGTAGCTATTACATAGTAAATTTTGAACCTTCTTACATCTTCCATTCACATTAAACTCTACCATTATAGGTTAGGGAATATATATTTTGGAAAATGATTTACAGCAATACCATGATAGAAAGATGATTTACCTATAATAGTCACTCTATAACATCTTCACTAGAATTAAGAGATGATCTTATGTTTTGATACGTATTATAAAGAACAATTTCAATGAAAAAAATCAAGAAATAAAATTGTTTACTTAATAAATAAAAATATTTTTTATATATAAATCCCAATGTATAATCTTATAATCACGGATACCATTAAGCCCTGAACAGGCCACGTAAACTCTACATTTTAAGGTATATAACTTATATAAGAACCTTATGATGCTATTACTCATGATCTGACATTATTATCCCATGTATACCAACCACCACTAGACATTATAGGAAGTCGAAAATTAATTAGTGTCAAATTTATTAAAAAATCATCTCTAATAGAAATTTGTATGTGTCCAAATCAGAATAAACAATAATACCACATATATTTACCCACCATATAGAGGATACCACATCCAATATAACCATGGTATGTAAATAAGAACTAGGGAAATATATAAAAAACATTGGAATGAATAATAATACCCATGAGTACATATGTCAAAATGTCGGTCGTCTGCACCAGACATAAAACATGCGGGAAAAGCCTGTGCTGGGGTTAGTAACACAGTACTCAGTAAGGGCTCCAAAACAAAAAGGCAAGACAACTCAAAAATTTCTCAAAATAAAAAAAGTCAACTCAAACAAGGCATATTCTAGTGTAGTAATGGTAGCATCATCAATAACATTGTGGAACACCTCGGTCACTGGAGAACTTTGCCTCTGGAGAGTACTGTGGGTCGGAAAAATCACAAATTTGTGCTTCCCACTAACATTGTACAACTTACGTACTCCTCCCCATCACGTACCATGTGCCTCAAATTTCATGGAGAGGTTATTCTAACTAGGCACGGACAACAGAGGTACTCATCATAATCGTGTACAGTGGACCTGCAAAGTAACAGTGAGGTTCCACCCACCATGGGCCAGCAAAGTCACTAATAGGTGCTCCCACTGGTCCAAAATTCATCAATTTTTATGAATCATCCAATTATAGGGTCAAATATATAGTGCACTTGTGAGAACCCCTCCTAAATCCCATCGTCGCTATCAACTATCACAACACTTTCCATATAAAATGCCAAACGATATTCCTTGTCAAGAGGATCCCAATGTCCCTAAAGGATTACCAATCAGATGTGCGGTGTTCTGGATACGGACATTTTAGTAACCAGGGGGCCCATTACGATGAGGTATAGTCTGAACTGGTCAGAACAACCTATCCATCCTAACCCATGGGTCGCACATTCCCCAATTAATTTAGAAGGACCTGACCCTACCTAGTGCAGTTGTGGGAAGTTTGGTTCTGCCTAGCTAGCGGGCCAGGACCAATTGGCCTAGCTGGACCCGACTAGGTTGGCCTAAGGGTATGACCCGCCATGTCTCCTGGAGACCTTGTCTTGTCTGGCCTGACCTGAAGGGGGTGAAGGTCCAAAATGATGGTGCAGGTCTTGCCTGTTGGATGCGAGTTCAGCCTACCAGTGCTGTCCAGTTGCCCGCTGGACCAGGGTCTAGACTACTGGATAGTGTGACCAGTCTGACCCACTGGGCATGGTGTTCGGGATGACCCACTGGGGGCTATGCCTGCCAGTTGGGGACTAGGAACATAGTGTAGCCTGTGTGATTTCCTAGGACACCGTAGCCAGTGAAATCCACTCCCTATCTGAACGACACCCCATATAGGTGGGATGCACCTCCTGCGGGGTACATGTCTGGCGGTGATTCCAACTCTTACAGTGGACGACGGGTCGCGTCCTCCTACCTGCCCCACGGATGCATGGTGCTCCTCATACTGTCATGGTCAAGGACCATGACCTCCATCACATCTAGATGACCTGTACATGGGACATCCATTCACATGGTGCCCCACCTTGTGTCCCATCCTCCAGTGCGTCGTCGTGGATGAAGAGTCGTGGAATCCCGGTTAACGAGGCCAACATGGGCAGACAACCTTGTCCGCGCAACCGGTGAGGCAGGTCGATTCTGCTACAGCCACCAGCGCCGGTGCAGTAGTAGGGAATTTGGCGGGCCACTGGAGGTGCTCTGATGGTCCGTTATTATAACTTTCTATGCATGTGGCCTCCATGGAGCGCCCTCTTCAACGAGATGATTCCAAGCAAGCCTTGTCATCATTTCAATGATATGAAAACCAGGAACGCACATCTGGAGGCACTCGAGCCTTGGTCGTGTCGGCCAGGGGCCTTCATGATAGAAGTTTATAGTTGGGGAAGTTCATGGGAGTTTCTATTCAATCATTCCTTGCCATGATTTGGACCCCGAATAAATAAAAAACCAAAAATAAAAGCAACTTCCCACATTACCCACAAATCACAGATAACCCTATTCATAGAAAGATTTGTGTTTTTCATATTTAGAAAATGATAGGGAAAAACAAAAAATCAAAAACCCCTACCTCTTACATATTCTGATGCAACAACATTTTTCTTCAAGGGATTAATACTTACCCATAACTTCCTGGATCTGATCTTCTAAATGCGTCGAAGATGATGAAGTTCTAACGATGTTTGTCATTATTCACTGGGGTGGAAATATGTCATAGGTTCGCCAAGGAATCCTCCATATTTTTAATCCTTATTTCCCATGCTTGTTGACCTATAAATAAAAGTATATTGCATCATCTCCTTTATGATTTGACACCATGTTGTTAAACTGTTTTATTTATTTAATAGAGTCACTATTACGCGTCATTAAAGAATCGTTATTTTGCGTGTTAATGAGACAATTATGTTCCTCATTAATGCGCATATTTTCCACCTCTTCACTACCCGACAACATTACCATTCCACACTCAAATATGAAATAAGAAATAAAATAATTCTATTAAATTATTTTAATATTTTTTAGGAAAAGTCTAAAAAATAATTTTTTCCCAAGGCCCTTGTCAGCCAAAGATAAAGAATTTCTAGGAGAATCCTAGTATTTCGAATTCAATGGTTCCCTCAAATTTATAATTCTACCACTGGTTCAAACAATAGAAAATTCAGCTAATAGCTTTACTAAACGTATTATAATAAATGTTCAAAAATTAACATTCCCCCTCGACTTGCGCTGTCCATGGTTAGGGCCAACCTAAGGGGAACATGCCTTCACATGTTCAAAGGCACTGTCATGTTTTCAATTTGAGTTACCATTTACGAGTTATATGAATTTGAAAAAAAAATTGTTAATTAATTACTTTACTCACAACCAAATACTAAATTCCAATGTTAGATCCTGTCATCCGATATTAGGGTATGCCTAAGGAATGAATACCCTCACATGTTCAGTGGTGGTTTCATATTTTTAATTTGAGTAACCATTAATGATTTATAAGAATTTGAAAAATAAATTAATTTTATTTAATTAGTATATTTATAGTTATTCCAATTTCAAGTTTTATTACTGGAGGCATGCGCAGTGTAAACTTATGTCGCACCTAGGGTAAAACCACTATCATGAACGCAAAGGTGCTCTCAAATTTGTGATCTGGGAACAAATTTAAGAGTTATAAATATTTTCCAAGAAGACCCCCACACTTGCTAACTAAATCATAACATTTTTTGGTAGATCATTGTGGGAAATTAGGGCCTTCGAATTATGTGCCTTCTAATATAACACTATTGAAATAATTTCATATAAAAAATTACCAAAAAAATACAGGATGTTATAGACATAGACAAATCAGACTGAGTATTCAGACTTATCATTTATGGAGAAAATTCAACAACATTATTATTCTTTTGTTTGGATAAACTTTTCTATAATAAGACAATGTAAAATAACGGGGGTTAGTATAATATTTCATATCGATGGATAAAAAGTTTCTAATGGGATTCAGCACATGTTGTATTCACTTCTTCATTATGGTTGGTTTCTATAGACCCATGGGAGAGGCTTTGGAAGGGACATAGGTTCTCACATTGGGGATGTTCCTTGTAAATATTGTGGGCCTTACTTTCTCAACAATTCATGCATGAATAAGTATTTTCTAAAGGTTGATAAGTAAAGAATCATAACAGGTTTCTAGGGTGATGTTTCATAATGTTTTGAGTCTTTTAAAAAGTTATCAAATGATTCCACCACCCTTCAATGTTGTTATTCAATCATTATAACTTCAAAATCAAATATCCATCTAATCCCAATTCCATATGTGAATGTGTAATGGTTACAACACAAAAGTTGGACTATGATGTACATTAATAATTCTATAATATGTAAGGTATATAGACACAAAATATACAATCAATAACCATATACCCAACTATGAGTGATTGTGTATATGGTAAAGATAAATCATAGTATCCCCATTGATCATAGAAAAATTATATTTGTGTCCATTATCCATGAATTATTTTTTTTGGACTTTCAGAACAATCATGTTTCATATTTAATGTTGAAAATAATTAATAGATCAATACCAAAAGCTTAAGAACTACCTATAATAAACAATCGTATTAATAAAATATAAATTGAATTTTCATTTTTCCTTGTTTGATAAGATAATATACTAATGGCACACTATGATAAAAATAAAAAATAATTGCCTTTTATTTCTCTATTAAACTAAATATATCCAATATAAAACACATCAATCACCACTATTCCACTGATTCATTCACTACATGAGTATTTGAATTTTAATTCAATATATATGTGGTCATTTTACAGTTGCCAAATATATTTAAAATAAAAACAATCAAGGGTTTGATGTTAATATACCAAAAACAAATATGTCCAAGGATTATGTCCCTCTGATTGAAGATGTATATCTAAAAATTTTAATATAGATAAAACATAAACATCCCAAAAAATGATACTTATTTGTGTTAATTAATGTGTGAAACACTACCACTATTTCATTACCATGTTAAATGTATTTATTTTCTTGGGGGATTAATTGATGGGATATTTAAGGTACCAGATGTATTCCGAATATCTTAACACAAACCAAACTCACACCAAATGGAATTGAAGTATATAATATACCATTAACCTGTATTTGGAAGTATCAAGAATAAATATAATGTCTATGTAACTTTTAAATCCTTTCAAAATCAATAGAATTGAAGTATATAATATACCATTAACCCGTATTTGGAAGTATCAAAAATAAATATAATATCTATATAACTTTTAAATCCTTTCATGATCAATGGAATTGATCTACCAACACCAACATTAAATCATTATTGTACAACAATTCCATAATATATGAAACCATGAATATGTCTACGAATAAGTTTATGTTAAAACAATATAATCCCAATACACTATAGATCACAAACACATATTTGGATTGCTCCAAATGTATCAAGAAAATAGTCATAGAATCAACAACGACACAATTTAATGAAATTACATGGCCTATAATTTTCAATTATTTAATTGATATAAGACATTGATATTTCATGTGAATCAAATGACTTTTCATCATGATATTATAGTTAATATTTAAATGATTAGTATTATCCAACACTGATCTAGAATAAATAAGTACATCATATCTAAAACTATCAATGAATGAATATGAATATTGAGGGAATATTTGATTAATTAATTTTATAAATATAGTAGTTGTGTTAGTAAGTATTAACAACATGACAAAAAACCTGTAATTCAAAAACATAAACCAGATCATCATCTTAAGATTATCTACCTATCATACAATAATCTTATAGTGCAATGATCATATATTAAATTTCGAAAATTCCTTTTCTCCCTTCTGTATAGTGGATGTTTCATTAACTCGAGGAAGGTGATATTTTTTTTCATAACCTTTTCAGGGTTGAGTGGTGGTTAATCAACATAAATTCAAATTCAATCATTCTTAGTTTACACATTCTGTAATGGTGAGTCTCAATGAAAAATTCTTGGAAGAAATTTTTTTTGTATCCTCAAGATTCTCATGTTGGGACATTCTTTATCTCAACTCAATGAGTATAATAAATTTGTTTTAAGGAAATGGGACACGTCCATGGGAAAATATCTATAGTTAACATGAACATACTCAACGGATTCAACCCCATTAAATCATATTAAATACCAATGGGATACTCACTCACTAGAATTTGATGTGGGAAAATATTTTATAGGTCAAAAAAACAAGATACATCTATAAACAATTCATTTGATCATTTCAACAACAATAAAAATTTTAAATTCACTCCCATGTCAAGGATCAATGTGACACGAAATTAAAACAGAAACTTGATCGAACGAAAAATAATTGACCCAATTATGATAAATATAAATATTGACATTTTAAAAATTCCATTCCAACCCAATGATGAGTTTAAATTTGTAAATGTGAATGTCACAAAAATCCATATTGTTCTATGTCCTGAGATATTTACTTTAAATTTAGGACATCAAAAACCATTCTCAAACATATATCCTAATCGAGGAAATGATTCATTATGAAAGTAAAATATCAAACCACATACCGAAAAAAATGATCGGGAAAATGATAAATGAATGACATGCTCTTTTATCAAATAATTCCACATATATAGATGTTGAATTAAAAAACACTACATCTTATTGTAGTTGGATCTATATTTAAATTATATAGATCCCTATCCACTTCATATGTACATCCAACTTAATTAATCCATTGATCACAACATATCCCTCATCGTAGAAATTTCTTTTGGATCCTACCCATCTTTCTACATGATATCAAAATGAGATCCCATTATAAAGGTGTATCTGAATCCATTGCATTTAGAGGATATCTCAATAGAATAGTAATGATGGAATGATTTCCCACATGTGTGATATAACCTAGGTTCATCCTAATAATTAAGTTTTAGTGGTCCCTTTTTCCCACAATGATAACATACCAATTATATCTACCATGGAATCATTGGAACAACCATTCCACCACATTAACACTGGTCACCCAGATTTATATATTCTATATAAAATGAAATTTTGACACTTCTTGATAAAATTGAATCTTCACTACAACCCATCATCATAGCTAATTATTCATAATAAATAATTTCTATATCTACAACCTCCAATAAGTTGGTTACTGATTTTTGAATCATCATCAACATAATATAAGACCTCAATCCCATATCAATACACAATGCCTTGATATAGTAATTATAAAAAATCCTAAGTGATTGGTGAAGTAACATGGTGAAACGTATTAGAAACTAAATAACAAAATGTTCCCCATGATCCATGGTCAAAAATATTATGTCTTCACAAATCCAAAATGATTGAAATAAAACTATTTATTTTTGAAATACATGTCTATAATCAAACTAATATATTAATTCACTCATCATAAATAGTATAATCCTTCCACTTCTTTACCATCAACTCACATATATTTGTGAAAAAATATACATTTATTATTCTTGAGTTTATATTATAATAAAAATGATATCAAACATATTAGTCCATTTTTTAATATTTTTTAGTCAGATGTCATGATAATGAATTAGTAGATGTTACTTTGTGAATTTTAATACCTCTTACTACTTCCATTTAGATTAATATTTTCCATTATAGGCCATTGTCTATATATTTGAAAAAATCATTTACACCAATACTATGATAGTAATATGATTTACCAACAACAGTCACTCTATAACATCCTAACTAGAATTCGGAGATTATCTTATGGCATGAAACATATTATAATGAAAAAAGACAATGAAACACATCGAGAATAAAATTTGATTAATTAAAAAATAAAAATATTTTATAGATGTAAATCCCAATGTATAAAATTAAAATCACACATTCCATAAAACCCTGAAAATCCAATGCTAACTCAGCATTTTAATGAATCTATCCATGATAGGAACACTCTGATGATATAACTAATGATCTGACATTCTTATCCCCTGTATACTAGCAACCACTAGACAAAATATGAAGATGAAAAATAATGAGGGTCAAATTAATTGAAAATTCATCTCTAATACAAATTATTAAATTAATAAATAGGAATAATCAATAATATCACCTATATTTAAACTCATCATAGAGGAAACCACAACCAATATAATCATGGTATAGAAATATGAACTGGGGACCCATATAAATAAATATTGGAATGATTTCACCTTTAAAAAATATATTACTTCATATAAATAATATGATATTCATGACATATGTTAAAAAATACGTATACTTTTAAACATATAAACCACAAAGTTAAAATCCAATAACATTATAACATGGTCTATATTAAAATATAAAAATACCAAAAATATGGAACATAAAATAACCCTTGGATCTATAACCTCAAAACCACATATCACCACTAGAATGAATGGACAGATTGATACACAATCTAAGAGATTATTTCTCTATATAACCACTTTTTCTATATAAATATTCTTTAACAACTAGCCTAAAATGACCTTAATGTAATTGTTAATTTAGATAAATCAACATATAAAGAATACAATTATTAAATACATTCAATTTATATCCACATACATATTTTTTTTCATTAACATAACGGATTTTTAGATAATTTCATATGAAATAAATTTTTCATATAAAATAATCCATAGTTTTATTTTCAAAAGTATATTATATTCAAATAAAATATGAATTATTATATAAAATTAATAATTGATGCCTAAAAAGATGAGTTAAATAGTTTTCAATAATCAGTATCGATGTGTGGTGGGACAATAGGATATGAAATAAACATTCACATAATGTATCCAAAAATGATCCAAGGGAATAGTTAGATCACAATGGTGTATACATAAAATAAAAATAACAATTAATTTCCAGTACAAGAGATTCCCAAATAACAAATAATTTTCTCTTTAAAAATGGAAACATTTTGATCCATGTTATAATGAGAATCTATCCTATGAGTATCATACATGACTAAGGATTAAAAATGTTTTTGTATCCCCATACACAAAATCATTCCTAAGGTCATATTATAATGTCCTCAATTTCTTTAGAGAAAAATCATACTTTATAGAAATTTAACAAAGAAATTACATTCTATTTCTTGCATACAAATCATCAAACATTTTATATTGTGATTCAACACAACATACATTCTTGAAAACCCATTTCCATTTCAATACCACATTTAATGAATTTTGAAAAACACATCATGTTCATCAAAATGGTTTTCAAATGAGAAACCAATTTTATATATAGTTTACATATCCATCATAGATCTAATTCACCACCCATTGATTTAAAATTATTAGTTACCAAAATAAATTTAGAAGAGAATCATAACATAAAAATGTATTCCATGGGATATATTATATGATCATGACACCTCCCTTATGAAAAATTAAATCAGTGGTGCTGCCCAAGACAGTGATTCGACGTGATGTGATTTGGTCCCCTCATCACTGATGAAGAATAAAAATCCAATCATGATTGTAATTAAAGTAATATACTACTAAAACATGTCCAATAGCCCTTCCTTGACCAAACTAAAACTTTAAACGAAACCAAATGGATGTGAATATTTTATTTAATAGAGATAATCTAAGATAAAGGATTTAATAAAAACCCTTAGAATGATCTCATGAGGTTAAATCATCTTTCTCTAATTCAACTAGTGGAGATAAATATTTTAAAACACTAATAAAATATCACCAGAGCCTTATGTTTCCCCAAATAGATTTCCTTCACAAACAAAGAGTTTGAATATTGGAACTAGTACCAATATTGATAGAAAACTATGATAATTTTACACACTATTTTCTCCAGGATGTTGTGTTGTTATCCCCCTATAAGTGGTCAATAGAAATACATATGATGCATTCTACTAGATAGAAAATAACAACACTGCCCATTTTGGCCCAACCCATTTCACTCATGGTTCTTCTATGTATACAATGTAAAACCCATGGACATGGTCTAACCTTTTTACAGCTAAGGATTATAATTGTATTTTAAGAATTTATTCAACACTAATTCATCTAAAAACTAAATAAAAAATATACAAAGTCTTTATTTATGATTCCACATGTTATAATGACTTAATTATGCTTCACGATGCTAATAAAAAAAATCGGTTGTATGAGGCAATAAATAAATGATATTTTTAATATCTTCTTTGGTTCTATATAATAAATGAACATGGAACTTTAAACTATCATGTTTTTTAAGAATTAAATATTGAGAACAAGCATTTAATGTCCTATAATTGATTAAAAATTTTTATGAAAGCCCTATAACTTGGTGTTTAATTCAAATAACTCTAAAAATACATTATATGTGGATACTTTGACATTACTGATCATCAAGAACAATTTCAAAAGTAAATTAAACCATTTAATCAATAATAACACCTTAAAATCATCTAAAAATATATCCATATATTCATATAAAAACATCAATAATCTGAATAGAATCCCTCTTTTGAATAATATAATAGTGATAACACTGACATCAACCAATAATAATATTCTTCCATTATAGAGTTGTTAAAATAGTAATAAAGTCTTTATTATAGGGAAATTAAAAATCACCCCAAAAATAGTATTTTATATCATTACCTTAGAAATTATTTTTACCATGATATTATGAATGGAAATACATTCCTACAATAACATAAAAGTTATATATGAAAAAATAAAACAATTTAATGGAAAATACAGTCCATATATAAACATAAGAATATTATAATAAATATAATTTTCTTTAATTAATAAAGAATGAGTTTTTTATAAATTTTACTTCTCTATTTCTTGAGTGAATATTTTTAATTGACTAAAAATATAATGTAAAAAAGGTATATGTAATCCATGAATAAAATATTACATTAGAATAATATATGGGAATAAATAATGTATCTATCATAATAACATTTGACGATCCTTTAAATTATTAGGGCGAGAAAAAAATACATTTCCACATCCTTTATCTTATAGTTATAATGATTCTATTCATTGTTTATTTATGTCATATAAATATGAAAAAAATTCTCATTTCATTTCATTTATAGCATCTCACTCCATTCTTATCATATTTGGTGTAACCACTACCAGGATTCTATTAGGTGTGATTATGAGTTAAATTTATTGTAATAAAATATTGATATCCATTAAAAGATATTAAAATGAATTTACATGATTTTTCATTCGACACATATGAAAATATGGTAATAAAAACCACATTACTTCTAATTTATACTATGTTTTATTTACTATTTCATTTGACCAACACCAAATCATATATTTATTTCTGAAAAATTAATACAAAATCATTGATAACCATCTATAAAATCACTACAATATTACCATAATTATTATATTCATGACTATAAAATGGGAAAAAATTATTACATCCTTAGTATAACTATTAAATTTTAATATCAATTTATAAAATGAAATATTTTTAACACCAACACAATCTTGTGACATTGGCCTCATAAGTGAAAATATTTCCCTCGCCATTTCTAATTTTTTAAATAATATCCATTCTATCCAATTAATATAAATATTATTCAAAATAAATCTTATTTTAGTGATCATTAAATGTTTTTTACTATACTGAATCAATATAATAGTTTAATTTGGCATTTTTAATCAATTACCACTATTATTCAGGTTGACCATCAAAATAAAAACTAGTTATAGTTAAATTATAATATCTACAATAATCATATGCCTTGACTATAATTTCTAGTTCATTGGAGCATCCTTATAATACCATAATACCTGACATTAAAAATTCGGTGGCCTTTCTTATTAGTGATGTGATATTGTATTAACATATTCCTTTACACATAATTTAATCTTTCTTTAGAATGAGTACTAACTTTAATAGTATGGGTTAATAGTGTCAAAAACCACAAAAAAATTCTATTATAGTTCCAACAATTCTAGGATATTATTTTAGGTGGAAAATGACCACCTAATTATATTAAAGATCAATTATTTTATATATTCCATTGAATAATATTTTAAAGAAGATAATTATTATATAAAGAATCATGAAACCCTTTAATGTTTTCTAATGTTATTATAATCATAATATTTAAATTAATTAATCTTATTTTAATAACATCAAATAATTAATGTTTTATAAACATAACCAAAAATATAAACTATACCATCATGTAACATAAGAAACTCATATTTACGTGATTTATATTAATAATGGAAAATTTATACGCTTTTTCTGATATTTATGATTAATGGATTAATAGAACTATCAAAATATAGTATTTATCAATCAATTACAAGAAACTGTAAACCTATTGTAAATATATGTATTTTTTAAAAAAATATTCTAAAATTTAAATATTTATTTAATTTGAAATTCATACACTTCAACAAAGATGAACCACCATTGTGGAAAATTAAACATCATATATTTATTACTCATCATTAAGACTTATTGAAGGCATAATAAACAAGTGATAATCATATAATAATAAATAAATAATACTTAAATAATGAAACATCTTAATTTTATTTGAATTTATTAATAACAATTGGGAAAATATTCCATTTTTAATAATACATAATTAAAAATATTTAGTTTCATAATAATGAGTGATATATAATTTGAAGAATATATTCATAACACGTCCCAATGTATGTGATTGATGAAAATTAGTAGTCATTATGGAATATAATAAATAATTGTCAATAAAGATATAATTTTCAATATAAATATACTTACACCCTTATATATGACATCCACATTACATTGACATTGGGATGATTAGAAAATTAATTAAATGTAATATCATTTTCATGAAAATAAATTTATTTTCTGTACCTTCGGAAATAATTACAACATCAATCTTACAATCACACATATATACTCTATAACAAATGAAATAATATACTAAATTTTTTTAAAACATAATTCTTCATAAAGAATAATCTTTTACCAATGCAATTGAAAAATGCATTAGGATCACCCATAATAATGACTCACAAAAAATGATGATAAAAAATAATGAACATAAAAAAGTTCATTTACATTAAAATCTAAAAAAAATCATTGTATAAACTAATGAAAAACTTCATCCAATAATTATGTAAATTTATTGATTAAAATCAATTTTCATTGAAATATAATAACAAAACATCCTATGAGAACAATATATAAGTTATCATTTTTAAATAAGAGTAATAAAACTATAGAAGGATAATTAAATATTATACTTCATAAATTATAAAAATTAAAATATTTTGGAATAAAATTAAAATACATTACATTACCCCTTTTGAAAAAATGTTAAGAATACAATTTTTTAGAATATTTAAATGCATACTTTTGAAATGAATTTATCAAAAGATTTATAAGGTCAAAAATTTTTTGTAGTTAAATATCAAAAAATAAATGAAATAAAATACTAGTTTTAAATATAATTTATTTCCAATAAAAAATGAAAAAAAAATTAATATTTTAAAATAATGTTATAATGAAAAATACATTACCTCGAGTCTCGATCTCAATTTATGTTGACATTGGGAAAATAAAAATATATAAACTATATATATGTGTGTGTGTGAAAATTTTTCAAGATTTTTCTTATATTATTATCCATTTATGTAAATTTATTCGTAGTTCATCTACAATTACTAAACTACTTTAGTTATTTTTAGTTGTTTTTGGTATATTTATTTCATAATACAAAATAAAATTACTGTGATGAATATGGTTAATGGTTTCATTATTTTGTCATTTTTATAATATTAAGCATGATATAATTATAGTATAATATGTTAAATATATTTAGATCAAATAATGAATGATGGAAATGAAAAATTAATCATATAAAATAATATAGGATGTAATCTATAGGTACACAAAAACAATATAAATATTTTATAGTGGATAATATGGTATGATAGAAAGTAATTTAATTTTTAAAAAAATAAACAATTACATGAATGTAACAATTATTAATTATATCTACTAGAATTCCACTCATTATTTTATTGTATTGAATAACACAACACATCACTTCATGTACATTGTAGTCTACATTTACAACAAAACAATATTTTTATTACCCCCAAGATAGTGTTGTACCATGATAATAATAAAAATAAAAAATGTTTTATTTACTAATTTTATTATTTAATCATGAAAAATGATAATATTATGGATGTAGTGGGGGAATAATCATTACATACAAGATAACAATATATAAAACATCTCTTGAGAGCCACTCATAAATTACAGCTTTACGATTACTTAGTTGATCATTTGGTGATACTAGTAGCTACAGATCATTTGGAGGATTTTTTTAATTTCATTTAATATTTCCATTATATAACTAAATATATCAATATTTTTAAATAATAGAGTGTTGATTTTTTACTATTATAAGTTAGGGGAGTTGAAAACTTATATGGTTTTACATGGTATAACAAAATATAACAGACTATTCATGGAAAATTATCTAAAAATTGAATTACATTTAAATATTAAGATGATAATGGTTGATATAGTATTATAAAATAATATTAGTGATGATATTTTGGTATTATATCACTTTGTTTGACTGAACATCAGATGTTTTAGCCCTTACTATGTTGGATTTTTTTATCATTATTACTATTAATTAGGTAAAAAATAGAAATTTTACTCATTGAAAAATGTCATCCACACGAGTAAAAATATCAATTTTTTTTTTCAGGAATAGATTAATATTATTTGATCAAATTAATTTTCAAATAAGAATACATAGTGCACATAAAAATTGGGTTTTCAATATAGGTGGACTTTAAAATAAAAATTTATTTAAAAAATCTTAACTGATAATTTTTGTTCTTATGACATTAATTTAATTTTGAATAATTTTTTGGGGAAATTTTATATTAAAATTAGTCCTAAATATAATGGTAGTTTATATAAATTTTAAAATATATAAAAATTATTATAAAATATATATTTTGACCAATTTATAAAATATTCATTTTTTTAGAAAGATCTCAACAAATCACATTATTATATTTTTGATTCAATGCATTTAAAAAATGAATATCCTTTTACCAAATTAAATTTGAAAATTTTATTATTTTAAAATTTAAGTAAAACCATTACATACCTTGAAAAAATATATTGTTAATAAAACTCATATATTTGAAAAAAAATATAAAATTATCTTAAATAATGATAATCAATTAAATATAATCCATGTTATTAATAATAATAAAATTGTTTTAGTTTTTAGATTATATGATTCTTCATAAATAAAATAATTCTACATTCCATTATCTATGTTATGGTCTTCGATGATACTACATTATCATATGTTTTTTTATTAATATGAGATCATGAGAATATATAATGGTTTTTATATTCCTTAAGAAAATAAGAAACTATATGTAATAACTATCTAATGTTATGAACTTGATATTCCCCAATTAATGTAGTCATAAGGAAATATTTTTAGTACAGAATACACAATTGATATTTCATGTTACCTTTTTCTTTTAGGATTTCTTCATGCTCAAAATTGATTGATTATTATGTAATCCTAATAATTAATTGATTAGTACATTATTAATAAGGTATTGACTATTAACATAGTTATATATCGTTGAAATGTCCCAATTTTCAAACCACAACCAAAAACAACTCTATTAATTTCTGACATTTTTCTGGGTTTTCTAATGTATTCAATGGTGTTTTTAAGCTGTAAATTGAATTTTTGGAATTGTTTGAGGTGGTAGAATGGATGGTATATAGTTATTGGAATCTTTGATGCAACTATCTACAAAACATGTGACCTTTTAAGAGGCACTAGGGAGCCATCACGGTTAGGATCAAAAGTGTGTTACTTCCCACAAAAGTATGTACTACCTTAAGAAACGGCACCTCCATCCTGTATGGTAAAGTGGACATTGTTTGTAATCGTAAAACCTCCCAGGTGTTGAAAAAAATAATAATTTATTAAATTATATCACATAAAAAACAGAAATACTAATAATTAATTCTAAATTTAAAGATGTACTCACCACTTCCATCAATTCTCGTCAAACCCATCCCCATGGGGCTCTACCACGCACACTCCACCCCATACAACTAAAAATATTATTTGTTGACTTCCATGTTTTCTCTTGTAATGATCTTCATATTTAATCATTTCATCTGTTTCTTCTCTTATTTATTATACCTTTTTCCTCCCCCAATCTCACATTTTTTGTTTTCGTTACAGACCAAACCATATATTGGTCTTTTATTCCCATTTACCCTATGGACATATTCTAGTTGGGGGTTTTTCTACCATATGGTATATTTTTTCCATGTGAGTGTCCATTAACCTTTTAATATTGGTTTTTTGGTCTCACATAGTGATGGTAATTGTTTCTCATTGTATTCGAGTAATATTTCCTCAGTTTTTATTATTTTGATCTCTTTTTTATTATGAAATATGTAATTTTTGGTTTTCTAAACTTTTTATAGTTTACCATGTTACTATTTGAGCTGGACATGAGCCTCTATTTTATAAACAAACATTCATGTGTATAAATAGGTGAGATAAAATTAAAATATACACTATTTATAAATATTCATTCATGTTTATGCGGATATATATATTAGATAAAAAGGTATATATATATATTTGTGAGTGTGTGAACTTTTAGATGAGTGTAATATTGATGTCTCTATCTTTAATGGTGACATGATTTGACGTGGATTCCATATATGAAATAAAATTTTTTTAATCCATTATTTTATCAGATTTATACATGTTTTTTTCAGTATTATTTATTACATATAATCAATATAAATTTAATTTAACTCATATTGATATATTTTCTTATGTTTTCTAATTTTTACCATAGATTCAAAAATGGGTATTTATAGTTAATTATTAATTACCATCTTATTTTGAAATGTAATATATTTATATTCCCAATTGGTACCCTAAATTATTTTAGTCATGAAATGTTTTAAATAAAAATTAATTTTTTAAATGGTTATTTTTAAGTGTTTAGGGCAAATAGCCACTTTGAAAATTTTAAAATAAAGGAACAAACCAATTAATAAATTCTCATTCTAACCATACTATGTTGAGTTTGATTTATTTTGGAATGTCATGTATGAATGGATATGTGGTCGTCTTTCATTGTTGTGTGACTTGAAGAATGGATTCAAAAAAATATGGTTGTAAGATGTGAGACTGTTGAGTGGTTTTGTGTGATGAATGGGATACGCGTATATATTATAGTTTGATAAAACTCTTCTCAATTTGGGCATGTAAAATAAAAATCCTAATTATATAGTTGTGTATTTCGGACAAATTATTCTAGGCATGACCTTTCCAGCCTTGTATGGTTATATTATAGTAGTAAATAAACTGTGTTGTTGTGCATTTATTAGATTAAACATGAGAACTGACTTCTGTGTCCATGTTCATTCACTGAGAGTTTGAGGATCCTTGGTCCCCATTAAAACTAGATTATTAATGATTCCCCTTGGTTTATCCTCACATTAACTCATGCTTCGTCAATTTTCTATTTTTAAAATTTTCATTTTTCTGTGTTCCATTTTCATACCTAATATGATAAAAATAATTTTCACATTCACCCATATTAGGAATCAATATCTAGAAAACTATTTCCATATTATTATTATTTTATATGGAATATTATATAATCTCTTACATGATTTTTAGCATTTTTAAAATATACCACAATGGAATTTTTTTAAAATATTTGAATCGCATTACATATTTTCTTAAAAAGAATATAAAAACATAATACTTTATCTGTTTTAATTTCAAATAAATGATATGGATTTTCATTTTTTGGTATTCGTATGATGATATTTTTACATAGTATCTCAACTATGAATTTTTATTCTCAACAAAATTTTATATATCATTTTACACTAAATTCTCACCTGGATCATGTTCTCTCATGGATTGAATAAAATTCCATAATTTCTGGTGTCCCATGAGGTGATATTGATGTATTTTCGGTTTTATTTATTTCACTCTATTGGTAATGATTTATATGGTGTTATTTAGATACCTTAATAACATTTAAGGGATAAATGTTTCCAATATATAGTTATTCATGAGGGTTGGCATACGATTCCGTCCTAACATAACAGATAACACATCTCAATAATTTATACAAGCTGAATTAGGTGATTTGTATTTCATTGACCAAATGTGATTCCTAAATAATATTATCAATGAAATACCTTATGATTTAGAGATATCTCTAAGAATGTAGTTTTGGTTTTTTAGAATTCAAGTGGTCAACCATGTATAGGTTCTTGATCAGCAATTTTTAGAAGGATTCTTGAATTTCTATTGTGGTTTGAGAGGTTTTTAGTAAATAATAAAACATTTTGTCTTGGATGTTTGAATTTCACAATTTTTTATGTTTTATGTGTTATTTAATCTTTATAATTGGTTTGTTTTTCTATAACTCCATAGCATTAAGATATATTTTCTTATAGATGAATAGGGTTCGGGTTATAGTGAATGTTTTGGACACAATTAACAGACATTGAAATTTATTATACAAACCACCATTTTGATCAAATGATTGTTTAAATATAGCTGAAAATCTAAATCCATGAAGTGTGTCATAAATGTGTTTCAATGATTTTTGAATTTTGATCATGTTTTTGGATTTGATTTTTTATTCATTGTAAAAATTTATTTTTTATTAGGGGTATGATTCATATATTAAAAAATTATTTCTCGATTGACAATATTGTATTTATATTAGGTAGTGATTTGTGTTGTTTTGAAAATGGAAGATAAATTATTCAATATTTTTTAGGAGTTGTACTATTTTAAATTATAAAAAAATTGGGAATATCTGAATGTTTTTATTAGATGGTAAATAGTGTTTTCAAAAAATAGTTTGGGTAATTTTCATAATGGTTTAATAAGATATCATTTTTCATTCATTTTACCCATAGTGTTACTATAAATTATCCAATATATAAATATATGGCTTTATATATGTGGTAAGTTTATTTTTTTTGGTTTAGTGGACAGATTCTTGATACGGGACATGAATGTATATATGTGATGCTTCATGGAATAAAAATGGTGGGTACATAACTTCTAAATTTGGATATTTTCTGTAAATTTTTTTAAAAAATTTAGTTATTTAAATGGTTCAATAGGTTTTAGTGGTTTATTGCATCATATTCTTTTTGGAGTATTCAATTTTGGTGTTTTTTATTTTATTTGTTTGTTATGTGATTGAAAATGTTTTTTAGATGGATTTATTGATTTATATTTGGTATTTGATTATTTGAGTTGTTTTCCATTGAGGGTTTTCTATTTATAGTTTTTATTTTATACCCCAAAAGTTTCTTGATTAAAATAGTAAATGGTTGTTCATTAAGGTTCATTCAATGGATGTCAAAGGGATGTTCAGTTTTTTGAATCGTTTCTAGTCATTAATTTCAGGTATGAGCTTCTCAAAAATGAGGTGGTTGGAGTCTTTGTTGAAATATTGAATAATTTTTTCTCTAGATAATCTCATTGAAAACTCAACCTATAATATGAATCTAGAGGTACAACTGTTCATTCTTAATCATCTGTCCTCATCGGTACATTCTGGTTCAATTTCCTCCTTTGTCAGATGATAAATGGATAATACCTTATATATAGTGTCTTATAAAATAGTGATATGTTATTAATTGATTCATGGGACACCTAATGTATGTTTTCTACCTTAATGGGATGTTTTAGTTGGTTATTTTATATTTTTATAGTGGGGATGTAGATGTATCATTTTAATGGGGCTGAATACATATGTATCGTTGTGTGTTATTTCACATTGTTATAGAGTTTTTTCTATAGGGGATGAAAATTCTACATGTTGTATCTAATATAAAAGTGGAAACATTTTATGTTTCCCCTTGTTGGGTAATTAAATTTTTTGTGTTTTGTGGAGATTATGGTGGCCTCATTTTAATTATATTTCTTTACCTTATGTATGTAAACTTTGTAATTGTTATAATTATTTTTGAGTTGTTATTAGTTCATGTACCAATTGTTTAATGTCAATATATCTTATGGAGCTTTGAATCATGATTTTAATTTTTTTCATGATTTGAATTCTGTGGGTGGGCCTTTTTTGGATATAAGTCTGTTGAGCATATATTTTATGGAAAATGTTTTCCTTTTAAATAACTTCCCCATCACTATATCCTCTAAATCGATCCCCACATGATGGGTCACCACATAACTCTTGAAAATCCTCCCTAAATTCCTAATTTTTTTGACTAGTAGTGAGGGTATAATTGAATATTTGAGGACACAATACCAACTTTACCAAAGTATGTCATAACTGGTAATAGATAATAATAAATAAAAAATTAATAAATAAACGATAATCAATATTTCATTTTGGAAGATTTTTTACAAACTCACAACCATATAGTAAATATAAAATTTCATTTCATATAGTTATATATTTCAAATAAACCATAAATAAATATAATATACAGATTTCCCAAAACAGGTCTCGACACCAAGTCCTTATCAGTCATCCATGCACACCCATAGCCCAAATGAATAATTTATCATAGAGAATTTTGTATTGTCCTGATGTTGAACCATTAAGTAATATAAGGCACCCAATGGTGGTCCATAAATGGTGTTATTACAATTTAGTAGGCCACTACCAATTTTGTCTACATAATATATAGTCTAAAAAGTGGATTTGAAGAAGTACCATAACAAAAAATGGGAAAAAGAAGAAAAATCCATCAATTTAATAAATATTAAAATTTAACAGTCTTACCATTTGTTCCAAATAATTATCATATTCATAAAATCCACTTCAATCTTTTCCAGTAAACAAAACATCAAATATTGGTTATATACCATAACTCAAAAGGGAAACCATTTCACAAAAAAATTTCAAATGCCACCTTAGAAAGTCTGTATAGGTTCATTACCTCACCTTAAATCCTCAATCTAGGTGAATTAACACTTGCATATTCTAGGGGCCTAGAGCATTAGTCTAGCATGCATATCTATTCAATACATTAGTGGAACTAGAGAATCAGTCTAGACATTCTGTGGCAGGATCCTGAGCCCAATACTCTACACTACCCAGAAGCTATGTTCACATTATTCTATAATCATAACTCATTTACCAATTCAAAATATATATTCCTTAACACATAAACCATTAAAAAGGTATAACATATTAACACATGGTCCATTATCCAATCAAAACCCATTTATCAGATTCTCATTTACATGTCTCATCCCTTTAACAAAATTATAGTTTTCAACCCATAATACATTTTACACATTTATGATTATACAAAACACTCCTTTATGTCATATCATCCCCTAATCATAATTAACCACAATTAATTTCATAACTCATGATATCTTTCAGACATATTTATCAGGGACTCTAAATAATAACAATAAATCTGTATTATTTATAATTAAATTTCATGTTCAAATAAGTAGTTCAACATATGGGTGACCCTTAACAAAGGCTAATTGACCACATTGATCCCTAAATGGATCCAAAAGTGATCGGTTAATCAATTAACCAATTAAATTATTATTTTAGTCATGGAGTACAAAATGGTAATCACAACGATACATGGGAACAACAACATGCACTTGAATTTGACCACAATACAATAGGGTATAACTTATAGATCACGTACCATTATTATGAATATGTATAATCAAATAACATTATACATTGATTCCAAATAAAGCATCCTTTTACAGCTAAACCTAATATCTACATGAGAAAGCATGATCTATGGATTCCAAATTGGAATAACAACTACATGAGCACTAATCTAGAAAATGGAATTATAGAATGTGTTAGATTTACCCAAATTCTTTATTTGCACCCAGCAACATCCAAAATGGAATAGAGATGATGGAGATGGACCCTTGGGATGATTAGGGATTTTTTCTTCACTCTAGTTTCTATAAGATATATGGAGAATAAATACAAGTTACAAAATAGAAGTCATTGTGGGGGATGTGAATCTTTTTCTTTTCAATTGGCTGCGTGGTTTGGAAGAATGGTTGGAAAAGCTATTTCGAAACCATGTGAAACCCACTATTGAAGAGGGGAAAAGATTTTACATCATCTTGAGGAGCCCACAATGTTTCAAAAAAAATTCGGTGACTATTAGAATTGACTTTTTCCAAGCCCACACAGTTTCACCATCAACCATTCACGATTCCTCCATCCATGCACCCCTCCTCTAGGCATGCATTGTTAGGGTGAATGGTTACTACTATCCATGAACCAAACAATCAACATGAACCATGTGTCCACTTTCTCCGATATTTTATATCAATGTACCTCAATCAACCACGAGACTCCCCAAACACGCAGTAATAATTTAATTAGACATAATAAAGGGATTAAAAGACGAATTTATGAAAAAACTAAACTCATTAGATGTATAGTGTCTTACAATCCCACATATTAAAATGGATAATCCATGAGCCACATTCCAAATAATAAACATTCTCCCAAAGTAAAGAGATTAGTCCAATTATACCTCATTTATGTCCACCTCTCCCATGATTCATATTGAATATTATGATTCTTCCATAACACACCAACCAATGGAACAGTGTTCCACTATAACAATGTCTCTATATTATCAACAATAAGAACAAGATACTCATCAACAGACACATCAATCGAATCTAAAAATTATCATCATTTATCACGTGATAAGGATCACTGTTATATTGGTGAATACGTGACACATGATAACCATCATTCAAGAAACTATATCGATGTAGAAGAGATAATCATTATAGAAATGGTCCAATACTCTCCACAATCTCAAATATTACCACATATCTAGGAATCAATATTAATTATATTTGAATCCAAAAGTGTACCTACATTGGAGACTCACATAGGAACATAGGGTCACCCACTATAATCTCAAGGGTTTGAATAAGTTGATCAATATATGACTTTTTCATACACCAAGTCATAGATATTCACTTCCAAATAAAAGGAACCTACTCTAACATCTCCTACATGAGAGAGAGTACCAACATACCTAATTCAAACATCTCCAGTAATCAGAACAAATATAGTATAATCCTACTATATTGATCTTCATATTGTACCATCTAAATTGAATCATTGTAACTATTTTTGTTGGGAAACTCAACATGTTTAATGTTCTTTACCAATGATCCACCAAATTATTGGACACACATATTTAAACTTTCTTCTACATCCTGTTTAGTATGCTATAATTTCCCATTTATCTTTGATTAAAAATCCATGTTGGATCGATATATTTATGTATATTTAGATTAGATGGAACAATAAAAGAGGGTGGTGAACTGTATACAAAAAAACATTGTGTTGAAACACATACGAAATTAGTTTAAATGATCATAAACTAATACAATTCACAACAATTACAAATAACAACAAATGACATGGATATAAAAGATATCATATGATGTAATACTATAAGAAAAGTATATCAATTGTATTCAAAATTAATACAATAATCAAAGTAATACAATAGTGAAGTATTCTACCATAAAGCGTGTAAAATCATTGGATACAATATGTAATAGTATTATTGTAATTGAAATAATTAGAAGTGAATATTAAATAAACAAAGGAAGCAATAGAATTACCTCTCTAAAACAAACCGCAACGGAAATGTTAAAGTACTACAATTCATTTATCCCAAATATAATGGTATCCTTTTCACCTAGGATAGGAGTTCTGTCTTACCACCACCTTGGTAATCCATCAATACGATGATCGGTAGGGCTTTCTTGCTATCCCCTCAAGCCCTCGATATGATGATCGGTTCGTCTGTCTTGCTATCCACGCAAGCCCTCGATTTTGTAGGTAATCGGAAGCTCTATATTTCAAACACTTGAAAGCCTTCGATACAATGATCAGTACCACCGTCTGCCTATCCCCGATATCCCTCATTCATTTTCACTAAATCAGTCACAAAAAGAAAAACAAAGAACTTGAGGAAAAACAAAAAACTAAGAACGAGCCTTTCAAGCATTGTAATCTCAAGGCTTTCTCATGAAGAAAGAGAGAAGTCACAACGTCTCTCTCTAGAACATGATAGTAGAAAAGAATGATCAAAGTCTCTCAATTGTATATCACTCAGCTTCAAATGACCTCTTATTTATAGGCCTTAGGTTCCAATGGTCATATTTCCTCCAACGGTCATATTTCTCTGGAAAACGTGCAGGGTCTTGGACACCTGACCTTATAACTGTCATATTGAAACCGAAAACATGACATTGTTTTGATTAGTTTATAACTAACTCCACGAAATCGTTTTGGTTAAAACACATGATATATGAAAATGATATTCATGAGTACGATTGATATAATACCTGTTCTGATAAAGGATAAAAACATGCATGTGATAAAAGTAAAATATGAGTACTATTTGTATTACTTTGTGAAAAATATTGATATGATGAAAAGTGAGTATGATGAAAAAAAGTCAGTATGATTGATAGGGTTAGTATGATTTACAGAGTCAGTATGATTGACAGAGTTAGTAGGATGGAAAAAGTCGGTAAGTTTGATATAGTCAGTAGGATTGACAGGGTCAATACGATTTACAGAGTCAGTACGATTGACAAAGTCAGTACGATTGACAGAGTCAGTACGATTGACAGAGTCAGTATGTTTGATAGAGTCAATACGATTGAAAAAGTCAGTATGATAAACATAGTCTGTACGAAAAACCTATATGAATAGATTTGTGACTTCCAAAACAAGACATAAAAGTCAAAAGAGGACTTTGACTCAACAATATCCCCCTTTTTTGGAAAGCAGAAAATATGAAGTAAAAAAAGAAATACTTATCTCCCCCTGAGTTATTGGAAACTCTTCTGAATACGAAATTGAATATATCTAACTCCCCTTAGGTATGTACATTACTAAAGATTTTATTTGTAACATTTCCTTGATTTAGAAGTATTTGTTTAAAAACATTCTTCCCCTTATAAAATATTTTCCCCCTTTGTAAAGCAATCTCCCCCTTTGTGATTTACAAAATGAATGGGGAAATCCTGAGTTTACTAAAAAAGATAGAGAATAGAAATTCAAGGCAATGGAAAAGATAACATACATCTCATTGAGATAATATAAATCATTGGAAAAAATGAAATGAACAAGGAAAGATACAACAACACTCATTTTTTTCTCTTTCCTTTTCTTTCTTGAACAACTCATGAAGAACAGCTTTCATCTTTTTGATTTCCTTCTTGTCTTCAGAGATAAAATCACCTTGGTATTTGAGAACTTCTTTGTGATCGGAAAAAATATGATCCTGATTCTTGATAGTCTCTTCCTAGACTCTGATTACCTCTTCAAGAGTGTCATTTCTGTCTTGCAGATTCTTTTTTTATTTAGATAACACAGAATTTTTCTTCTTCAACAAAAAAATTTCATCTTTGAAGGATTAATACTTCAAAAACTCTGATTGAAAAACATTAAATCTCTATTGCAGATCTTTTATTGAAGGGATATAGGATATATGAGTTGTTGACATCTGATTTAGCCTTTCAAAGGATTCTTTATCAAGCTTATTGAAATAAATAGAAAGATAATTTGAAAGCATCTTTAAGTCTTCAATTGATATTTCATGATTATTCATTGGGCTCTCTAATTTGTATAACCATTTAGTAAATCTATTTCATGCCTTCTTATTAGCAGCCGAACTTTCAGAAAGAACTTTTAAATCAGCTACAATTGACAAAACATTCTTTCTCAGTTCCCTTAATGAACAAAAAATATTCCTTTTATTGGCTGTGATGAAATCAATTTTTTTTCAATACTAGGAAAATAGGGGATAGTCTTCTAAATCCTTCTCCAAACATGACTAATGTAATCACTCTTCTTGAGATAAATTGTGTGTTATGAATCGGTATCTTTATCGTACGAATCAAGTTCATTTGATCAGCTTGAGTCTTATACAGGCTATTTTCTATTTCCATTTTCTTTATCCTTTCTTTCTTCTTCCACTTTTTCATTGATAACAATTAGTTTTTGGGTCTGAGATGATTGATCACCTTTCTTCTCTTGAGAAGGAAATCTTTCTAAAGGTGTTTTAAGAGATTTGGCTAGTGATTGATCGGCATGAGGAGTTTGTTGAATGCCTCTAAATTTATTTTGAATGTATTAGTCTCTACTATTTTTAGTACTTTGATGAAATTATGATAGATAAAATCCTTCCTCTTCTTCAACTTCCTCAACATCCTGTAATTTTTTCAAAAAAAATTCCCTTTCTCTTTCTCTAGAAGACTCTGTACGATATATTCTTGATGTAATTCATCCATTAGTTGAGCACTAGCCACCTCAACCAATTACATAATCACAGAAACGTCACATTATTGTTCTTTCTATTTCAAAAGGGTGTTCTTTATCTTTTCATCATGAAGGGTATCCTCTACCCTTATCCTCTCAGAAAAAGCTTCAGATGGATCAAGACTGAACATCGGCTCAACTTCTTTTATTTGTTCAATTTCATTCCTCCACATGTCCACAAACTTTTTCTGCTACTTAGGTTTATTCATTGTCTTATAAATAGTTTTCAGATATGAATTTCGAAAAACACCAGTTTCATTAACATCGATTGGCATAACTACTGATTGATTTGGTGCCGATTGATTGTGTGCCGATTCAGCTTCTACATCTTTGACAAAAAGCATTGAATTCTGATAAAAACAAAAAAAAACATATTCCAATTATTTATACTTATCTAGGAATCCTTTATCTCTTTCAATTGTCCTTTCAATGGAATATTACAAAACTTTAATCTCTCAATAATGAAATTAGTAAGAATAGAGGGATATATAATCAAATGAGATTTTATCAATCCTGACATGACATTTTTGATTGTGTAAAAAATATAACCCTTGAGATTTACCTTTCTCATGTTGACAAGATAGTCTAGCATGAAAATATCATAGACTTTGAGAGCTTCTCTATCCCCTTTCCTTGGGATAAGAAAACCTTCCATCCAACATGCCACAAATCTGTTATTTTTGAGATAGATGAGCCACATTCCTCATTTCTTCAATGTTAAGAAACAAAAACTTTTAAGAAATTTATTTATTAAACATACAAATCTCCTCTAGTAGTTTATGAGATGGACAAAAAGAATCACCTTCTATTGAGACATTTAGAAAATTGGATTCTTGTTTCACAGACATAGAAATTTTATTATAGCACACAATAAAGTGGATTGTCGTATTTTTGTCAAAATACACGGTTTTGTAGAATTGACTGACTTCTTCAATAATAACCAAATCTTGAGATACAGGTTTTTAAACACACAGATGTTCCCATCCATGAAATAAAATAATCCTTTTGATTGTTGAGTCATATGTGTCAAAGATATCTCGAGAAAATAACCAATCTTTGAGGAAGGCTTTCTCTGAAAATGTTTTTGAAGAAATTTCAGCAGGAGTGTTGGCAGAGGACTGATACATATAGAAGCCGCTGATGGAAGATCATACAGAGTCTTAAATTAAGGGAGCGGAGCTTCGCTACGATATCTGAGAAACCGGTGAGGGGTTGGGGAGTGGGGGTTTATTTATAGGTGAAAAAAGGATGACTGTTGATCTTCTACTGTTGAGATTAGAAGGAAAAAAATAACGGATAGGATTTAAATCGATTTTTTAAAAAAAATCCAGAAAGAATAAAAATTATCTAAAACAATACAAAGGAATGAAAGAAATTAGATGTCATAGATTCTAAGGAAATTTTTGGTTTCATAGTATTAACATAGTATAATACAATAACAAAAAGAAAATACACAGGTACATGGATAGGAAAGAGAATACTATCGGTTGTGAGACTGATGGAAAACAAATTCATTACCATAGGTTGATGTGTGGATAGAAATAAAAGTTGTTAGCATTGGTTGACATGCCAATGAAAAACACACTTGTTACCATTGGTTGAAGTGCCGATGAAAAACAAAGTCGTTACCATTGGTTTTCAAGCCGATGGTAAACAATGTCATTACCATAGGTTTTCAAGCCGACGGAAAACAAAGTCAATACCATAGGTTATCAAGCCTATGGAAAAAAAGTCATTACCATAAGTTTTCATGAATATGGGAAAAAAATTCAATATGGTAGCCATAAAAACAAGATGAAATATGATTAAGACAATAACAAAATACGAAAGACGATAAACAGAAACACAGAATAACAAACCAAAAGAATAAACAGATAAAGATCCTAAAAACACATTATGTAAAATGTTGTCCCCCTTTTAAGAGGAGTTTTTTTAATATAAGGATAAGTGTGAAACATGAAGTAGATATGAATAATTACATTAATGTTATAATTCCTAGCTTCTGTTTTATAAACCCAAATCTATCGGAAGGTAATGGTTTTGTGAAAATGTCAGCAAGTTGTTCTTGCATTTCGATGAATTGTAAAATAATATATCCTTTTTTGTGTGTGGTCCCTAAGAAAGTTATGCCTAATATCTATGTGTTTAGCACAAGAGTGATGTGCTGGGTTTTTACTAAGAGCTATGGTACTAGTATTATCACATAGAATTTGAGTTTTGGAAAAACTAAATCCATAGTCAGTGAGTGTGTGTTGCATCCACAACACATGAGCACACCAACTTCCAACTGCTACATATTTTGCTTTAGCAGGGGAAAGTGCTACTGAGTGTTGTTTCTTGCAGTACCAAGAAACCAAGGAATATCCTATGAAATGACATGTTCCAGATGTACTCATTCTATCCATTCTACAACCTCCAAAGTCAGCATCTGAGAAACTTTTTAAAACAAAATCATTTCCAGAAGAATAAAAAAGACCTAAATCTACAGTTCCGTTAAATACCACAATATTTTTTTTTACAGCTGTTAAATGATAGTCTTTTGGATTAGATTCAATTCCTTCACATAAAAATATGGAAAATATCAAGTCTGGTCGACTAGTTTTCAAGTATAACAAACTTCCTATCATACCTCTAAAACTTGTTTGATCTTCTGGTTTCTTAGTTTAATTAGGATCATGTGTATTTGAGGTACTGATTGGAGTGCTAATACTTTTAGTATTGTCGTATGCATACTTTTTACATAAATCTTTAATATACTTATGTTGAGATATATATGTTCCTTCTCTTTTTTGAGAAATTTAAAAACCTAAAAAGAATGTTAACTCACCCATAATACTCATTTCAAACTCAGGTTTCATTAAATTTCCAAAATAATCATTTAAAGACTACTGAGTTGAACCAAATATGATGGCATCAACATAAATTTGAACAATCAAAACATTTTTATTTTCCATTTTAATTATAATGGTTGGATATGCTGTACCTTTTGCATAATTGTTTTTGTAAAATATATCATGCAAGTCTATCATACCATGCTCTAGGGGATTGTTTAAGGATATAAAAAATCTTTTGTATGTTTAAAAATATTATTAGGATATTTTGAATCTATAAAACTATGTGGTTGTTCAACAAAAACATCTTCTTGAACAAAACCATTTAGAAAAGCACATTTAACATCCATTTGAAATAATTTGAAATTAAAATATGATGCAAAGACTAATATAATAAGAATAGATTCAAGGCTAGTTACTGAAGCATATTTTTCTTCATAGTCTATTCCCTCTTGTTGATTATAGCTTTTATGAACATGTCTTGCTTTGTTTGATACAATGATTCCATTTTCATCACATTTATTTATGAAAACCCATTTTACACAAAATATAGTTGTTCTTATAGTTCTTTCAACTAAAGTCCATACTTTTTTCCTTTAGAATTCATTTAGTGTATCTTGTATTCCTTTAATCCAATCTTCATCACCTATGGCCTCACTTGGACATTTAGGTTAAAATTGGGAATGAAAGGCAAGATGTTCTATTTCATTTATCAAAGAGTTTCTGGTCCTTATAGTTTGACATACATCACCAATGATATTATCACTAGGATGATTCCTAAGAAGAAATTGATTTGTGTTTTATAAAACCTGTTCATCAACATATGGTAAAAATTATTCTAGGGTAAAAGTTTCATAAATAATTTCTTGATCATTTCCTTATCAGAAGGATCTTCTAATAAAGGTTGGTGATCAGTTTTCGAAAACACATCTGAATATGTAGGTTGGGGTTGTTTAAAAACAAAATTATTAGATTCATCAAATTTAATATACACTATTTCTTTAACAGAACATGTATTTGTATTAAAAACTCTATAAGACTTAAAAGTTGTAGAATCGCCTAGAAATATTATTTCGTCAGATTTTGGTGCGAATTAGTGTAGATTCTCTTTTGTATTCAGAATGAATACTTTGCATCAAGAAACATTGTAGTATGAAATTATAGGTTTTTGCCCAGTCCACAATTCATAAGGTGTTTTATTAAGAATAGGTCTTGTTAAAACACGATTTATAGTATAACAATAAGTACTATCAACTTCATCCCAAAAGTTCATAGCAATTGAGTATTCACTCAACATGGTTCTTTTCATTTACTAATGAATACAATTTCTTATTTCAACAACACCATTTTGATGAGGAGTTCTTGGTGCTGAAAAATTATGAGTAATACCTTTCTTACTACAAAAAGGTTTCAAAATATGGTTTTTGATATTCACAACCATGATCACTATGGATAGTCATCAATGATAGGTTTTTCTCATTTTTAACTTGGGATCTAAAAGTTTTGTAATAGAAAAAAGCTTTATATTACTTTGTTAGAAAATATACCCATGTGAATCTAGTAAATTCATCAACTAAAACAAATACATAATATTTGCCGTTGATGCTTTTAGTTTGTGAGAAGGACCAAATAGATCCATATGCACTAGCTGTAATTAATTGGATGTTGAATCTTTGTTTGTAATGCCCCGACCCTAGATACCCAGAGTCGGTGAATTATTACATAACATTGGCATTATCACAATAAAAATCAAGTCTCGAAAGTCCAATTATTTTAGTAGCCTTGGATGAACTAGATACATTCATAAAGTTTAAATTACATCATAAAATAAAAAACTAAAACAATATAGTATCCATAGTCCACTCTATTATCCACTCATACTATCCCTGCAGGTCATTCATAAATTACTTCTCCACCCGTCACTTATTAAGTCCAATGCATTCCGCATATGAACAGGTTTAAACATAACATAAATATTCGTATTAAAACTAGCATACGAAATGTCAATACTTTCTCCATAAACCATGAATGGTATAAAAATAACACATCCAGATTCAAACATATCACAAAACCATCAATACAATATTTAAGTTTTGTATCACAATAAATCAACTTCAAATAATCTTAAAATCTATCAAAGGATGTTGACATAGATGAAATCAAAACTATTTGAGAGAAATATCTCTTTTTTTGAAATCATTTAAAAGTCACATAATTATAAAATAAAACATTTACATTCAAATTTTTTTATAAGCATGTAAGGTAAGCTTCGATGATTTTATAATGGCGGAAAATAGCCGCACCCGCTGTATAAGTTAAAAAAACATTCTTACCTTAATTATATCTAAAAGGTTAAAAAGGACATTGTTTGGAAAACAATGGAAAGATTTCTTTGTAAACCTTTTATAAAAAGTCAAACAAGGGTATAAATGACTTTAACCCATATTATAGTAAATAGTAAAAATGATTTGAATACATTTCTAAGAAACATGGATGTGGATGATAAAGTTGTCCCAGTAGATTATTACATATAAAAAACCTCGGATAATGAAGAGATTGCGAAATAAACCCTTACCTTGTACTTTTCCTTAGTGGATGGTATGATAACCTCTTCTATAATAGTTAAAACATTTTTATTAAATTATACAAGAAACATATACATAATTATGATATCATATATGATCTTGTAACATTGATTTGTTAATTATATCATAGTATTATCATTGTTTCGTGTGTTAACTCACTCGTTTTGTTTTATATTTTTTGTTACATAATTCGTGTTTGTTATGGATAGGTTGTATCTTATTCATATCCAGAATGATATCAAGTCCTTAAACATTATTTTTTATCATCAAATGAGAATTATACTTGAATGGATATGATAGAGAATGAAACTCATCACATTCGTGGAGACGGTAGTCCGTACGTACGCACGAGCCACAATATCATTCTTTTAATATTAAAATAATATATAATTGGATGGTATATCATATAAGAAGAATCATTATCATGTTATATTTATTATTTATATGAATTACACATCATTATTATACCCATCCAAATAATAATTTATTGAATAACAATTACACCACGACGTGGAGACGGTAAGCCGTACGTACGCACGTATGGTGACACGTCATTCAAAGGATGGATAGAATACTGAATATGGTTGTACCATATTTATAATAACATCATTGTATATATAATATACTGGATTTATTATTTTTGAATGGTAATAACAATGAAAAAAAGAAGTTGAAGAAGAAAGGAACTTGAAAGAGGGTGGTGAAAACATTACCTCTTCTTCGTGTTCTTCCTTTTGATTTGATCAATAGCGATATTTATGTTGCCTTTATGACTAAAGGAAGGCTTCTAGGATGCAGTTAGGATATTTTACAGGGTATTTGGGCAGAGTTTTGGCGATCCAAAAGGCTTTGAATGTGTGAATTAGTGAGAAGGGGGAGTGCCCTTTTATAAGAGGGGTGCGGGGCACCTTTGGAAAAGCTAGAAATATTATTTTATAATATATTCATATTCGGTTTATAATGAATAAAAAGTAGATTATTTAATGTTTATGGTGGGAATGGGTTAAAAACCACTCAACCAATAGAATTTATATCGTTTTGGGTCATTATATTAACATTATGTTTTAGTTTTAACTCTAAGTTAATTAGTTTAACATTTACCATGTCACTTTGTATTTTTATATTATATAGTTAATAAACTTACTATATACATCCAAGAGACCCTAAAGTGGTCCATTAATGATACATCTATCATTATATAAGTCTCTTGGACGAACCTTAGATTTTTAGGAAATTAATATCAATTAATAATATAATTGTTTTTTAAAAAACTCTTTTATGTCAATTTTGACATTATTTAATAATTGATTTTTTTAAAAGTCTTATAAACATTATTAATTCAAACAAAATTCATTTAAGAAATCCTATAATATCATATTAAGAAATAAAATTCATATATGTCATCAAAACATTCAAATTATATTAATTTTAACTTTTATAATACCAATTATTTTATTCTCTCATTAATAAGGAAAATACTGCATCATTATTGTGATATACAAAATACTAATTATTAAATGTCTAAAAATTATAAATAAAATACCATTATGTAGGAAATTATTTTTGATTTCTAATGAATATCTATAGTTGAAAATCCAACATATATAACTAAATGTAAAAATTCTTTTACTAAAGAATATGTGCTTATGTCATTTTTGTATTTATTTTAACTTAAGTAATATTAATTGTAATTATCACTTTCAAGTAAATCCATGGGGTCCCAAAATCGACCCAAAGATACTCATGGTCAGAAATGTATCAACCAATAAGGTTAGGACACGTTTTAGGGTAATTTAGTATTATTATAATAATTGTTTTTACCCTTATTTACCGGATTTACCCTTTAACCATGGTAAATAAAATATTTACCGAAATAATTATTCAAAATGTATAAAAATAAAAGTTATCTATTTACACATTTTGAACATCCTGATTCCAAATATGGAATCCATTTTTCCAAATTCAAAACACAGAAGTGGCAGAAATTAATTTAAAATTAATTCCCATTGTTAAAACAAAAAGCGTGTTTTTATGAGATAATAACTATCACAAGATTGACACTTTTTTATGTCTGGTTTAATTGTAAAATTATGTACAATGAACAACATTGTATTAAATGGTAAAAATATATTCTAAATATACTTTAAAACCACTAAAATTTATAATTTATCACTATAAATTATTTTTATTAAAAAGTTGTTTTTAATTAAAATTTAGTAATTTTCACGATTCATCAAAATATATATGTTATCCAAAAAGTTCCAAAATTTTACCCTAGGATAATTTTAATATTCCGAAACCAAAAATGAAGCCCATTTTGAAAAATAGAATTTATAAATTTCAAAAAGTTGGTATTACTATTTATAATGCCTAGTTTGATTGGTTGTCGGGTGTTAGAACTCGATGTTGCGTACAACACACGCTATCGTATTATTCAAAGAGAAGCGTACCATAGAAGCTTGGGGGGATACATTCACCCCTCCATAAAATAATTTATTCCTCAAAATTTCTAGAATACTACTGCATGAAAAGACTCGGATGGTTCATCATCATTTGTTCCTCGGGTTCCCACGTTGCCTCTTCCATCTTATGGTTTCTCCACAAAACTTTTACCAGACGAGTCATCCGGTTTCTCAGTACTTCTTCTCTCATATCAAGAATCATGACGGGATCTTCGCAATATGACAGATCAGGTTCTAGTTCTAATTCCTCATAGGTGAGTACATGCATTAGGTCCGGCATGTATTTCCTCAACAGTGATACGTGGAACACATCGTGAACTTTAGAGAGATTTGGAATCATTGACAAACGGTAATCTATTGCTCTAACTCGTTCTAGAATTTCTAAAGGACCGATGTACCTGGGACTCAATTTAAATTTCTTTCCAAAACGTATAACTCCCTTCCATGGAGATACCTTCAATAAAACATGATCTCCCACCTGAAATTCCAAATACATTCTTCAGTTGTCAGCATAGCTCTTCTGCCTACTTTGAGAAGCTTTGATGTGGTTTTGGATTACCTTGACCTTTTCCATCTTTTCCTCCACTAGTTCTGGGCCTACAAGTTTTCTTTCACCAACGTCATCCCAACAGGTTGGTGTGCGACATCTCTTTCTGTATAACGCTTCATATGGTGCCATCTGAATACTCTAATGGATGTTATTGTTATAGGAAAATTCTACCAGAGGTTAATATTGATCCCACATTCCCTGAAAGTCATGTGAGAAGGATCTCAACATGTCTTCTAAGGTTTGAATAGTTCTTTCTGTTTGTCTATCTATTTGAGGGTGGTAGGCAATGCTCGATTGAAGTTCAGTATCCAGGGATTTCTAAAGACTCTTCTAGAATCTTGATGTAAAATGGGGATCACGATCAGAAACAATCGATAGGGGTACTCCATGAAGTCTCACCACTTCATTAATATATATCCTTGCTAGACGTTCAAGTGGTAAATCTTCCCTTATAGAAAGAAAATGTGATTACTTGGTAAGACGATCAATAATGACCCATATTGCATCATTCCATCTAGGATTCATTGGTATCCCCATGACAAAGTCCATCATAATATTGTCTCATTTCCACTCCGGTATGGGAAGAGGTTGCATGACACCTCCAGGCTATTGCCTTCCAACTTTCACTTGTTGACAAACCATGCATCTTGACACAAAATCAGTAATCTCCCTCTTCATGTTGTCCCACCAAAAATGTTCCTTCAAGTCTCTGTACATTTTGGTGTTCTTAGGGTGTATAGAGAAATTGGAACTATGAGCATCATCCAACAATTCCCTTTTTAGATTAGGTATATTGGGAACACAAAGTCTCTTCCCAAATTTCAAAATTCCATCTTCATTCCCAAAGTCATTCAATCTCCCACCATCCATAGCTTTAATCTTCTTTTGAAATTCTTCATCACCGGTCTGAGAACTCTTTATCCTTTCTAGTAATGATGTTTTGTCAACCATTTGAAAAAGTATTGATGTTTCTCCTGCCATGGTAATTCCCATATCCATCTTCACTAGATCCATGAAAATAGGATCCCTTTCAATTATCATCATGTTCAAAAATCCATGTTCTTTTCTACTCAATGCATCTTCCACCTTATTTTCCTTCCTCGGTTGGTAGTGTATCGTGCAATCATAATCCTTGAGTAGTTCAAGCCATCTCCTTTTTCATCATGTTGAGTTATTTTTCTAAGAAAATATACTTCAAACTCTTATGATCAGTATAAATCTCACATTTTTAACCATAGAGTTAGTGTCTCTATATTTTCAAATCAATGATCATAGATGCTAACTCTAGATCATGAGTAGGATAGTTTTGCTAATGAATTTTCAACTATTGTGATGCATAGGCAATAACCCTATCATTC
Organism: Viscum album; assembly: GCA_963277665.1. Classification (NCBI taxonomy): domain Eukaryota; kingdom Viridiplantae; phylum Streptophyta; class Magnoliopsida; order Santalales; family Viscaceae; genus Viscum; species Viscum album. The sequence continues at coordinate 1,748,387,463 of OY728157.1, read as the reverse complement.
TGCATAAGGACACAACCGAGTCCTTTATTCAATACATCACTATAAATAACGAACCCATCATTCCCCGATGATAGAGTCAATATAGGAACATTGACATATCTTCTCTTCAGTTCTTCATAACATTCTTCCCACTCTTTTTTCCAAACAAATTTAACACCCATACGTGTGAGCTTTGTTAATGGGTTATCCAATCGAGAAAAATTCTGGACGAAACGTCGATAATAACCTGCTAAACCAATAAAAGAATGTACCTCAGTTATAATCGTAGGTGCTGGCCATTATTTTATTGCCTTTGTCTTAAAAGTTTCAACAGAGATTCCATCTATATAGACAATATGGCCAAGAAAAAAAGTCTCCTGAATCCAGAATTCACACTTGCAAAACATCCCATATAATTCATGTCTTCTCAGAGTGTTCAGGATAATGCGCAAGTGATTTTCATGATCATCATAGATTTTGGAGTATACCAAGATATCATCAATAAATAAAACCACAAAATCATCGATATATTCTTTGAAAATGCTATTCATTAGATCCATGAATACATAGGGTGCATTAGTCAGCCCAAGAGGCATTACCGTAAACTTGTAATGCCTGTACCTTGTTCGAAATGCTGTCTTTAGAATGTCTTCCTTATTCACACACAACTGATGGTATCTAGATCTAAGGTGAATCTTTGAAAAGTATTGAGATCCATGTAGTAGGTCAAATAAATCATCAATGCGAGGTAGGGGATACTTGTTTTTTTTTGTTATATCATTGATCTCCCTGTAGTCGATACATAACCTCACAGATCCATCTTTCTTTTTAACAAAAAGAATAGGGCTCTCCATGGAGAAACACTAGGGCGAATAAATCCCTTATTACTCAATTACTCAAGTTGTTTCTTTAGTTCAACTAATTCCACAGTGTCCATTCTATAAGGGGTGTTCGATATAGGCCTTGATCTAGGAATTAAATCAATGGAAAACTCAACTTCTCATTCTGTAGGATGTCCAGGTAAATCTTCCGGAAACACATCTACAAATTATTTCACAATAGGTACATCCTCTAATTGAACATTCCTTTCCTCACCCACAGTCATTTCATTCTCTTACTTCCCAATAATTGAATTTAGTTGAGATACTGGCGGTGGATCTAGATATGAATTAGGTGGTGATGATTCTGATCTAAAGATAGGGTGTTCCTTATCATCATCATCAAAAATCATAACCTCCTTCTTCTTACAATAAATATTCGCATCATGGTCTGAAAGCCAATCCATACTGATGATTATATCAAACTCAATCATAGGTATGATGATGAGATCGGTGGATAAAGAACATTTATGTGCTCTAATGGGGAGTGATTCACATAACTTTGTTGCAACGATACATCCCTTAAAAGTTTTAACTGACAACTCCCTTGTTAAATCAAATTGAACATAACTAATTTTCATAGAAAACTGGGAAGATATGAAACAATGTGATGGCCCAGAATCAAATAATGCATTTGATAAACTTGAGGAAACAATTAAATTACCTGCCACCACATCATTCAGATCATCTACCTTAGCAGTAGTGATAACATAATCTTTTCCTTGATCCCTTGGCCTTTTCTAATGTAAGTTCCCCTGATGCTTAGGACATTTATTTGAATAATGTCCCATCTCCCTAAAATTGTAGCATTGGAAATCGGTAGCTTCCTTCTTTCCCTTGCAATCACAAGATTGGTGGCCTTTTTCACCACACTTGTAACAGACTCCCATTCCTTTTAAGAAAGTACCAGGGCGTTTCTTCCTAAATTTACTACAGGCTGTATATTAAAAATTTCCTTTCATTCCCTTATTTCCATTCCCAGATTGATCAGCAGATCTCTTATTATCTTTCTTTTCTTTAAAGTCATAAGACTTAGTGAATTCATTTTCTTGTCTTGATAGGACATGAGACAATGTCTTCGTACGACGAGAAGGATTGTGATACTAATGCTAGATGGAGAAATGGTTTTAACCCATCCAAGAAATGATCAATTGTACTTCATGGGTTACATATATAATCTCCAACATAACTTGATAACCTCATGAAGTTAGCCTCATACTTTGCAACATTCTCATCCTCCTTTTGTCTCAGACTTAGTAATTACCTTTCCATATGTGCTCGATGGTCACGAGGAAAGTATTTTTCTAAAACAGATCTTTGAACTCCCTCTATTACATATTTGATACTTCATCATCTTCTTTCATGTTTTGAATCAATGACCACCATTGATCAGCATCTCCAGTGAGGCGATAAACTACCATGACATCTTTTTCCCTTTCATTACTCCCCAAAGCCTGAAATATTTCTCTAGGGAACTTATCCATTATTCAACTACTAATGGATTTGTACTCCCATTGAAATTTAATGTTTGCTACCTCATGAATTGATCTAACATTGATCCTCCACGTTGTGGATCGGGGTGCTCCATACGGGTAAGGTTATTATTCATAACCTTAGTTAGTTTTCCATGTATGGTGATTAGTTGATCAGCACTAGTTGCATCACCATCTCCACTATTATTATCTTGAGCATGAGGAAAATCCCTACATAGAGTGCATGCATTGATATGGTTTCCATTTCTTCCACTAGGCGCCATTTCTAAACAATGGCATAAACTAGATCAGTTAATGAATCAAAATTCATTAATTCCATACTTATAAAACACTTAACATAAATTTAACCATTTATGGATATAATCCATAATCATAAAAATGCTTTCGTTGAGGTAGTATATACTCATAATCCCTTCATAACGGTTTGTAAATAAAATGAGAGTTATCCTAAGCATATCCCCCGGGAGTGGTGTATCCAAGAGTGCAGCAAGGCCCGTTGTCGTGCACCATTTCTCGTTCGAGTATAGCTCAAAGCGGTGTTTTCTAGTTTTACCACTAGGTACATATATTCCAGAGTAGCCTCTACCTACTCATATCTATACAAGGATGTATTTCTTGGAAAACTCACAAAACCTCAACAATACCAAAATTCTAGGAAGTTCTTCCATAAAAATTTTCGAAGTCCATCTTAAATCTATGTTCTCTAATGAGTGTTTATCTAAATATAGCTTCCAAGGCTTCTAATAAACCTCCTTTGATACCATCTATAATGCCCCGACCCTAGATACCAAGAATCGGTGCATTATTACATAACATTTTCATGATCACAAGAAAGATCATGTCTTGAAAGACCGAGTAGTTTAGTAGCCTTGGAATAACTAGATACATTAAAAAGTTTACATTGCATCATAAAATGAAAAAATACAACAATATAGTCTCCATAGTCCACACTCATATCCCCTCATACTATCCCTGGAAGTCATTCATAAATTACTTCTTCACATTATGGAAAAAATAAAACGTAGAAAGAGGTGAGCCCAAATGCCCATTAAGGATAATAATATAGAGGAAACTTTCTTAAATAAGCATAAAAATTTAAGGCAATGTATAACTAAAACAAAAGCCTTTTAAAACTTGAACTTATGCATAATATGGAAGAAATAAAATGAAATAATTCCATATACTTATTCACATGTATATTCAACTAGCCGAATAATCACATGCAATATCAATAACAACTTTCATAATGATGGAATGCATAATGCCAGACTATCATAACCACATAGTTAAGGCCTCATTCCAAGACTAAAAATAATATTTTGTCAAGGCCTTGTTCCAAGACACTAGTTTGTCTCAGGAGACCTACCGATGCATCGAGGAGCTATAGCTGGCTCCACCCGTCACTTATTAAGTCTAATTCATTCTTTATATGAACATGTTTAAACATAACATAAATATTCGTATTAAAACTAGCATACAAAATGTCAATACTTTCTCCATAATCCATTAATGGTATAAAAATAACACATCCATATTCAAACATATCACAAAACCTTCAATACAATATGGATGTTTTTTATCACAGTAAATCAACTTCAAATAAGATTAAAATCCATCAAAGGATGCTGACATAGATGAAATCAAAACTATTTGAGAGAAATATCTATTTTTTTGAAATAATTTTAAAGTAAAATAATTATAAAATAAAAAATTTACATTGAAAATTTTATTATAATCTTGTAAGGTAAGCTTAAAAGATTTTATAATGGCAGAAAATAGCCGCACACGCCGTATAAGTCAAAAAACATTCTTACCTTAATTCTGTCGAAAAGGTTAAAAATGGCCTTGTTTGGATAACAACAGAAATATTTCTTTATAAAACTCTTATAAAAATTAAATCTAGGGTATAAATGAATTTAACCCATATTATAGTAAATAGTAAAAATTATTTGAAATAAGTTTTTATGAAACATGGATGTGGATGATAATGAAGTCCTAGTAGATTATTACGTATAAATAACCTCAGATAATGAAGAGATTGGGAAATAAACTATTACCATGTACTTTTCCTTAGTAGATAGTATGTTAACCTCCTGTATAATAGTTAAAAAATTGTTATTAAATTATAAAAGAACCATAGACATAATTATGATGTCATATATGATCTTTTATCATTGATTTGTTAATAATATCTTAGTATTATCATTGTTTCAGATGTTAACTCACTCGTTTTATTTTATATTTTTTGTTACATAAGTCATGTTTGTTATGGATAGGTTATATCTTATTCATATCCAGAATGATATCAAGTCCTTAAAAATTAGTTTTTATCATCAAATGAGAATTTTACTTGAATGGATATGATAGAGAATGAATCTCATCGCATTTGTGTAAATGGTAGTCCGTACGTACGCACGAGCGACAATATCATTCTTTTGATATTAAAATAATATATAATTGGATGGTATATCATATATAAAGAATAATTATCATGTTATATTTATTATTTACATTAATTACACATCATTATTATACCCATCCAAATAATGATTTATTGAATAACAATTACACCACGACGTGGAGACAGTAAGTCGTACGTACGCACATATGGTGACATGTCATTCAAAGGATGGATAGAATACCGAATATGGTTGTACCATATTTATAATAACATCATAGTATATATAATATATTGGAGTTATTATTTTAGAATGGGAATAACAAAGAAAGAATAAGTTGAAGAAGAAAAGAACGTGAAAGAGGGTGGTGAAAACATTACCTCTTCTTCGGGTTCTCTCTTTTGATTTGATCAAAAGGGCTCCTTAAGTTGGATTTATGACTAAAGGGAGGATTCTAGGATGGATGTATGATATTTGGGAGGGTATTTGGAAATATTTTGGCCAATAAAAAAGGCTTTGAATGTGTGAATTAGTGAGAAGGGGGAGTGCCCTTTTATAAGAGGGGTGAGGGGATCCTTTGGAAAAGCTAGAAATATTATTTTATAATAAATTTATATTCGGTTTCTAATGGCTCCAAAGTGGATTATTTAGAGGCTAAGGTGAGTATGGATTGAAACCATTAAACCAATAAAAGTTAGACAGGTTTGGGTCATTATATTAACCTTATGTTTTAGTTTTAACTCTTATTTAATTAGTTTAACATTTACCATGTCACTTTGTATTTTTATATTATATAGTTAATAAAAAAACTATATATATCCAAGAGACCACCAAGTGGTCCATTAATGATACAAATATCATTATAAAAGTCTCTTGGCTGAACTTTAGATTTTTTAGAATTTAATATCAATTAATAATATAATATTTGTTTTAAGAACTCTTTTATGTCAATTTTGACATTATTCAATAATTGATTTTTGCAAAAGTCTTAAAAACATTATTAATTATAACAAAATTTATTTATGAAATACTATAATATCATATTAAGAAATAAAATTCATATATTACATCAAAACATTCAAATTATATTAATTTTAACATTTATAATACAAATTATTTGATTCTTTCCTTAATAAGGAAAATAATGCATCATTATTGTGTCACACATAATATTAATTATTAAATGTGAAAAAATTATAAATAAAATACCATTATGTAGGAAATATATTTATATTTCCAATGAATATTTATAGTCTAAAATCCAACATATATAACCCTATGTAAAAATTGTTTTTCTAAAAGATATTTTCTTATGTCATTTTTGTATTTATTTTTACCTAATTATTATAAAATGTCATTATCACTTACAAGTGGATCCATGGGGTCCCAAAATCTACCAAAGATGCCCATGGTCGGACATGTATCAACCAATAATGTTAGGACATGTTTTATGGTAATTTATTATTATTATAATATTATTTGTTTACCCTTATTTACCAGATTTACCCTTTAACCATGGTAAATAAAATATTTACCGAAGTAATTATTCAAAATGTATAAAAACAAAATTTACCTATTTAAAAAATTTGAACATAATGATTCAAAATATCGAATCCATTTTTCCAAATTTAAAACAGAAGTGGAAGAAAATAATTTAAAATTAATTCTCGTTGTAAAAACAAAATGCGTGTTTTTAAGAGATAATAACTATCAAAATATTGACACTTTTTTATGTCCGGTTTAATTGTGAAATTATGTAAAATAACAAAAATTGTATTAAATGGTAAAAATATATTCTAAATATACTTTAAGACCACTAAAATTCATAATTTATCACTATAAATTATTTCGATTAAAAAATCTGTTTTTAATTAAAATTTAGTAATTTTCACTATTCATCAAAATATAAATGTTATCCGAAAAGTTCCAAAATTTTACCCTAGGATAATATTGATATTCCAAATTCAAAAATGAAGTCCATTTTGGAAAATATAATTTATAAATTTCAAAAAGTGTGTATTAATATTCATAACAGCTAGTTTGATTGTTTGTGGTGTGTTAGAACTCGATGTTGAGTACAACACACGTTATCACATTATTCAAAGAGAAGTGTACCATAGAAGCTTGGGGTGTTACATCATTGATTGATATAAAGCTAGTTTTATGTTTCTTTCAAAATTGAAAAGGGACACAGACCGTTGAAGAATCAAATTTAAGATTCGGTCAATCCTTTACATGTTTTTTCTGTGAAAGTTTACAAAGGTTTCTTAGGTTGAAGTGTCCTAGTATTCTATGTCATAGGCAGGATTGGTCTTCTATTTCACTTAATCAAGGTATATTTTGGCTCCAATGGTCTTTTATGTTAATAGTGTATACATTTTCTTGCATATGGGCAGATAGAATGAATTCATCCTTGGAATTGTGAACTAAGCATATATCATTTCTAAAACTCACAAGGTATAACTCATCACATAATTAACATATTCTAATGTGATTGTGATTAAGACCTCTAACAAACAAAACAATTGAAATAATAACTTTTCCAAGAAAAAAAACATTACATATACCAACAATCTTTCCTGGAGATTTATCTCTGAAGGTTACCTTTCCACCTTTTGTTTCAAAAATATTTTCAAAGAACTATTTTTTACCGGTCATGTGTCGAGAACATCCACTATCAATGTACTAAATTTTGATGTTGTTGGTACACTTCTTATTTTCTTGAAAAGGAAACAATTTGTTTTTTGGAATCCAAACTTGTTTGGATCTGGATGGATTAGATAAAAGAGTTTTAGGAATCCACCTTTGTTTTCCAAAGTGAGCTTTTTGAAATCCTAAAGACTGAGTTATATAAAGAGAACAATCTCTTTTACAGTGTCCACGACAATGTCATTTAGAAAAAAAGGGGTACTTTGAGGATCAAAATAGTTATTTCTTCAAATTGGTTTCTAAAGAGTATAACAAATAATATAATGATTCTTCCAAGGTCAAATTTGAGAATACATTTTATCAATGTTTTCCTTACCATAATTAAATTTTGACAAACATTTTTTCAAATAAATATTTTCTGACTTTAGTTTTAAAACTATGTTTTTATCCTATAAAACTTTTTATTTTGAACTAGAGTTAGGCTCGGAAACATTTTTCATAGAAATTAAATTTTCAAGATCCTTAGAAATTTTATCCTTATCTGAATTGACTTTCTCAAGGTTTTTTAAAATATTTTCAAAGTCAGATGTTTTAATATCACGATAATTAGAAATACTTGATACGTATCTAGTTAAAATAGAAATTCTAGAATTTTCTTTATCAAGATTTTTCCTGAGATTATAATTTTCATTCTCATGTAATTTAGAAAACCTAGACACTTCTTCATAAGATGGTAATGTAAAATCTTCTGATGACGAATGCTCATCATTTTAAGATTTATAATATTTATTATCAGTATAATTTTCATTCATGGAAACATTTGTAACAACTTTATCATTGTGTTCCTTGGCCATGAGAAAATTATCTTCAATTGGTAATCTGGCTATAAGTCTAATATTCCTTTGTCATGAGGATTCATATTCTAAAGAATCATCTGATGAATCACCATCACTTTCACTCCAAGTATCATTTTTCTTCATGAATTTCTTTTTCTTTGCCTTGTAATACTTTTTCTTATTTCTTTCAGAATGTTTTTCCTTCTATCTTTTCACTTCAATAATGGACAATCAGGTCTTATATGACCTTCTTTCTTAAATTCATAACAAGTTACCTCTGAATCTTTCTTATCCTTTCTATATTTCTTTTTGAATCTGTATTGGATGTATTTATTTCCCACAATCGTGTTCATCCTTCAAGAAATATTGGATAACTCATTATCTAAATGATCACAATTACTTGATTCTAACATAACAACTTTCTTTTCTTTGGATCTTGTTATCCTTTCAGTTGTTTTAGCTTTGGATGTAGTAGTAAAAGATAAACTTCCATTTCAATTTTTCTTATTATTGAAATAATATTCTCTTTTCATTCTTGTCTCGTGCTTTAGAAGAGTTCCAAAGAGTTCGTCAAGAGTAATCTGGGAAACATTTATGTTTTCATCAATAGTTGTCATTTTGACTCCCATTCTTTTGGCATTATATGAATAATTTTTTCAAGAAGAGCTTCATCATCAAGACCTTTTTCTCTCGTAGATTTTAAACATTTGAAAATTTTCATAAATATTTGTTGCACTTTATATACTGGTCCTCTATAATGAAAAATAAATCCATGATATTCTGCTCGAAGCATTGCTCTTCATGTTTCTATAACCTTAGATGTACCAAAATGTGTGACTTCCAATTTCTTCCAAATACAATTTGATACTTCAGAAGAAGTATATGGTTGTATATATTCCTGGTCATATAACAAAACAAAGTATTTTGTACCTTGTAATTCAGTTTATATTCTTGCTTCTCTTGATTAATGAATGTTCTGACTTCTTTTTCAGGATTTTTTTTACCACCAGTAAGTTTAATAAAATTTTCTACAACAGTGTTAATAATAAATTTCTTCATTTGATCTCCCCAGTACTCAAAATCATTCCTATCAAAGATTGGTGGTCTATTTGGATTTATACTGGCGATTGATCCAATATTCATTCCTACCATCTAATAAAACAAAATCTTTTCCACTCCACACGTTAGTGTAATAAGAAGTTAAAATAGAAAATTGTAAAACAAAAACAATTCAGTGGAAACCTCCTTTGATACCAATTGTTGGATCCATATATAGATGTATATGTATATAAGATAGAACAATAATAGAGGGGTGACTTTTTTACTTAAATACTTTGTGTTTAAACATTTAAAAAATTAGTAATATGTAATAGTATGATTGTAATTGAAAAAATTACAAGTGAATATGAAATAAAGAAAGGAAACAATACAATTACCTCTCTAAAACAAACAACAGCAGAAATGTAAAAGTATTACAATTATTTTATCCCAAAGAGAACGGTATCCTTTTCACCTGGGATAGGAGGTTGGTCTTACCACCACCTTGGAAAGCCTTCGATACAATGATCGGTATGTCTGTCTTGATATCCCCAAAATCCCTCGATTCGATGATCGGTACATCTGTCTTTCTATCCCAGTAAGCCCTTGATTGTGTAGGTAATCAGAACCACTATATTTCAAAAACATGAACTCCCTCGATATGATGATCGGTACCACCGTCTGCCTATCCCCGACATCCCTCAGTCGTTATCACCAGATCGGTCACACAAAGCAAAACAAAGCACTTGAGGAAATACAAAAACCAAAAGCGAGCCATTCACGTTTTGTAATTTCAAGGCATTCGCACGAAGCAAGAGAGAAGTCACAGCGTATCTCTCTAGAACTTGATAGTAGAAAAGAATTATCAATGTATCTCAGTTGTATATCAATCATCTTCAAATGACATCTTATTTATAGGCCTTAGCTTCCAACAGTCATATTTCCTCCAATGGTCATATTTCTCCGGAAACCTCAGAGAGACATGGACACCTGGCATTATAACAGTCATATTAAAACAGAAAACATGACATTGTTTTGATTAGTTTATAACAAACTCCATGAAATTGTTTTGGTTAAAACACAAGATATATAAAAATGCTAATCATGAGTATGATTGATATAAGACGTGTTATGATAAAGGGTAAATACATGCATGTGATAAATGTAGAATATGAGTACTATTAGTATTACTTAGTGAAAAATATTGATATGATGCAAAGTGAGTGTGATTCCCAAAGTCAATATGATTGACAGGCTTAGTATGATTGGCAGAGTAAGTACGATTGACAGAGTCAGTATGATTGACAAAGTCAGTACATTTGATAGAGTTAGTACTATTAAAAGGGCCAGTATGATTGACAATGTTGGTATGATTGACAGAGTCATTACGATTGACAGAGTTAGTATGATTGACATTGTTAGTATGATTGACAGAGTTACTACGTTTGATAGAGTTAGTACGATTGACATAGTAAGTACGATAAACATAGTCAGTATGAAAAACATATATGAATAGATTTTTCATTTCCAAAACAAGAAAAAAAAGTCAAAATATGTCTTTTGACTCAACAATCCATACAAAAAAAACCCTTGGGTACCAACTGCATTATAGAACCTCTTATTGAACCATAATGTTAAATGAGGTTCATGATCCAAAATTGTAGTTTTTTTAACTTCTTCAAATTATACTATCTCCCAAACATTTAAATCACCAAACTAGTCTTTTGTGATGTCCTATGGACTCATGATGAAAGTTGAGACCTTGATCAATTGGTCCACAACTACCCATATCACATCATTTTTAGGGTACGATCTCAGTAGGTTGGCCCCAAATTTTTTTAAATATATTCCGATATATATTCCATAATGGGAAAATTCTATGTTAATCAAATGAATCTATAATGATTGACGGTATCTTTCCAACATGTGTAGAATCACATCAACAAAAAATAAAAATATTAAATCATTCCTAGCCATCGAAACTATATAATAATATCATTATATTGAATGGATAAAATATGATGAACCGCCCACAAAAAATCATAAAACTCATGTATAAGATCCGGAATCATATATGTTGTTACAACAATAAGACCATTCCCATAAATGATAACATCATCATCAATGGCCCAATCAGAATCTGACTCCCATCCTTCTTGAATTTCCTTCAAATACAATAACCTTGATTCTCATACTAACTACCAGTGATCTGACATAGAAGAATGTATTAAATGTCTATGAATCTGAGGGTCATCTATGCATGTCAATCCTAGACGTGTATATGAATTTCTATAAACAAATACATTATCTTCCTCTCAAAACTAGATTCATGAACCTCCTGATACTTTGTATTCTAACTCGATGAATCTTTAACATTGTTTCCTTTCATTGATATATAAACCATCTCAAAATCAAAATAATATGTGTACTAAACACATATTAATTGACAAAGATTCATGTATCACTGTGATAAGATGTACATATGGTTATTATGATTAGTATAAAAAACAATATTTTCTCCCCCCATGAACATCCTCTAGCACATTAAGGCATCAAACACCTTTCCTAATTAGAGATCATTCATTTAGTAATTTTTATATAAAGGCATGATCATCCATGAACCTTATACCACATCCCACTCAACTTGCATCATCACAAACACTATCCCTATAACTAAGACCTCAAAAATAATTCTACACTCCATACATTGTTTCGGAAGGATCATAATCATTTTAGCAGTCATCTTCTCCTTTAACTCATGGAAATCACTCTTACATGACCCAAATCATTATAACAGGATACCCTTCTTGGTCTAGTCCCAAAGGGGTACATCCATGTTGGAAATTTTTTTCTCCATCATTAGTAATATCCTATTAATCCATGAAAACATCCTATTTTAAAAAATTATTTTGGACTGCTCCCAATATAAGAATATATTCACTTTCTCTAGGTCCACAAAAAAATATCTTCATAGATGATGTGATACTATAATTTTAACATGTTGATCTAGAAATGGATCTTCGAGAACCTGAAAAATATCATATCCTCTCTTATTGTACACAATATGATTATAATGTGTGGAGAATGATCATCATTATTCTGGGAGCACGCCAATATTTCATCCCCCAAAATAAGCACAAACTGTTCTACGTATTGGTAAAAAATTCAACTCATCAATGATATAAGCATGGAATTTGTGTTCATCAACTAGAACAACATTAGGACGAACATTTAGAAACCATAAATGCTTTTAAAAGAAACTATTATTAAATTCTATATATTCCTTTAAAATACAATTTTCCCTCAATTAATGATTTTTAATATATTTTTACCACCAATAATTCTTATAATTCTTTAATTTTTGGTATTTTTTTGTAAAAGGTAACCGCATTTTTAATCAAAAAGTCAAAAATATAAAAGGTTTAATTTTTTAAAATTTTATTTCTAGACTCATATATCAATGAATAGAAATATTTCTAATTGTTATAAAAAACATAAAATCCATTTTAATAATTTTACGGTGACATCATTTTTAAAAATTATTATAAAGTAAAATTTATTTATTTATTTTATATGCAATTTATGGAATTTGAATAAAATTAATTTTGTCATTTTATTTTAAAATCTTCATTATATATGTAAATTTATTCCATAAAATTTATTTTTCATCATATCTATGGGTTTAATAGTAAATTAAATTAGTATATATCTATAAATGATATTTTGAAAAATTGATTCCATATTTGGAACCCTCATGATTAATATAATATAATATGTTCCGCATAAATTCTATTTTAAATGATTTTTAAAAATAGTAAGACAATATACCCTAGTATAGTCGATATGGATTTGTTGTGGGTTAAACCAAAAAAGATAATGGGTAAATAGACCTACTATATAACTGAATAAATTGTTCATCTATTGTTGATAAAATTTATTTTTTAAAATTTCTATTTTAAATTTTAAATAAATTTAGGTAAAGAAAAATTCTATTATAAAAGAAATGTGATATGTCAAGAAATTATACAAATTAAAATATCTAAAAATGTTATAGGAATATATAATCCAAAAAATGTCAACCATGCGATGGTATAATGCATTAGTTCAAACACTAAAAACAAGATTACACCTAATGAGATAACATTTAAAATTAAAAGAATTATTTAATTATATAATTGACCGTATCAATGGTATATTAAAATTCATTTTGAATAAAGTAGTAAAATATGATGAATGAAGAAATTTATATAGGATATAAAGGAAAATGTGAACAATAGAATTCAACCATTATATGATTATCAGTTAAATATGTTTCATTTTTAATGTATCCATTAGTCCATTTTGTCATTTTGATATATACTGATTGGTAACAATTTACCATCATAAGTAGATTTTTACATTATTATGAAAAAGGTCATTTGATGAAAAAACATGTAATGATGGCCTCAACTAGTAGGTTAATACATCATAATGACCATTTTTAGGATGTGTGAGGGACGTTGTACCACAGCGGTTCAACCTTCAAAAATCCCACGGTGATATTCAAAACATGACACATTAATGAAATAGACTATAGGATATGTTTAGGTTAGTGATAATTACCACTCAGAAAATATTAGTCGAGCCACACCATGGAACTAAAACCATCCCACACATTACTCTTAGGGAATACCCTTGTGTAATAAGGGGATACATTTATAGAAAACTTTTTTTTAATGATTAATTAACCTTTTATATTTTGAATGGTTATTCCATCAATCACTATTTGAAAATAAATATGTTTAATAGAATCTATATTTATGATGTGGAATTTGATAAATTAATATTCTAAAAAAATTAATACATAAATTTATTTAAACCAAATATGAACAATTGTATAATAAATTAATTTATTATTAATGATATTTTTTAATGCAATATATGTTTAACACAAGTGAATTTTCAAGATAAATTGTAAAATAATTTTATAATGTAATAAGAAATTATTATTTTTTTCATAAATTTGAATGTGATGTTAAAACTATTATTTTTTTATAAATAAGTTTGTTTATTTTTAGAATATACAATTATTATATGTAGTTAAATATTTTGAAAAAATTAATATTATATTTGAAATCGTCTTTTAGAAATTATGTTTGGATGTTTTTTAAAAAAAATTCAAAACTTCATTATTTTTACATGAATATAAAAAATATAGTTATGGGTTTTTTGTACATTTTATGAACTAATGATTATGTAGAAATATTTTAATAATTAATTAAAAAAATCAATGATCTAATTTATTTTTATTTTATTAGTATTACTTCTTTTTATTTATTTTAATTAATCTCTAAAGCTATATGTGACTTTACCGACTCTAAAATGTAAAATTTCATTTTGAAAACCATATTTTATTGAAGATATAATTATAAATGTAAAAATAATAATTTAAAATTATTTTCAGTTGTATTTGACTAAAATATCATTATATAATACTCAAATTCCAAATACAAAGAAAAAACCCATTACTAATACAATGGTTTTTCATTTTCCACAACAAATTATTTCACGCCCTATATTTGTAAATTTTTATAAAATTCAACCATTTTTCTAAAAATAACCTCTCATTAATCCCTTTATAATCACTCCATGCCCATCCTAAAATAATTTCTACTCAACTTCTCTAACAAATGTTGTAACAAAGATTCATTAATCCCCCAAATTTAAATCCTCACATTTTTATAGAAACACATAAAGGGAATCGAATCCTTTACTTTTCATTTCTATTCTAGATCCTTTCATTATGGTGTGATTTCAAATTTATAATTACATTATTTTCATCCTTTTTATATTTCCCAATTACTATAATTTTTTTTCATATAGATAAAATTTTTTCACATCATTATAAACTTTATTTAGAGTATATTATATTACCATTAAGATATGGAATTCATGTCAGGATTTTCCTATTTTTTCATGAGAAATTATCATATCGTGGATATACAAATTTATCCCATTTCAGAGTAATTATCATATATTGAGATATAATTTATTTATTTTTAAATTTAATTTATTAAAACCATATTCCATTATGTTGGGTTAAATTGACAAATTTTTCATTTCATTAAACACTTACATACTCACAGATTTTTTAGTAAAAAATTAATATATTCTTTCTAAGTTATTAAAAAATGTTTTGTTACTATTGTTGTTTCTCAGAAGTATTATGAAATATTAAGGTTGTTCCAATATAGTCATCTAATTCATTGGGTAAGAAATTTAATTTCTAGATGTTACACATTTTTTGACACATTAGTGAATAGGATTTATACTTTTTATTTGAAACACCATGCAGATAAAAATGGTGATATGATTATGAATGTAACTTTGTTTTTTGTTGCGACAATTCCATGTTATGATTCATTCAATTTATTTTTTCATCACCTTCTTCATGATATTTATCATGAACCCAAGTAAAATTCCTCTCTTTTTATTACCTTACTAGGATTCATGCTCAGCCATATCCATTGATGTATGTCCCCATGATATGGGTAGTATAAAAAGTAACACATGGAGAACATGTGAAGAATAATTTCATGTATATTAAATGATTATTTTCTGTTTTAATGTATTATATTCCAAATTTAAAAGACACAAGAAATTAAATGATCATATTTTTTTATCTATAAAATGAAAAAAATGTAATAAAAAGGTTGGATGAGAAATTTAGTATCAGAGGATAGTTTATATATTTTTCAAAAGTACCACATGAAACATTTTTTTAGAATTATATGCATAATTATAAATATACGGATCATACTTGAGTATTTAAAAATTTATAATAACGTTGTATCGATATAAAGAAATTTAAATCTAAATTGTATAATTAGATATTGCTATTTCACTTATTTACCTACAGTTAACAACCCTAAAAACATCATATTAAACTAGACTCATTATGAACTGGTGAATGATAATGGGTCTTACAGAACTCATGATTTGACACTTCCATGTGATATGTTTAGTAAATACCAGGATTTCCAAAACCAAATATGAAAAATATATTAAAATATTTATTATTGGATATTAAAAAATAACAAATTTAATAATTATTTATAAGACATAAATTACTTTTAAAATTATAATATTTGAAATATTAACCTTTTTTTCTAAAAGGATTTTATATTTTGGATAAAGTTATGGTAATTTGATGAACCTCATAAATTATGAGTGTCACAAAAGAATCACTGGTAGCCTCAAAAAAATTTTGGAAACTATAATTGAGAGAATAATAAGGATGATTAAAAATCCATCTTTAATTATGAATAATAACATGAAACATTTTTAGAGAATATATTCACCTTAGATGGAACATAATTCATTGATTCATTCATTCATAAACCACCACCTTTATTTTGTGGATATAACAATATATAATGTTCTGAACAATTTGTCACCATTAAATTAAATTTATTTTCTATAAATTAATTTTCAGAGAAATAGAATGTCAATCTAGATTTATACTACTTTGATGAAGATTCTTATTAGGGGCGCCATTGATTAATAACACCATTCCATGAGGGAAGACTAATGTTATGTAGCGGGATGAGTTTAGAGAAAACATCTTTTATTTAATATTTTACACATTCAATGGGATGAAAAATGGATAGAGAATGATTATAAATGATGATGAAGGAAAATGAATAACAGAGAACATATGATATTATCAATACATTTATTTATCAAAACACCTCTATTGTTGTTATGGAACCTAGAAAAAAGGTTTATATATTCTTATATAGAAAGAGTTCTAATCTCTATAGGAATATAGAAAATAGATACTCTAAATTCTATGATCATATATTTTAAATTTTTTTAATATTTAATGGTATTTTGGATAGATGTACCATTCACATTAGTTGAATGAAAATAATTGGTTAATGGAAGAAAACATAATGAGGAATTTTGAACAAAGTAGAAACGTATATAATGTAAAATGTTTCATTAAGAAGAAATATGTGATGATGAAAATGGGGTACTAGTTTCATGGGATTTATGTTTCTAAATTTGTGGAAGAGATAGAAATATATCTCATAATTTATAACATCATTGATTCCTCAACATCTCAATAAAAATAAAAATTATGATGGTGCATGACATGCCAAAACATCATTTCATCACGTGTTTACATAATTTACACATTATTAATCAATGTCTAAATCAACACATAATAATGGGATTCCACTAAAAAAATAATCATAGTCCAGGGGATCAAGGTCCAAAATTTTCAATAATGATGAACAAAATAGAGGCCCCAAATGATGTTGTGGAAGGAATACTCATTATTCTCTCAATTCGAACATTATAATTGTTGAATTTTGGTTTAATAAATTAATTTATATTTTTGATGGTTTTAAAGATTATAGAATAAAAAACTGAGAATATTGATGTTGAGTTTTCATTCACGACTCATAGAGGTGTTATCATATAATTAACAGTTTATAAAAAACACTAGTATTACAATTGGAAAAATATAATTTAAAATATATTATTTATATCTATGGTTGAATTTGAAACTGTACTAGGTATGTACTAACTCTCAATTTATAATTCTAGAATCAGTGACCTATGTGAAGAAATATTTGTATTCTAAAATATTAGACCTATATTCATTATCAAATGAGAGATATCCTAGCCCAGACATTTCCTTGAAGTAACTCCCATAGAATTAATTTTTTATATGATCAATGTATATATATAATGAAATGAATGTATAATGACATAAAATGTCCATATAATTCATGAATACAATGTTGAATTTCATTAATAGTTAGTTATACCTACCTAATAATGTTAGGTCACGTTAACTATTACAGTCATACATAGATATAAGATGATATCGAAAACACATAATTTTTTTGAATTTTTAGATTAATGATATTAATAAGAAAACACAATGATTTTTTTGGTAAAAGGGTTTTCTAACAATGTGTGTCTCCTAATGAATAATATATTCACCATATAATGATTAAATAGGGATAAAAGTTACAATGAATTGATAATAAAAAAATAATGAGATCATTATGATGAAAAAACACTATCTCCTACGGAATGGCGATTTATTTCACCAATTTGGTGAGGCTCAATTCTTCTCAAATAGTAACCTCTTATATGGGTGTTGTCAATTAAGGGTATAGAAGAAAGATATTCCAAATAATTCATTACTTTCAAGATTTAAGAATTATGAGTTTGATTTTATTACATTTGGATTTACCAATTTTATTTCTTTATTTATTTAATTGATGAATAGATCCATTAAACACTAACATGATTTGTTTTTTGTTATTTTCCATGATGATATTTTGATAGTTCCATAGGTTTCAACGATCGCAAGGTTTATCTTTTGATATTATTGGAAACTCTGACAAAGATGATAATAATTGAAAAATTGGGAAAATTTTATTTATGGCCACAATTTTTTTCTTTTCGGAGGAAGAGTATAAGAAATGAATGAAACTAAACTGACCCTTCCAAGAAATATTTTTTGAGGATTTGTCTTATCTCAGAATATTAACTATACTTAATATGTTTATTAGTTTAGAAGGATATTATTGGAGGTTTCTTATAATGATTCCATGAAAATAGATTCCACTAAAAATGACAACATGAAAATGATATATATTCACCTAGACAATAGATTGTGAAAAATGTTTCCATAATGAAATTACAATATTAGTGATAAAAACGTTTTTTTAACTATACCCTCTATTAGAGAAGGATTTTTTGTCTATTGTGAATATTATATTGAAGTCATTGAGAGTTTCTCATGAATAATTATATGGTGATATCTTATTTATCTATACAGATATAGCATGATGAGTATAATTATCCAACTCATAATCCAGAATTTTCTCCATTAATATGTTCTTTGATAGTTTGGAGGCATAGTAATTGTAGAGGGAAATTTTATATATACATATAGAAATATATTTTAAAGTATATATTAATTTAAAAAATAATTGAACATGAAAAAATCGATATGGATAGAGATTCATAAAGACTATTATTTTTCAATTCATTATTAACCTAAAAGAACAATAATATTTTTCTAATTCATTATGTTGGATTTACCATGTTATTTTAGAAATGATAAGGATTCAATAAGATCTGTTGATAAATTACCGTGTGAGGTGGGAAGTGGATTCAATACATAATAGACATCCTTATTCTTATTATAAATTATATATATTCGATTTTTACTAGATAATATGAAGAGACCTCAAAGTGATTTTCCTTTGATAATAAAGAAGATAAAGACTATGACAAATGAGATTCTTCCAGAGGTCAATATTGAACAATGATTTGATGTAAATATTCATACATGGAAACATTTCCCATATATCCTTGAGGAAAATAATTAGTTTGTGGATTATGACCATCTCTTTAAATTTCTATAACATTAAGAATTACTAAAAATTATAAGGACCTTCATTAACATTATTTGTGAGATGATATGAAAAATCCTATTTTTGGATACACTCTATGGTTCTTTGTGTGTCAAACATTGAATAAATATGAAATAATTCTTATTGGAGTATTTCAACCACTACCCATACCAATATAGATGAAGTAAAATATCAAATTAGTATTCCTCATTATTCTATAAAGGAAATATATATGTGTGTGTGTGTGGGAGTGTGTGTGTGAACTTAAAATGACTTATAGTGGATTAAATTAGCATGGCTACCCATTTCAATGCTACTTGAGATGATTTACCTCCTAAATACATTCCATTATATATGTAAATTATGTGTTGATGCTTCATGGGGTATATCTTTTAATCACATATTAGTATGATCCAATGTTCACATTTATATTATAAAAAATTAGTCAACATTGTTGAATAATGAATTCGACTTAAGTATGAACTATCACCCCAACCGCAAATCCAAGACAATGGTTTTTCACATAAACTCAAGGACAATTTAAGATGTTGATCAATGGAATTTAATAGTGGATGGGATCAACAACACTTTTTGTATAGTTATCACCCAAAAAATAATTCTACTGAGTAATCAAATGAAGCCATATGAATCTTTATAAGGGAAGTTATATAGAACATATTCTTTTTTGGATAATTTTAGTGATTTAATGTAACATAGGCCTGATATTAAATAAGAGATGAAAATAGTCATTCATCCCATCCTTGATCATATACATGATTCATATAGTTATCTGAATATATATGATAAAACAATCATATGGAAAATGATTTTTATGTGACCGAATATTTTTTAATTCAGATGTCACCTTGGATTGATTTTATGAGATTTTGAATGAATGTGATATTTATCATTTGGTACATTCCCCCCTTTGAAATATATGATTTCATAGGACCAGTTCCCCCATAGCGAGAACATCTATAATAAATCTATCAATTTCCTACTTTATTCCATGTATCTGTCTTAAGTATATAAATATGTGATCCCTCTCATGTTCAATATCATTATATATAACAACTAGAATATGACCTCTCATCTGAGATGTAGACAGTGGAGATCATAATCTATAGAGGGAAATTTATATACAGAAAGAAAAAATGCCTTGTTAATGTATTTTTGTGGAACTATAAATATGAAGATGTGATGCAGTAATAAATGGAGATAACAAGACAAAATTAACTTCATCATTTCTCAATTGATAGAATGAGTTTACTTTTTTATAATAATTTTTTATTTTTCCTAGAATGTACCTACACAATATTTCCATAAATGATAATGAAGTATTTTTTTTTCATTATGTCTATTTCATTTTTTTAAAAAATATCATTACCTCGAAATACGATTATTAATAAATAATATACATCCTTAAATGATAAAAATGTATAATGATAATAATAGTAATGGATTTTAAATACCACTTAATATTAACCACACAATTTATACTGTAACACCCTGGGCTTCCACGATACGCTTCTCTTTCAATAATGCAATAGCTTGCATTGTACACAAGTTCAAGTTCTAACACACCGCGACTAATCAAAGTAGCCGTTATGAATAGTAATACCCACTTTTTAAAATTATAGAAATTTTATATTTCAAAATGGACTTCATTTTTGTATTCGTAATATCGAAATTATCCTAAGTTGATTTTTTTTTTGTAATTTTCTGAGAACTTTCAATTTTTTATGAATAGTGAAAAATACTTAAAACAACTTTTTTAATCAAAATAATTTATAGTGATAAATTATACTATTTAGTGGTTTTAAAGTACAATTATAATATATTTTTACCATTTTATCCAATGGTGGACATTAGAATTAATTTAACATTGAAATTGGACATAAACAATTGTCAATCTTTTGACATATATTGTTTCTTAAAAACAGGCTATTTGTTGTGACAGTGGGAATTAATTATAATATTATTTAATGCAACTTATATGTTTTTAATTTTGTAAAATAGACACCATTTTTGAATTCAGAATATCAATTATAGCTTAGGGTGAAATTTTGGGATTGTTCTGAAAAACTTCAATTTCTGATGAATAGTGAAACCACTAAGTGGTAGTTAAAAAACTAATTTTTCTTTTAAATGAAACATTACCAATTCTGTGATTTTATTTTCAATAATCTGACATATATGGTTGTCATTATGAAGTAAAATGTTGTTCAATGGGATTAAAATGTGATTTTGGGGAATAGTAACTTTTAAGTTTTAATTAATCGCAATTAAAGATAATTAGTGAAATTTAAGGTAAAAATGATATTATAAACATATGAAAATACCTTTACACTTGTCCCACCACTATTTCATGAGTCATGGCCGACGAAGAAAATCCATGGGTCAACATGGGGACCCCATGGAGACACTTTCATAGGAAAATTACATTAAAAACTTTTAATTAATGTTAAAATAAAAATGTCACAAACATGAGTTGTTTTACTAAAAAAATTAAAATGGGGTAAAAAATTAATATTTTTGACTATAAATATTAATTATAAATCTAAATTTATTTCCTACAACATTATATTTTTTTTATAATTTTTAGACATTAGATAAATTAAATTATTTATGTCACCATGATGATGCAACGAATACCTCATTAAATAACGATTTTAATAAAATGGAAGGATATTGTAAAATATAAGACTTACACTTGTCCAAAGCATATTGGATGAGTATCTTTCGAACCCTTATCACCTTAGCCTAGAAATATATAAGTGTGGGACCTTAAAAATCTGAAACTCATTATATAATAAAGTAACATTTCATTACCTTCCAAGAGTGCCCCTCCTCTCCTCTTATAAAAGGCCCCCACCTCTACCACCTTATTCACACTTTAAAGCCATTTTTCTCGGAAAAACACTACCCAAATACTCTCCCAACTTCCCTCTATTACTCCTAGAAGACTCACTTTGGGAAGAAGGCTTCCCAAGGAAGCCTTTGGCTCAAATCAAAAAGAGTTACCCGATTTTAAGGTAATGTCTTCTCTTATGTTATTTTGTTTTATTTTGCTTCTCCAACACCCTAAAATATTTTTATTCATTTATTTTGTAAAAAAACAATTATCTTCAATATACTAGGATGTTGTTATAAGAAGGATTCAAGCTACACTTACACACACCTACATATAATGGTTAAAGAACATACTATTTCTGTGGATGGAGAATTTCTGCCTCACAAAATGAAGATTGTTCAACACTCATATAACACCTTCAAAGGTGGCCATTAAGATGTAACTATATTTATATATGATATATAATATGCTTATGTTTTACTTAAGCTTCTGTATTTTTCATTTATTGCATACCTTTATGTTTTCCATAATGGGTAAACGTGATATTTTCATTTTAGGAAGTGCGGACTACCGCCGCCTCAAAGTGATTTGAATCGTTAATGCCATATGTGGGATGTATAATGGATAGAGTAATGGTATTATACATTATATTATAATGGAATTATATTATACCTTTATATGATTATAACTTCATTCCATTAAATATGAAATATAAATGAAAGTAGTGTTCATGCGTACGTATGACTTAACGTCTTCATGAACGGTGCATTTCATTTCTTACCTATAAATGTTATGTAATATTATAAATGCATGTATATACAGTATATATAGGATATATATGATATCTACATCAGGAATATAATTCTTGAGACAATGGATATGCTACCACATAAAAAACTTGTAATTATAAGAAGTTTATTGTTGACTCACGTACCAAAGATCGACAAAACGACCGTTATTAACTTAAATGACTACATAATTTTCGTAGCATTATAATGAGTGATATAAAAGGGATAATGAACTTGAAAAAGGTTCTTAAGAATGTAGAGATTAACTCTAGTCTATTATTCAGGAGGTTAAATAATGGTCGAGTCAAGTCGGACACAAGGTAAGGGAACTTCTTAACCCAACTATTCTTTGGGTTAATCTCCTATTTTCAAATTATGTCATGATATTATTATGTCCTATTATGTATTTATACTTTATTTATGTGTATATATAGTGAATCTATTTTATTTAAAAAAGGATCATTGTAAGGGACTTCCTCTCAATCTCCTTTCGTTCAGACATATTTTATTTTATACAAAACTTTCTTTTATATGCTGTATAAACCCCTTTGACTTTTACGTTTATTCAAAAGGAGTATTTTTATATGAAGCGTTTTACTAAACGAAAAAGGAATGTTTTTCTTGTCGTATGTATGCGGAGACAATGAATTCTCTACCACCGTGACCATTATTTGAGTTTCGGCTTCCTCTACAAGCCATAACTTTTTTTAAATGAAAAATAAAAACCAAGTTTTAACTTTCATTAATTTTGGTATTGAAAATGGTTTTGATAATGTTTTATTATATCAATGTGTTGTATTGATATCTTGTGATTGAAATGTTGAAATGTTATGTTTCTTTTATTCATGTTTTATGTGATACCATTATGTTATGGTTTATGATATGTTTAAACCTGTTCGTATGAGGAATGCATTGGACTTAATAAGTGACAGGTGGAGCCCGCTATAGCTCCTTGATGCATCAGTAGGTCTCATGAGAAAAACTAGTGTCTTGGCACGATTACTTGACAAAATATTATTTGTAGTCTTGGCACGAGGCCTTGGCTACGTGGTTATGATAGTCTGGCATTAAACATTCCATCATTATGAAAGTGGTTATTGATATTGCATGTGATTATTCGACCAGTAGAATATCCATGTGAATAATTAAATGGCATTATTTCATTTTACTTTTTCCATATTATTTTTAAGTTCATGTTTAAAAGGCTTTTTTTAGTTATAAATTCCCTTAAATGTTTATGTTTATTTATGAAAGCTTCCATTAAATTGTTATCCTTACTGAGAATCTGAGCCCACCCCTTCCAATGTTTTAATTTTTCAAAGATGTGAAGAAGTGTATTATGAATGACCTGCAGGGATAGTATGAGGGGATATGAAGACAAGATGTTGTTGTAGTTTTGTATTAAATTATGATGTATTGTAAAACTTATGAATGTATCTAGTGTTTCCAAGGATACTAAACTAATCGGTCTTTCGAGACTTGATCTTTTGTGATCATGCCAATGTTACGAAGTAATGCACCGACTCTGGGTAACTGGGTTCGGGGCGTTACAATAGGTATCTGGGGGAGGTTAGTACTAACCTTGGAAGCTATATTTAGATAAACTATTCTTAGAGAACATAGCCCAAAGATAGACTTTGAGGATTAGTATAGAAGAACATCCTAGAATTTTGGTACTATAGAGATTTTGTGAGTTTTCCGAGCAATACATCCATGTCTGGATACGAGCAGGTAGAGGCGGCTCTAGCACAGATTTACCTAGGGGTAAAACCCGAAAACACCGCTTTGATATAGACTCGAATGGGAACTGGTGCACGACAATGGGCTTTGTTTCACTCTTGGTTACGACACTCCCGGGGGATATGCTTTGGATAATTCTCATTTTTTTTTCAAACCATTATGAAGGGTTTATGAGTATATACTTTCTCAAAGGAAATTTTTTTTATGATTATGGATTATATCCATAAATTGTTCAATTTATGTTAAGTGTTTTACAAGTATGGAATTATGTATTTTGATTCATAAACTAATCTAGTTTATGCCATTGTTTATAAATGGCGCCTAGTGGGAGGAATGGAAACCGTATCAATGCACACACTCCGTCTAGAGATTGCCCTCCTGCTCAAGATAATTATTGTGGAGTTGTAGATAGAACTGGTGCTGATCAACATATTACCATACTGGGACAACTCACTCAGGTTATGAATAATAACCTTACGCGTATGGAGCACCCTGATCCGAAATGTGGAGGATCTATGTTAGACCGCTTCATGAGGCAACAACTGCCAACATTTAATGGTGGTACAAGTCCATTAGTAGCTGAGAAATGGATAAACTTCTTAGAGAAAATATTCCACGCCTTGGGGAGTAGCGAAAGGGAGAAGGTTGTCATGGAAGTCTACCGCCTCACTGGAGATGCTGATCAATGGTGGTCGCTGATTCAAAACACAAAGGAAGATGAAGAAGTATCAAGTATGGAATAAAGGGAGTTTAAGGAAATTTACATAGAAAAATACTTTCCACATGACCATCGAGCAGATATGGAAAGGCAACTTCTGAGTCTGAGACAAAAGGAGGATGAGAATGTCACAACGTATGAGGCCAACTTTACAAGGTTAGCAAGACACGTCGCAGATTATATACGTAACCCAAGAAGTAATATTGATCGTTTCTTTTATGGGTTAAAACCATTTCTCCGTCAAGCTTTAGTATCACAATCCTTCTCATCATACGAAGATATTGTCTCATGTACTATCAAGACAGAAAAGGAATTCTCTAAATGTTATGAAAATAAAGTAAAGCAAGAGAAGAAGAGAACGATGGAACAAGAGACAGATAAAGGGAAAAAGGGAAAGAAAGATTTTACATTATGCAATAATTGTGGGAAGAATCACCCCAATACTTGCCTACAAGGAATGGGAGTTTGTTATAAATGTGGAGAAAAAGGTCACCTGGCTCGTGATTGCAAGGGAAAGAAAGATTCTATCAATGTTGAATGCTACAATTGTAGGAAAATGGCGCATTATGAAAATGAATGTCCTAAGCGTCAGGGAAACTTACCTCAGAAAAGGCCAAGGGATCAAGGACAATCTTATGATGTTACTACAGTTGAAGTGGAATAATTAATGTATTGGTGCTTTTGGACTCAATTATTATATTCTGATTATAAGGATAATGTGATATATATATATAAGGATTGTACTACAGTACATGTTGTTTTCATTAAGGATTTAATATGATGAAGGTAATCATATTTTTATTATGTGACAATAAGAGAATCTTTACTTTTTTGGGGGAATCTGATGTTATAATTGATTTTGGAATTTAAAAACCTTTTAGAAAAAGTCTAGACAGAGGTATTTTGGAAAACTATAAAGGTTGGAATGGATTATGTTGATCTTTGGATAGTATTGTTTAAGGTTAAAACAATTCTAAAGATTATTTTTGGAATATTATAATACTATAGTTTTAGAAAAAGGACAACCTGCAGGTTGGGGGATAACCCCTCACGTCGGACAAAGCTATAGGAATTGAACCCACAACCATAGTGCGACATGACTTTATTACCTACCACTAGCCTACATGAAGTCCCTGGTTATTAAAAAATCGTTTTACTAATCTCAATGGTATGTGTTAATATTTGGAACCTTATACAATTAGGATAAATAGAATATTTTTGAGTTCGGTTACCATTTGGAGTGAGAGATGGGTTTGTGGTAAAAATTTATTAAAGAATGAAAGTATACATGAAAAGTAAGTATATTTCTTTAAGTTCTTAGTAAATCTCTTAAATAAATTCCTCAACATTATCAATGGTAACATAAAACAAAAACGTTGTCATTTAACTTTTCCAACTGGGGATTTAATGACCGTTTAACCAACCACAAGTTTGTGATTTTCATGTGGTTAACTTTCTCCTAATCTTGTTTTCTATAACTCTCCATCAGACCTTGATGATTTGTTTCTCCTCCATATCCATATTTTCATATAATCCTAGTATGGGCTATCTCAAGTGACCTTTGTACTTTTCTTTCTTTATTTTAAAGTTATATTTTTATTAACCTTATTTCTGATGTGGGTTTTCCACAAAGGTATTTTCTATTTTAAACCTCTTATTTTCAAAGAACAATTTCAAATTGTGAGGATGCAATTTATTTAAGGATGGGAGAATGTAACACCCTGAGCATCCACGATACGCTTCTCTTTCAATAATGCAATAGCTTGCATTGTACGCAAGTTCGAGTTCTAACACACCGCGACTAATCAAAGTAGCTGTTATGAATAGTAATACCCACTTTTTAAAATTATATAAATTTTATATTTCAAAATGGACATCATTTTTGTATTCGTAATATCGAAATTATCCTAAGTTGAATTTTTTGTAATTTTCTGAGAACTTTCAATTTATTCTGAATAGTGAAAAATACTTAAAACAACTTTTTTAATCTAAATAATTTATAGTGATAAATTATACTATTTAGTGGTTTTAAAGTATAATTATAATACATTTTTACCATTTTATCCAATGGTGGTAATTAGAATTAATTTAACATTGAAATTGGACATAAACAATTGTCAATCTTTTGATATATATTGTTTCTTAAAAACACGCTATTTGTTGTGATAGTGAAAATTATTTATAAAATTAATTAATGAAACTTATATGTTGGGAATTTTTTAAAATAGACATCATTTTTTAATTCGGAATATCATGTATAGCTTAGGGTGATATTTTGGCATTATTCTGAAAAACATCAATTTTTGATGAATAGTGAAACCACAAAGTTGTAGTTAAAAAACAAATTTTTCATTTAAATTAAACATTACCAATTATGTGATTTGATTTTCGAAAATCCGACATACACGGTTGTCATTAGAATGTAAAATGTTGTTCAATGGGATTAATATAATTTTTTGGTGAATAGTAACTTTTAAATTTAATTAATCGCGATTAAAGTTAATTAGTGAAATTTAAGGTAAAAATGGTATTATAAAAATATAAAAATACCTTTACACTTGTCCTACCCGTATTGGATGAGTCAAGGCCGACCAAAAAAATCCATTGGTCAACTTGGGGACCCCATGGAGCCACTTTGGTAGGAAAATGACATTAAAAACTTTTTATTTAATGTTAAAATAAAAATGTCACAAACATGAGTTGTTTTACTAAAACATTTTTTAAATGGTGTAATAAAGTCATATTTTTTACTATAAATATTCATTAGAAAGATATAAAGATTTCATTAAACATGATATTTTTTTTATAATTTTTAGACTTTAAATAAATTAAATTATTTATGACACCATTATGATGTAGCGAATACCTCATTAATTAACGATTTTAATAAAATGGAAGGATAATGTAAAATCTAAGACATAAACTTGTCCAAATCCTATTGGATGAGTATATTTAGAATCCTTATCATCGTATCCTCGAAATATATAAGTTTGGGACCTTTAAAATCCGAAATGCATTATATAATAAAGTAACATTTCATTACTTTACAAGAGTGCCCCTCCTCTCCTCTTATCGAAGGCCCCCACCTCTACCACCCTATTCACACATTCAAGCCATTTGCCTCAGCAAAACTCTGCCAAAATACTCTCCCAACTTCCCTATATTACTCCTAGAAGCCTCAATTTGGGCAGAAGTTTTCCCAAGGAAGCCTTTGGCTCAAATCAAAAAGAGTTACCTGATTTTAGGGTAATGACTTCTCTTATGTTATTTTGTATTATTTTGCTTCTCAAACCCCCTAAACTCTTTTTATTCATTTTATTTGTAACAACACCAGTATCCTAAATATACTAGGATGTTGTTATAAGAAGGATTCGAGCTACACTTACACACACCTACATCTAATGGTTAAAGAACATACTATTTCTGTGGATGGCGAATTTCTGCCTCACGAAACGATGATTGTTCAACACTCATATAACACCTTCAAAGGTGGCCATTAAGATGTCACTATATTTATATATGATATATAATATTATTATGTTTTACTTAAGCTTCTTTATTTTTCATTTATTGCATACCATTGTGTTTTCCATTACGGGTAAACGCGATATTTTCATTTTAGGATGTGCGGACTACCGCCCCCTCAAAGTGATTTGAATCGTTAATGCCATATTTGGGATGTATAAAGGATGGAGTAAAAGGTATTATACATTCTATTATACTGTAATTATATTATACCTTCATATAATTATAACTCCATTCCATTAAATACGAAATAGAAATGAAAGTAGCGTTCATGTGTACGTACGGCTTACCGTCTCCATGAACGGTGGATTTCATTTCTTACCTCTAAATGTTATGTAATGTTATAAATGAATGTATATAATGGATATATGTGATATATATGATATCTAAATCATGAATATAATTCTGGAGATAATGGATATTCTACCACATAAACAACTGGTAATTATAAGATGTTTATTGTTGACTCAAGTACCAACAATCGACAAAACGACCGTTATTAACTTAAATGACTACATAATTTTCATAACATTATAATGAGTGATATAAAAGGGTTAATGAACACAAAAAAGGTTCTTAAGAAATTAGAGATTAACTCTAGTTTATTATTCATGAGGTTAAATAACGGTCGAGTCAAGTCGGACACAAGGTAAGGGAACTTCTTAACCGAATTTCTATTCTTTGGGTTAATCTATTATTTTCAAATTATGTCATGATATTAGTATGTCCTATCATGTATTAATAATTTATTTATGTGTATATATAGTGAATCTATTTTATTTAAAAAATGATCTTTGTAAGGGACTTCGTCTCAATCTCTTTTCATTGAGTCATATTTTATTTTATACACAACTTTCTTTTATACGGTGTATAAACCCCTTTGACTTTTACGTTTATTCAAAAGGAATATTTTTATACGAAGTGTTTTACTAAACGACCAAAAGGAATGTTTTTCTTGTCATACGTATGGGTCGACAATGAATTTTCTGTCTCCGTGACCATTATTTGTGTTTCGGATTCCTCTATAAGCCATAACTTTTTTTAAATGAAAAATAAAAACCATGTTTTAACATTCATTTATTTTGGTATTGAAAATGGTTTTGATAATGTTTTATTATATCAATGTGTTGTATTGATATCTTGTGATTGAAATGTTGAAATGTTATGTTTCATTTATGCATGTTTTATGTGATACAATTATGTCATGGTTTATGATATGTTTAAACCTGTTCATATTAGGAAGGCATTGGAATTAATAAGTGACGGGTGGAGCCCGCTATAGCTCCTTGATGCATCGACATGTCTCATGAGACAAACTAGTGTATTGGCACGAGGCCTTGACAAAATATTATTTGTAGTCTTGGCATGAGGCCTTTGCTACGTGGTTATGATAGTCTAGCATTATGCATTCAATCATTATGAAAGTGGTTATTGATATTGCATGTGATTATTCGACCAGTAGAATATCCATGTGAATAAGTAAATGACATTATTTCCTTTTACTTTTGCCATATTATGGTGAAGTTCATTTTTAAAAGGCTTTTGTTTAGTTATAAATTTCCTTAAATATTTATGTTTATTTATGAAATCTTCCGCTATATTGTTATCCTTACTGAGCATCTGAGCTCACCCCTTCCAATGTTTTAATTTATCCAGGAAGTGAAGAAGTATATTATGAATGACCTGCAGGGATAGTATGAGGGGATATGAAGACAAGATGTTGTTGTAGTTTTGTATTACTTTATGATGTAATGTAAAACTTATGAATGTATCTAGTGTTTCCAAGGCTTCTAAACTAATCAGTCTTTCGAGACTTGATATTTTGTGATCATGCCAATGTTACGAAGTAATGCACCGACTTTGGGTAACTGGGATCAGGGCGTTACATATACTCTATGGTTTAGAAATCTAAAAATATTATTATACCATCCATGAAAATTGTTATGAGTTAAAAAATTATTAATATAATTAACACAATAAAATAAACTCTAAAAATATATATGAATGATTTATTGAAATTTTGTGATGTAGGACCCTGGGAATCCATGAGAGGGGATGGGTGAATCATGATGTCAACATTATCTATAAAAAGAAGATATTTTTCCCTCATTTATAAGAACACGTTAAACTTGAATGACTAAAGGGAACATAAAGAAATCAATCATAGGCAAATAGACCACACAACAATTTTACTTGGTTCACCACTAAGGGCTACGTATATGGAGCATATGCTGTTAGGTTTCTGGCTGTACATAATTCCAACAAATTTCAAAAGCTATGTGTTACATGTTTTGGGTATAGTCACTCTGTCTCATGCACACATCCATTATAATGGTTCTGGGATAGATCACTACACCCCTTAGATAAAATTAGTTGACTACCACTAGCTCACCACCCTGGGTGAAGTCACAATCAGTTTATGGATGACAAGTCCATTAAATATATTTTCATTTAAGTATTTTTGTCTATTGAGAATGAGACAATTCCTGCATCGACGTCATGAATTGATTCCCTTGAAGTCACTGATCACACTAACAATATATTCAAAAACCTTTTGGAAGCACAACACCATTCTTTTGCGCAATACTTCATGTTTTGCCCAAGATTTGGAAATTTTCATGAAAGATAACTTTCAAGAAACCCCTAATTTTCAAACAGAACTTTTCTTTTGAGAAAATAAATGGAAGGGTTCACTTGGTATTTTGAGACTAAAGTAACACCATTCGCTCATGAATAACTTTCTATAATTCTTTCATGTAAAAATATTTAGTGCATCAGAGAAAGTAGATTTTCATTGGAATAATTATTATGTCTTCGATGGTTTAGCCACCTATTTTTAGGCCTCATTGACCTAGAATGAATTTTCCCAATGTGTCTTTGTCCGTGTGTGCAAGAATCGTCTTGAGCATGCAAAACCCCTTTTAACAACACTTTGGGAGTGTATTATTCTTCCGCATAGCCTCATCATTCATGCACATTTAATTCTATTGCATACTTTATTGCTTTTCCATGTTTTGAAATTTTGACCCTGAAAATTTCTGTGCTCGCAAGTTTTCATGACACATAAAATCTTCCATGAAGCTACATTTTTCAAACACACATTTCTTCATTTCTTATTTTAATTCAATAAATTTTGGAAACACTGGGAAATGGCATGACCAACCATATTTTTCCGTTATAAGCTATATGATCCCTCTAGTATAAAAATTCATGAAAATCTAATGAGGTTTGACAACAACCACAAACCATACTCCATTTCTAGCATTGAATGTCCATGGTTCCAAGAATCTCCCTCATTGGGTTTTTATAAATCTCTAAATAAATACATCTATAGAACCAACAACTATCAAAAACCAATACGAAAAAATAAACTCAGCCAAAACTCTAAGTCTATGTGAGATATTCTCAGTGTTGAAAACAAAAGAAGAAACATGCATTAGGTTCTACTATTTTGGAATTCTTAATCATTCACTAGATATTCAATTAATTTGTCACATATGTGCTACATGTATTAAATGTATTACTTCTCCTCCAAATGTCGAATTCTCATTGTTTCATTGAAGTAATACATGTACTGAATTTATTCATTCATCCCAATTAACTATAAACAGAATGAATGGTATTTGTTCATTGTACAACTAAATGCACACCCTGAATATTATCTCCCCCTTAAACCAGCATCACATCCACAAAAAGATGAAAAAAATTTAACGTAACTAGTGATAGAGGGAATTTCATAACCTTTTTATGGTTTCGAAGGTGGCTGAGCACCGAGGTTCAAATGATGTTTCTCATACACATCTACTGACGGTGGAATACTCGGGGTATCATCCACATGATCATCAATTCCCACATGATCCATTTTAATCATTCCTTATTCATGTTTTCCATGATAAAGTGAAATCATATTTCAATATGTTTTGTATGAGAATACGGAACAATATTCTCCGTAAGATCAATTTTGGTCTTTTCATCATAGTAAATCACCATTGGTTGTGTAACCTAATCACCAATATCTATCAGTTTTTAATTCATCCATATCAGTTGAGTGCATGCCTTTGTAGAGGATATATACTTAGCTTCAGTTGTACTAAGAGAAGTATTTTCATGTTTCTTTCTCAACTGGAAAACACATTTCTGCCCAATATAGAGTGCTCCACCACTAGTGGAATTTCTTCCCACGACAGCTATGACCTTGTCAGTAATTGAAAATGCGAATAATTCATTGTCCGTTATTGGAGCAATGTATAACCCATAATTATGAGTACCATGAATGTACCCCATGATTCTTTTTTTACTGATGTCATATGTTCTTCCTTCAGATTAATCTGAAATCGAGCAGTTAAGAATGTTGGAAAGGTAATATCAGTCCATGTTGCTGTTAGGTAAAATAGGCATCCAATAATCCTCATGTACATGGTGTTATCAATAGAGGTCACATCCTCATGCTTTCCATGTTTAATTCCAACCACAATTAGAGTTGACATTGGTTTAGAGTTTTGCATATTAAACTTATTTAGAAGCTCTCATGCATAAATTTTTTGATAAGTTAAAGTGTAATCCTTATGTTGAATCACCTACAACCCTATGAACTATTGGATCTCCTCAATCATAAACATTTTAAATTCAAATTTCATGTGATTAGAAAATTCCTCCACTATTTATCGCCTTCTTCCACCAAATATAAGATCATTAATGTAAACTAGAACAATGAATTGATATTTCAATGAATTATTCACATAGGGATTGCGATCAACTATTCCTCTTTTGAATTCCTTATTCTTGAGATAAGAATACGATCAAGAATACCATGCTCGTGGTTCCTAATTCAAATCATAGTGTTCCTTTTTTAGTTTATAAACCATTGTTTCATCAATATGAAGTAGAAAATTCACTGGTTTTTCGATGTAGAATTCTTCTTCAATAACACCATTCAATAATTTTTTCATGACATTCATTTTATATAAATTATTTTCTCTTTGAATTTACATGGCAATGAAAATCCAGATTGGCTCTAGTATTTATACTAGGGTAACTTTCCCGCAATATCGACACCTTCAGTCTCTGAATATCCCTTGAACACCAACCATAACTTATTTTGGTTCACATTCCGAGGCTCAACATATTTGATCCTAAAGATCAACATTGTGCCAATCACATTGTGACCTTCAGGTCTCTTGACCTGCTCCCATTTCTGTTTTTTGTTAATCTGATCTAACTCTTTATTTAGGGAATTCACCAATTATTTATCCTTTCAAACTTCATCAAATGAAGAAGGTTTCAGAATATAAAGATATGCAATTTGTACATTAATCCTCATTCTATTCATTTGTGAGGTTTTACTCCAATCCCCAATAATGATGGATTGATTAATTTATGCTCTCCAATTCCTCCTTTGTGATTCAAATGAATTATCTCCAACTATTTCTTCAACATCATATTCTTCTTCTGATTCAACATATTGATGTGACTTTTGAGAGGTTTTTACACCTTCCTCTATTTATTTATTCCCATTTAGTCCATGTTCACATTCATCCTCATCATATATCTCAAAAACATATTAATTATTTTAAGCATTTGGGGTTATTTCTTTAATGACCATGTCATCAATGCTTTACACAATCCTCTCCAAGAGCTTATTGAAACACTTTATTGGTTTTCTATTCATTGAATATCCTAGAAATATTCCTTCATCTGCATTGTCACCAAACATCCCATGATATCCTCATTTATTTCGGATGAAAAATTTGCTTCTGAAAACAAGAAAGTATTTCAAAGAAGGATTCCATCAACAAAAAATTTCACATGTTGTCTTCATTTCTCCTATATAAAGCCTTATTGGATTTTGAATCTGCACAGCAGCTTCAGTTTCTAATTTCCAATAATGGAGAGAGATATGTCTCTCAACAAGAATAATCCTAGAAATGATGTTGACCTATCGATTCTGGGGCTCAAGAAATCAAATTTTCCACAGAGTTCTAACATCAGCTACCATAGGCTATATTCTATGTTTTTCTATGTAATTCTCAAACTCAATGGATGTTTATTCTCATATTTTGTAAAATCTTATGACGTTGATTGTCTTTCCATTATCAATCTCAGAAATTCAGCGATATGTTTTCATAAAATCAAGTACGTGCTTCCTCAAGTGAATAACAATTACACAATCAATTGTACTATAATCATCAATGAAAATGATGAATTTTCTCTCTCTGTGAGTTTCAGAAACGTTTATCGAACCACATACATCTGTATGGATGAGATCAAGAAGGTTTGATGTCTTTTTATAATTTGTCTGATATGAACTACAGACTATATTCCTCTTTATGCAAGCATCACATGTAATTTCCCGTTCCCATTTCAGAATAGGGATATCCATGAAAATCATCAAAATAGATATCTTTTCCATGTATTTTTTGTTCATGTGACCCAACATTTTATTTCATAGGCTATCTTCCCTTTCAATAGGAATATGGGAAGATTTCACTTTCTTTTCTACATGATATATGTTTCTATATATTCTCCAGCCGTTCATGAGAGAATTTCCTATTTTACCCTTTATAGTGAAGTCGTTTTGATAGAATGTTACTATGAGACCTGAACCACATAGTTGACTCACATTGAGGATATTGTGACTTAGACCATCCACTTAAAAAACTTATGTCTTGTTCAGCTCTCCATTGGAAAAATAATTATTTCTCATTCTTCTAATCTTCAAAGCACCATAATTACAAATCCTCACTGTTCAATAAACAATATTTTTAATTTTATTTAACAGTTCAGCATTTTCATTCATATGGTACGAGCACCCGCGATCAGGAATCCTGGTTTTGGTTATTTATGTAGCTTTAAGAGATAATTTTGAAAGATTGGATTTCCTAATTGTATTATTATCTTTACATAAGCTATTGGATTGAGTGTAGGACACTGGTGTCCTTCTAATTCGTTCTTCCACATAATCAAATTCCTCATACCAATACTCTTCCTCTATAATAGAAATCCCATTTGTGAGAACAACACCATCAGAAGGGTGAGTATTGACACGTCTCTGGGAGTTATATGAATTTCTCCTATGATACCTCTACCTAAAATACATAGAATTATGGAAAAAGTTAATATAGTTAAAATAGTATCCATTTAATTTATTTATACTATATGATGTAGGATATGAAATTTTTCTTCTTTGTTGACTTCCAATATCATCACAATTTAAATAGCTCCTTGCCTCTTCGCAATATGACTTGGTATGGCCCAAATAGCCACATAACTGACACTTCATGAGAGGAAATTTCTTCTCATTTATAATTCTCCTCATGCCATCATCCTTGGGAAAATTATAGGACTACCTATAATTTATGTTTGTTTGAGGATAATCTTCAGTTATTCTTCTAGTTTGGATTGAGGGTTTCTAATTCATCACATCAGGGAACTTTTCAACATGTCCACCTTTCATCTTGTCTTTATTTTGGCTATCTTCACTTTCAGAAGTTGATGTCTCAACTTCACAAACAATTCCACTGTTTCCCATGAAAGCGGGTATTTGATCACTCAAGATTTTTTCAACCCCTTATGAAGCACGCATGGCTCGTACCAGTAATTTTGCATCATATAATCTTCCAAAATGTATTTTTATCTTACACACGTTTGTGTACGATTCACAATAAAGTTTACTCTTATGTGGAACATCTTCTTCAGCAAGGTCCTCAACAATCTTGGACTTCTCTTCTAGTCTAAAATTAATTTCATTTATTGCATTTTCATGGGAACATCTCTTCTTACACTCATTTGTGGTTGATTCACAATAATGTTTACTCATATTTTGAACATCTTCTTCATCAAGGTCCTCAACAATATTGGACTTCTCTTCTAGTCTAAAAATAATTTCATTTAATTTCATTTTCTTCTTACATTTTCTATGCTTTAATGTATTGAAGACTTTACCCTCTCTAGTTCTTCTGGTCATTCAATTTTTTCTTCATGATCGTCACTATATTCTGATGATTCCTCCACCATTTCATTCCAATTATTGAATATCTAATATTTATTCACATGCTTGGAAATGGATTACTTAATTTGAATCTTGGGAACACCATTTGAAGTCATCTTATAAATTTTTTCTTTATCGATTCAGGGTTTGGACTTTTTGATTGTATCCATTTTAGAAGCATGGTTTCCAGTTTTAAACTCGGATTATTCATCTTCACAGAATTAAATATCATCATCTTCCTCTTCAAAGAAAAAAATATTCTTTGGTACTTTATTTCTTTATTTGAAGTCTCTCTTTTTGAATTCATTTTAAGGATTGTAAATGTTTTCTTGTTTACTCCTTTCATCATCGATCTTTTGTTGGCCCTAAGAGTAAATGTTCCTAAATCTTCCACAATGAAAACATGCCAAACGCAACTTACCATTAAATTTAC
The DNA here is from genome assembly GCA_963277665.1 of Viscum album. Taxonomy (NCBI): domain Eukaryota; kingdom Viridiplantae; phylum Streptophyta; class Magnoliopsida; order Santalales; family Viscaceae; genus Viscum; species Viscum album. The sequence continues at coordinate 1,748,349,722 of OY728157.1, read as the reverse complement.
CCTTCCCCTTATTCATCATCATGGAAATTAGAGAAATAATTTAATTTTTCCTCATCATATTCACCACCACTATCCCATTAATATTTTAGTTTTTCCATTGATTTGAACTCCATTTCCTTCCATACATGAGTCGTAGCATCTTTCGGTTTTACTCTAATCTCATAAGCCACTATGCTGCATAAAAGTCAATCTAGTGATAAATTAGATTGATCTATTTCATCAAGGGATGAAACATTATAATTTTACGTAGGAGGAAGTATTCTAAATATTTTTATTATGATATCAATGTCTTTGATTTCCTCTCCAAGACCTTAATTTTCTCACACTACATTAATAATTCGATTGAAGAAGGACGTTACATTCTCATCAGGATGAATCATCATTTTGTAGAACCTATTGTGTAGGACATGATTTTTTTCTTTTCAAATTCTTTTTTCCTTTATAAATTTTTTTATATTTGTACCACATAGAGTTTTCTAAGGAGCAACTCATCACCTTTAAATAGAACATATCTGAAAGAGACATAGTTATAGAATTCTAGGGTTTAACATCTGCATGAAGAACATTCCTGTCTGTATCCATGATAGAATTCCCTATTGCATTAGTAACATTAATTCCATGAACAATAGAAAATATGAAGTCAATTCCAAGATATTTTAAATGAGATCTCATTATATTCTTCCAAAACTAAAAATTACATCCATCAAAGAAAGGGATTCCCCTAACATTGTCTACATTATCCTTGATGGAAAATAAAATATATAATAGCAGTATACTTTACCCTCCAATGCCTCTTGTAGGACCCCAGGACACCCTGAGAGGGGAGGGGTGAATCAGGGTGTCAACATTTTCTTAAGACAAGGATATTGTTCTAACATTTATAGGAACATATTAGACATGTAATACTAAAGGGAACATGAAGAAAAAAATCATATGAAAAGTGAAAAAACATGACTTTTACATGGTTGAACAATAAGAACTATGTCCAAGAAAAATACGTAGAAAGTCTTCCGGTTGCACCTAATTCCACTAAATTTCACTGGCTGTGGATTACAAGGCTCGAGTATAGTCACTTTTTCCTAGGCACACTACTTATACAGTGGTTCAAGAATATCTCACAATGTCCCTTGGTTCACATCCATTGACTCCCCACGGCTCACCTCCCTAGGTTAAGTCACACTCATTTTATGGACGTGGAGATCCCTTCAATAGATATGAATTTAAGTCTTCTTCACATTTGAGCATCACAGACAGTCTACATCAAAGTCTTAAATTGATGCACTGGAAAGCACTGATCAAATAAACCATATATTCAAAAACATGTTCGAATCATAACACCACACATGCATGCAATGACTCTACATGCATGAAATATTTTTGAATTTTCGCCAAAGATTACTTTCGCGCAACCACTAATTTATGTGCAACCCTCATCATTTGTGAAACAACAAAAAAGGGTTTACTTGGTCTTTTTAGACTGTAATAACACCTTCTGTGAAATATTAAATATCTATAATTATTTCATGCACAAATATTTCATGCATTTTAGAAATCAATTTTTCTTTGGAAAAATCATAGGTATTTTATGGGGTAGTAGCCGATATATAAGTCTCAATGACCCTGAATGCATGTTCCTGATATGTCTCTGTTGGTGCATGCAATAATCTTCTGCATAACCTCAAATTTCACACATAGTAATTTCATGAATGCATGTTTTTCCTTTTCCATATTTTGAAATTATGATCCAAAAACATTACTTGCACAAATTTTTCCAAGGCACAAACAATATTGCGCACTACATGCTTTACCAAACACACTTTTTCCATTTTCTAATTGTCAGGATAAAAAATTTGGAAAACACTGGGAAATGGTGCCACCTTCAACATTGTTTCCCACTTGAACTAGATGATCCCTTTCCTTGAAAACCATATTATCCTCTAAGGAGGATTGAAAAAATAAAACAAAGTCCATACTCCAATTCTAGCATATAACATCCATGGATCCAATAATCCCCCTCTTTGGGTTTGTTGCCAATCTCTAGAATAATTCAATTTGAGAACCAACCACTATAAAAACCTGATATGCATGAATCAACTCAGCCAACAATCTAAGTCTATGTGAGAAATGCACGGTGTAGAAAACCATAGGGGAAAATTAAATTGGGTTGCTTTTTTTGGAATTTTTAATGATGCCCAAATTATTCTATTATTAAGTCACGGAAGCATTACATATCAATAATGTATTCTTTATCCTTCTAACTCTAAACTCTCATCGTGTCACATAAGATGTACATGTCTTGAATTTATTCTTTCTCCACCATTAACAAGAACCCTAAAGATTAGTATTTGTTCGTTTTACAGTTCAAAACATCCCTCGATAGTTTCTCCCCCATAAAATTGTATCAAATTCACAAAAAATGGAAACATTTAACATAACTACGGAGAGGGGGAAATTTTTGACCTCCTAAAGCACTAGGAGGTTGCTGAAGATAGAGGATCAACCGATATTCCTCAAACACAGCCACTGACTGTTGATTGGTCTTGTATTAGCCACTTGCTCATATGTTCCCAGAATATGCATTTTAATCATTCCCTTTTCATCATTATCCTTAATAAAGTTATATTTTATTTCAATTTATTTTCTATGAGATTGATGGACATGATTCTTCATAAGATCAATTGTGCTATTGTATCATAGTAAATCACCAATGGTGGCTTTACCTCATAATTAATCTGTTAGTTGTTGCTTCATCTATAGTAGTTGAGTACATGCATTTGTACCAGATATATAATATTTTTCTCTAGTACTCAGAGTAGTAGTTTCTTGTTTCTATTTTAACTAGCCAACACATTTTTTCCAACATTGAATGCTCCACCACTAGTGGTAAATTTTGTCCACTACATATCTAGTTTAGTCAACATCAAAAAATGCAGATAATTCACAGTCCCTTCTTGCTGAAAAGTATAACACATAATTATGAGTACCTTGAATGTACCTTATGATTATTTTTACTACATTCATATGTTCTTCCGTCAGATTACTTTGATATCAGGTAGCTAATCACATTCCAAAGACAATATCAGGTCGTGTCTCAATAAGGTATAATAAGCTTCCAATAATCCTCATGTATAGTCTGGGCTCTACAACAGTCCCATCCTCATTATTTCTAAGTTTGGTTCCTAATGCAATTATAGTCGACATTGGTTTGTAGTCAAGCATATTTAATTTCATCAGCAGCTCTCTTACATACTTTTCCTATGAAATGAAAGTATAATTATTTTTTGAATCACCTATAACCAAAATAATTGTGTGAGCTCCCCAATCATAGAAATTGAAAAATCTTATTTATGTGATTGGAAAAATCATCCATTGATTACTGCCTTCTTCACCAATATATAGTGTCATCAACATAAATTAGAACCATGAACTGATATTTCAGAGAATTATTCATATAGATATTGTGATCAAATCCTCCTCTTTTTAATTCCTTCTTCTTGATATTATAATCTGGCTGAGAATATCATGCTCTTGGTGAAGGCTTCAATCCATAGAGGGACTTATTTAGTATAGAAACCATTGTTTCATCAGTACAAAAAGACGACACACTGGTTGATTAATGTACAATTATTCTTCAAGAACACCATTCAATAATGAAATCATGATATCCATATTATATACATTATATCCTAGTTAAATTTCAATGGAAAATAAAAGCTTGATTGACTAAAGTCTTTCAACTGGAGAAAATGTTACCTTGAAATCAGCACCATAAATCTTTGAATATCCCTTGAACACCATTCATGCCTTATTTCAAATCACATTTCTATGCTCATCATATTTTTTTCTTAATGATCATCTTTGTACCAATCACAACGTGACAGTCAGACATCTTAACTAGATTCCATGTCTAATTTTATTCAATTTAATATATCTCTTCATTCACAACATTCAACCATGATTCATCATTTGCAGCTTCTTCAAATTAGTAAGGATCCAGAACTGATAGAATTGCAGATTGTGAATTACTACTCATTCTAATTATTTGTGTGGGTGTAGTCCAATCCCCAATGATGTTGGTATGATCAATTTATTCTCTTTGATTGCACATATGATATTCAACTGAATTATCTCCAACTTTGGATTCAAAGTCACATTCTCATTTTGAGTCAAAATTCTGATGTGATTCATGAGAGTATTGTACACCTTCCTCTATTTTTGTATTTTCATTTACTCCATGTTTACATTCTTCCTCATCTTCCATCTCACCAGCATTGGAATTATTTGAAGCATTTCGGTTTTTTTATTCAATTATCTTGACATCACTACTTTCCAAAATCCTCTATAAGCACTTATTTAAACAGTTGTCATATTTTTTTTCAAAGGATTTCATAAAAATAATCCTTCATCTACATTGTCACCAAAATTCCTTTGATTACCTTTTTTAATTATGGATGAATCATTTTCATCGGTAAACATGAAAGAATTTTAAAGAAGACCTTATTCCATTCCATAATTCAAATAGTGTCTCCATTTCTCACATATAATGTCGCGTTCAATTTTGAATGTGCACTCCAGCATCACAACTTTTTTATAATAATTGAGAGAGAGAAGACTCTCAACTATAATAGTCCTAGCCTTGTTGTTGACCTATCAATTCTGGAACTCAACAACTCCATTTTGTTGTGGAGTTCTAAAAGTAGTTATCTCATGTCATATTTCATGTTTTCTTGGTAATTATAAATCTTAATGGATGTGTATTCGGTTCCATTATCAAATCGTAGAACTTTGATTGTCTGTCCAGTATCAGTCTCATCAATTTGGTGATAATATTTCATGCAATAATGTACTTTACACTACCTATTAATAACAATTACACAATCCATTCTACTATAATCATCAATGAAAAGGACTAAGTACCTCTATCCATGAGTTCCATCAATGTTTATTTGACCACATATGTCTATATGGATGAGATCCAGAAGGTTTCATGCCCTTTTCCTCTTTGGATGATAAGAACTACGGACTACCTTCCCCCATATACAAGCATCACAAAAATTTTCCCATTAAATTTTTAGAATAGGGATATCGATGACAATATTCACCTTAGATATCTTTTCAATGTCTTATTGGTTAATGTTCCTTAGCCTTCGATGCCACATGATGTTTTCATATCCAACAGACATATAGAAATATTTCACTTTACATTCAACATGATATAAGGTTCCATCTGTTCTGTAGCATTTCAAGAAGGAATTCCCTATTTTTACTTTTAGAGTAAATAAATTTTGATTGAATGTTACTATGAACCCTGAGTCATAGAGTTTACTCACACTGAAGACATTATGACATAGATTATCCACATAAAAAACTTCATTCTTCTTCATCTCTCCATTGGCTAGAGCAGTACATCCACGACCTTTAATCTTCAAAGCACCATCATTACCAAACCACACTGTTCCATAAACCTTATTTTTAATGGTTCATAAAAGTTCATAATTTCTAGATATATGGGAAGATCATCGACTATCATTAATCCAGGTGTTGCTGCTTTTTTGTAACATTGAGGAATACTTCTACCAGATTGAATATATCAATTTTCTTATTCTATTTCTGTGAGATATTGGATTGAATATAGGACACTGATGGACTTATAATTATTTATTCTACATAATCAGATTCTTCATACCCATACTCTTATTCCAGAGGATAAAACCAGTTTGTGAGAACAACACCATCAAGAGGGTGGGTATTGTCCCATCTCTGAGGGTTTTATGAATTTCTTCAATTATGCCTCTTCATGTATTACATACCTTTATGGCCAATGTAAGAACAATAAAAATAGTATACATAGAAACTATTTATTATCTAAGATGTATGATATGAAATTAGTCTCCTTTTTTGACTTCCCATATCTTCTACATTCAATTAGCTCTTTTCAACTTCGCAATATGACATCTTATGGCCTACGTTGAAACAGAACTCATGCTTCATGAGAGGAAATGTCTTCTCACTAATATTTCACCTCATGCCTTATTCTTTGGGAAAATGGTTGGAATGACATTCATTTGTGAATGTTTGAGGATAATCATCAGTTCGTCTTTTAGTTTGGAATACGAGATTCTTTTTTATCACATCAAGAAACATTTCAATGTGTCCAACTTTCATCTTGACTTTCATTTTCTCTCTTCAATTCCCGCAGTTTATGTCACAACTTCACAACCAATTCCACTATTTCCCATGAATGTGAGTATTTGATCATTCATGATTTTTTAAACCTCATATAAACCATGCTTGACTCTTACCAGTAATTTTGCATCAGATAATCTTCCAAAATGAATTTTCTTCATACCCTCATTTATGGTTGACTGACAATCTAGTTTACTTCTAAGAGTAACTACATCTTCCTAAAGACCTTCAACATTCTTGGATTTCTCTTCCATTTTGTATGTATGTTAATTTATGACCATTTCATGTTCTCCAATTCTATTATTTACTTCCACAACTTCATATGTTCATTCATGTATTAAAGACTATACTCTCAGTAGTTCTTCTAGTCATTCAATTTCATCTTCAACCTCATCAAAATATTCTGATGATTCATCCACCATTTAGTTCCACTTATTTTATCTCTTAAATTAATTCTAATGCTTGGAAAATAATTCCTTAATTAGAATCTTGGGATCACCATTATGAGTCATCTGATTATATTTTTCTTTAACAGTTGAGGGTTCTGACTTTTCAATGTTATGCATCAAGGAAGCATGGTTTCCAGTTTTAAATTCTGGTTTTTCTTCTTCAAAATATTCAATATCATCATATTCTAATTAATAGATAAAACTATTATTCAATACTTTATTTCCATATTTGATGTCTCACTTTTTGAAAAACCTTTTCTGAGGCTTCTTTATGTCTTCTTCTTCACTCCCTTCATCAACAATATTTATTTAGCACTGAGATGCAATGTGCCCAACTCCTCCACAATGAAAACATGCAAGAGGTAAAATACATTTATATTTACCTTTTCACTTATTTATCTTCTTGGAAGTGAGGGAAAAATTTCCATTTCCACATCGTCTTCACCAATACTGTTTTATAAATTTTTTAGTTTTTCCATGGCTTTGAACACCTTTTACATTCTAAAATGAGTCATTGCATTTTCTGGTTTGACTCTCATCTCATATGACACTGGACTACATAATATTTCATCCATTAAAATTTAGATAGATATATTTTTTCAAGGGTTATAATAGTTTCATTGTACATAAAAAAATGTCTTCCAAATATTTTCTTTATGATATCAATGTCTTTGATTTCCTCTCCAAGACCTCAATTTTCTCCCACTAATTAGGTAATTTAAATGAAGAAGGAAAATTCATTTTCATTAGGATGCATCATAAAATCCTAGAACCAATGGTGTAGGATGTGATATTTTTCCACCATCACATTGGTGTCTCCTTCATGAATATTTTCATCTTTATCTCACATCGACATTGCTGATGTGCAAGCCATCACCTTTAGATAGATCTAATCTGAAAGAGAGGCTTTGATAGCATTCCTGGATTATGCATCTATATAATGAACATTCCTTTCTGTATTAGTAATAGAAAGACCTGTTGGATCCGTAAATTCTATTCTTTACATAGTAGCAAAGATGAAATCCATTAAAAGGGATCTAAAATAATATCTCATTATGTTCATCCAAATCAGAAAATTTATTTATTGAAGCGAGGGATTCCCCTATCATTGATTACATTATCTATGACGACAAATGAAATATCTAAAACCTATAACATATACCCTTTGATACCACCAGTAGGTCCCCATGACACCCTGAGAGGTGAGGGGTGAATTAGGGTGTTAACATTTTTTTGAAAAAAAGGATCTTATTCCGACGTTGGTAGGATCCTATAAAACCTACATGAATGAAGGGAATAGAATGAAAACAGTCATATGTAATGAGATAACACTACACTTTTACTTGGATGACCACTCAGGGATAAATCCAAGGATCATACGCTGACAGGTTTCCAATCATACATAATTCCACTAAATTTCACTAGCATTGGATTTCAAGGTTCGAGTACAGTCACTCTGCCAAGTCACATTATATTTATAATGGTTTACGGTTAGTTCATTGTGTCCCTCAGATCACTTCCTTCAACTCCCCCTAGGTCACCGCCCTGGGTGAAGTCACTCAAAGTATAAGGATGTGAAGGCCCCTTTAATTGATTTGAATTGATGTCTTCATTCGATATTCCATTTACTCTATACATTGTTTATATTAATGATTAATTTATATATTATATGTTATATATATATGATATTTATAAAGTATTTATTCATAGTTATTTATTATATACTTTATACCTTTATAATCTCATGTTTGTTGGAATATGAAAACATTATTTGTGGACATGCGAACTACATCCACCGTAAAGGGATGTCATTCATAAATTATTTAAAATGAAACTATTAAGGAAGAATTTAATAAACACACATGATATGTATGGCATAAAAATTAAGATATAATAATAACATGTATTTATATTTTTTACTTTTCATTCTTTCAATATGATAAAAAATTGAAACAACATTTATTTGTATGTACGACCAACAGTCTCTATTGAAAGGTGGATTCCATTTCCAATCACTTATTATTATGGATTACCATGAATAGGAATATAAAAAATATAGTCTATATTTATGTCATGGTTTACATTATAGATATTATTCAATATTTGACTAATTATGGTGATTAAAAAATAAAATTGCAACACATAATCGACCAAAAAATCTATTATTAAATGAATCAATGATAATAATGAGAGACTATTGATTATTGGGTAATAATATGTTATAAAGGGTTGATATATGATATAATAAATATAAACAAATTTCTTGTGTAATTCAACAAATTTACATAAAACAATTACACCAATGTATAAATAAATTTCAACCAAACAGTTTGTAAGGTAAGGTATTCTCAATAATTTTTTATTTTGTGAGACATACACCATATTCACCACATATAAATATTTTTTGGGTATATAATAAACCTATTATACTTTATATCACGAATAAATTTATCTTCATTTTATTTTATGTTTAAATTGAATTTATTTATTTTATGGTGTTATTACATATCATTTACTATATTGTAAGTTATTTCATCTCAATTTACATTCCATTAAGACATTTTTGTTTTTACGCACATGTTAACATTGATTTTTTATATATATAGAACAATTTACATGAAATATCATTATTCAATCATAAAACATTGTATTATAATTTTAAATTTTAGTTATCTCATCCAATGGGATTTGACTAATAATGTAAAAATGGTAAAAGTTATCGTATAATCCTAATTCATTTTGAGTTGTTAAATAAATCTTGAAAACATAACATTCTATCATTCATTTTTATTTGAAATTATAGTTATTTTTCATATCCATATTATTTTATAACAGATATGATTATTTCTTAAATCTTATACCATTTTTACATATGGGGATTTCATTGAATGTTATATTATGTATTGGGGAAGTAATGATAAATATATTTACTTTACTCAAAACATATATTTAATAGGGAACATTGTCTATTATTAAAATTTAATATTAAATATATGAGGAATTTTTTGGAAATGAATTACAAGGGTTGGAGACCAATGAAATTACATTGATGAATTAGTATGTTTCATGACACAAACTAGATATGGTTATGGCTGAGTCTTTACCCATTTATTAGATTTCTATCATGAAGACTTGATAATTTTGTACTCTTCGCATTAATAAATGAAAGTATTAGTTTCTTATAATTAATCAATGTTAATATTATATTGTTTTCATGAATCGTTGAAAAATTGAAATTTTTGGGAATGAAGCTCAGTGATATGTTTTAGATTTATGTCATTATGGTTTTCATCATTATGAATTCTATTATAGATTTTCCATGTCATTATTCAATTAGAAATAATATCAATGGTTAAGTCAAATAATTATGTGATTATTTCTTTTAAATTATTTGATAATATTTTATTCCCACCATATTATGTTCATGTTATGTATTAAATGGATTTTTTTAGTTGTTAAACTTCCTATAATAATTATTCATAATAATTCTTTATAACTGAATATTTACTTAACATGTACTGAGAATTTCATCTCACACTTATTTTGTTTCCTTTATTAATGAACTAAACAAGTGTAATATCAAATTTAGTAATAGTTATTGTAAGAGGAAATAAATTTTTTCACAGAATAAAATCTTATGGTACTATGGTTGTTAATGTGTAATTTAGTTCCCATGTATGTATCTATTTTACCAAGGCTACTAAATTGATCAGCCTATTAAGATGTGTTTCTTAGTATCTTATGCCAATATAATAATACTTGACACATACTCTGGTAAAACTAGAGTAAGTTTGTTACGATGATATAATAAAAATTTTATAATCCATAAACATTAATATTTTTATGTTTAGTGAATAGCCAACATTTAACTCCTCTTACATCAAATTGTAGAAAACACTAATAATCATGTGTACACTGAACAACCATCTCATAAACAAATTTAATTCATTTACCATCACCTCCCCTCATGATAGGATATAATGATATATTTAAATTACATATATTATATTCATAATATTTTTTAACTATATTATTATTATATCAAATTTACATTATTACATTCTATTACATGGGAATACAATAATATTTCTAATGTGTGTGGTGCAGTATATCCTCCCAATGTGATGAGATTCAATTGTCACATACGCTTTAAATGGATGGTAATAAAAGATAAATTTAATTAATATATATTATAGATATGAAATCATAATGAATCTGAAATGGTGATTTATTAATTACCTTCCATTAATTAAATCCTTTGAAAAAATGGATGCACTATGTATGCATATATAAAACTCCCTTCTCGATGAATGGTGTAATAAACGATATATCTATAACTTTTATGGATTATAGTAAATACATATATAATGAATATAAATGATTTATATATATATATATTAGTTAAAATTACGAAGATAATGGAACAATGATATGTTTTAAAGGTCAAAATATTATATCTAATACATGTACAACTAACAAATCAATTATTATTTAAAACAGGAATATAATAAGAAATTTGTAATAAAATGATATTAAAAGACATCTAAAAATATTATATGTCTTGATATATATATAAAGGGTTATATAATAGAATTATAGTAAAAAAATATACATGATTTTAAAAATTATACTATTGATGTCAAGACTTATGGTTTTAAATTTTTATCCTCCTTTATTTTTGAGGAAAAGATGGCTTAGACAGAAGTTGGTTATTTGTTTTTGGGAAAATACAATCAAAGAAGTTTTTTATGATTATTCACATGAAAATTAATCAATTTATATATCCATGTTTGTTTTTTTCTTTATTAAACTATTTCAATTAAAAAATTAATCAATGTCGTAACTATTTTATGTTATAATCTCATTGTTTATCAAGATAGGTTACGATTATGTTTCTGATGATCAAATATTAAGATATTCCTTTCATGAATCTGTTGAAATTTCTTCTAGTCTATTAACATCTAATGAGTAAATTTTTCCATTAATATTCCTTTATTTATGTAGTCCTTATTTAAAACGCATTGTTTTATGGAAATAGTTGAAATTAGTTTCCATCAATTGAAAACCCTTTTTCCTTAAAAAAATAGTATTCAAAATAAATATATTGTTTTCACTATTATTATATTTCATTGTGATTCAAAAAGACGAAGATCGTATTAGATTTCGTAAAAGAAATGAATCAAATGTTTTAGAATAAAATGTATCACCTAAAGTATTTGCAATATTCTTTTAAAATAAATTCAATCACCTAGAAAAAACTTGATTCCTGCAATACTATGTCAAGATAAATATTTCGTTTTATTATAATATTATTAATTAAACATGAATTTTAAAAATGGAGATCTTAAGTTAATAGGTATGATTAGGACAAACTAACATTTGAAAATTATATTATATATACATGTTTTATTTAATTCATTAATTTATTGGAATACATATAGATTTTATTAATATAAAATATATATAGCATAAAAATGATTTTAGAATTGTGAATTAGTTTTCATTTTCCTTTCCTTCCATCCATCAAGGAAAATGGAATTTGTATTCATGGGTAAATTTCATATACCAACTCCATAATAGTGTAATCATTATTATGCCACTTTATTTTTTTAACTAATATTCAAACATAAATATTGAATAAATTTGAAATATATATTATGGTTAAAATTATGATGATTATTTTTTACTGACAAAATTAAAAGGTCTAAAATTTTGATGCAAAAAAATAAATTAAAAAACAAGAAATTGAAACCTGAAAAAGTTAAATTCATATTGAATTGATAATAATTGGTTGATAAATAATTATAATTAAATTATTTATTTTATTATATATATGATTATGGTAATTAAATTTATTTATACTGAACATATATTTATAATAAATGTGGTTTTGTTGCACATGATTGATGTCAAGCTTGAGGTAAGGGTTTCAATTATCACTTTGATATGTTATAAAATTATTATGTTTATCATTATTCTATTTAATGATTTATATTATTTTATTTCATTAATAGTTCTTATAATTCAATAGTTACAAATTTTGAAAGGGTTTATTTCATAATTTCATCATTATATGGGATTGTATTAGTTTAAGACAAACTTCGGGGAATTATTTGATTATTAAATAATAAAATGAATAAATTTGATTAAAATGTAGTTATTATTTATCATTTTTAATTAAATTCATTTCTATTTAAAATATGTTTTACATGAAATGATTGATAATTATTTTTATGAAAATTTGAGTTTATCTCTCCCTTTAATCGAAATTAATTTTTTTAATAAAAATCCACGATTTATAAAAATTTTATCAATATTTTTAAAATTTTAAAATTAATTAATTAAAACATATTTTACTCAATTTTTATTATTATACTTTTTATAAAATTCAATATTCAGGTTTAGTTCCCAAAAGGGATAAATTGGATTTTAATGAATATTTGAAGTGATTGTTTGTTTTAACATAAACAACATATACAATTTCTAGATCGTCGAGGCCAATCAATAATTTAAAGATTCATTTATAAGCTTAAAATTCTAATTTCATAGATTTTTATGTTAATGTTTTTTTTAACATTTTTTTATATTTATATTTTCAAAGTGAAAATTTCATTTTCCTCTATAATATTTTATAGGATTTTTATGTATTTTTTATTCATCAAGGAATATAAACCTTGTTCAACATATGATCTCTTGAGGATATGTTGTATTGATAAAATACATAATAATTCCTTATATTTCTGATTAATAATTTTACATGGGTTGTAAAATTTATTAAATTTAACCGTTTTATTATTGATGGTTTATGATTCTTTTAATTTTACTATGGTATGATTTTTCTTTTCATATGTTAGTTTTTCAATAATAATATTTATGTTGATATTGAATGTCATATTTTATGTGATAAAATAATAAGAAATATTATTTTATGGGGTTCAACCAATTATTGATAGCCCATCAATTCATTGATATGTATGATGAATAAATTAGTTGTTTAAATTTGATGGGTTTCTTACAAATGATTTTAACTATCTTATGTTATGTTGTGACAATATGTTTCATATTTGTGACATTATAAACTCAATAAGTATGAGTGAATTTAATGATTACCATGTGACTATATGATTAGTAATAATAGAGATGGAAATTTTTCAAATTTCTGTGTTTTTATGAAATTCTATTATCATCATTTAGTTCAACAATATTATTTATAATATTTTGATTTAATGTATATATAATTATTCATTTAAAATATCATATATATATAAAAAATTTGTTAGGATCACTAATGTTATATTATTTCCCCCTCTATATATCAAATATCATCTATTTATGATTTATTATTTTCCCCAATACATGAGGGTTTTTTTATTGATATGCAGTAATACACTATGATGTATTATAGTGTTCTCAATGAAATCAAAATATTTATTCTATGTTCTAAAATATAATTTAAATATAATGTATGTATCTATTCTACTAAATATATAAAAATATTATATTCTTTTCGGACGTGATTCCATGTATCTATTATAAATTTAATAATGTTACTACTAACTTGTGGAAATTGGATTCAGGTTCATCATAGTTTGAATCAAGGTATGACTAGTTGAAACAATGTGAACTAGATATCAGAAAACATATATTATAGAATATAACCCTATGCAATATGTTAAGTATAATAATATTTATATGAAAACATCCTATTGTTTTTATAAGGCATGTATTGGGTGGGTTTTCTTTAAATTACATCACTATATCTATATGAAAAGTGGATGTTTTTCATTATTTAATGTGTATATGGTTAATAACTCCAATAATGGCACAGCATGATATAACTGATCTTTATCGAGAACAAAATATTAGTACATACTAATGACATATTTTTAAACTGATATGGGATAAAATTTTGATAAATCACATTTTGGCTAGAAAACATTATACTGGATTTGAAAATATTTTATGATTTGAAACAATCCTGAAGAAAACATTTTTATGATACTGTGACAATCAATGGATAATTATTTCAATTTATGTAATAAATTTTACAAGTATTTGGGTTTTGAATTATGATTCATAGTTTTATAATCTAATCTAAAGTATACCATTTTACATAAATGAAACTTATTATAAGTAATGATAACTATAACAACAATTTTACCCCATGTATGGATTTCCATCCTGGGGATGATAATAAAACACGATATAGAGATATAGGTGGAACAAATGAAATTATATCCATATTGGGGAATATGTATTTGGTTATGTGAAATAACATTTCTTATATGGATTTTACGACTATCCCACTATAGAATGTATTAATTTTAAACTACATTATGATTAAACAACCTCCATAATTCAATGAAACAAAAAATCCATTTTGTAGCTGAAAAATGTATAAGTTCCTCAAAGAATGTATTTATCTCTTTGGAATGTAATGAATGGGTTGTTGTTATCATCAATATTTTCCATATCTACAAATATATGGGTCATTGATTTTCATTTTTTTACAAACAGTTAAGATGATTATGAAATAGAAAAGATTTAATGGGGGGATTTTAAGGTACTATTCATAGAGAATTGTTTTTAAATCAGCAGTAAAAATATGATGATTGAAATTTAAAATTTTAAGGCAAAAATAATATGAAAATATATCTATGTACAAAAACAAAATTATATTGAAACATCCCTGACCCGGGTTCCATTAAACTAATGCCCCATCCCTGGTAGTTACTGGACGTCAAACACGCCTCCCGGTACACCCAAGGCTGCCGAGTAGCAGTGAGGGACCAATAGGTCTTGTGGGGATACAATACCCACTGTACCAGAGTATGACATAATATAAAATAATTGAAATAGTGGAAAAATAATAGAACCGTCCATTATATGCATAATAAACTAATCTCAAAACTGGGTACAATCAAAATCAACAAGAAATATTCCACAATGCTATAGTGTGAATTGAACAAAACCAAAAATAATGAAAATGGTAGAATCCCCAAAATGGTCTGGGCTCATATTTTGAAACCTAAACCAATAATGTTATATTTCTAAATCATTCATCTGTCATAGGGACCCTACCCATGTCCTCACATGCAATAATGAAATCTGCTCGGGTGCCCAACTGCAGCCCGCACAGGGTGTGAGTATAACTCATTAGGCCACTACCAATGGTGTCTACAAAATATCCAACATAGAATATAGTACATGAAAATGATAAATAAATGAATGTTAAGGTACATTTCAATATGTCATTCTAAACAATGATTGTTATATTTATACTACTAATGAATTTGGGTTCACTACTTAAGAATTTCATTATTCAATATCTCTTTTTTTTGTTTTCAATGGATTTGGCATATTCAATGGTCTCGAGAATATGTAACTACAATCAGGCCTATCTCAGTAGGCATCACATTATAAACATTCCCAATATCCTCACCCTAGAGACTCCGTCTGGGTGGGATGAAACCATTAGTGGAATCGAACTTCATCCCCTTCCCTAACCCATGCATTTATTGGAGGATCTTGAACCTTGGTCAAACTCGACCCATGGGCATAGAACCTCAAATCCATACCCCAATCTACCAATTCCTGTGCACATGCTTATTTATCATTCTCCACAATACACCATATCACAACAACATAGCCAACATCATTTACAATCATCACAATAATATCTCTAAATTGGAATTTACCTTTTTATTCAATCCATTAACAAATCCATTCTTCATATTTCTTACCCCCTTTTTCCCCATTCATATTTTCTATGCCTTTCTCACTAAGCACAATCAAGTATAAATATAATCCCAATAATTTTCCCTTTTATCCATTTAACTCTTTTTTCTTCCATCTAAACAAACTCTTGGATAATTTCGATCATAGGAGTATTACTAGACACAAATTGAAATTAATTTGAGTATATTAAAATTATCATCAAGGTCTCTATGTTCTTGCACAATGACCTACATTTATTTAGCTAAATCTATGTCTGGGGAAATGTCTGCACACCCCTCGGGTGGCCCTAATTCAGTTGATTCACCCTCATTGCAACCTAAGGGGATCAGGATGGGATAAATTAACCTTTTAGACAACACTACATCACATTGTGTCAAAGGCATCAATATCAATTTAAAATGGGCAAAGAACAAAAACCATGCATGCACAAATCTATAAAAACTCCATGAGATATAATTTTGTAGACAACCTACCTTAAATTTGTTGGGGAATGCACTCCCATTTGAAACCATATACCTCAATTCAACCAACCCTTGAAGCATTACTCTAAAACTAGCCAAAAAAGTGGGGTTTGAGATCATCGAATAGATATGGGAAAGAAATAGAAACCATAAAACAAAAATGAAATGCAGGAGGTAGATTTGCTTACAGGGATCTTAAATCCACCACTAAAAGGAATCAAAATGGCATGGAATCGAAGAATATTGATACATGGGGTCTATTTCTCCCTTTATTTAATTACTAGGGGTACAAGGGAGGAGGAGGAGGAAAACACTAAGTGGGATATAAAATCCCAGAGTGGCATTTTTTTATTTTCCAATGGTTTTTGGGCCGCATAGTTTACCCGCATGGTTTTCCAAACTGTGAGCTAACCGTGCAGATGCTTCTATCCTAAAAATACCCCTCGCATGGTTTACCCACATTTTTTTCCAAACCTTGAGCAACTGTGTGGAGGATATTGTCCGAAAATAATCCCTTTGCATAGTTTACTTAGGAATTCCGCACAAATAGCACCAACCATTCACAGACCATGCGGCCAACCTAGAAACTCAATTTTCCCTTTTTTTGTGTCTTAAACCCCCAGAACAACCATGAGCCTCTTAAAGAACTTATAAAGAAATTAAATAACAAAAATAAAGTTACTAAACTAAAATTTAAATGAAACATACCTTATAATGAAATCTGAGATCTTACATATACTTATTAGAATGAATTATATGGACAACATAGATAAAAAATTGGAAAATATTATCCATTAAAGTGATGATATTATGAAATCTCATTGAATAAAATTTTTCTTCTAAATATTATCATCATACAAGATAATAGAACAAGAAATAAATAAATATAATTAATTATACATGTACAATTTAATCTATTGGAAGAATGTGAATAAGATAATAGAAAAAACATAACAGATAAATTGTTGAAGGGAACATAAGATTTTTATCATGTGATAAATATATAATGAAACACCATAGTATATTATTGAATAGAATATGACTTTTTAAAATGTGTGGATGGAAATGGAAATGTGTTCGTGATATTATGGGATACCAATATGTTTCCATTGTTAAATGATTCACTTTAATGTGATGTGGAACTATGCATATGAATACACTAATAGTCAATAGTATATATCTTAGAGGATACTAAATGTTCCATGTCATGTTTATGATATTACTATTGATTAAGTGGAATGATTAATGTTCTTGTAATTTGATTCATGAAATATGTTTTTCGATTATTTATATCAGTGATATTCAATTTTGTTGGTATTATGAAAAATATAAGGATAATAATTCAATAATTATTCATTACAGATTTGAGTGTATATATTGACTCATAAGAACATCTAATAAAAGTGATTTAGTGTCAAACTGACCTTTTTATAATACCGAATATTTGTAGAATATTACACATCATATATTCAATATGTTTATTTAATAATTGTAAGGATATTATAATTAGATTGTAATTTTAATATTTATATTTTTTGTGATTTAAGGGACCATGTTATCATTATTATAGTTGACATCATGTTTTATTTATATGAAAATACTAAAATATTTATGATTTTTTTGGGAATAAATCATGTTTTAATTAAGATTTTATAGATCTGATATTCTTCAATTTTTTTTTTAATTTTACATTAAGAGAAAATATATTCATTCTGGAGAATATAATGTTGATTTAGTGAGCTATGTTCTAATTTTTTGGAAATTGAATTTTGAAAGCCATATTTTTTAAAATCTATAATGTTAAATATATATCTAATATATTAATATAATATTTGGGGGAAAATATATAAATTATTTGATCCAATTTTGTATTTTAATTTATATGGACCAGAAGAACACCATTACATTCTAATTATCTATTAATGGTTCTTTAAGAAATAATTCATTTTCTAAATTCTATTCACATATTAAGAAATGATGTTGGAATTGATTGGTCCAAAAAAGGATGAAATTGTTCCCATGATATAAATAAATATATATTTATATATTTATCATGAACGAATATTTATTTATATTACTATAATTTAAATCCATTTATCATATTTAGGGAAATATTCTTGAAACAAAAAATTTATAATATTATAATTTTAATTCATGATACAAATATTCATTTTAATAGAAACATATTCAATTTTTTAATGTTCTAGAATTTCAATTGATCATTTACTTTCATTGGATCAATGATCTCTATCTCTCTATTAACTTATTTATTCATTTCATATGTGTCCATATCGTCACTTTCCAGTAATGTCATCTTACATGGATTCCTAGTTATTTTTTTTAAGATGGCCATTATAAATAAAATTATCTCTAATCAATAGGATTCATTATTAATAAATTTAAAATTTTTGTTTTCCAACAATGGTATTCAAAAAAATCTTATCCTTAATTTATGATATTAGGATTCAATTTTTATTAGACAAACTATTGAAGGTGGTATGAATGTAACACCCTATGATTATAAAAGTGGGAAATCATATTCGATAGATTATATGAAAGGAAAAAACCACCATATAATTGAATTTAATTACCCAGGTAAATAAAATATAATTCTTTTAAAAAATATTCAGTATCTTTAGTATCATTCCAAACAAAAAATTACATGTTTAAAAGAAACATGATGCTCATTTTAAATATTATTGTCTAACCAGGACCATTATTACCTTATCATAATGTTATTTATAATTTATATATATATAATATATAAATCATATGGTTGAATTATTCATAAAATAAATTTTTTGGTTGCCTATTTATTATAAATAATGTTACTACTATTTTAAAGAAATTGTGTTTTTTAGGAAAACGTGTATTTTTTATAAATTATGGTTAATTTTGAAATTTTGGCTATTAATTTAAAATTAAAATTTATCATCGATATAAAATTTTTAAATAATAATAAATTTTCAAATTTAATTTTCATAATTATTTTTTATGAAATATTTTGTATTTTATTTAAATAATACTTTTTGATGAATAATGAAAAATAATAATTTTTTTATCCACATTTTTTTCATTAAAAGTATTTCACTGAATGAATTATCTTAAAAAAAATTATTGTCAAATTATCTTTATAATATATCATTGAATCAGATTGTTTCTATTATGTCAATTTTTTTAATTATGATATATAACCATTTAAATATTTTAATACAATTTCCATCAAAAACCATTTTTGTTGACGTGACTTCATGTTTAATTTTAAACTGAATTCAAAAAATTATATTAATTTTATTTGGATAAATTTAATATTTTGTTTTAATCATCATAATATATATTATTTATTAATTTCAACTTATTGTTTTACCATAATGTATAGTGAAAATAAAAAAAATCAGTTACCTAAGATTAATTAAAATGGGATTCAGTTTGGGGGGGAGAAAGATGATAAGATAACCACGGAAACAATGATGTGTAAAACTCATTTCATGAAAATATTTAGACAGTATACTATAATTTAATCTATAATTATTTAATCTGGACTCTTGTGTTATGAGAAAAACGTGAGAATCACTTTATCTTTCCAAAAATTTCAATTGGTCTCATTTTATCCAATTAAATAAGTCACCACATGTACTCCATTTTTAAACACAAAAAAATCCATTTATTCCTAAAATACATCAAAAAACCCTTCCTTAATCACCTTAACACATCAATGGGTCCTAATTTTTATTATTAATCCCCAATAAAAAGGCTTTCTATAAACCTATTGCCTCTTTGAATAAGTGGTAAAAAAATTTACTGTCTATTTTTTTTAATTTCATCCTCTAATGACATAATAAATTTTCCATAAATAATAAAAAAAATAATACCATTATCACCTATATAATAAAGTTTTATACTGTTACAGTAATGACCTATACCCTTATCCACTATTATCCAATTCGAAACAAAACCTTCGATCATTTGTGCGTCAGAATACTTCCTTGCAAACCAATATAGTTAGTCTTCCAACACCACAATTGAAGGAAGGATATGATAAGAGAACTAAAATATTTAAAGATATTTTTAAAATAAATATTCTAAAATTATCATGTCACATATCAATTTTTTTTAATTCCATGGGACATATGATAATGACACTCTTGTGTAAGGTAGAAAACTACCTTACAAAGGGATTTGATTTTTTCTTCTTAATCATTACATGTGATATAGTATGTATTATTTTAATAAATATATGTGATATTTATAATCAAGGAATAGATTTAGAAATATATTATCACATCTATCTTGTAACATCCCATGACCATTAAATCAGGAACTCCCTTATCCTTATAGTGGGTTTCCCCTCCAATGAGATTGTAACGATACCTATAATGGTGAAGTGAAAGATTTCATGGATTATAACTATGGAGAAATATTTTTGAAAGATGCAGAATGATTTTAAGCCATGTAACTCGGTTACATCCTATGAAATTATTGCATGATTGATTTCATGAAAGCGGTCACCATTTGGAAGATTACATAGTGTGAATGGTGGTTTTACATTATGACAACATTAAATACATTATTTCTAATATGAGGTGACAAATTTTCCCGAATACTTATCCAGCATGGAATTTACATTGTGAATAGAGATTTGAATATGTTTAATAGTACATGTAGAGTTATTAAGGGGAGAATGAAGATATTTTATTTCAATCCCATCTCCAATTCTTCATGGATCATTATCTTTAGATGTTCTAGGGCCTTTTTGAGAAACTCAAACCCTTCTAGATTGATCTGTTCAACACTATATCTTCATTGTCTTTGTAGTGTGTCTCTTAGAGTGATTAACCATTTCATTATCTCATCGCATTTGATCACGATATCACCATTGTGTGACGTCTTGGAATCTTTCAGTATATGTATGGAGATTCTTCTTGGTTTCTTCATAGAATCATTTTTTTATTTTGTTCTGGATGACTTTCCTTAAGTTTCCAGTGGTGTGGTGGCCATTCTCCATTGAGGTATGTGAGTTTCTTCTCTTATGTTATCCCATTTTCTTATATATTTAATAAATATTTATCTTCATTTGATTCTAGGGTTCTATATAAAGTTTTTTGGTTTCATTGATTTTGGATTTCCATTACAAGAATGTGCAACCTGAGTTTTGACATTGGGGGTTCCGTCTGTAGCCTGTGTTGATGA
Organism: Viscum album; assembly: GCA_963277665.1. Taxonomy (NCBI): domain Eukaryota; kingdom Viridiplantae; phylum Streptophyta; class Magnoliopsida; order Santalales; family Viscaceae; genus Viscum; species Viscum album. The sequence continues at coordinate 1,748,327,698 of OY728157.1, read as the reverse complement.
ACATAATTAGCTATCATTATAAACTTTTTTATTTCTACAAATTGGCATAACAAATTTTAGGTGTTGTAATTTTTTTACTGAAATTGTTTTTCCCTATTTATAGAAAAATAAATAAGAAATGGGTATTTTGAATGCTTTGAAATAGAAATTTTGAAATGGTTTTGAAATGGGTTCTAATGCATCGAAATGAATTGTTAAAAAGAGAACATGGGTTACCTTTGGTATGTAGGTTGAAGTTTAAGCTTGGTTCCATCATCCATTGTATTGTGATTATCAATGATGTTTGTATTGAGACTATCCTCTAATTTCTATGCATGTTGTTCTTGTAGACTAATATTAACATTTGTAGAGGATTTACACATGGGGATTACCTCTTTTTCCGGGGCCCATTTTTCTAGGATTCAAATTTGTGCACTTTATTGAATGTGGTATGAAAATATTTAATCTTAGACCAGTAGTATTACTTGGTGTGGTGATACTAGTCTGTATATTTTGTATATACTGACATTATGAGTTTTCCTTGATATGCATGTTTATTATTATGGAAAATGATACAAAAAATTTTCATCGAAATTTATATTAATTATTTAGTTTATAAATATAGATAATAGTTAATTGTTTACATTTTTCTATATAAATTATTTACGTTATATCATTCCATGTTTTATTTAAAATTATCATATAGCGATATTTTTCAATGAATTTTTATGGACCACCTAGGTGGGATCTAATAATGCTAGTTAGCTCACACCTTACACACCTCTTCAGTGGTCCGTAGACCATTTTTTCATCCACTATAGTTAATGTTATGGAAACATTTTGAGGTGGTGAGGCTCATGTTAACTAATAAGGTAACTAGTGGTGATATAGTGGGAGTTCATCCCTTCCATCATTGGGAATAGATATATGATTTTTAATCCTTTGTAGCCGGACTTGTCTTGGAATTTTTAGCAATCATTACTGTTGTGTGATTACGTTGTTCTATTGTAGATATGGAAATAATTTATTCATTAAATTCCATTATTTCTTTTTTATTTATTTATTTATATATTCAATTTATTTTTACAGGTTGGGAGAGATATTTCCATATGTTTTGTTGTTTAATACCCATGTTCTTGTCTCATTCCCATGGGGTTCGGGAGCACCCACCTGTATGTAATGGAATAGGATGAGTTTAATTTTTAAGGGAATCAGGAGTTGGTTCCTTATAATTTGGAATCAGTGGAGGTCTATCCTAGTATTTCATGTATTTAAAATATGTTAGACTAGTTATAGGATTTTCGGGACTTCATAGGTACATTCGATAAGTGAATGGCTAGATCTTGTCATAAGAAGACTTAAGTTTACATGGGATGTTGGGATGTGTGTATTCAGTATTAGTTTTTTTAATATAAATATATATATCATTGTATTATTATGGATTTTTTACTTTTTGTGTTAAATTTTTATGTTGTCTGATTGTTATTATGCTTTGGTTTGCAGAAGTATGACTCCTAGACATCTTTCACAAGTTCCTCATGAAGGTGCCAATGATGCTCCTCTATGGAAACCACCTATATATTTAATTTACATAGATAATATCATATGGTAATTATGTTCTATATATCATGGAATACCAGGAGTTCAAAATGTAGTGGTTGAGGTTCAACCAGAATCTCGAGAAGAGAGATAGATTAATCATGGGAGTTCATACGCAAGAATCCCCCTTCCATTAAAGGGAAAATGTAATATAAAGATAAATAGGACTATCTGGATGTGATAAATAAAATCATTCACATTCGTGAGACTATAGAAAATATCAAAGTAATGTGTGCATCATTCAAACAAAAGGTTTTCCACATGAAAGGGTGGGATTCAATGTTCCATGAAGAATACATGTGTGCTTGGATTGGAAGGGTTTCAAAACCCTAGTCTTTCATTAGGTTTGAATAGATTTCTTTCATGATTAAAAATTATTTTGAGTTCCAATTTTTATAATAGGTATAGGATTCGTTGTTGTCATACACTAATCATTTTTTTGAGCTTGCCCATTTAATACTAGATGCGGGGAAGATAGTCTACCAAAAGCCTCAAAATTAGCTAAAGGGTTTGCGAATGAATATCAGATCGTAGGTATTCATGTTGAAGCCTTCTTCCAATGTAGATATGGTAGCTAGTTATATTGTTAAAGAAATAAATATGGTAGGTAAGGTAAGATTATCCACCTCTTCTCTTCCATGTGGTTGTAGTTTTAGTGGGTCCGTGCGATGAAGAAGAAGTGGCATGATCATCATCCGAATTGTGGAGGATGGTCTCAGCACCAAGCCTCCTCTGCACCATTAGTTATATCAGGTAGTGTTCCTATAAATTTTCATTAGTGTGGAAATGGAGGACACCACAAAAATTCTTTTCATATTCGTATGAATACATGCAACAAATATGGACGTGTTGGTCTTTTATAGAGATTCTGTTAGGCTATGACAACACCTCATTATGGTAAGGGTTCGTTATCTCAATTAGATACTACAGTGCAGTATGATGCTTCAAATACTATATATCTTAATCCATAAGCCTCATGAGTGACTAAATTTCTCACATTTTATGAGTGTCTAGTAGAAGTTGATTCAGTTTCGACAATATTGAGTGCTACTATCCATATTTCTTCTCTAGTAGAAATTTATATATTTGATACTAGTTCCTCTAACTCATTAATATATTCATGTTTTTTATCATCATAAATATCCAATTGATGTAAAATCCTCTAAACTAGATTTAGGATCACCTATTGGTATGAAGAAATAAATGGGGTTTAAGTGTCCTTCTTGTTCATTAAAAATAACTGATAAAAAGTTGTCCTGGGATTTTCTCATTCTTCATCAGGAACTGTGTGACATCATCATTTTTATAGATTGGATTGTGACCCATCGATGTGAGGTTTATTCTTATCATCGACATGTTTTTTCATTCTATTGATGAGATATGTCAAGTGCTTTTAGAGAGTGGGATATGAGATCAGGTGGTTTTGGGCCTTCCCACTCTGAGCTCGTGAGTTTTTTGTCTACTATTGTGTTTGAGATCTATGATGTCTCTCCTTTCGTTGATTTTACTATTAGTTTTTAAAATATTCCTAAAATTTTCCCAGACAACTTCTCCAGTCTTCTTCTTGAGAGAGAGGTACAGTATATGATTGATATGGTTCCAAGTACGTAGTTGATATTGATACATTAATATCATATGGAAACAATAGAAATAAAAGATTTCATGATTGAACTATATAATATATTACAAAAAGGTTTTGTTCCCTTAGTGTTTCACCTTGGGTGTCCACTATTCTATTTTCTATCAACGTTGAAGGTTTACTTCCTTAATGTGTGGACTATTGAAAGTTGAACTGGTTTATGCACTAGTGCTGAAAAAGTTATTTACATCGGTTATTTCTCATTTTAACATCGGTTTTTAGCTGACGTTAATACGGACGACGTTATAAATAACATTTTTTACGTCGGTTATCTAAAAACTGACGAAAAAAAACATAACATCGCGGTGTTTATAATGTTTTTAATTAATAACCAATTTGAAAAAACCAAGGGGGTTTATCAGGGCGATTATTATATAACCGCCGTGATAAACTGGGGGGTTTATCACGTCGGCTATATAATAACGGACGTGATAAACCCATGAGGGGGATGTTTATCACGTCGGTTATTTAATAACCGATGTGATAAACCCCTGGGATATGGTTTATCACGTCGGTTATTATATAACCGACGTGGAAAACTAGTCCAGGGGGTGGGGTTATCACATGAGTTATTAAATAGCCAACATGATAAACCATTTCCCAAGCCTTTTATCACGTCAGTTATTAAATAACCGACGTGATAAACCATTCCACAGGTGTTTATCATGTCGATTATTCAAAAAACCGACATGATAAACCCTTCCCAATTCCTATATCACGCCGGTTATAAAATAACGGACGTGGAAGACAATTTTTTAAAAAAAAATCGATTGCAGTCCTCTGCCCTCCCCAGAAACAACCATCGTACCATAAAAATAGAAGTAGATCAAAACATTAACTAAAGAAAAATTAAGCATTTACATTGATAACATTTAAAACCAACCCCACTAGACATCCATCCCACCACCCCCTGAACATAACCCCCTCACCCCACTTGACAGCCCTGACCACACCCTTGGACTGCCCCCCCCCCCCCCCCTCGCCCCCTGGACAGCCCCAAACACCCCGGGACAACCCCCCACCCTCCTGAACAGCACCACCTCACCCCACTTGACAGCCCCCACCACACCCCAGGACTGCCCCCCGACCCCCTGGATAGCCCCAAACACCCCGGGACAACCCCCCCCCCCCCCCTCCAACCCTCATGTATAACCCCCCACACCCTGGAAAGCCCCCCCCCCCACCCCACAGGACAGCCCCCACCACACCCCTGGACTACCCCCCGACCCCCTGGACAGCCCCCTACACCCCTTGACAACCCCCACCCCCATGAATACCCCCACCCCCTAGACAGCACTCCCACACCCTTGGATAGCCCTCCCACACCTCTGAAACAGACCAAGAAGTTACCAAAAACATACAAGAACCCCCTCAACACACTAGACTGCCCCCACCACACCCTTGGACACTCCCCCACACACCCCTAGACATAACCACCACCCCTTGTACATCCCTCACCCTCCTGTAGACCCCCACCCCCTGGAAAACACTCCCACATCCCTGTACAGCCCTCCCACACCCTTGAAAATACGAAAAAGTTACCAAAAACAGACCAAAACCCCCTTAACCCACTAAACATCCCACACCAAAACCCTAGACTGCCCCCCCATCCCCATGGACACCATGGACCCCCCACCCACTGGATAACACCCCGCCCCCACCATGGAAAACCCCCCTCACCCCACAGGACACCCCCACACACCGGGACACCCCCTGGACAACCTCCCACTGCCCTGGACAGCCCTTCCACCCTCCTAGAAACGTTCCCACCCCCTGGAATGCCCCCCACTCTCATGGACACCCAGGACACCCCTCCCCCCACTGGACAGCCCTCCTAGACCCCTGGACACCCCCACCCCAACGAACACCCCAACACCCTTGAAACCCTTCCCCCCAGACCAGAATCCATACCAGAAATACCATCATAAGTAGACCAAAACAAGAAGTATAGAAAAATTTATCATTCACATATATAACTTTCAAAAATTACAATGTCACCTTAAAAAAACTAAATCCAACCTAAACGACTACCAAATACACAATTACAATGACAATATTCAAAATTACATTTTACATTACAAACAACTAAAATTCAATCAAACCTAAAAAAATTTTGACCACTCCACTTCTATGTGTTTGATGTCTTCAGTAGTATAGGGTTGAGGGTCATAAAAAAGATACAAATGAAAAGGATAATAGTTAACATGTATAATGAATAAATATAATTGAAATATTATGGAAAAGTTTAAGAGGAAATCTTACCAGGTCAAATTTCACAATTGTTACAGTTTTTATTATTTCATACCTAAATATTAACATATAATATCAGCATTCGATGACACCTTGTTGTTCATGAAAATTATGTTTGAATGAGTGTAAATTCAATATATTAAATTTATGTTATAAATCAAAAAGTAAAAATTTTAAATGGATATTTACCTTCGCATTTACATATTTGATCTTTGCACTCCTTTTCATTGTGTTTTATCAAAAGTAGACCCATGCCCTATTACAAAATAATACGAATGGGGTAAATTTAAAATTCATTATAATATATATAACTACTGAGAATTTGAAACTTACTTTTCCAATATATTCTTAAAACATTCCCGCACATCATCATGGACAGACCATATCCAATAAAGTGTTTTCTCCATTGGGAAAAAAACCCCTACCATTCAATGATCACCGATAAAAGGAAATTTAAAGTTAGTGGTTTTTTATGTTAAATGACAATGAACTCTTTTAGAGAGATGTGTTTCATACCTCTCAAAAAAGGCATCATCCATCATTGTGTGACTGTATTCTTTTCAAGTATTTCAGAAATATAAAGCATTCTTTGTTCCTTATCCAATTCACATGCTTCAGGGGAAATCAATTGTGGGTCCATGAATCCATATACATCTGTCAGCTCATTCCTCTCTCAAATTTTATAAAGGCACCAAATCCAAAATAGATATAAGTATAAATTTTTTATAAATATAACGCAGGGAAAAGGTGTTAAGACTTACATGAAAAAAATTTCCACCACGTTTATGCCCAACTTATCTCCAGTAACATGCTCTAGGATATCAGTTTTCATAATCCGCACAGTTATTGCACATTCAAAAACATGATCTTCAATTAGAAACTCATAATCACCTGCCAACAAATTTGAATATCTTTACAAACTACCAAGACCACTGGAATCTGTATCTGATGTCATAGCCATTTGTCTTTGTTTTTGTCTATATAGTATTTCTTTACCGTTAAAGTATTCTTGAAAAAATAAATAGAAAAATATATTAGTTTTCACATGATAAAACAACTTTAATAAATAAAATAAAATAAAATATATAACATTCATACCTATATGGTAATGAGTTAAAGAAGTCTATATGGCCAAATTAAAAAATGGTCAATACTTTGTCCAACTGTCGTCACCTCATCTGTAGGTAATGGTACTTGAGCTGATCTATCTATAATATCTTGTACAGTTACCCTCTAATTATCCACCTCTAATTTTTGATGATGAAATGTATCTCCTATACAATATACCAACCCATATGCAACTATATGATTTTTAGGATAATCAACATATAACTTGAAAAACGTAGGAAGCTACGGTGGAGGAGTAGGGAAAAAAATGGGGTCTTCAGGCTGAGGTGGGGGAGTGAGAGCTACTGGAGGAGGTGGAGGATAAATAATGGGGTCTGCAGGGGGAGGTGGAGGAGTGGGAGCTACAGTTCAAAATTGTCTTTGCGTGTCTACAAACATAGACTGTATCGATGCTCTAACATGTTCCTCCATCGTCGATTTATTATAATGAACTTCAGCCTCCAAGGATTTTATTTTTTTATAAACCCCCTTAACATTAGAAGTTGAAGAACGTGGTAACACTTTTCTTACCGATACACCTGCCAGATATCCTCTTACATGACCAGGATGTCCCGACATTCCCAATGCTATAGATAAAATATCATGACTCCCAGTAGCTGTAAATGCCCCCTGTGAACTCTGCTCCTCAAGAGAGTCCTGTATTAATTAATTGAACATTTATGCAATGATTGAAATTATAAGAAGAAAATTGTTAACTTAAATAAATAAAATAGATATCTTACAATTCTCTTAGCTATGATTCTCGATTATTCCGAAAGATATTTCCCTTTTTCCCTATCTGAGCTCTCTTCCATTTTTCATGTCTAGATGGAGGGGATGGAGGGGCCACCTCTCCAGAGCTTGAAGACTCAACTCTTAGTTGTTGAAATTATTTCATCATCATTTGTTCTTCCAAAAATGCATACCCTCCCTGAGATAAACTATGAGGGTATACATTTTTAGATTGGATATCTTGATGGTCTTTCCTTTTTTTCTGTAAATTAAAAATTAGAAATTATTATCAAAACAATAATAAGATCATATATATAAGAAAGCTTATAAATGTTTACATTGCCCTTACCAAAAAATGACTCTTTTCTTCTACTTTCAAAAAACAATCTCCACGTGTCTTCATCTATAAAAGGATATATACGACATGGATTTTCATGACTCCTTTGACCATAAATGAAATCAGATGAGAGGGTTGATTTGAAATCCCTCCATCTCCCGGCAGCCAATGATAAGCATTCTTCATGACTCCTCCAGTTTCAGGAATATCAAATGTCATCTGATAAAGAATAGGTTAAACATATTATATATACTAGAAACACTTAAATAATAGTCAATAAATAGAAAAATATCTTACTAAAATCATCTCCCAAAACTGAGAGATTATCACTTTATCCACACTTCTCTAGTCATCATAGATAATTCTTACATTGCTCTTAGCCTGAGTTGATACAAAACAATTAAAATCTTTTTCATTTGGACCTCTAGGAATATCATCATTATCAAAATCAGCTAGTATCCTTTGATCCTGCGTACGGGCAAGTGCTAATTTTGGTAAACGTGTGCACCCACATTTACCAACCTTTGAACTCTTTGTCATTGTAGGAGCACATGAGGAAGATTGGGGAACATCAAGATGAGCATGTGAATGTTCCTCCATAGAAGAATGACTAATATGCTCATCTCTAGAATCATGTGGTCGATCAACTGAATGATCTGTCATTATCCTTCAAATCAAAAAAAGAAACATTAGTTCATAAATATAAAAATTCAAATATTATAATACTACTGTAATCAGAAAATAGAAAAGTGTACTATGCTACATAATAGTAAACATTGTTAATATGGTAATAATGTTAAACAATGGAAAAGATGGTCATGATGGTCAAGATGGTAATCATGGTAATCACGGTAAACATGGTAAACCTGGTAAACATGGTAATGTAATTGTCACTGAACAAAAATAATATATATATAATTCATGTACTGGTAAACATGATAAAGTAAACTAAACGAACTTAAAACGAACAAAAACTTATACTTATTTTGTTTTAATACATGTTTTAATAAAGAATAAACATACAATACCTAACATTTTATGAAAAAAATAAATGTAAAAAATAAATAAACCTATGTTTCCTGTAATTTTATGAATGTAAAAATGGATTGTTTTCCCAAATTCCTTCGTCGTGATCGTTTCTTATGGGACAAACCATGTCTTCAACATGCTCATCATTATGTTCTATTAATCTTTCCATGGAAATAGGGATCTCACATAAATCAGCATCTTCATCAAGTTCATCCTCACCAATATATTGTTTTTCCCTTGTAAAACAATAGCCAACTGCATATCTGATTTATCTACTACATAGAAATTTTTTTTCATGTGTTTCCATTAAAAAAGAATCAGCAGTGTCTTCCAATCTATTAAGATTAACAAGTGTCATTCCAAATTCATCGTGTCTGACACTATTGTTACCGATAAACCATTTACAGTTATAAACAGGAACTATAATTTTAAAGTAATCAACCCCCCATATGTCTTCAATCACTCCATAATATTCACTTGATGCAGAAATTGGGTTTTGGTCCTTAGGACTCGAAAAATGCATTCCTTCTGCAAACACCGATAGACCACTATTCTGAAATGCACTTCTGTTGTCCTGAGCTTTCGTATGAAATGTATTGCCATTAATGTCATAATCGAACCATGTTATTACATTTAAACATAGAAAACCCAATATCCATTTTAATGTCTCTGATACATATGATCTACCAAGAAAGGTCTTTTTAAACCATGCCAAAAATGTTTTGTTGTGCTCATTCAAAATCCACATTTCTTTTTTCTTTGGATGACATTCTTTCAACTCATTAATACACAATGTGATATACGGTTGAGAATCATCTATTTTATTCAGGATGTATGATTCTAACTTCTTTATCTATTCAGATGACAATGATTTGACATTCAAGCCACGAATCCCCTTTCCCTCATTATTAACTCATTCATGGTGAGATGGACGAAAACCTATGTGTTGCGCCATAGCCAAGTAGCCCGTACAAAACTCTTCTACCTCCTCAGAAATATAATTTTCAATAATGGAGGCTCTAAGTCGATATGGATTCTTAACATACCCCTTTAATATTTTCATATACCTTTCAAAAGGATACATCCAACGAAGATATTCAGGTCCACAAAGATTTATTTCTTGAACTAGAAGAATCATTAAATGAACCATTATATAAAAAAAAGTTGGAATAAAATGTATTTCCAATTGAAAAAGTATAAAAATTGCATTCTATTCTAAATTGTTCAAAGCATTCACATCAATCACCTTGTTATAAATTTAATTGAAAAAATAACACAACTTCATTATAGTCTTTCTTACACGGATGGGAAATATTCCATGCAATGCAATTGGTAGAATTTGTTACATCATGATGTGACAATCATGTGATTTCATACCTATCAACTTCAAGTCCTTCAATGAGACAAAATCTTTTACATTTGATGAATAACCTTGAGGTACATTGATATCATGAAGACACTGACAAAAGCTAATTTTCTCCCTCTTCGATAGTGTATGACAAGCTGGGAGAAGAAATGTTCATCATCCTTTAAGAGTGGGAGCTAACTCCAAAGGTATTCCCATTGATAGTAAGTCTATTCTTGAATTCAACCCATCTTTTTTCTTTCCATTAATATCTAACAATGTTCTAATAAAACAATCGCATCTATTTATCTCCATGGGCCTGACATCAATATTATGTTTAACTACATGATACCTCCAATATGGTAGCTCAAAAAATATTGTACTTTTCTTCGAAATATGTCTATCATTACCAAATTTCTCTGTGTTTTCCAATGTCACATCATGGTTTTTCACCCTCTCCAAATACAGATCAGCGGATAAAGGTTTTAGAGCAGTATAAAATTCATGTGAGCCATTGAATGCCTTATTTAGTCTTCTATAAGTGTGATCCCTAGGCAAAAACTGTCGATGACCCATGTACACTGTGTTCCTCCCATGATGCAATTGACAATATGATGTATGTTGTTCGTAAATTGAACATGATTTATTCCATTTAACATTGTATCTAGACAAATTTCCATACAGTGGGAAGTCATTTATAGTGAATAGAAGCACTGCATGCAATTGAAAATATTACATTTTATAAAAATCATACACCCTAATACCATCATCCCATAACAGTTTCAAATCATCAATCAACGGTGACAAGTAAACATCAATATCATTGTCGGGTTTCTTTGGACCAGAGATCATTATACTCTACATGACATATTTGCGCTTCATACAAACTTAAGGAGAGAGGTTGTAAATTACCAATAAAACAGGCTATGAACTATGTCTGCTACTGAGGGTTCGGTATGGATTCATTCCATCTGTGCACAACCCTAGTCTGAGATTTCGAATTTCATTTCCAAATGTAGAATACTACTCATCAATTTTCTTCCATTGTGGAAAATCATATGGATGACGTATTTTTCCATCACATACCTACTCATCAGCATGCCATCTTAACCTTTTTTCATCATGTGAATTAGAAAATAAAAATTTGAAACGATTAATTATAGGTAGATACCAAAATAATTTTGAAGGGATCTTTGTAATATCTACATCATCATGTGATTGTTCTTTCACCTTATACCATGATGTCCCACATTTAGGACACTCTAACAAAAATTCATATTCCATCATATATATAATGCAGTCATTTGGACATGCATGTATTTTCTTGTATCCAAATCCCATCGGGAATAATATTTTCTTGGCCTTATTATGTGAATCTGTAAGATCGTTATCTTTTGTAAGAATATCTTTCATCAATTGTAGAACCTCTATATAACTTCTATCACTCCATCCATGTTTTACCTTTAGGTTAATCAATCTTAACACTGCCGAAAAAACTGTAAAATCAATAAAACCAGGATATAATGGTTTTTCAGTATCACCATATAGACGCGCAACTGTCGATTCAATCTCAATTTGTTCTACTACAATATCACGAATCATTTCTTCAATTCCATCGTAGTTACCATCTTTCAAATCATCATCATCAGTGACATTTGATCCAGTTTCACCATACCAAATCCAAGGGTTGTAACTTGGATTAAAACCATGACAAATCAGATGATCTTTTATCTCTCTACTTTTCAACTTCTTCATATTCAATCATTTCAGGCATAGACAGAAAAAAAATGTCACTACTTGATTCCTCTTGGTTTCTTCCTTGATCTATTGTTTGATCTAATTTTGGAGTCCTTTTTTTCTGTTGTTCTTGGTGTGGTAGGCGTTTGTCTTTGAGTTATGTGAGGTTCCAGACATCTGGTAGAGTTTTCTAAATTTTGAACTGTTACTCAAAATTGAAATCTGAGGGAACCATTGAATTCGCAGCACCGAGATTCCCTTAAGGGAGTCTTAACTTCGACCGTAGTAGGTCAAGAGAAAAATATTGTTTTGTGGAATATTTGGTATAATAATAAAATAAAATAAAACTCTTATTTTAAATATCCATTTCTTCCTTGAGAAGTAGTGGCGTGGACCATTGAAGCACCAAGGAATTTAATAAAAAATATTAAATTCCATGTTATACATAGGATGGGGAACCACCCCACATTTAATTAATAGGTTCATTAATTACCCCGATTAATGAGCCATTGATTGAAGGGAGGTTTGATCACATTAATTCACTCTTTTGATTTAAAATCATTGGTAAATGGGGAGGGTGGAGGATTGGGGCATGGACATTGAAGAAGTGTCGATGCTCAACCCTTCCAATGAAGAACTAAAGCATGAATGATGCCCATTGACTAAATGATCTATGATTGACAAACGTCGATGGGTTCAAGGAAAATATATTTTCCCACCACAACCATAACATCACCCAACTGATCTCAAGGTATGGGTTGTTATTAAATTAAATAAATTTTCATGATTATTTTCCCCATTCATGAATTTCAGTGTTATTCTTTCAGTATCAGGAATGGTTTAAATTTTATCTATGTGATGTGTTTATTTGATACCTTCATTGTATGATGCTTACACGGAGGGCGTGGGAAAAACGAACAAGGCCCAGAAACTCTGCCACATTGATCTTTTTTACCTTTTTCATGGGAAACAGACAAATAGAGTAGAAATATGAACTCATGATCCATGCAATGTTGGCAGAATCCTGGGACATGTGTGGGTGCTTTCAGAAGGGAAAATGGACCACCAGAGCTCACCAAGTGGCCCACTTAAGACCCACTCGTGCGACACCTTTGACCGGTGCTGCACGGAGCTGTGGCAGACTAGCAGGGGCCACCAGCACTCAGTAGGCCATGTTGGCAGATGGGAGGTGCATTTTCATGTGCCACATGTGGAGGTCGTGACTTTAAAGCTACGTAAGAGGGGGACCTGCACCCAGCAGATCTCAGGGGTAGACAGGGGGCTCCATGTAATGTCACCGATTTAAGAGCCAAATGGTTCTTATGCCATTTGAGAAGGAGGGGCTATGTGACCCCTTTCATGGGTTGCACCTAGCCGGCAGGCCTGGACGGTCTGCTGCCCAGTGGGCCGAACCCGCCGCAGCCCAACCTAGCCAGTTCGGGCTAGGTCGGTCTGTAGTCCAGTAGCCTGAGCCCACTGCGGCCCCTCTAGTTCGGTTCGGGCCGACATAGAACTGGGTCGGACCCAGACTGGGACCTATTGGGCCTAGTTTCTATTAAAATGAAATATCTCACAAATCATAGTTATGTTTGATGAAATTTATATTGCACTGGAAGCCTTAGAACGTGACGGACCTCTTGAGATACTTCACATGGGTTTTGGAGAATGTTTGATTATGGCTGGGTTGGATCAAAACTAAATACAATCGAGCCCTCAACACTAAAATGCTTATATCTCATAGACCGAGCGTCTGATTTGAAGTATGTGAATTGCATGGAACACTTTTTTAATGATGGATAATTTTGTAACATCTTTGTGGGACTTAGTTCCGATTGTAATAAGATCGATGGACCGAGGATCAGAACCTCTCAGAATCAAGTGTACTGTATGTGGGAAACTAGTGCCTTGTTGAGATGTGAAAAATGAATATAGATCATGTATGGTTCAACATTGAGAGTTCTTGTGTGGATAATCTCCTAGTTATCCTAGGTGGATCAGCACAATGTGATCATGTAATGATCATCACCTAGTGATTCTTTGTAGATCACCAAAAAGAAATCCTATGTGGATCAACACCGAGTGATCCTTTCTGGATCAACACCTAGAGATCCTGTGTGGATCATCACCTAAAGATCTTTGTGGATCATCCCCTAGACATCCATTGTGGATCAGCACCTAGAGATACTATGAGGATCAGTATTAGAGCCCTTTGAAAAAATTAGATGATCTAGCTGTATGAGAAATCATATATACTTCTGTACTTAAGTTATACCTAATTTTAGATGAGTATTTTGATTTGTTCTTTGTGATTGAGATCATGCATTGTGGTTTTCCTTTCTATAATTCATAGAGACCTTCAGGGGTCTCAGGGGCCCTTTAAGGTATTGTTATACTCACCCCTACATGGGCTTCACCCTGATCATTGATTTGTCTTGTGTAGACAACGATCAGATCAGCGGAGACTATAAGAGCCAAGACCTGGTTGTACATGGAGGTGACTGGATGACATGGAGTGTTGAGAAGACGATATGTACCTACCATTTACTTAAGATCCTTGTTGGAAGATCTCAGGAGATGTTTCCTAATTTCTATTATAGTTGTATCTTTTTTTTGGGGTTCTATTCTGGGCCCTTACTTTCAGTACACACATTAAGTAATTCAATTTTAATTTGTCGTTTCATCTTGTAGTGTTCATGGACTATGTGTAGCACAAGATTAATGGATATGAATTACCATTTAATGGATACGACATTCAAGTTCTAGTCTCCATTCCCTGGCCTATGGATGGCAGGCATGGGGTAGTCACAACACGGGCCCCAGGAGATGAGTCGTGACAATGTGGAATCAAAGGAGTAAGTTCTATAAAAGAACACGGTCATTGATATTTCTAATAGAGAAATAATGTTAAGCATTTTGAGTGTGGTATTCAGTTTTGGTAGTCCATTTATGGTGCGGTGGCTGACGTATCCATACACAAGGACCCTGAATTCTGATTTTTGACGAGGTTCATGAAAACACAGATTCTGTGTGTTTTAGAAATGAATAACTTTTGATCTCTTTTGAGTTAGGTCACTAGGTATAAATTTTTGAACATGGTGCACCTATTTGTTTTTTCAGGATGCCACCACGTAGACAGCCTTCCATGATTCCAGAGGGAGTACACGATGGTGACCCACTGAGCAACGATGCTTGGTGAAGGGTCCTCTTATTGTGTTGGAACCTATGTGTGGTGTACCAGTAGCACCACCACTCAAAAATTAGTGGCTCCCACCAGCCCCTCTGGCAGACCGTGCATGCCGACTAATCACATTGCATGAGTTTTAGAGCTTGAGGCCTCTGCGGTTTTGATGTGAGATAGATCCCGAGGTAGCTGAGGACTGGATGACAGATTCAGTATGGGGTTTTCTCTTGATTATGGCACCAACAGATCAGATGGTGGTCCTAGCCTCTTACGTAATCCAAGGCATAGTAGGGAGATGGTGGAATATGATTCTCAAGATTCATGAGAAGGTGACACACTCCTGGTTGAGAATCAGGACCCTATTCAGGGTGGAGTTCGTACACATGACTTTATGCTCATTGCATATCCAAGAGTTGTTTCACTTATAATAGGTAAATATATTAGCATCCTAGTACTCATAGATATTCATTGACATCTCACAATACTCCACAAAAATTGTATGAGACCATTTCTTCATGACCCTAACATTTGAGCAGGGTCTCATTTGAAAGATTAGAGTGTTGATTATGTCACACAATATCCCAACATTTGCTGGAGTTGTTGAGTGAGCATTATCAGTGGAGATATTCTTAGCTGAGCAGGAACCAACGGTGAGAGACACACCAGATGAAAGGTAGTCGAGTCATTTGCAATAATCATTAGTAAGATGACGTAGAGGTCCCAGAGTGATAGAAAATCTGAGGTATGACTTCATGAGGCTGGGTTAGAGGTGCGGAGCTCGCGAGGTAGAGGAGGTCTTCTGAGGACTAAATCAAGTTACTCTTGCGGTGGCCAGGGACCCATGGCTCACGACTATCTGACATCCAGCTTATATGATCAATAAATGATTGAGGGACTTCTGAGGCAGTGGGTGAGGTTTGTGCGAGGGGTGCATAGGACGACAGACGTAGTAGAGGAGTGGGTCAGGCTGCTTGTGGTGGATGACAGTTTAAGGTTCTACCACCACCACACCCATGTGGTCCACCTTGACCACATAGAGCATGTGGAAAGGGGCCATCACAACATCACGTGGTAGAGCCCTATGACACCGACACTCTAATGATGATTAGAGGTATGATACGTGTCAATTCCACACTAGGTACAGTTTTATAGTCACAATTCCATGTCAGTCATTTATTTCCTTGACACATGTACAGAGATCAAAGATTCTGACAGACCTATTGGCTTTATCCTTCGGATTAGTGGCTCGTATGGGAGAATATTCGACCATTACATGCTAGTGAGGAATGTTTAATATCACTATAGGTGGTGAGATCTTTGGTTGGGATCTCTTAGTAGTAGTGTCGAGGCTCGATGATGTCATATTCGATATGGACTGGATATCCATAGTCCATGTTCAGGTTGACTGTATTTGGCACAAAGTGTGTTGTGTCCATGAGGATGAGATCAGTTTTTCCTTCACTAGCAAGAAGGGAACCATTAAATCACAATAGGAACACACTTGGAGGATCTTGTAGTAGATCACTCATCAGTTGGATAACCATACCCTTGGAGAAGTTGACATGTGAAGTTTGAGTTATCCTGTAGTGGTGGACCAATATTCTAGGGTCATCTCTGATGATATTCTAAGAGTAAATCTTCATAGAATGGTAAACTTCTACTTCACGTTGTACCCCGTAATGACACTGATATCTACGCCAACATATTGGATGTCCCCCGTGGAGCTTCGTGAGTTATGTGTATAGTTAGAGGACTTGTTAAAGAAAGTAATCATATGGCCCAGTGTTTCTTCATGGTCATCCCTGATTTTGGTCTCCATGAAGGTAGATGGGTGTATGAGGATTTTTGTGGATTAACGCTGCCATAACTAGGTGACCTTGGGGAATAATTATCAACTCCAAAGAATTGATGATCTCTTAAACGAGATAATGATAGCTCAATATTTTTCGAAGATAGACCTCAGATCAGGGTATCACTAGCTCAGGGTACATGATGAGGACATACCAAAGACATCCTTCAGTTTTCAGTATGGGCATTAAGTGTTCTTGTTGATTCCCTTCGGCATGACCAATGATCTAGAAGTGTTCTTGGGGATCACAAATTGGATCTTCTAGCCTTACCTTAATCACATCATGGTCGTATTCATTGATGACATCTTGATATAATCGACATCGACGAAGGAGCACACCACACACCCACAGATTGTTTTGGACACAATCTAAGACTACCAACATAATGGAAAGCACTCGAAGTGATAGTTCTGGATACAGGAACTACAGTTCCTAGGGTATGTTATCTCAAGGATGGAGTGGTAGTGGACTTAATGATGATATATGAAGTTATTTATTAGGAGCCACATGGGAGGGTCACTAAGTTTCAGAGTTTTCTGGAATTGGATGGGTACTACCGAAGATTTGTACCAAGATTATCCATAGTTATGGCCCCCTTTTCAGCTTTTAAAAACAAGGGAAAACCCTTTGTGGGGATGCAGAGATTCCTCATAGTTTTCACGAGCTGAGGCAGAGACTTAGGAGTGATCCCATATTGAGGCTATTAAAAGACGGTGCTGGGTATGTAGTATAATGTGATGCATTAGGGATAGATCTTGGTTGTGTCTTGATGCAAGAGTGATCAGTGATCACATAAGGCTCACGATAGTTGAGACATCACGATAAGAACTATGCTTACAATTACTTGGAGTTTACAGTAATGGTCCTTGAACTAAAGATGTGGCGACCCTACTTGATGGGAGAACATTTTACAACCTACATTGATCAAAAGAGTCTCAAGTATATCTTCTCATAGAAGAACCTAACCATGAAACAATGATGATTAATAATGTTCTTCCAAGAATATGACATTGAGATATTCTACACTCCTAGGAAGGGGAATGTCGTAGCAATTGCACTCAGAAAGAGGATTGGTTTACAGTTTCTGAGTATGATGATAGAGCATATAGCCATGTTTTTGTGACCCTTCACGGATAGTGATGTAGCATCTTACCTCCAGTCAATGACAATTACTCCCCCACTCCTTCTGAGAGTCAAGGAGGCACAACTTGGGATCATTGACTAGGAGGACCAACATGTTTTGATATCCTTAGGATGGTCTCTTAATGGATTTTATGAAGGTGGGGATCACGTCATCATGTTTAAGGGACACAATAGGGTACCAGTTACGGTATGGGAGGAGTTGTTAGGGGAATTCCATACATCCCCGTTGGAGGTACATCCTTGAGTGGAGAAGATGTACCTAGACCCTTAGACTTAGTACTAGTGGACTGGGATGAAGAAAGTGGTGGAAAAGATCGTATCATGATGCCTCACTTCCCAGCAAGTGAAGGTCGAGCATCAGGTGTCAACTGGCTTATCACAACCACTATAGGTCCCATAGAGGAAGTGGGATGGTATATTGATGTTCCTCCTGATAGGGATACCACGTACGTCCAAGGGCCACAATTTCATCTAGGTGATCATTGAACAACTCTCTATTTCAACCCACTTCATAATCATCCAATAGCAGGGATTAGTAGAGGGATTGCGACAACTCTATGTAAAAGAGATCGTTTGACATCATGAGGTTCCATAAATGATCACCTAAGATAGCGGAAATTGTGTTAAAATATGTTTGTGGAAGGGAATATATGAGGCGTTTAGGACTCAGCTATCCTTGATCACGACCTTTCATCCTCAAACAGATTGTCAGACGGAGAGAAACTTACAAACACTTGAGGACAAGGTTCATGCTTATATCCATAATTTTAGTAGCATTTGGGAGGTCTACATGCCACTGGTGGAGTTTTATTACTACTACAGTCATCACTCCGCCATCTGCATGGCTCCATTTAACGCGCTATATGGGTGACCATGCAGATTTCCACTATGCTGGACAAACATAGGTGAGTTAGCACTTCTGGTACTAGAGAAGGTATAGGCTACTACAGAGAAGGTGTATATCATCCAGGAGAAGATGAAGACTGTACATATTTGGACGATGTCTTATGATGGCAGGATATGAAGACCCTTGTAGTTTGAGGAGGGGGACCAAGTCTTCCTACGGGTCTCACCCCGACATGGACTACAGAGGTTTTTCTTGGCTGACAAGCGATCTGTAAGGATCATTGGACATTTCCGAATTTTCAGAAGAGTATGTGAGGTGGTGAACCATCTATCTCTTCCACCCCAAATGCAATAGGTTCATGATGTTTTCTTTGTTCCGCTACTGAGGATGTATGTGCATCATCCATCACACGTTATGGAATGGGGAAAGCTTGACATCGACGATGGGGTGAATTTTGTGGATTTTCTAGTGTCAATAGAGGATCTACCTGAGAGATTCCTTTGTGGGCAGTCAATTCTTCTTGTGAATGTTTTTTGGTACCACATGAATCTGTCGGAGAGCATATGGAGTGGGAGGCTCATATATGTGCTCAGTGCACCAATTTGATTCCATAGTGTTTTGTAGCATTTGGGGATGAAAACTCTAATGTGGGGAGAATGTAAAGACCCAAAAATTCCATATAATATTTTTTAAAATTATTTCAGATTATTACTAGTTTTCAAAAATTGATGCAATGTGATTCCAAGGTCTGATGTGCCAGGAACATAATATTGAACTTTTTTTAGGTATGTTAAGTATATGTGGGGGAATCATTATCTAATATTTGAAATGTTGCTTGGAATTGAAATCTGAGGGCATTGTTGAAGTCACAGTGCCAGAAATTGTTTATGGGTGGCTTAACTTTGACTGCGGTAGGTTGGGAGATAAATTTAGTTTTCCATATGTTTTCAAGGATAAAAAAATACATAAAAATGTTATTTTAATTTTCCTACCACACCTTGAGCGGCGGTTTCAAGAACCAAGGAGGTCGTAAAGCATTTAATAATGAATATTTAATTCCCTAATAAAAAAGGATGTGTATACACTCCTAGTTTAACTAATAGGACCATTAATTACCCAAATAAACGAGCCATTAATTGAGGGGTTTTTTGATCACTATAATTCATACTTTGGATTTTTAAATCATTTGCAGTGGAGAGAGGTTGGAGGACTGGTGCACAAACTCCAACGAAGAACCGATGCTCAACCCTTCCAATGAATAATTTAAAATTAAATGGCGCACATTGAAAAAATGATTCAGGATTGATGAACGTTAGTGGCTTCAACAAACATAGATTCTCCCGCCACAACTAGAACATCACCCAACACATCTCATGGTAGGATTTTTTAATAAATTCAAGAAATTATCTCAATTCCTTCCATGTTCAAGAATTTGTGGGTTGTTGTTTGGGGAGCTAGAATTGGTTTAATTTTTTCTATGTTATGTGTTTATTCGCTACCATCTTGATATGATGCTAATGCGGAGGGAGTGGGCCAAACAAACATGTCGTAGTCCCTTTGCCAATTTGATCCTTGTTTCATTCCTCATGGGAAACCAAAAACTAGAGTGGAAATATGAAATCAAGAGCCACAAAACATTGGAAGCGTCCCAAGAGGCCCATGGAACCTTTCAAAAGGGAAAACAGACCACTGGACCTTACTTAGTGTCCCATAGAAGACCCGTCAGTGCTGACGACCGATGTCGGCAGGTGAAGGCGGCAGGTGACACTAGCCATCAATGGAAGAGGGGAGGCACCGCACGACGTCGTGGCGACCTAGAAGGGGTGGTCGGATTTCAGCCAACCTCGTTGACTAAAGGGCGGCGTTCCATCGCATTCTTCCAGTAGAGGTTGCATCTTCGAATACACGGTAGTGGGTGACCCACACCATATGGGTCCCACGGACAGCGAGGCTTCACCTTTTGGCACTGCCATTTGAAGTACCGAACGAATCGTGAGCCGTTTGGGAAGGAGGTGTCATGCAACCCCTCGTGTGGGTCACACCCAAATGGCAGGCCAGGACTTTCCGCTTCCCAACAAGCTGAGCCCGTCACAGCCCATCACAGCTAGTTCTGGC
The DNA here is from genome assembly GCA_963277665.1 of Viscum album. NCBI lineage: Eukaryota > Viridiplantae > Streptophyta > Magnoliopsida > Santalales > Viscaceae > Viscum > Viscum album. Next base: position 1,748,306,808 of record OY728157.1, on the reverse strand, counting down.
CGATCTGGTATGACTGAGTGGGACTGGACCTGAAGCCATTATGTCCTAGTTCTTTTTAAAGGACATATCTCACAAACCAGACTTCGGTTTTAGTAATTAGCTATGGTGCTCAATTACATGGAATGAGATTTTTCTTTTGAGATACTCGTCCTGAATTTTGGAGAATGTTGGGGTACCTTTGGGTCAGAATGAAACTGAATCCAACTGGGCCCGTGTCACTACAATTCTTATAACACACAGATCGGGCTTTCTATTGAAATGTTGTTTGTTGCATTGGAACCCTTATGAAATGATGGATCATTGGGTTACTTATTTGTGAGACATTGTTCTTGTTTAAATATGATAGATGGTTTGAGTAGAGGAATCTCTTAGAATCAATCATACAATGTTCTGGAATCTAGCGGTTGATTGAGATGTAAAGAATGAATAGGGATCCTGTGTGGATCAGCACCGAGCGATCCTGTGTGGATTAGCACCTAGAAATATTGTGTGGATCCACACCTTGGGATCCAATGTGGATCATCACATAGTAATCATTTGTGGATCAGAACCTAGAGATCCAATGTGGATCAGCACCTTGTGATCTTATCTGTATCAGCACCGAGAAATCCTATGTGGATCAGCACCGAGCGTTCTTCTATGAATAATCACCTAGAAATCCGGTGTGGATAAAAACCTAGTGATCATGTGTGGATCAAAACTTAACGAGAATGTGTGGATCAACACCTAGTAATCATGTGTGGATCAATATCAGATCTTTTGATTGAATAAGATGATCTAGACTTATGACTAATCATCTGTCCATCTGTACTTATGTTATACCAAGTTTTATATGAGTCTTTTTCTTTGTGCTATGTGATAGATATCATGATTTTTGGTTTTATTTTGTGGAATTTTAATAGAACTTTAGGGGTCTCAGGGTCCTTATAGGTTATTGTTATACTCACCCCTACACGAGCATTTTTGAAACCTTGTTGTGTCTTCTAAAAATGATGAGCATAATTGCTAAGACTATAAGATCTCGGACCAGGCGTTACACCGAGGTGACTGCTTGATGTGGAGAGATGTGGGGAAGAGCTAAACCTACCATTTAGGTAGGAACCTTGGTGATAAACATGATGAGTAGTTTCTTGATTATAGATTTTTACTAATACAGATTTAATTTGTGGTTTCAACTTGTTAGATTCATGGACTCTGTGTTGTATAGGATTAAAGTATATGCATTATTATTTTAGGGATACTCCTTTACGGGGAAAGTTTCCATCCCCTGGCTTATGGAATATGGGCTTGGGGTAGTCATGACATAGGCTCCAGGGGATGGGTGGTGACAAGGACCTTCGTTGAGGTTTTTGTGTTTTTTTTTTGTTTTTATATTTCTATTACAAGTGTGTGCGACCCTAGTTTTGAGGTAGGTGGTTCGGTCTCAAGCCTACGTTGATGAACTAGATTGTTTTTACATATAAACTATTTTTCATATTGAAATTGGCATGAGTTTTTTTGGTTGTTTTGAAAAGGGTTTTTAGTGAAAAAATTTATTCCCTAATTGCTGAAAGATGTAGAGAAAATGGTATTACCAAATCATTGAAATGGTAAATTTTGAATTGTTTTGAAATGGTTTTCAATGAATTGAAATGAATTGTGAAAAAGAGGACATTAGTTACCTAGGGTACATTGGTGGATGGTTTATATTAGGTCCATAATTTATTATTTAATGATTATCATATAATTTTGGCTTGGTTATTTCCTCTGTTTTCTAGGTACTATGTTCTACGGGTCCGATATATACATATTGGGGGGAATTACTCATAGGGTATTCCTCTTCTTCATAGGACTATTATTCTATTATCAGAATTTTTGCACTTCATTTATTGTGGTATGAGTAGTTTATGACCTATAATTATAATATTACATGGTTTTTTTATACCTATTCTTCTATTTTTCATAGATTTGATTTTTGAGTTAGCCTTGATATGCATGTTTACACTTACGGAAAATGATATGGAAAATGTGCATTAAATTTGATATAACTTCTTTTGTTTTGAACTCTGGGAAGAAGATAAATTTTTACAATGTTTTATATAAATCTATATTACTACTTATCAAAAAATGTTTTATTTAAAATGATAATACCTGGAATTTTATACATAGACTAGGTATTGAACTCCTACGTGGGATACTGCGGTGTTTGTTATATCACAACCTACAAAACTGTTTAGTGGTGCGTAGAAATTTTTTTGTCTTACAGTTCAGGGAAAGGAAAGGGACCACAATGAGTAGGTGATGTTCATATTAGCTAGTTGGGTAATTGGTGGTGATATAGTGAGAATTCTTCCCTTATATCATTTATATTAGCTCTTTGGTTTTGTAGTCCTTTGCATTTGGAATTATCTTTGAGTTTTTACCCAATTTTTAAGTTGTATGTTTCTGTTGTTCTCTTATAGTTATGTAATATATGTCTTATTCTTATTTTTTAGTTACATATTTTTCTCAATATATTATAAATTACATGTTATTTTTAGGCATGGAAAAATCATTCCATTGGTGTTTCTCAATACTCAGGTTCATGGTTCCACCTTATAGGGATCAAGAACTCCCTTCAGGTATGTAACAGAATGGGTTGGGTGTTTCTCTTAAGAAAAACATGGGTTGGTTCGTTACATGTCTTCTTACCTTCCATGAAATTTTAAAATAATTACCTCACACATATGAATGTGTGGACATCCACCTTTATGTAGTGATGTGAAATGTTTTCAATTTTATTTAGTCATTGATGGAAATTAGGATGGATTGTTTTTAATAAAAATGATATATAAAACATAATATTTATTATCGAAATATGGTTTAATAATTTTTTTCTTTTCCTTCCAACCAATGAGTCAAATGGAAACAATGTTCATGCATGCATACAACCAACTATCTCCTCAAATGGTGTAATGTATTTTCTATTAAGGAATTGTATATATATTACTATAAATACATCAACAATGTATATTTACAATATTTATATATTTTTTGAAAAAAAATTCTACATATGATATATCTATGATCTAATTAAATGTGAATAAATTACTGAACTAAATTTTATGTGAAAAAACAAAACAATTATTACATGAAAGATATATTTTTATAGTAAATTGATAATAAACGAGAGATAACAGAATTTAATTACATCATATATTGTAGGAGATAATTGTATATGGTTTGGTAAATGATATGATTTAAACAAATATATATTGTTATGTAGGATTGAGTCATATAAAGTAATTTAAAACTAGGATAATGGTTTCTCGTATTGCTTTAACTTTTTTCAGACATACACTATATTGGGGTAATTGTTTGATTTTTCTACCTAACTTTAAAATAAATTATTCTCTTATGGTATATCATGACCTTTCTAAGGCAATAGTATAATTCTCTTAAAATTTGGTAAATAAAATGATTTATAAATTATATTTTGTAATACAATAAATTATTATTTTATTCGGTCTAAAATATATTTACATCAAAATCTATTTTTTATAAAATAAAATAATTTTGTCAATATTTTCAAAAATTTTTATTAAATGAAATATTACACATTTTGAAATCATAATTTTTTTGAAGTGAATTATCATGGTGTTCTTCAAAGAACTAGCATCATTATTTCATAAAAAATATAAACCACATATACACGATTTTCTTTTTGACACCATGACTCAATGTTTTTGATGAAAATTTGATGGTTTCAAAAGTTTTTTAATGATAATTAAAAATGATTTGTGAAATTTATGATTCAAAATTTCATTTTCATAGTACAATTGCTATTTATCCAACGGATGATTTAATGGATAATTTCATGGAATGTATATTCATCAACACCAATACCCTTTTTTAAATTGATTCTCAACTTGGGATATATATTATTAATGAAAATATAATTATTTATCTAGATGGTTTTCAAAAGTATTGACTTGCGATATTGTTTTTTTAACATTATCCATTTTAATCTATATGCCTTTGAATTATTTTTATTTCATTAAGTAAGTATTAAAATTTGAAATTTTAGATTGTCAATATGAATGATTATGATGATTATATTTCCATCCCTTCACAGGAGGATTGAATTAGACATTTTAATCTCCATGTGTGGCCCAACTATAGAGAGAACATCAATGCTTCGATGGATTTCAAGCGGAAAATATATTTCTCAAATAATATTGTAGTATACCTTGAGTTTTTATATTTCTTTTGAATGGACTTGATGGTTTCTATTTGATTTCTGCAATTATACATTACCTTTTTATTAGATAAGTTATCGAAATCCATGTGGTAATTCTATTATTTAGAATATCAGTGGATATGTTTCAAGGTTTTGGTTTAATTTCTATATCGTTATTTGATCATTAATTAATTATATCATATTATAATCTATTTATTGATTAAATAGTATGGGTTTTATTTATTTAAATTTTCATATTGACTATGAAAATTAGTTCATGACATCTTCTATTATACTCTTACACATATAGTTCATCTGATATCACCCTTATCTAATGTTTTATTTATCAATTGATACTATAATGTGTTTTATGATTTATATATAGTTTAAACTATCCGAAATAATAGAGATTTTAAAAAATAAAAATTTCTATTTGATGCTTCCAAATGTACTGTGAATTTCATTACTGAATATTGTTTTAAAATAATACAATACTATTGTCTGCTTTATTATATAGTTTATTTTATCCAGTTACACTGTAATAAACTAAACAGAGTCTACGAGAAACATGAGATGTGGTATTTAGAGGTCATCTGTGACTTTTTAATGTCCTTTTTCCAATTTTTTATACATTATGGTTTAATGTTAATCATCTGGTATATTTATAATCCTTCATTTTTTAATTTTTATAAAAAAAATGTTAAATTAATCAATACCATAACATGTACCACATGTGTAAAATTTGCATCCATCACAATATTTCAATTATTTTGACAATACTTTTAATATTTCAAAGGGGTTTTATATAAATTGACTTCTTTCATTTGATAAATGTTTTGATTTTAAAGTATTTCTTCCAAACCGAATGGATTACTCACTTAGGAATGTTTTAATGAATTGTTTATTTTTCTATGACAACATCAAACATTGATTATTTTGTTTTACTTGGTACATTTTCCCATGATACCAACTGTATTCAATTTTAGAAGGATTATTTTTTTAAATATGTTGAAAATATAAATTTGTGAGGCATGTTTCATTCGCAAGGGTTATTCCAAGATGAAATTTTGATAAAAATATAATATTTTTCTTCTGTTATGGTATGCAAACTTTTTTAATATTTTGGAACAAACATTTATAGATTATGTGATGGGTGAGACCTATATAATTGTATCGTTAATTAGATGTAGCTTTTTCTTTTATGAGGTAATGATAAAGAACAAGAACATGTTATTGATCCACTATTTAGAAAAGGTCAACATGCATGATCCTCTATGTGAATTAGTTGATGATTCTTTATCCATTAAAAAATTGTATCATTTTATAATTATTAAAACATTTTGATTCTCTTGTTTCAGATGTCAACTACAAGATATGAAATTTAATTTAGATACATGATGGTGAAATATATTCAATATATTAGTTCTAAAATATTATGTTATGGATTAATATTAGCATATATTGATATCATCCGTGTTTACCCAAACATAGAATGTGATACCACAATTTATTTTGATTATCTTCACCATGTTATGATGAAAGGATTATATAGGTTATTCTTATAATGATTAAAAAATTGGAATTTCTTTTTGGGAGATATTTAATTTCCTTGATGAAATTAAATAATTATAAATTTTCTCCTAAAGAGAGTGATTCTTTAGAATTCTCTATCATGTGGTTGTGAAATATATTAAATATTTTTCAAAATTATATAATATATATGTATGAAAAGGTATGGTATATTTCTATCAAATGAAATGCTTTTATATCCATTGGAGCATGTATGTAAAAAAATCATGAGAACTATAGGGATATGTTTAAGGATATTTCGGGGTATATGAATATTTCTTGGAATTTATGTTATAGAAAGAAGATGTTTTTTTAAAGAAAAAAAATACACATGTGGATTTAATTATTGGATGTGTCTATGTCATAGCTATACATATAGGTAATATAATTGAAAATTGGGAAATGATCTTGACTCAACCATCAACTGATGCAAGAAAACATGATTTCTACATGGCAGGATTGTCAGTCCTATGGGATATTACATGGAAGTTCACAAACACTTTATGAATAATTTTAAAGGATTTGAATAATGACCATGAATGAAATTGGATAGTCATATAGTTCAATATATTTAAAATCGATGTCAATATTTTTTAAAATCATATAAATATACATTAATTCATGATTTTTAGTTTCTATTTATTATTATTTTTTATCATAATATGATTTTAAATTTTAATCAATGGATGGAACCAGAAGGAAACATGTAAATGATAATGTAACAGAAAATGAAACAATTCTCTTATGGGGAAACCAATTGTTATGGGAACTAGAATGAAAATTTTAGATTCAATGTTGACCCAACATTATTTATTTATAAATCGTGTTTTTCTTATGAATGAGAAAATTATGAAACATCATTCTATTGAGTATTTTATAAGGAAACACACAACACACTTTAGTAGTTATTTTATCCCACTAATCTCTAAATAGTGTATCATTAACACTAAAAACGTATTTTTCATCTTCTAGTACTTAGATTCTGAGAAAGGAATTTCAGTTTTTTATCATTTAGAAAGAGAAAATCATCCATGGTGTAATCATATCTTGAAGATAAGGGAAAATGATTAAATTTATTATATGTCATGGGATTAGTGTAAATGAATATTAACAAATACCCTAACCCCAATCACCTAGAGTTACTAGTTTACATTATTACGATGGAAGTAGATATAAGAAATCACATCACAATGGACAGAATAGTATAATAACCATGGAACCCATGATAAATAATTTGAATTAAACATTATTTAAAAAGTATATAATTAAATTTATTAATTTATTTTTGATCATCAAAATTACCTCTAGTATTTTCTTATATAAAATTTATAAAACATTTATTATATTCCATATGAATGGAATAATAAGAAAGTTTTCACATATAAGGAATAGTAAGGGTATAAATAAAGTGGAATCTATAATAATGAAAAAATAAAAAATCAATATGGGGATGTAAATAAATAAAACACATAAAATTTAATATTCTCTTAGAAATGATGTATAATATGGAATGAATAAATGATGATAAAATAATTCCACATAAATAAAAAAATGATCATGAATCATAAACATGTATCTTAAAAAAATTATAATCAAATTAAACATTTATAAATATTATCATACTTAGGAAATTACAAATTCTATACATCATAATCAAACAATCACGGCCTCTTTTGTCTTGACCCGTCCTCAGGACTCGTGCCATGACTACCCCAAGCCCGCCTTCCATAGGACAGGGGCTGGCGACTAGCACCAAGGTGTAAAATCCCGGTAAAAGGGAAGGCATTGCCTATGAAAAGTAAACAAGCACTACAGGGTAAGCAAGCGGAAAGTTAAACACTAAGTAAAAGTTGGTACAAAAGTAAGTGCGGAAAAGTAAAGGGGGGCCAGAAATACAAGCCCAACTGTAAAGTACAAGTGAAATGGAAAAAAACAGCAACTGAAAAATAAAGCCGTAATGTCGAGCCGTCCTCTGAAAGTCCCACCTGAAGGGTGGGTACAGAATGCCTCCACTTCTCCTTGGGTCCAGTCGACCGCTCCGAGTGCGTCCCGCCAAGTGGTCCACCTCCAGGTACCGTCATGCTCCGCAAGCCTCCACCACGATCAGCGATGTCTGTCGTCTGCATCAAACACAACGAAGTGCGGGCATAGCCCATGCAGGGGTGAGTATAAAGATACTCAGTAGGGACCCCAAGACCCTCAAGGTCTCACTAAAACCAACAAGGATAACCAAAAAGAAGATCTCAACAGATAACCTCTACTTAGGTATATGCCCATACACAAGCCTAAGTTACCAAGTAACCCATCTCAATCATGAGAAAACACAGGGATTATGAAATCAAAGGATAACCACCACCCAGGTATATGCCCATACATATACCCAAGTTATCAAGTAACCCTTTTCAATCACGAGGAAACACAAAGATCATAGGCTCAGCTCAAACCAGGATTTTCATTATCGAAACTGTAACTGCCGAAGAACCTCGTCTCTAAAGTGTACAGTGGTCCTGTCACGACTCCGAGGTACTGATCACTAACCTAAGACTGATGTAGTACTCCACCTATCGAGTACTTTGGGCCTGCTACTACAACCAAGCACTCTCCCGTGCCGCTACAACCAAGCGCTCTCCAGTGCCGCTACAACCAAGCACTCCTCCGTCGTGGGTCTACCGCTACAACCAAGCGCTCCCCTGTGCCGCTACAACCAAGCGCACCTCTGTCGTGGGTCTGCCGCTACAACCAAGCGCTCCCCTGTGCTGCTACAACCAAGTACACCTCTGTTGTGGGTCTGCCGCTACAACCAAGCGCTCCCCTATGCCGCTACAACCAAGCGCACCTCTGTCGTGGGTCTGCCGCTACAACCAAGCGCTCTGTTGTGACACTACAACCAAGCGCACCTCTGTCGTGGGTCTGCCGCTACAACCAAGCGCTCGCCACTTGGCTTTCTGTAACACACTGAGTCGTTCGATCGGCATTCATCAAGTCTCAACCGGCTCTAGGGTTTCCGCACACAGCATGCTCGTTCCGGGAGGGTCCACTCCACGAGCTAAGTGGTCGATGCATCAACTGACATGTAGTCCAGAGTTGATGTATCCCAAGATGTATCATAGTGGTCACTGCCTAAAACACGGAGGATTCCTTTACTGTTCTCATCACCGTCGCAGTCGAATCCACAGAGGATCTCTGTATAGTCGTCGTCGTCGAAGTCGTAGCCAGCACTAGGATTCCCGCACACAGCAAGCTCGTTCGGGAGGGTCCGCTCCACAAGCTGAGAAGCTGATACATCAGCTGACACAAGGTCCAGAGGTGATGTATCCAAAAGTTCCGTATCGTCAACTTGAACTCAACATCGCAGACGGCACGTCAATCGGACGTCCGGTCTGAGAGTTATTGGTTTTTTCGTCCTAGGGGCCCGGTTGGTTTTTAAGGCAAAACCAACCCGACCATACTCCACCTGTGTCCAAACCTCGAGTGGAGTGAGCCAAAAGATCCGTCTCACTAAGAGGAATCCACCAAAGTTGATGGCATGTCAATCGGACTTCCGGAGCTCAAGATATGAGTGTTTCCGCTACGAGGGCCCGGTTGGTTTTGTGTACGAACGAACCCGGACGAACCCAATATTTTCTGAAACCTTGAGTCCGATATACCAAAACGACCGTCTAGATCCAAGGATTGCATTGCTACTGACGGCACGTCATTCGAAGGCCCGTAGCTCATGTTATGTCTAAAAGACCGAAAACAGTCCGAAGACGGGGGGTCTGGGCACCGGCCGACCCGGCCCGACCCCCCTGGGTCGGCCGAACCGGGTCGACCCGATTCGGTCCGACCCGGCTGGACCCGGTTCGGTTCGGCCAGGGCGCGGCCCGGCCCGGCCGGCCGGCCCGACTCGGCTCAGCCGAGCGGCCGACCGCGGGAGCCGCGGGGCACTGCCCCCTTGGGTTGGAAGAGCCGCGGCCCCGCGTGGGGTCGCGCTGGAGATCAGCGGACGCGGCTTTTGGCGCGTCCAGCATGAGGGCCGGACTCGCGCAGTCGTGGGATCGCTGGCCGCCACCGCCGAGGCTTCAGCCGCGGCGGCCGTGTCCGGCGGTGCGCCGGGGCGCCGCCGCCTCCGGCCGCCGGCGCCGCCGGAGGCTTACGCGGGCCACCGGAGTTACTCCGTTGGTCCGTTTTCCTTCCCGTCTGCGCCGCCGCTCCTCCCGAGTCCCATCCTTCACTGCAGATACATCAAATCTCCCTTGCACCATGTTTTGTCATCGCCCGCCAAATCCGCACAACAACGAAGAACTGCAGAGGGTTGTCGGGCCGTGTTCGTTTGGCCCGCACCCTCCGCGTTAGGCGATAACAATCGGGAAGGATAAATCAACATATCAAACAACAATTTTAATAAATTAAAATTGTTCTTATGAAACCAGGTTTTTTATTTTAAAAGAAACAATCACGAAAAAAAAAATTATTTCACAACCTACCCCTACCTCGTCAAGTCGTCGCACGCACGTTATTCACGGATTTGATCGCCGTGGAAGGAGGCGATCGTCGCGTCGCGGAAGGGCGTCACGTCATCGCGGAAAGGCGTCGTGTCCTCGCGGAAGGGCATCGCGTCATCGCGGAAAGGCGTCGCATCGACGAACTCCGAGGTTCAAGAACATGAAGGTTTAATTATATCGATTAAATCCATGTGTTGTCATAAACAACAAAGAAGATTTAAAAGAAACCCAAAATCTCCTACCTCAAGCAGTTGGTGATCAGAGATCGTTGCGGGGAAGAACGTCTCGGAAGAATCATTGTCAATCTCCGAGGGTGACGGCGTTCTTCGCGTTCTTCGCGAAGGAGGATGAAAGCACAAAGTTGTCAAAACCTCTCAACGAGCATTTTTCTAGAAGTAGTGCGTTGGTCTTATTTTATTATTACGCCAACGGATTGAAGACAGCTTAAGAAACGATTAAATTAATTCATGGAAATAATTAAACGAATAAAACCGCCCAATAAATTGGTGGGTTAAGAAATTAAGAAAACACGTCAGTTGACTTTGTTAATGACGGGTTTTCTCAGGTGCGTTACTTAGCGGAATGAAACGGTGGGGCTCGTGTGGGCCCCAACTCAAAAATATCCTACTAAGAGGGTAGGATATTTCTAGATAGCACCCTATCTTCATCAACTCCACTTAAGATTCTTTAAGTGGCTTCAAGTGGCTTCCAAGCGGCTTAAGTGAAATAAAATAAAGTTTGTCATACAATTTATTTTATTTCTTAACTTTAAGCCCAAAAATTAAAAAAAACCACACCCGAGCAAACGCAACTCTGGAAGAGGTGTTTCTAAAAAATTACCGGCGCTGCGATTCCATCGGTGCCCTCAAAATTCGATTCCGAGCACCGGTTCAAAAGTTAGAAAAACCAGCTCGTCCGTTCACTGAACGTACCTGAGCCAAACTTCGGAAAATGATTCCGGGCACACCGGGCCTCGGAATCAGGTGCCGTCAGAAACAGCGTTCTTGTAAAATTCCAAAGAAAAGTAAGAAGAAATTTCATTGAAATTTACAGGTCTTTACATTACTTCCACCACAGGGCTTTACGTCCCCGTAAAGCTTCACCACAAATTTAGGGATACAAAGGCGGTACTGAGCACGCATCTGAGCCTCCCGCTCCAAAGTGCTCTCCTGGAGGTTCCCATGCTGCTATCTGATGCGCATAAGAGGAATCGATCATCCACGTAGGACCCGCTCCTGTTGATCCATGATCTCCACCGCGACCTCCGCAAAGGTCGCCCCATCATCAACGTCCAGCTCCCCATGGTCAATGAAGTGAGATGGGTCGTGCACGTATCTCCTCAGCTGAGATACGTGGAATACGTCGTGCACCCGGTGCAACTGAGGTGGTAGAGCCAGGTGATAATCCACCTCGCCAATCCTGTTGAGGACCTAGAAAGGTCCGATGAAGCGTGGAGACAAATTACCGCCTCGTCCAAATCTCCGCAATCCACGTCGAGGTGAGACACGCAACAAGACGTGGTCACCATCCTCGAACTCTAGTGGCCTCCGCCTACTGGCAGCACAAGACATTTTACGGTTCTGATCTGTCCTAATCTGCTCATGGATGACTTGGACCTTTCTGGTCCTACAAGTTCTTCTGAGATTTCTTCTTTGCTGATAAGAGAAATCTGGTCTCATCCCCTGGATGAACCACTTCCTTTGCCTAATAAAATCAATCCCGACATGGATGTTATTAATCCATGCCAAAGATGACGTCGTAATGCCTCGATGCTACTACCAAGAGATCCAACCGTTACTCTCACCTCCAAGGGTTGAGTCACACTGTCGGAATCAGTGTGTGGTAACTGGGTCTCCTCCAGTAGATGTCTCACAAGTGAGGGTCAGGTCAACAGTCTAAACTGGAACCTCTTAGTAACAACACAAAAGAGGACAGGAATGAAAACATTACAAAGGAATGTGTCTTTTATTATTGCAGCTCATAATACAAGGACGGTACACAATAACAACAAGGAAGTAGAAGTACAAAAGACGTAACCACTAGTTCCACTCCTGTCCATCTGCTCCCATAGCTCCATGATCGAAGGCCTCAGCTGCCTGAAGCTGAGCTCTCACATGTCCACCAACTCCCTACGGTCGGGGTGGACCTCCTGGTGGTGGTGGTGGCAACACCTCGAAGCGTCGTCCGCTACCTGCTGCTCGGCCAACTCCTCTGCCACGGTCTCCTACTCCATGCGATCCGCCTCTATCGAACCTCTGCCTCTACCTAGGAGGTCCTTCGTTCATCTACTGGTCATCCGTATGGCAAGTCGGACAGTCACGAGCCATGTGACCAACCCCGCCGCAGGAGTAACACTGTCCGCTCATAGTAAGTCGCTGTCCACCCCGGGTGCCTCGCACAATTGACCCTGTGTCACGCGGTCGACCACCGGTAGGTCTAGTCCTCTTGGACCCCTGCGTCATCTGTCTACTGCCCGCTACAGAAGACTCTACTGCATGCCGGCTAGTGGAGGGTCCTGCTGCTGGAGACTGCTCAGCAAGGAAACTCTCCACTAAGAGGGTTCTCTCCAACACTCCTGTCTGTGTCGGAATGATGTGAGAAACAACAGAATCACTGATCTCTTGCCTGAGCCCCTGCTCGAAGGTTCGGGCCCTGAAGAATGGGTCCAGTACCATGTCCGTGGAATAGCGCGAGAGATCGATAAACCTCGCCGCGTACTGGGCTATGGTCATGCTGCCCTACCGCAGCTGTAGCAGCTCCTGAATGTGCACCGCTCGGAGGGTGGCTGGGACGAACTCTGAGAGAAAAAGGCTCTCAAAGTCCGTCCAAAGGAGTGATGCCTCGTCGTGCACCTGGAGCATCAAGCTCCACCATCTGCCTGCTACCGCATGCAGGAGGCTCGCTGCAAGGACCACCATAAGGTCCGATGGTGTCCTCACTAGCCTGAAAACTCGAACAACTGCCTCTAGCCAGTCCTCGGCTGCCTGGGGGTCCGTCTCCCCATGGAACCTGGGTGGTCGCTGGCGCTGGAACTCATGCAGTGTACTAAGGCGACGTGCATCGTCAGCGGCTGGGGCTGGAAGCATCGGTGGCTCGGCGGGTAGAGATATCGCCGGTGCCTCTGCTGTTAAAGGGACCTATATCGAGGCCTCGTCGCTCGGAGGGCTGTCGTCACGTACAACACTCAGAACCCTAGCTGGCTGCCGTCGTGGGGCCATCCTGAAAGGAAACAGGTGCGCCATGGTCAGAACAGTATACCTGGTGAGCTGATACCAAGTAATCACAAAGAAAACTTCAAACACACATGCAATCAATGTTTTCGTGCATTAATTCAGAAATCAGAAGTCAGGATCCTGGTGTACGGATACGTCGGCCGCCGCACCAACACTGGGCTCCCTGGACTGATAACCACACCCAATATGATAAACACTATTGCTTCACATAGAAGAAAGATCAGAGTCTGCGGTAGAACCGACCACCTCTGATACCAATTTGTCACAACCTGTCCTCGGGACCCGTGCCATGACTACCCCAAGCCCACCTTCCATAGGCCAGTGGCTGGCGACTAGCACCAAGGCGTAAAATCCTGGTAAAAGGGAAGGCATTGCCTTTGAAAAGTATACAAGAACTACAGGGTAAGCAAGCGGAAAGGTAAACACTAAGTAAAAGCTGGTACAACAGTAAGTGCGGAAAAGTAAAGGGGGGCCGGAAATACAAGCTCAACAGTAAAGTACAACTGAAAGGGAAAAAACAGCATCGGAAAAGTAAAGTCGCAACGTCGAGCTGTCCACTAGAAGTCCCACCTGAAGGGTGGGTACAGAATGCCTCCACTGCTCCTCGGGTCCAGTCGACCGCTCCGAGTGCGTCCCGCCCAGTGGTCCACCTCCTGGTACCGTCCTACTCCGCAAGCCTCCACCACGATCAGCGATGTCCATCGTCTGCATCCAACACAACGAAGATCGGGCATAGCCCATGCAGGGGTGAGTATAACGATACTCAGTAGGGACCCCGAGACCCTCAAGGTCTCACTAAAACCAACAAAAATAACCACAAAAAAAGATATCAACAAATAACCTCTACTTAGGTATATGACCATATATAAACCTAAGTTACCAAGTAACCCATCTCAATCATGAGAAAACACAGGGATTATGAAATCAACGGATAACCACCACCCAGGTATATGCCCATACATATACCCAAGTTATCAAGTAACCCATCTCAATCACAAGGAAACACAATGATCATAGACTCAGCTCAAACCAGGATTTTCATTATCGAAACTGTAACTGCCGAAGAACCTCGTCTCTAGAGTGTACAGTGGTCTTGTCACGACTCTGAGGTACTGCTCACTAACCTAAGACTGTTGTAGTAGTCCACCTATCGAGTACTGCGGGCCTGCTGCTACAACCAAGCGCTCTCCTGTGCCGCTACAACCAAGCGCTCTCTCGTGCCGCTACAACCAAGCGCTCCTCCATCGTGGGTCTGCCGCTACAACCAAGTGCTCCCCTATGCCTCTACAACTAAGCGCATCTCTGTCGTGGGTCTGCCGCTACAACCAAGCGCTCCCGTGTGCCGCTACAACCAAGCGCACCTCTGTCGTGGGTCTGCCGCTACAACCAATCGCTCCCCTGTGCCGCTACAACCAAGCGCACATCTGTCATGGGTCTGCCGCTACAACAAAGCGCTCCCCTGTGCTGCTACAACCAAGCGCACCTCTGTCGTGGGTCTGCCTCTACAACCAAGCACTCCCTACTGGGCTTTCTGTAACACACCGAGTCATTCGATCAGCAGTCGTCAAGCCTCAACCGGCTCTAGGGTTTCTGCACACAGCATGCTCATTACGGGAGGGTCCACTCCACGAGCTAAGAGGTCGATGCATCAACTGACATGCAGTCCGTAGTTGATGTATCCCAAGATGTATCGTAGTGGTCACTGCCGGAAAAACAGAGGATTCCCGTACTGTTCTCATCACCGTCGCAGTCGAATCCACCGAGGATCTCTGTATAGTCGTCGTCGTCCAAGTCGTAGCTAGCACTAGGGTTCCCGCACACAGCAAGCTCGTTCGGGAGGGTCCGCTCCACGAGCTGAGAGGCTGATACATCAACTGACACAAGGTCCAGAGTTGATGTATCCAAAAGTTCCGTATCATCAACAGGAACTCAACGTCGCAGATGGCATGTCAATCGGACGTCCGGTCTGAGAGTTATTGGGTTTTTCGTCCTAGGGGCCCGGTTGGTTTTTTAAGGAAAAACCAACCCGACCGTACTCCACCTACGTCCAAACCTCAGGCGGAGTGAGCCAAAAGATCCGTCTCACTAAAAGGAATCCACCAAAGTCGACGGCACGTCAATCAGACGTCTGGAGCTCAAGATATGAGCATTTCCGCTCTGAGGGCCCAGTTGGTTTCGTGTACGAACCAACCCGGCTGAATCCAATGTTTTCCGAAACCTTGAGTGTGATATGCCGAAACAACCGTCTCGATCCAATGATCGCATCGCCGCTGACGGCGCGTCGTTCGGAGGCCCGTAGCTCAAGTTATGGCTAAAAGACCAAAAACGGTCCGAAGACGGGGGGTCTGGGCCCCGGCCGACCCGGCCCGAACCGGGTCGCCCCGATTCGGTCTGACCCGGCTGGACCCGGTCCGGTCCGACCAGGCCGCGGCCCGGCCCGGCATAGCTCGGCCGAGCGGCCGAGCGTGGCAGCCGTGGGGCGCAGCCCCGGCAGGTTGGAAGAGTCGCGGCCCCGCGTGGGGTCGCGCTGGAGATCAGCGGACGCGGCTTTTGCCGCGTCTCGCGCCACCGGAGGCTTCTGCGGGCCACCGGAGTTGCTCCGGTGGTCCGTTTTCTTTCCCGTCTGCGCCACTGCTCCTCCCGGGTCCCGTTCTTCACTGCAGAAACATCAAATCGCTCTTGCGCCACGTTTTGTCTTCGCCCGCCAAATCTGCACAACAACAAAGAACTACGAAGGGTTGTCCGACCGTGTTCGTTTGGCCCGCACCCTCCGCGTTAGGCGATAACAATCGAGAAGTATAAATCAACATATCAAACAACAATTTTAATAAATTATAATTGTTATTATGAAACAGGGTTCTTTATTTTAAAAGAAACGATCACAGAAAAAAAATTATTTCACAACAAACCCCAACCTCGTCAAGTCGTCACACGCACGTTCTTCGCGGATTTCATCGCCGTAGAAGGAGGCGATCGTCGCATCGCGGAAGTGTGTCGCGTCATCACGGAAAGGCGTCGTGTCGTCGCGGAAGGGCATCGCGTCGTCGCGGAAAGGCGTCGCGTCGACGAACTTCGACGTTCAAGAACATGACGATTTAATTATACTGAATAAATCTGTGTGTTGTTATAAACCACAAAGAAGTTTTAAAAGAAACCTGAAATCTTCTACCTCAAGCAGTTGGTGATCAGAGATCATTGCGGGGAAGAACGTCTCGGAAGAAGCGTCTTCAATCTCCGAGGGTGACGGAATTCTTCTGGTTCTTCGCGCTCTTCGAGTTCTTTGCGTTCTTCGCGAAGGAGGATGAAGGCAGAAAGTTGTCAAAACCTCTCAACGAGCATCTTTCCAGAAGTCATGCGTTGGTATTATTTTATTATTACGCCAACAGATTGAAAACAGGTTAAGAAAACATTAAATTAATTCATCGAATTAATTCAACGAATAAAACTGCCCAATAAATTGGTGCGTTATGAAATTAAGAAAACGCGTCAGTTGACTTTCTTAATGACGGGTTTTCACGGGTGCGTTACTTAGCGGAAAAAAACGGTGGGGCTAGTGCGGGCACTACCTCACAAATATCCTACCAAGAGGGTAAGATATTTCTGGATAGCACCCTATCCGCATCAACTCAGCTTAAGATGCTTTACGTGGATTCAAGTGGCTTCCAAGCGGCTTAAGTGAAATAAAATAAAGATTGTCGTACAATTTATTTTATTTCTTATCTTTTAGCCCAAAAATTAAAAAACAACCACACCTGAGCAAATGCAACTCTCGAAGATGCATTTCTAAGCAATTACCGGTGCTGCGATTCCATCGGTGCCCTCATAATTCGATTCTGAGCACTGGTTCAAAAGTTAGAAAAACCCGCTCGTCCGTTCACTGAACGTACCCGAGCCAAACTTCGGAAAATGATTCCGGGAACACCGGGCCTCGGAATCAGGTACCGTCAGAAACTACGTTCTTGTAAAATTCCAAAAAAAATTAAGAAAAAAATTTCCTTGAAACTTACGGGTCTTTACATATTTACAATAAATCATACATAAATTGAAATAGACTTGACCAAATACTCATGTACGATTTTCTAGTGATACCTACTGATGCATTGTGAAGCTATAATCAGTGCTTCTCGTCACATACTATGTTGGATTCATTATTTATAAGAAAGGGGTAAAATATATTCAATATAATCATTTTTATTATAAAAAATTATGTATAATATGTTATTAATTTACCATATCAATAAACATTTATAAACAATTTAGAGTAATATGATTAAAGATAATATACTACTACATCATATTAAATGATCATAACCCAAAAAAAATTAGGTCTATATCTTTACATAATCATCCCAATGAAAAATATGGTAATATGAGGGTTTTTTCATAGATGAATATAAAAAAATAAAAATCATTTTGAATATTATTTTTGAAAATATTTATTTTATCTTCAATTTATCATTTTAAAAATAAAGCAAGAAATTTTTTTTAATTTTGTTTCGTTTTATTATATAATTAGTAACAATAAAAGTAGTTTTTAAATGACTTATGAGTCATAATAGTTTGATATTATGAATGTACGTTATATGTTAAAAATTATTTTTCTCATATTTTTTTCTAATAGATTATAGAGACTTATTTTGAAAACAAAATAAATATTCCATTGATATTTTGTAAAATTGAAAACATGGGTAACAAATTCATTAGTAATTGTTTTTTAATGATAAAATAAATTTTCAAAACATTTATGATTTAAATTATTTGGGGGAAAATGATTTGGTACACGAGAGAGAAATAATGTCATAATTTCTTAAAAACTTAATATCAATCATTTTATGTAACAAAGAGTTCACAATTGTAATATGAAATGAAAAAATCAGGAAAAAAGGATATGAAAATTTATGGGTCTTAACGAAAAATGAAAACATAATTTCCTTCAAGGTATATTTGTTTTTAACCAATTTAGATTATAATGAGACTGAAAAATAAATCACATACCATTTTGGTAGCATTCGTACCATAAGACCCATTAATGGAATAAAATATAATGAAAAAATAAATACCATGAGGCGAAATATATTCATCATATAAAATATCAAAAGGGTTATTATATAAATCAGACCTATTGAAAAGGTTATTAGTATGATATATGTCTCAAATAAGTAAATGTGGGTGGATAAATACATAGTTGATGGTCAATATTTATTATATGTGTCTGAATTTCTTGTGTAATAAATATAGGGTTATTATAGAATTATTAAAGAATAAAACTCATACATATGATACCATACATGATTTACTTTTTGTTTCTATCTCACATTCAATAAAAATTCATTGTTAATATCACTATATCTAATTATAATAGATTTTTTATTCAAGTATGTTCTGATTTGATATATCATTCCTTTGACATTGATAATTATACAATTATTTTTAGATTGTATAACACGATATAAAGACCATATATATTAATTATTTTTTTATTTTTATTAATTTATTAAGGTTATATATAGAAAATACATCACATTATTAACGAGGATGGTTGGCCATATGCATTCTTTCATGTTGTTTATATTTTTATGAAATATCGATACAAAGGAATGTAAATGTTAATTCATATTATTAGAATCATTATTATTTATTAAATTTATTTTTTAAATTAAATCCTTCTTTAATACAATATATTTAAATATTAATTGAATTATTTTTAATGAATCATTTCATATAATTGGTCTTCCACAAGTATGAAAAAGTAAAGTCATTGTTTTTTAATATACTAGAAGGTAATATGTTAACTATGACGTAATTTTCCATATGTATTATTATGTGGAAAATATAAACACAAGAGTGACAATATTGTATCCTGCACATAATGTAAAGTAATAAGTTATACATGGTATCATCATTATATAAGTATAATAAATTGAAATATAATATAAATTCACATATATATATATATGATAAATAAAATGTTATATCCCTTTGTTAGTGGTTGTTATAAAAACCTAATTACATCGGGTCACAAGAAGGTAGTGCGTAATACACATGATCAGCAGTTGCATTTTATAGTTGATGGAAGAGGATAAATGTATAGGTCATTATCATTTCATAATGACAAATTTTATTTGGAATATATTGGGGATATTATAATACAATAAATGAATAATATTATAATAATTTCTAAGAGTATGTAAAATGAAAATGCATAGTTAAAAATGGAACCTCTTCTTTAGGAAACCTATTTAAGTTTAACATAAATACATTATTGACGTGATTAATAATAAAAATAATACATATGGTATGTGGGGATGGAATTCAGGATGATTTTCGGTATGTTCCTATCTAACCAAATGGTTTATAGAAGTGTGAATAGAGGAGGAGTGGGGAAGATGTTTTATAAAAGGGGATAAGACATACATAGAATTTTTTAAATTATATATTTATACCCAAATTTTGGTCATTAAAACACTATATAATGGGTTATTCCCTATAATATGTTGTCATAATGTCTATATATGGATATGAAATGTGTTTTTGGACAAGTTATATATATATTATAACACATATCATATATGTTTAACCCTCGGTAGACTCAATGTTACAATATACACTATAATTTATTTTTAATATTTTCAAAATTTAAAATGATAAAAAATAATTTTGGAATTATTATATTATATATATTATTGATATTTCAAAAAATGATTAATTTTTATATTTAGTTCATAGAATTTTTATAACGTAATTTAAAATTAATGATGTAGACCAGTGTGGAATAGACTTTTTCCAAGGAAAAATACTCAAATGTATAAAAAGTATTTATATAATAATTTGATGTGAAATTGATTTTAATGAATTATATATGTTAAAATTTAATAAAACTTTACCAAAGTAACTTTATAATAGATTTAAGTTATTATCATTCTTTGGATATCATTATATAAATTCAATAAACATATATATTTTTAAATATCCATAAAAGTTTTGTTATATTCATTAACATACCAAATCCTAACAAAAATTTTGTTTTGACATTTGAATTCAAAAAAATAAAATTTATTTTTAAAGTTAAATTTTTTAGAACATGTGGAAAAATTAATATGATGTGCAAAAAGTGTGACAATAAATTCTTTTAGAAAAACACAGTTCTTAAGAAAAGATTATTTTTTCTTTAAAATGGTTATTATTTTAAATGTAATCAACAGATAACACTGTAAATAATTTTCTAAAATATTAAATAATATATTTTTACTAATTTAGTTAGTCTGATTCAAACTCGCTACCTTAATGACTTGGTTATAATATTCATTATTAAAAATAATATTTTAATAAATTATCATGTTGCGATTATGACGTAAATTTCATGCATCATAACCTATCAAAGATATTGAATATATTTAGAATATAATATTTCAAAATGTATTGGTGTGTTATTTTCTCTTATATTCATTGATTTTAATTTAATTTTAACTACTGAAGTTGATGTTCCCCTTTTAAAATCCTCAGGTGTTAAATTTAATCTTCTTCAAATAAATTTCATCCCTAGTATTTAATCATTATCATGGTAACCAAGGGTCTCACATTTTAAAATACACCTCTTTCATACCCATATGTTATACCTCTAAAATAGTACAACATGTTTATAAGTGAGAATGTTAATTTCAAGGGTCATCATGAATAACATATAACTAGGCCTCCAAGTAGAAGAACATTGGTGGAAAAATATAATATAGACATTGAAATATTTTATAACTAGTTATTGAAAGTGATTAAGATCATTGATCATGAGAAATTAGATGATAAATGGGAATTTATTAACCTCAAAACAACAAATTAATGATGTGTTAAAAATCTTTTATTCATATGATATAAAGGAACCGTGATAAAATTTTATTTTCAAGGTCTTTTCATACATATGGAATATTATTTTACTAACTATGAATATTTATAAATATTCCTTTTTAATAAAAATCATTTTTATTTTACAATTTTCATTATTTCTATATTATTTGATTAATTTAAAATCTATACATGACAATCTGAAAGGAATATCAAATATTGATTTTTATGCATGATACATTAAAATTAAAATTTATAGATCATATGATCGACAATAGTGTGGAATTACAATACTCTTGTGTGTAAATAATTTTAAATAACAATATAGTATCAACAAGATATCCCGCAAAATAAATTATTTTGTATAATAAAAAGGTAATAGGACTAGAAAAACATTAATATTTATCAATCAAAACATTTATGTAATAAAAATGACATGTTATCCAGGACATCACGTAGTGCAATGATAGTTACGACAGCCTTATGAACCATTGACTGTGGGTTCAATCTGTGCGGTTTTACGAATGTGGGGGGTTATCACCTAGAATGTGGGGGTTTCTTTTTCTAAAACATTATTAATATAATTCCTATATTTTTCAAAAATTTCAAAAACCTATAATTAAATAACCATAAAATGAATGATATTACATAAATATTAATAATTCCTTTACAAAAAAACTTTAACATAATTTTCATAACAACGATACCATTTTAAGGGATATCGTCAATAAATAATGAATTCTCTATGAAGTTCAACATGGCACTAAATTACTTTTCATACTTATTGATAAAATTCAGCATTTTCCTTCATATCCATAATGAAAAAGTACATCAATAAATTCATTATAAATTTAAATTTTCTTATTAAGATAATATCATTGAAAAAAATACAAAAATAAGGTAATTCATGATTCAATACCTAATCAAATTATTCTTGAACCTTCATATGCAGTAATATCATTAAACATAAGTTGATATATTAGATTCCATTTGTGTATATTCCCAGGATCCTTAGGATATTAGTCCTTATATTATTTTATCTCTTTATAGTTGAATAATTTCACATTAGGCGATTCTTATAGGATCATGAAATCACGAGTATTATGGAATTTCTAAATAATATTGTAAGAAAAAATCCATTCCCTTCATGTATGATCCATATTGTTTCTATAAAAAATTAACACACTAGGAAATCATTATTTCCATTATTCACTTTATCCTTCACTTTCCATGTTTTACTACTCTATTGCATCCCACAAAATCCTGAAAAAAATAATAATTCATTCATTTTTTATATATGACATAATTCTATGTCCTTGAATGATGTGAAATTATTAAGACAAGTGTTCTTCATGGAACAAGAATACACTCATCAATATAATGAAAATAATTATCCTTCAATAATGTAAAAAATCTATATCAATCATTGATATTCTTATAATGTGGTATTCATAAATAGAAACATTTTCATATTCCTTTTGTAATATTTTGATGAATTGTCACTTGATGTGTACTTATTTGTCTTGATGATTTTTATAATATGGTTAACTTGAAACAATTCAACTAGATGTTTTATATTGTTTTCTCCATCATTATAGTTTTTAATCAATTAAAACCATTTGTCTTAATCTCATTATTCCAGAAATGATCATGAATTTATTATCTATTTCATTGATTTGAAATGTGATAAATATATTATCAAAGTAACTTGTCCTTTAATAATATATAAAAGGATGTCATTACCATTTAATGATGGAGTTTATTGATGAATAATGTGGCTAACCCCTATTTCAAATTGTTTTGTATTATTATGGAACTTTAGAAGAGAAATTATATTCCTCATAAAATTATTCTTCTACCCCAAAATGCATTCAATTTGTTCTATTCCAACTTTTTCTCTTTCAATGTCTATTATAATTCCCAAGAGGGAAATCCAAACCTGTAGAATATGAGTTAATATATTTTCCATTGATTTCCGTATAATATATATTTAATCGATTGAATTAAAATATTATATAATAATATTATGTAACATAATTAATATTCCTAAAAATAGTCTAATAAATAAAATAAATTCTATTTTTTTGCATATATAATATCAAAATTATAATCCAAGATTCAATAAAAAGTATTTCAAATAAAAAAATGATTTCAATTCCATTATAATTTTTCTAATAATATAAATTTAAATATCTCATTTATATCCCCAAAGAGTGTCAAACTAGTTGTATAGTAAGGACCCATATTCTTTTGAAGATAATGATAGAGTCAAAACAAAAACACATCTTTTTGGATTAATTATCCCAATGTCCATCTATGAAAGATCTGAATCAACATGTATTATCCAAACATTGACATATTTCTTAGAAAACTACATAATATCTACCTTACCAAAGCACTAATATGTTTTTAATACTTCAAATTATCCATATTGTATGTCATTGCTTTATATTATGATTCCAAGATTAACCAACCCAACCCTAGTGACCTAGTGTTCATGGTTGTATTATTAAATTACCAAAAGATAAAAGAAATACTATCAAAATAGATATAATGTTTTATTTTTCTTTGTAAACATGATACATACATGAATTGTAATTTTATTCGAAAACCCAAATTATAAATAATTATATTATTTGACATTTTCATTATTAGTTCGAGCATGTCCCCATATATCAATCCTAAATTAGTGCATAGAATATTGGGGAATATAAATATATGGGAGGGTTTAAATATAATTCCTTTTATGTGTGTTCTTAGTATATAATCATTCATGATACATAATACCTAATCGATATTTAAGGGTAAATAATTGATACACCTTCTATTTAACAAATAACATTAACATAATGAAAAATGTGGTTGAAATAAACTATTATCTGATAAATAATAATACATAATCAATGGTTTTGAAACATAACCATTATTATTTTAACTATATCAATAATAAAATTGAACATTAATAAATAATCCAAGGATGAGAGAGTTTATAATTATGTAAAACAGTAAAATTCCTTCATGGAATAATCAGAATAAATCATAAATATATTCGAAAGTCCTCAACTAAATACCCATGATGGTTTGTCCCGAGAGACATACAGATATATTGATGTGAAAATGAGGTCCCCACCTATCACATAATAATTCCAATGAATTATTCATCTAAAATGGGTTAAATATAATCAAAGTTACATTTTTTGTTAAAAAATAATATATAAAATTTTAAAAAATTCAATAATAAATAAACATAATTATTGAACATTCATGGTAATATAGAGAGTGGTATAAAAATTGCCCATAACATTAAAATGATCATAAAACATCTAGATAAATAATATATATAGTATTATTATATTATATCTAAAATGGATCAAAATATAAAATATGGTTTGTTCTCATTGATGAATTGAAGTTCCATAAAATGACATTAACACATAATTGAGGAAAATATCCATTATAACATTAAATTCACACATTAAAACTAATATTTCATAACAAAATTGATAATAAATTTTAATGAAAAAAAATTAACATGGAAATAAACATAAAAAAATTAAGATATCTTGAAGGAGGTAAATTTCATACTTGTTATACAAGTAAAATACGATTCCTTTTCAAATTTTTAGTAATTGAAAAATGTTCCTTCTTCAAAAAAATAACATGAATAATCCATTCAAATAATTTTTCAAGAATTAAATCATGGTAAATAGTGTGCAATTAATATATAATATATTTTTAAAAGGCATTTTGTGAAAAATTCTTTAGTTATATAAATTTGGATGAATTTATTTTTGACAGAAAAGAGAAATACTGTTACATTTTCATAAAAACATTTCATATATCGATATAATTTTTACATAAAGGAATATTATAATATTTGTTGAAAAAATCATGAGTAACTAGATGAAATGACAAATAAATATTTTTATTATAGAATTATCAATTAATTTCCTTCAATGTAAATTTAATGTATATTATTTTTGATTAAAATGAGATTGAAGCATTAATCATTTAACACCATGGTAAATTTTTATTCTTAGGAACCATGAAATGGATATCATCAAATAAAACATTAAATTAAAATAATATAAATATATTTAATAAATATAATATAAAAAATTTGCACTACCACACCACCTTATTAGAATAAGTTGTGAATATGACATAAGTAACATTGATGTAAAAGTGAGATGGGAAGGACATCACTTATGTTAAATTTCCATAATATATTTATAGATATCTTATTTAATAAATTGGTTATTATTATAAATATATTGAAAACAATTAATATGTATTTCATAACAATTAAAATTTACTTTTTTCGTTTTATTTATTCTTTTTAACAATTATTTCATAAAATCGATGTTTCAGGTAATTATATCTTTTTTCATGTATGATTTGGTTTTGTATTATTTTACTTTTACATAGATCATAGATAAATTACCTAAAGTATTTAATGAATGAGATAAATGTCAAATATTTTAATAATAAATGTTATTTTACAGGTTCATAAAAGGTAAATATCGAAAATGCATTACACCATTCATAGAGACAATACGTCATATGTACACATAAAGATTGTTTCAATTTTCTATTGAAATAGAAAAAAAGAAAAAAATATTAATTCAAATGTCATTTATAATTATTATGTTATATATATGTATTATATTAATAATATCAATCCTTATTACTATCCATTTTAATATAATATGAAAAAAATCACTTCACTATATGGAGGTGATAGTCCACTCATATACATGTGTGATGTAATAATTTTCTGTCAGATTAAAATTCATGTATTCATATGTGATATTTTATTTAAAAAAAAATTTAATTTCATAAATATCACACATATTCATTACAATTATACTTAGTATATTACATGAAAATCATAAATGGAAAAAATGAATCACATCGCTTTTTGAGGTAGTAACCCGCTATACATATTAGTGATGTTATCGAATCTCCCACAGAATGAAATATTAGAAGGTATATTTGATATCATAATTTACAAAGTATAATATTTTCATAAATATCATATAAATATTTTAATTTCATCAATATTCAAAGATTTCATGGTGGTGATGGAAAATGAATTACCTTAGTTATCTAGGCATTATTCTTCCATACAAACAATAAATGATGTAGTTTTCCATTTGTTGTAAAATGTAATTAATATATCTCCTTGAAATAAAATAATATCATCTATTTTTATTTTATATAGTTATGTTACCATATTATCATATATTAATATTATATTAATGGGATATATTAAATAGTAAAATTAAAAATCATAGTTAAAAGTTATAAATATCTTTCAATAAACCTATTTATGTTTAATATAATTCCATCAAATATTATATTCATAATCAATAGATGACAAAATTTGCGGATGGAATTAGGTAAATTATTTTGGAAGTAGTTTTTTAGAATTAAATATTTTTGGATGTGTAATGTGTGGTGGATAGTGGTGGCCATTTTTAATAGTGGGATATGACACATATGGAATTTTTTAAAATATAATGTGATACCAATATGTTTCATTTTAAAAATGTATCCAAATTGTCTTATTGTCTACTTGTAGATGTGATATGTTTATAATACTCCAATAAAATATATTTTGGAAAATTTTTATGTCATTATAATTCTTATATTATTAATTTAGCCTTTTAGTAAAACTATTTTTTTCAATAACAAGGATATATCATCTTTATTGATTCTATTTTTCATTCTCATCAACAATAACATTGATCATTATTTATAAAATAAATTATTATTATTTGGAATTTAAGATCCATTTTTGAAAATTGAATTGAAGAATTTGATGAATAAAATTAAAAATTAAACTTGTAGATATGTCAAAAAAACATTTTTCAAAAGAAAAAATTCACATGATTAATGAGTTTTCATCTTTCCATTAAATATTAAATATAATATATTGAAATAAATTAGTAAAATATTATAAAAAATATACAATAATGAACCAGATTTTCTTTTTCCATGCAATTTTTTAATATATAATGATATTATTTCGAGACCACGAAAACGAAGGGCCCATGATTCCGAGCCCTGGATTGCCCGGAATGATCCGTCGATGTTTTGTTAAACATTAAATAGCATGTGTAAGTAGTTTTGTAGAAAAAGTGGAATAACTCTTAAATGTTTGAAAGGATTAGAAATCTGAGGGCACTGTTGCGCTTAGGATGGAGAGGTTACCCTAGGCATGATATAATTGTTTCGGCATGTGCCTCTTGTGAGAAAACCCAAAAATGGAATAACCGTAAATAAAATAATTAAATAAAATTAATTTATTTTTTAAATGCTAATAAATCAAAAATGGTAAATCTTAATGAAAATCGAATATCACCGTTAAACTCGTTTGGGTAGGCTTTCTTTAGGCTGATTCTAACATTGGACGGTGCATGCACCCAGTGAAAGATAGTTTTTTTCTGTAAATAAAATAATTTAGTACAACAAATTTTATTGTAAAATCCATAACATCGAAATGGTAATTCAGATAGAACATTTGAGGGGTTTGTTATGTTCGTTAGAGCATACTCTTCTTAGGTGGAGCCTAACCTCGGTCGGTATGGATCGAGGGTGAATGCAAATAATTTATTGACCTTTTTTTCAGGTACGTTTAGTAAAAGTGCGATATAATTTTTCTATATTCTAAATCGTTGCTTGGAATAAAAATATAAGGGCACCGCTGAATCAACGACATCCCGATTTGCTTAAGGGACACTTTACATTGACCCCAGTAGGTCCATATAACAAGACTTGTGTTGAAACTTTTTCAAAATACAATTAAATGAAATAATTTTATTATTTTATTTCATATCGTCCAACCGACAAGTAAAGGGGTGGGTCCAGTGATGTGTCAAGACCATAAATGGTTAGACCGTCCAGCCCTATGTTACGACGCCATTGGGGAGTTAAGAAAATTTATAATTTCACAAGCCCAATTAAATTCTACCATCATTACTTACGCGACCCCTCTGCAATATATATGGATTTTGGGGAGGGGTATTGGCACCAAATATCCAAGAAAACAAGTGCTGAAGGAGAACCACAACACCAGACTCTTAGAAGATGGAGCTGATCCCATCGGGAGGAGACATGTTACAATAAACCCGTTTCTAGAGGACGATGTTCGAGCGACATCAGTAGAAGCCTGTTGTGGGAATGAAGAACACTGACCCACCTTCATGCACGAGCATTTCTCTGATAATTCAAGGTAGGGGGTTTATTCCTTTATGTTTCCCTAAAATATCCCCTCTTCTACATTCTTGAAAATTAGATGAAGAATGTTGGTCATCCGACTAACAGGTTGATCTGCAAATCATTAATTTTGCGGGAGGTTGTTACGGGGTATCCTTTTGGGGTTTCAATTGTAGTTTAATAAAAGAAATTTTTAAACCCATTTTATCCCGCCTTTGATCACGGGCTAATGTAGAGGGTGCTAACATAATGAACCTGGCCTGAACCCTCCGTAACATTGTTATCCTTGCGCCTTCCATGGAAGACCATCGGCACGGTGACACCAACAGTATATGAAGGAGGTGACATGCCAATGCACGGCGCTAAAGGAGGTCGTGACACTAGGACATGATGTAAAATGGAGCTACCGGCATCGGATGGATGTGGAAGAGGTGCAGCACTCTGTCGCGCATTGTCGTTGTGCAAAGGGGTCGCGGCTCTTCAGTCGTGGCAGACAAAGAATGAAGTTGGCTCGTCAGCAGGCTGCAGAAGGTAAGGGTGGCCTGCTTTTGTGCACCACTGGTGAGCAGAAGATTGTGGAAGAAGCCGCGGTGGAGGAGGAGGATCTCGTGCCTCTGGTGGGTACTGCGGTGAATGGGCGGTGCCCACACGATGAAACTGCTTAAATGGCCAAATGGATTTTTGTTGTTTGGAATGTCAAGGGTGAGGCTCCCCGGAGCCACCTGGCAGAAGCACTGCAGGTCATTCCATTCGTAGTTAGACTGCCATCTAGTGGGTCACTGCCAGCGGGCCGGGTCGCCTGCCAAATGTGACTGGTTGCGCCCCACCCGTCGGGCCAAGCCCCACCACGGGTCTGGCTGCCCCTTTGTGGGCCCCTCCCTACATGGTCCGGACCTCCCTTCCGTGTTTCCCCTTTTTTGGGCCTCACCGAAACTCAACCTAGCGGGGCGACTCTTCCCCAGATCAGTTTATACCAGGTCGGGCCAGGTGGGTCTAACTAGGTTGGACCGTACTTGGTCCCAACTGGGCCCAAAAACACTTAAAATGCCTTATCTTGAGAACCGAATGTTCGTTTGATGAACCATATGCGGCATTGGGATCCTTGGAGCAAGTAGATCCTTTTGACATACTTCATGAGATTTTTGGAGAAACATGGAGTATGGATGGGTTGGATAACACATGAATCCAACCGGACCCTCCACACTGAAATGTCAACAATGCACCGACCGAGCAACTGGTTGACGCTCCGTCTATTGTGTTGGAACCCTTTTGACATGATGAATCATCATGTTACTTATTTTTGAAACATCATGCTGGTTTAAATATGCCCGATGTCTTAGGGAGAGGTTCTCCCATGCACGCTACATACGGAACCCTTCGACTAGGTAAGACCTTACAACTACATACATTTCAACTCAGAGTGAATCGATGGCCATGGTACTTGAGGGGGAGGAGTACCTCTGCAGGCCACAGTGGGGAGCGACCACAATACATGATGGGTAGGAGTAACTCTGTAGGACATGGTTGGGGAGTTGCTATATGTGACCCGGTAGACCCACGGTACGCGAAGGGGAGGAGTACCTCAGCAGTTCATGGTTTGTGGGAAGTGCCTCTGCGTGATGCGGCAGACCCACTCTACTCGATAGAGGAAAAGTTCTCCCACAACCATGGTGTTTGATTTTGTCACTGCGAATTTTAATTCTTCTTAAGCCTCTAGAATCAATGGCTAGCTATCATCATTAATAGTGATCTTGTGTGGGTCATCGTCATATCCTATTTCTCTGAGTTGTATACCTAGTTTGAGCTAAGAATATAATTGAACATTGTCAATTGCATTGTACTTTGTGATTGAGATCATGCCTTGGGGGTTTCCTTGTTTGATTTTGAGATATCTTTGGGGGTCTCGGGGACCCTACTAAGGATCATTATACTAACCTGACATGAGATTTTCACATGCCTTATTGTGTCTTATGTAGACGACAAGCAGTTGGGCTGACGCTTGAGGGAGCAAGGACTAGTCGGTACATGGAGGAGACAGGTGGACATGGAGTGCTGAGGAGGTGATTTTTACATACCCTTGAGGTAGGATCCTCAGAGGATGACTAAGTAGCTATTTTCATTTTTCAGTTGTATTTTTCATTTCAGTGGTATTTTTAATTTTAGTTGTATTATAACATTTAGTTGAGATTGTATTGTGGCCCCTTTTACATTCATCTCCCCTTTTTAATACATTTTTTTTACTTCATAGTTGATTCTTGTTGTGTTCTTGAACCATGTGTTTGTACATGTTTAAATGAAATGCCTTCATGTTTTAGGGAATATGCCTTTCGATGCTAGTCGCCTGCCCCTGGCCTATGGAAGGCGGGCTTGGGGTAGTCATGGCAGGGGCCCAGGGGACAGGTCATGAAAAATTTGTAATAGAGGAGTTCATTTCTAGTGAAGAACAAGGAATCTGATCTTTTTAAGAAATAGTGTTAACTGTTATCAGAGTGATTTCAGTTCAAGGATTCCGGTGTTGGTGCAGCCGCCGACGTATCCATACACCAGAACCCAAAATTAGGATTTCTAACTCCGTGCACCCAAAAAATAATTGCATGTGTTTTGAAAAGATTCATTTTTTTCTCTTGAGTCAGCTCACTAGGAATAACTTATTGAAAAAGGCACAACTGTCTTCTTTCATGATGTAAACACGTAGACAACCAGCCAAGATTTCAGAGAGAGTACGCGATGAATGTCCACAAAGAGATGAAGCCTTGGTGCAAGGCCCTCTTACAACGTTGGCACCTTTGGGTGGTATACTAGCTACACCACTACACATTGGGCAGAATTTACCACTATCTCCACCACTAGAGGATGTAGGCCAAATAAGTGTGTCACATGAGTTATAGTGGAAAAGGCCTCCGAGGTCCCAAGGCAAGATAGACCCACATGCAGATAAGGAATATTTGGATGCTGTGGTAAGATTTTTCCACTTGGTTGTGACACCATATAATTTTATGGTGATCCTAGTATGAATACTTTTTCAAGAAATATCAGGGTTATGGTGGTTTTTTATGCTCCAGATACATGATGAGTTGACCCTCTTCTGGGCAGACATCTATGGCATTTTCATGGTAGAGTTTGTCCCATTGGCCTTACACTCCATGCATATACAAACGCTGCTGTACTTAAAATAGGGGAGCATGATAGGGGCCAAATAATTGGTGATGTTCACTAATCTATCATGCTACTCCATAGACATGGTACAAGATCCCTTCTTCAGGGCCCGAACCTTGGAGCAGGGTCTCTGATGGGAGATCAGAGAATCGATGGAATTGCAAAACATACCAACTCAGGATGAGGTGCTTTAGTGAGCACTATTAGTGGAGAGCTTCATAGTTGAGGAAGAACCCATAGCGAGAGCCACCACTAGACATCAAGTAGTAGGGTCGTCTGTTGTAGGCAGTATGTTGATTGATCAGAGGTCCAAGTGGACTAGACCTACTGGTGGATGACTTTGGGATGCAGGGTCATAGGTGTGAGTTTCCCAAGTCTGAGGATGATATGCGAGTGACACAAAGTGTTACAGTGGAAAAGGGCAGGGTCACAAGGGTCGTCACTGCCCAACCCACCATATGGATGACCAACAAATAGTCGAGTGACCGTTGAGGCAAAGGTAGAGGTTCGAGCGAGGAGTTCCACAAGGTGGTAGAAATGGAAGAGGAGTTTTCTTGTGCACGGGGTAGTGGTCGAAGATTCAAGATTCTACCACCCCCATTGACAGGTGGTCCACCCTGACCATAGGGTGAAGATGTATAGAGATGAAATTATCTCCATGAAATAGAGCCCCTTGACCATGGTGCTTCATATATGATTAGAGGTAAGATCTCTATCTAGTATAACATAACTACACTACTTATAGACACAAGTTCCATTCACTCTTTTATTTCCATAACCCTCGTTCAGAGCTCGGAGATTCCAGTGGAGCAGTTAGCTCGATCATTATGTATAGAGTCATACATGGGAGAGGATTCAATGATTTCACAGCAGTTCCAATAGTGAGAGAAAACTCTCGGAGATTAGAGATTCAGCCGGGATCTCTTACTAGTGGCATCGAGGCCTTGCGACATCATTTTTAGAATTGAATTGGTGTCCACATTCCATGCTTAGATTGTCTATATTAGAAGCAATGTGCGGTGTGTCCACATGGATGGGACCCAGTTTTCCTTCACTGGGGAGAATGGAACCTTTGCAGCATAGGATGGATATTCCCTAATGAGGGTGCAACCGATTACTCATTAGTTGGCTAGCCTTACCCTCAGAGGAACTGATGTTGAGAGACCGAGCTATCCTAAAGTGGTGAACTAGTATGTCGATGTCTTTCCTGATGACATTATGGGATGACTTCTATATAGATATATAGAATTTTACATCATCCTATACCCCATGAAAACATAGATATTTACACCATCACATCAGTTGGCTCCCATGGAGCTTCATGTGTTATGGGTACATTTGGAGGACATTTAGAGAAACAGGTTCCTAAGATCCATTGTTTCTCCATGGGAAGCCTCGATTCTATTCGCCATAATGGCATATGGGATTTTGAGACTTTTTGTGAACTACCGGTACCTGAACCAAATGACTGTTAAGAACAAGTATCCACTTCTGAGGATGGATGATCTTTTCGATCAGCTAAATAGAGCTCGTTTGTTTTCGAAGATAGATCTCAGATCAGGATATCATTAGCTCAGGATGTGAGATGAGGATATGTAGAAGACATATTTCTGATGTTGGTATGTTCAATAAGAGTTCTTGGTGATGCCATTAGGTGTGACCAAGGCACCTTCAGTGTTCATGGGACTCATGAACACAATATTTCATCGACACCTCAATCACTTTGTGGTGGTGTTCATCGATGGCATCTTGGTATACTTGGTGACAGAGGAGGAGAATGCCTATCATCTTTAGGTAGTTCCATATAGACTTCTTGAGAACTAGCATTATGTAAACTCTCAAAGTTCCAGTTCTGGATAAGAGATGTCCACTTTCTAGGACACGTTATCTCAGAGGCTAGAGTTGCAGTGGATCCAGTGAAGATACACGTTGTGATTTCTTGGGAGCCACCCAGGATCATGAAAGAGGTACACATTTTCTTGGGGTTAGTTGGGAACTATCGATGGTTCATGCCAGACTTTTCTAGAGTTGCGGAACCGTTGTTAGTGTTTCAGACGAAGTGGTACACCTTTATATTGACGGAGGGATGCCAGCAGAGATTTGCAAGAGATGAGGTAGAGACTGATGATTTCCATCATCTTGAGGCTACCAGAAGACGGTGTTGGGTATGTGTTATACTAAGACGCATCAGGTACCATGCATTGGTATGTCCTGAAGCAAGATCGAGCAGTGATCGCATAAGTCTCATGACGGTTGAGACTGCATGAGCAGAACATCACCACCCACAACCTAGAGTTAGCATCAGTGGTCTTTGACTGGAAGATGTGGCAACATTACTTCATGGGAGAATGTTCTATAGTCCTTTTTGATCAGAAGAGACTTAGGTATATCTTCTCTCAGAAGGACCTAAACCCGAGACAGTGGTGATGGCTAGAGTTACTCCGGTACTATGACTTTGAGATAGTCTATACTCCTAGTAAGGGGAATGTTGTAGAAGATGCACTCAGCAGGAGGCCCAGTCATCAGTCATAGAGTAAGGCGATAGAGATTCTATCCACATTGAATATATCCTTCATGGATATAGATGGAGCAACATACCTCCAATTTTTTATAGACTCTCCCCCACTCCTTCAGCGAGTTACGTAGGTGAAAATTGTTGACAACGAATGTGAGGCTAAATGTGCTCAGATATCATTAGGGAAGGCACATGATAAATTTTTGGAAGGTGGGGAGTGAGTCATCCATTTCATAGGATTTTCCATGGTACTGGTGGAAATATGGGAGGAGGTTTTGATGGAGTTCCATAGGTCCCCTCTGGTGGTATATCCTGGTGTGGCGAAGATGTACCAGGACCAGTGGCGTATTCACTGTTTGAAAAGTTTATAGAAGATTGTAGGAGAGTTTGTTTCACAATGCCTCACTTGTCAGCAAGTGAAGGCTGAGAATCAGGGTTCAGTAGGCATTTATCAGCCACTAGAGGTGCTATAGTGGATGTGAGAGGGGATATCCATGGACTTTGTGACAAGGCTTCCACAAACATTTAGGGGACATGATTATATCAGGATGATCGATGCCTGAATCAAAAAGTTGTCCTACTTCCTACTTATTTGAGTACATAGATCCGTAGAGGGTGTGGGACGCCTCAATGTGTGGGATAGTTTGAGACATCATGTGGTACCATCGAAGATCATCTCTGACTGTGACACACATTTCACATCCTGGTTGAGGAATGGGTTGTAGGAGGCATTCAAGACTTTGCTACATTTGAGCACCACCTTTCATCCTCAGATGGATGGTCAGATAGAGCGGCCCATTAAAATGCTAGAGTACATTCTACATGCATGCATCCTATATTTTGGCTATAGTTGGGAGGATCAATTAACCTATGTTGAGTTTGCATACTACAACAGTTATAACTCCACCATAAGTATGGCACCATTCAAGGCCTTATACGGTCGACCATGTAGATTACCTCTATGCTAGACAGAACCAGGGGAGTTGGCACTTATGGTTCCAGAGATTGTTAGAGCTACCACTAAAAAGGTCCAAACTATCCAAGTGCAGATAAAGACATTAAATATAAAATAGAAGTCATATACCGACAGAAGATGAAGACCTCTAGAGATCAAGGAGGGGGGCTGCGTTTTCTTGCGAGACACTCCTAGACAAGAACTACAAAGATGTTTCTGGGTCATCATGTTTTCAACGAGGTTTTTCAATCCATTTCTGATACTTTGGAAGATATGTGAGGTGGAATACCGCTTTTCACTTCCACTGGTGTTGGAGAAGGTGCATGACGTCTTCCACATATCCCTGCTGAGGATATACGTGCATGAAACATATCATGTCATTGGCCATAGTGAGATGGACAAAGATGATGGGGCGATGCATACAAAAGTTCCAGTAGAGATTGATGATCCACCAGAGTAGGCCCTTCATTTGTGGTCGGTACCTCTAGTGCGCGTTCAATAGTATCACATGAACATCCAAGAAAGCACATGGGAGCGAGAGGCTTAGATTTGTGCTCAGTAACCCCCATTTGTTTTTGTAGTCTATGTTGTGCCTTACGGGGATGAAAATCCCTCTGGTGGGTAGAATGTAAAAAAATGGAAATTTTTCCATGTAATTTTGTCTATTTATACGTAATTGTTTTCGAGACCATGAAATTTGAAGGCGTGTGATATCGAGGTCCGAAGTGCCCAGAGTTTTGTTTAGAATTTTTTTAAACAATAAATAGAATGTGTAAGTAGTTTTCATGAAAAATTAGAATAACTCATGAAATATTTCTCGGATCATAAATCTAAGGGCGCTATTGTGCTCAGGATTGTGGGTTTACCATAGGTGCGACTTACGTTTAGTCGGGGCGGGCCTCCTGTGAGATTACTAGAAAATGTCATTATAATAAATAAAATAATTAAATAAAATTAATTTATTTTTCAAATGCTTATAACTCACCAATGGAAACTCATATTGAAAATATAAGGCCACATATGAACTCTTAAGGGTATGATTTCCCTAGGCAGATACAAACATTGGCCGGCGTGGGCCACCAGTGAATGTTAGTTTTTGGCAGTAAAGAAAACAATTAGGTGGAAATTATTTTATTCTAAATTACGTAACTTCAAAATGGTAACCTAAATTAAAAAACAAAGAATACCATTTGGTTATTTTGGATGTGTTCTCTTTAGGCAAAGCACAACCTTGACTAGCGCAGGTTGAGGGTGAATGCTAATAATTTATTGACCCCTTTTCGAGTATGTTCAGTAAACGTGCAGGAATAATTTTATAACTTCGGAACCATTTTTAATAATAAAAATATGAGGGCACCATTGAATCCATAGCTTTGAGATTCGCTTAAGGGGGGATTTACATTGACCATAGTAGGTCCGGAGAAAAATATATTTTCTTCAAATTTCTAAATGAAATGAAATGAAATAATTTTATTATTTTATATCATATCCTCCAAAGGAAATGTATAGGGGTGGGGCCAGCGACGTGTCAAGAAATAAATGGATTGACCTGCCATCTCTAATTAACAATGTCATTGGGGAATTATGAAGCTTCCTAGTTAATGGGCCCCAAAAAATTCTAATGTCCTTACTTACCCTCCCACTCTCCTTTATATATGAAGCATGGGGAGGGGGATCAGAAAAGCATCACCATGAAACAATGTGCTGAAGGAGCATTGCAGCCCCATACCCTTAGAAGATGGAGTCGATCCCAGTTGGAGTTGATGGGTGACACCGAACCACGAACCAGAGGATGGCGTTTGAGCGGCCTTGTTAGAATCCTGTTGTGGGAATGATGAACGCCGACCCACCATCAAGGACGTGAATTTCTCAGACGATTCAAGGTATGGGGTTTTTTCATTTATTTTTTCCCAAAATATTCCCTCTTCCTTTTTCATGTAAATAATAAGAAGAATTCGGGTCAACTGAATAAAATGTTGACCAATGAATCATTCATTTTTTTAGAGGTTGTTACGGGGTATCCTTGTGGGGTTTTGTTTGTTTTTTAATACAACAAATTGTTATACCCATTTTATCCTATCTTTGATCACTAGATAATGCGGAGGGCGCGGTCCTAACAAACCTGGCCCAAACCCTCCAAATCTTTTTACCTTTATTATTTCCATGGAAGACTGATGACGTGACGACACCAACCGTCAATGAAGGAGGCAGCACCTCAACGTACGCCGCTAGAGGAAGACACAACACAGTTCCACGAAGGACATCAGAGCAGCTGGCATAGTTTGGCATTGGAGGAGATGCGGCGTGTTGTCAAGTGCCACTGGTGTTGAAAGGGGCCATGTCTCGTTAGCCACGGCAGACGGAGAAGGCGTTCGGCTCGTAGGCAACTCGCGTATGGGAAGTGCGGCACACCGTCACGCGCCATCGGTGAGTAGAAGACTGCGGAAAATGCCACCATGGAGGAGGTGGATCCCATGCCTTCAACGGGTTCCATGGTGACAGGGTGGGACCCACGTGGCGTCGTCATATTAAAGGCCGAACAACCATTGTCTATTCAAGATCTCGGGGGAGCGGACCCCACAAGCCGCCTGGCAGAAGCACCATGGCCGGACCTCCCTCCAGTGGGCAGCACCATTGCGTCCCCCTCCCTACACGAGTCAGTCTGCCCTTATTACCCCCTTTTGGTGGTAAAGGCTAGACCTCGTACCAGCCCATATTGGGTCGGCTGGGTTGGTCCGACCGGGTTGTATAGAACCCAGACCCAGAAACACTTAATGGGACTCATCTCGAGAAACAGATTATTGTTGGAAGAATCGTATATGGAATTGGGATCCTTGGAGCGAGAGAGTCCTCTTGACAAACTCAATGAGTGTTTGGGAGAAACTTGGAGTATGGCTGGGTTTTTTCGCACACGAATCCTAACAGGACCTCTGCACTGAAATGCCAATAACTCACAGACCGGGCATCCAGTTGACGTGCCATATGTTGAGATGGAACCACTGTGACATGAAATATCATCCGATTAATTTATAGTGAGACATAGTTATGTTTGTAATACAACTGATATCATGGGGAGTGTTTCTCCAAAGGGTTCTACATACGGAACCCTGTGACTGGATGAGACCTGAAGACTACTGGCTTTTCGACTTGGAGGGACTACACGACCACGATACACGATGGGGTTGAGTACCTCAGTAGGTCGTTGTGCAAGATGGGGAGGAGTACATCTTTAGGCCAAAGTGGGGAGCGACCACGATACATGTTGGGAAGGAGTACCTCAATAGGCCATGGTAGGGGAGAAACTCCATGTGACCTGGAAGACCCACGATACATGACGGAAGGAGTAGCTCAATAGTCCAACGATAGCGGTAAGCACCTCTGTATGACGCGATGTCCCAACTGTAATTGATATAAGATGAGTTATCTATTAGGTAATGTGTTTGTTGTTGTTACTGAGAATGTTTCAAGTTCCTAGGCCTACATAATATGTGGTTGTCTATCATCATTCATAGGGATCCTGTGTGGGTCAACATTATATCATGTTTCTCAGAGATGTATACCTGGTTTGAGTTGAGCTACTAATTGACATGTGTCTATTACTTTGTTCATTGTGAATGAGATCTTGACTTGTGGTTTTCATTATTGAATTATAAGAGACCTTCGGGGGTCTCGAGTTCCCTACTGAGTATCTTTATACTCATCTCTGCACAAGCTTCACCCAAAACGTGTTGTTTTTTGTGTAGAAGATGAGAAGCTGGGTTGAGGCTTGAGGGAGCCATGACTAGGCAGTACGCATAGGTGATAGGAGAATGTGGAGTGCTGAGGTGGCGATCTATACCTAACCTTAAAGTAGGATCATCGGAGGATGACTTATGAACTGTTTTACCTTTTTAAGTTTTTATGTTTATTTCAGTTGTATTTGTACTATCAGTTGTACTCGTACATTCATTTGGGCTTGTATTCTGCCCCCTTTTACATTCAACACTCCTTTTTTACTACATCAATTTACTTCACAGTTTCTTCTTGTTGTGTTCTTGGACCGTGTGTTTGTAGAGGTGGGAAGTTAGCACCTCTCATTTATGTAATACGCCTTTCGGTGCTAGTCGCCAGCCACTGGCCTATGGAAGTGGGCTTGGGGTAGTCACCACACAGGCCCTAGAAGACGGATCGTGACATATACATATTTTTATTGAAAAACCATTTTATATATTATTTCATCTTCAGAAATAATTTATACAAATAGGTTGTTTGTAATAAAAATTAATATGTTTAACTAATAAAAAAAATATTAATATTTTCATAATAAATCCGAAAAATTAAACCAATTAAATTTCAGTATGTTATATATAAAAATTAATATTTATTATAATATATTTTTTCTAAATAGGCTAAAAATTAATTTTAAATTGTGTTTTCAATGAACAACAAGACCTCATCTTAGAAAGTACTATTTTTTAGAAATCATGTGTTTTTCATATAAAAATTCCTAATTTAATTTCAATTTGACAGAAAACAATGAGTATTTTTTATAAATGTGTAAAAATAATAATATTCATTATCTATTTAGGCCTAGTAATTCCCTCAAAATTAATATCTTTTATATAATGGCTATTCTCAAATAATAATATTTTAATTAAGAAACACATTTCATTTAATCCTGATTTTGCGAGCATCGTATTCAATTGAAGAGTTTTACTTGATTTTAAAATAAAATATTTTGTAATTCCTTTGTGTTTTAAATTTTATTATTATCTTTGTGTTTTGTATGATATAAACTATATATTCTGATATTTCTATTTTTTAAAATATCTAGTCAAATAAATTATATTTCAATATGTATTTCCATAGTAATTCTTTTTCAATAATGGAGAAATAATTCCTTGATATGATATTGAAGGATGATCAATCCATTTGTACTTATGAGATAAATTATACGATACAAGTTATGTAAACTTATGTTATTATCATTCTACCTAGAATTATGTCTTATAAATTATTATTTGGGGCATAAAAAAATCTATACAATATTTTTTCAATATGAGAATTTTATTGCTAAAAAAATTGGTTTATGTGAAATCATCATTGAAATATAAATTAGAGGTACCCACCATTCCCATGGTTTTTGATTGGAAAATTAATATAAAGTATCAGGAAAACATGGGTAATTAAATTTGTGTAAACAAATTTCTACCATGTACATGAAAAAGATTTTGGTAGAAACATCAAGCTGACTTCTTGAATGTATTTATGAGGTGATTTATATGTTGAACTAAAATTCCTATATTCCATGAATTTCGAAACACAATGAATGATATTGATAAGACAATGGAAGATAATAATTTTCAAACTTACACACAAATCATTGTTCAAATCCTCGATTGAGTTGAGTGTTGGAATTATGATAACCAATTCCTATATTCATGGGTTGATTGTGAAAATCAACAAAAACAATTCTATTTATACAATTTAAAATGGGAAACATCATGAGATCACAATTTATGATGAGGAGAATTATAACAACATAGAGAAATGTACACATTCCAACACCTCTATAGCTTTTAATTTCTTATTTAATTTTGGATCTACTTAGTCATTTATATCTGAAATTTTTAAATGGTATCACAATAAAACCACTTTTATTAAATGGATATATAGTATTGAAAACTATTAATAGAATGATGATCACATGTCATGTCTATAAATCATTACCATGTTGTGTTTGTGGAAATGTGCTTTAGTATTATCATTCTGTTCTTCCATTACGTGAATTTAATATTGTCATGGAAATTTGTTAGATTTATCTATATAAATACCACAACAATTTTTGAGTAAGTGATATTGATTTTGATTTTACTGAAAAACCCATGATCATCTAACAATTTGATGATATATATGAACATCCAATGAAAATATACTCAAAATTTTGGGTCTAGAGTCTGATCCAAATGGGTTTTATATTGCATGGATGGGGAGAAACAAAACATCACCTATATACATATAATGTGTGAATTTCTTTGATTTATATATTAAAGGATTCCTTATATTACATATAATTGTGTTGATGAGTTATAAATAGAACCCATACATGGTGTTACACTAATTAAAAATTATCCATATTATATGGGACTTATCATGTTGCAGTAATTTAATAATCAAGAGTTAGGGAAACATTTGAAGGGATATATATAGACATGTATGTCACCTTTATTCATCATATTCATTTTTTATGATCAATGATATATGGATGTTAATCGAAATGGATTATCTATATTTCAACATGATCATGATTGATAACAAGTATTATCAACCTCATATTGACCGACTTGTTTATAAACCACAAGGAGGTCAATAAATTTCAATTACTGACCATTTATATTTGAATAATAAATTGGGATTAGGTGTGTGAATATTTAAAATATATCATTCAATAAAATTTACGGATGAGTGTATATTGATTCCGTTTGAAATTACTTAGGACCCCTATATCTTCATCAATTTAATAAATAAAATGGTTAAATGATAACTTTTATAGTTTATCATATTGATTATAGATGAAATTATTAACTTTTAATAGATAATTGAATATAATTATGATCAACTGATGAATTTTAGAAAAACCATAAGGAAGGAAATATTTTTTTTAAAATTTTATAAATTACAAATCTTGGATATAAGAGGTTTCAATTTTTGTTAAAATAAACTAAATGGTGTGTATATAGGTGAATCTATCAATTAAAGAGACTATTGGACATTGGCCCAGAAAGAACATGGTGAAATAGATCTATAGGATTCTTAGTTTTATGAATATTGTTGATGTTCTAAGTAGTATTTATCTCTTTATCTAAACTAATTTCTATGTTCAATCATAAAGGATAAATGTTTCGGAAGACAAATAAATGTTAAGGAAATTTCAGGGATGTGAAGTTATTATTAGATAGAACAATTGTTCTTATATGAACCTATAATCAAGAGGGGTTTATATTATATTGTTATCAATAAAAGAATATTTTGGGATGTGTTCTATGGTTGTGTGACATTCTTATAAAATAAAAAGAATAAAAATTGATAGTTTGAGAGAATAATTAAACAAAATGTTATTTGGAGTTAGCTATACTAATTATTTCAATAAATAGATAAACATATCATCACTATGGAGATAAGATTTATGTATTTTTTTTTTTTAAAAATAAATGACATATATTCACAAAGAGGTAGTTGAAGCTTATATATGATTATTATCACACAATAAATTTGTGCAGCTAACTATTGATGGAATGGGAAAATATGAATGCTAACAAAGTGGATAATGTATTGAGTCAATGTGTCATTCATTCTTATATATGATTAATATCACAAAATAAAATAAATTTGTATTTCAAATCATTGGAGCTTCAAATATTGATGGATGGGGAAAATATTATCCTCATCAGTTTTGTCTTCAACCATTTAACAACGTGAGTAATGAATATTCATATTATAATGAATAGAGCAACAAAATGAATTGAGAAATATTGTTATGTTCAACCATGAATATGATGTAATGATAATGTTTGTGAACCATTTATGAGTTTTTTTCTATATCATATTCTTATATGATGAAATTTAAATAGGATAATCATTTTACATTATCTATTTATAATGGATGTAAAAAAGATGTATGGTGGTTTGAATGAGTATTCTGTTTGGATTTAATTATGAGAGATAACATGGTGTTTGATTCTTTGTGTTTAGTATGTTAATATTATATGTTTTAGAGACAAATTTCCAATAGGTTATTACAAAACATTACCCAAAATAAAATGAAAATCGTGAAACAGTAAAATGAATTTTTTAACTATATGAAACCATAAATCAAAAGGGAATAATTTTATATATATTTTAGTTGATCACCCAATGAATTATTCACACATCATCACTATCAAAGATACTTATATATTTTTTATCTTTCCATAATATACATTAATGATGTTTTATGAATTCATAGAGTAACAGATTTTATTATACATTATCGGGATAGGAGGTGTACCTAAATCATCTATGAGAGTATTAAGTATTATCTAAATATATATTTTTGTTTCAACATAAATATCATCATTAGATAGATATGAATTCATGAAGGATAATTCAAAAACATTATTATATGTTGAGAAGTAGTTTTATTTATTAACAAATAAGTAATGTTAAAAATATTTCACTAGAAGTGTATTCATAAAACAATATCATTCAAAAGATCATTTAGATTAATTCTTATGATAAAATCATTATAAATAATATTGAAACTCCACTATACTGATATTTATGTAGATAAAGAGATCTACTTGGACATGAGAAATATGGAAAATGGGAATAAAAGGATATATACATTTAGTAACATGTAAGTGAAGAACACATTCTTTAAAAGTGTTAATCATGAAATCACTATCATGATATGGAATTTCAATTTATGGAAATGTTGTTTCAATAGAAGTTATCTTTGATGAAGGTAATGTTATTTTTGATAAAGGTAAGCCTAATTCCTCTTTATATTGGTCCAATTAAAATTCATGATCTTATAAAAATGGTAGTATATCGAATTTCAATTCCACTAAACCTATCTCAAGTCCATGATGTAACCCAAATAACTCTCTTGAAAACTAACATTCCTAATACACCACATACAATGAACTTATATTTCATGCCTCCAAAATATGATAGTTCTGATGAGGATAATTTATTTTTGAATCTAGTTCATAGTTAATGTTGCCAATTAAACATGACAGTCATGTGGTCAATGTATTCTATTGAAACCACCAAATTGAAGAAGAAAATTCTGAACTATAGGGAATGATGATGAAACAATATCCTCAATTTTTTATATTACAGTGATGAATTTAAAGGGAAAATTTTATTTTATAGTGGGATGAATTTATTTATCTTAAATTTCAAAAATTATTTT
Organism: Viscum album; assembly: GCA_963277665.1. NCBI lineage: Eukaryota > Viridiplantae > Streptophyta > Magnoliopsida > Santalales > Viscaceae > Viscum > Viscum album. The sequence goes on along the minus strand of OY728157.1, from coordinate 1,748,262,706 downwards.
AATGAAAAAATATAAATTATTTTAATAGAACGTGTTAATAGAAATAATGGATATTATCATCTATAATATACTATTTAAAATATTATTTAATCAATAGTGTTATAATATAGTAGTTATATTTGGGTGTATGAATAATAGAAACCAAAATTTTATATTTCGTGAAAGAGATTTAGTTAATTAAAATATATCTATATATCTATTTTATTTTTTAGTAAACTCTCTATTTCTTTAAAAAAAAAATTTCCTCCAATAATTATTTCGATTTATTTTTTGTGAACAAATAATGATATTATTTTTACAATAAATTTATAAAATATGTTTCAAATAATTAAATTTTTTTTAAATAAATCTATCATAATTATCTTTATATCAATTTTTAATAATTCTATGAGATGTTTAATTTTTGCTGAATAATGAAAAATATTATTTTTTATGGAAATCTTCTTCTTGTATAATGAATTTACCAAGTTAAATATTATTTATAATAGTATTAAAATTTAAATTATAAAATTATTCTATTATTGATCAAATTTATTTCATTTTAATAAAATTTATTTGTACTTTTGATATTAAATTTTTCAATAATTATTGATATTTTCCCTCTGTAATCCCTCCAATTCATCATTTCATTGAGTTTCATTTGAAATAAAATATTTTCTTTTATATGAATGGATTGTGGAAAAATTTATTTCATACATTTAATCACGATAATTAATGTTATATGATAAGGGAAATTATATTTTTTTTATCAAAATGATGAGTAAAAACGTAAATATTAATAATCACGGATCAAATTAAAACGAGTTTACCAGGGTTGAATCCATGTAAACAAGTTCCTAAAACCTATTCAAAATTAATTTCTAAGGAATATTCCCAAATTATCTCATATAATATTCAATAATGATTAGTTATAGATGGTTTCTAAATATATAATATCTGGGTACACAGTTTTCACTTCAAAAATTCCATGTCCTCTTCACAACTCGAAATAGGTAACCCCCTATACTAACTAATTTTAAATTAAATAACCATTATATTAGAAACTCTATGCTAAAATACATTAAAAAATTATCTCAAAACATTAAATAGTATTTATTTCTATTATTAAATTCTCATAGGAGTTCATTTGGTGAATACTAAATGAGGATTTGTGAAGAATATGTATCATATTTAAACGTGCATTATTATTTATTTACTCATCCAAATCCATTAAATACTATTAATATATTATTACATAATAATATATGTTATGTACATATAATAATTTTATGAATATCATCACATCAATCAATTTATGTTATATCATATGGGAATTAATGTTGTCTATCGTATATACAACAAATTACAAGCTCGAGAAGCAATATAATTTTTTTCCAATTACCACCCTTAAAAATTGTCATGATGATGGAATTAAATTATATAACTGATATAAATAACAAAATTATTTAAATTTAGTTATAATATCACATACACCTTCATACTATTCATTCTACGGGAATTAAATAACGTCACATGTGTCTATGGGGGACTAATACTTCACGAAGATATGTGATTATTTTTTAAAATAAACAGTACATGGAAGGTAAAAAAGGATAAATTAAAAAAAATTATTTACATTACATAATAATGATTCTTAATATTTGATATATTATTTTCCTATCTTTCATTCCATATATTAATAAAATGGAAACATTATTCATTTTTACAAAATACTGACCGTATCCATGAATGGTATGATTAATTTTCAATCTACAATATTCATTTATTACTATAAATAAATAAATAAAATATATTTATGATATATATTTCATGTATTAAATTTCTAATATGATCTACAATGATCATTTTAAAAGGTCATAAAAACCCAAACCAAAACATATATGAAAACCCATTTTTTTATTAACCAAAATATTTTTTTACAATAAAAGTGTAACTTATGTTATTAATTAACTCATATGTGGTATACTTTATGTAATTATTGTTTCATAATATATTTTTATTAATCCTATGTTCATTATATGTGTGCTTCAAATATTTATGAAGGATTATTGGACACATGATTAGGAATTTCTATCAGATTTTTATTTATGGGAGATAAATGTCTTATACACCACTAATTTCATTTTTGTGGTGTACATTAAACTATGATTTTATTTTATGATCATTCTCATGAAATATATTTAATTTGAAAACCCATTTAGGGTTCGTTATATCATGGGTCTTATAATTCAAATGTAACAATGTAGTCATTTTTTTATTTTAAAATCTCATTATTTATCATGTTGGTTTATGATTATATTAAGGATAATAAAATATTGTGATCTACCTAAAAATCACTGCATGATATTTCATATAGTATTTTTATTGTTAGATAATATATTTTTTCAGTTATTTTTTATTTATTTATGTAATATTTATTCCAATATAATTCTTTTAATAAAACACAGAATTTATTTCTCTATGGATAAAAAAACATTTTCCTTCCATGTAATTTTTCAAATATTTTTTACTTTAATTTTAAATATTTGAAAATAATTTTTTAAATCAAATTTTCAAAACATTCATAATCTAAAAGATGATTTAAAAGGAATATTATTATTATCTTTTAAAAATTGATATTTTTATATTATACAAAAATATGATTGGATGTATTATTTTTACATTTATATCATTAATTGAATTTTCCACCACTATTAACAAACAATTAATTTAACATTCTGTTATATGATTTGACGGTTATATTAAATGATATTTTTTCCTTATTACATGAGAAAATATTATATTTTAATTCTGAGATTTAAAATTGAAATATATTTTCCCCAAAAATGTTTTAATGATCATTTTATTAAAATCATATTTTTGAAAGAAAAAAAATGATGTGACTTATGCTTTTATGGTGATATGATCTAATGATTGAATCGTTATAATAAATTTGTTTTGTTTATTATTTTAAATATGTTTAAAATAGATTTCAGAAACACATTTATTTCAACATGTTTTCCATGATTCCTGGATTTATAAAACCCCCATGTTTCATGGGTTCATGATATAATGAATGTATTATGTTATTATAGAAGGAAAATATCTTTATTATTTAATTTGTTGAACATATATATTCTTCTAATGCATTGGATAATGTTTTATACTAAATGAGATACTACTAAGAAGTAAGGATCTGTTCTTAATCCACAAATGGAAATGGGATAATGTGCATAATCCACAATGGGTGAGATGTGTTGATTATTGATCATTTATGAAATTATAATCATATTTTTACTCATGATCTTTTATGGTTTTATGATAATAGAAGTTAATATTTAATAATTAAATGGATATCATACTTTTTTGTTTCCAAAATTATATGATATAAAAATATGGATCACGATTGATTTATGATGATTTTCACTATTAAGGTTAATGTTTTTTAAAAAGATATTAGTTTCATGTAATATATCTAGTTTACGATCTATTATATATTTGGTATATAATTTGTGACCTATATTCATAATCTCATACCGTGATTATTATTTTATTCTAGCATATGATCATCGATTGGCATATTAATTATATACACTTAGAGTGAATATGAATTCATCCCTTTTTATAAATCCTTTTCCTATGTTATAAAGAATACTTTTAAATGGGTATTGTTATGAATATTTCTAAATGGATGGTTTTTTGTTGTAGATGTGGATTCCTTTTTTTAAAATAAAAATTTTGTGTAACTATTATTAGAATCCACTAAACCTTTATGATCATTGAAGATGTATTTTTGAATTTATTTAAATATGTATATAAAAATATTTTATATTTATATATGAAAACATTCAGTCATTGTAAGTTAAATGTTAGAAATTAATACCACTTACACCACATTGTCATAGGTGGTCAGATTCAACATGATGTCCCTTGAAAAAATATATAAATAATTGCCCATTGAATATTATAATCATTCATCTTCTTCATCAAACACAATAGTAGAATACAATATTTTGATATCATTGAACAAATTGGAATATTATATCATAGAACTATAACCAAGATGAATCATGAAAAACTCCATATATTTACCCACAGACTAGATTCCAGATAGAACTACTTTGTAAATATACCATTGCAACCATTCTAGAACATGTTCTTATGCTTCTTAGACATGGCCACCGAAGCTCACCCCTTTTACGTGATCCTTAATGGATGAATATATCACTCTACTATTTAAATGAGTCATGATTCTCTAAGAATTTGAATATCTTATCGTGGTTTCCAAAACAATCATCCAACTCCTAATGACCATTCATCCTTTTGAAATATGGTGGCTTCTGGAAATGAAATTCATATTCTTGAAACCCATACTTAACCCTTTATGGTTCCAGATCCATATGTTTAACTTGGGTATGTTAAAAAGATTCATTCCTATCGTTGGCCATGTACACTACTACATCAATCGAATTCATATCGACTAGGGAGTATCTCATCCATGATTAATCAAGAAACACCCTCTCATGAACCATTAGATGTATTCTTGGTGGAATGTAAAAATAAATCAAAAAACAATGTGATATTAAACTATTGTGTTGATGAATATATTATAGTTTATAATAACCTAAATCAACCAAAATTATCAACAGTGAATCCAAGAGGGGATTGCGATTAAAATTTTATAAATACTAAAGGATTCACAAACAAACAATCTATGGTATATCAAAACTCATTATAACGATATTTTTTACACACTCACACATAAAATTTTCATTTTTGTACCTTTTTTATATTGAATCAACAAATAAATTACATCATTTAAATCATTAATAAATATGTGAAAATATGATTATATCCTAATATGATAGAAACTTCCCTAGACTACCCAAATGGTTGCAAAAAAACTAGTTTAGAGATAACATTAAGGTTATTCTTAATCCCAATGGGATGGTGAAATGTTCCGGGGAATGGAGAGTCATTATTTTGAATGATGTAACTATAGTGAAACATGGTTATGGTGATATATATATATATATATATATATATGGAATTATTGGTATTCTAAAAACAAGAAAATATAATAAATGAATGATCTTTTCAAAAACTAAACAATGATATATCAAGGTAGCCTCAGTACTCAAAACCTCCAAAAACCAACGAAAATCTTAGATGATTTCACCAATATAATCCCAACCAATGATATCAAACCGAAATTTTACCGTGAAATTTGCCCTCACCCATTCATACATTAAAAATAAATAATGCGAAGACAGCTAAATATATATATATATATAGGTTGGGAGGAAATTTGCCCAGTAAGATACCAAAATTTTTTTTATAAGAATAATTTATAATATAAAAAAATTATATCTTTGTAAATAAATTTAATTCATGATAAATTCTATAAAAAATAACATAGATGTGTCATCTCATAAAAATATTTTTATGTATATCATGTAAACAAATCTTTAAAATTTTCCCCCAATATAAAATAATTATAATGATAAAAATAGAAAAAGAAAATCAATCCATTTATATGTAAAATTATATTTCATTTATTTTCCCAATTTCATTATAGTGATTTGTAAGTCTCTTGAAGTTAAAATAACACTATAATAATAGGTTTAGGGGGAAATACTATGCTTATATGTAAATAAATTAGTCACACCTAAGGAAACATGGTGTACACATTTCAATAGAATCGATGTTATTGGGGGAATGATTTTATTCCCACAGATGGATCCTCAACTCATCATAAGTAACCACTTGGTTCATAAAAACAATATCAGTAAATGAAATTAAATTATGAGACCACAGAAATCATAATTCAAGATCATTTTGGTTACAAAATATTATAGATTTAATGGATTTTTAAACAGATTTTAATACGATCATATATCAGTAATACCATTTTCAGGCATTTTATATAATTTTGAATTCCATTTAAATAAATTAATTTATTTATTGTTAAAATGGTTATTTTATGAAACCAACTTCCTTGAAATATCCTTCAATAACTATTTTCATAGGTAAATAGTTATCTATGACAAATCGATGATACTAGTAATTTATAATGAATTATAGGAAATAATATATCTAATATATATCTAAAATTATACATTTTCTAGTGACATGAAAAAATATGATTACATTACACCATATTTTTAAATTAACACTCAAAATGTGTGATGATTTAAAAAATACCTTTAAATTCCCTAATGAACAATAGAATGGAAAAAATTTGAATCATAGCATTCATCTACTATGGGAATTGACTAGATATAGGATTGAATTTACAAAGATGTACTCCAAGTGAAATAGTAAAAATATAAGTCAAATGATAATGAGCAAGATATAAAATATGGATTTTGGAGTTTATATGTGAAATATAAAAAACAACATGGCGCAAGGGACACCAATAAAATAAGGTGGACTAACTCTTTAGAAAACTATGATGTTATTTAAGGAACTATAATTCAACAATGAAGAATAATATATATTTATAAAGAAGATTTCATACTCTATAATGAGATACTATTTACTAATTTAGGGGGACCACACATCATGGTATCTACCACACAACCGAATTCAATAGCTATGTAAGTGGGTATGTCATAGCCTAGCTCCAATGGAATAATGACTAAAAATAGATATAACTATAGTGTTCATCCTAAAAGTAATCAACCCCGTATCAAAATATCCATATTCTATCTATTTCAAATGGGACTGAACCTCCATGTCTTTCAATAATTCCATTTTATTCCAACCACACTATATCCGCACCATATATAGAATATTGATGAATCCACATCATATAAATCATTTCCACTAGACCAAAAGTTGAGAACACACCTCGAACCCTAACCCATTCAATAATAGAAAAATTAATTCCTTAGAAATAATCGTTATTTTTTCAATTTAAATATAAAAATTAGAACACGGTAAAAGAAGTAACAATGAAATTTATGGGGGGGATTGTAGATTTATTTTTTATAAAAATCTTAATCAATATAAATACATTAATAACAACTACAAAACTGAATTTGATTGAATAAAATATTAATGAATATCTATCTCATATATTATATTCCTTAATTAATCATTATCATTGTATACAAGAAGGGCGAGTACAAATTTTTTGTTATAATCCACTAATGTATTATAAAAACATCATTGTAAAATGTATAATTCTTAAAAAATATATAAACCCACCTATTAATATAATTCAGATAAATATAATAATATGTATCTCCTTAAAATTTTTTGATTATATCGTCACTCTAAATATTTTACATCTTTTTCTCATTTATAATATCCCAAAATAATATATTTGATATGGATAAATTCATGAAATAAAGACATGCATTATTTTTTTATTCCATTGATGCTAATATAATTATTAACTATTATAATTATAATATACAACTTAAATTTAAAGAACTCACTGAATTTTCAGTCATCATAAAATAATAAAAAATTATAAATGCTTTTTGAAAAATAAAATAATTTCTATGATTTTCTATGTCAAATTTTTGTTCATAAAACACAAATTATTAAAAAATTATCAAACCTCTTTGCTTATGATATGTAGTATAATGGAATGATTAAATTTAATATTTTAATGTCTCAGAACATAAATTATTTTGGTCGAATTTTATATTTAATTATCATTATTTGTTATTTTAGTTTATATTATAGCATATTTCTAAAATTAAAATATAATAAACAAACAATAATTCTGATAATATTAACTGTATTAAAAATTTTGGATTTATCCTTTAGATAAATAGATTGAATGTTATAAAAGAATTGCATTATATTGACTTATAATATAATACCATGATCAAATGATTTATTATCCGCAAAAATGGGTGATAGTTTATCTCATATCTCTAAAATTTTCGAGACATCAACTATGCCAAAAAATTTACTCCCTCATAGTATAGTCAAATACAAAATAAAATTATTTATATTATCAAATACTCAGGTATATTTTTCATTTATATATATTATTTATGATGAATAATATATAAAAATATATAAAATTATGTCAATAATCATTCATGATTCATATAATAATACCTAGATATGTGTTCCTCTGATGAAATACAATATAATTTTCATCATATTGAATTGTTCCACAATTTAAAAAATTTGAAATTCTTACAGAATAGAAGTTAAATAAAATATATTTTGTTGAGTCTCTATTATTTTATGATTACATAAAATCTATATCATAAAACTAACTTATATTTTTCAATATTGTATGTTCATTTGAAAATTCAATGGGTGATGATATTGATAAAATTTCTTTTATTTTAATCATATTAAACACATCATCTAGATTATTATAATTGTGAGATAAAATCAATTATTTATTTTATAATTTATACAATGATAAAAAAACATAATTTAAGACTAAAACTTTTAAAAAAAATTATATAATAAAATATTCAAACTACGCAGAAGAATATTCTTGACCAAAACTAAATATTTATCAGAAAAATTCACTATTATGGGATATTATTCCTTTTCAATATTTATATAAACATTGTTTTCAAGTACACATATCTTGAAATTTATCATTATGAATTATGAATCATAAAATTCATAAAAATATATTGGTGTTTGATTCAATATATAGAACGTTGCGTTTTTAGGATATTCCATACTATCATCATCATCAAATTGAAATCATTCCATTTTTATATGAAAATCACATCCATAAAAATATATTTATTGAAATGTTCAGCATATATATTTTTAAGCCCTAAAAATCTCTATTGAGTTTCATAATATTAAAATAAATTGATTAATTAATTCCTTAATAACAGTGTGAGAATTTATTCATTGTCAATTCCTTTTATTTTACTGTACCATTTATTGAAAATATGAACCTTGATTATGATCATGTTTCCATATTGAAGATGATTTTTATATTATATAAAATTTTTGTTATGATGAAATTATTATCATGTAACTAATTATTAGGTTTCCATGTCTTATTCATTTTGGTTTTATCAATATATCCACTCATAGATATGACCTAGGATTCATCATTTTATATGTCTAAAAATATTGGGATACTGACCCATGATCAATCAAAATTGGCACATATTTTTTACAGTTGTGTATAAGATAAAAAATTTATTAACATAACAAAATTATTATCCCCTTATTATATAACAATTTTTTTCAGGATATGTATAATGGGATATGTTATGGAATTTTTCCCTATAGTTTTAAAATCTTAATTTTATTTATTTTGGAGGTTTTTTCTTCAATTAATATTTAAATCACAGTCATATCATTTCAGTCAACAATGGATTTTTTAATTATTTAGATACCATGTAGGATATTATCATCATTGAATAATCAAAATATTACCCTTCATCTAATATATGAATAAAATTTCCTTCTAATATTTATTAATGATTGATGATGTTATTTCTTCGATAAACACATTATAATGTAATAAATATAGTTTTTTTTTAAAATTTCATCATGTCATCTTTTTTTATAATTTAAAAAAAGAACTATTTTATAACTTAAAATAACACATTCATATATTCATTCCTGTAATATATTAGATGAATACTCAAAATTAGTAATGTATTTACCATGTATTTCACCATGTTAATTTTTATTTCCTCTACTATATTCTATTTTTGATTATTTAAAGATGAAAATACAAAATTATTTACTAATTTAACAATATTGTTAAAAAAATTGAGATTATATAGGTGGTATGTAATGGTCATGTGATTATTTTATGTTTTCATACCATTTTAGAGAAATTTTATAATGAAACATAATGAATCATATACCCTCATTCATATGTGGATAACTATGAGTTTGTTTATAATTTCCATATTAGTATATAACTAAAAAAATGCCTTCCATTAATTTTATATTACTGTGACTAAGGGACACTAGTAGTGTGATTTTAAAATATAGGTAATTATAAATAATTCATATAAAAATATATGAATTTTTTTTGAATAAATTTTATATTTTTTTATGCGACATGTTTTTTCACATAATGTATTTTCCATTTGAATGTTGAAATACTACATTAAAAAATGGCACATTCTATATTTTTTAATTATATTTTTTTCCTAAAAATTATATAAGTTTGTTTCTTATTCAACAGTGTAGAATAAATTTTTCCCTACTCCTCACCTCATAAATAATGAAATATATTCTATTTCCTACGATAAATGCATCACTTTTCTATAATTTGATAAATCATCTCATTCAATTGATTAAAATATCATTCTAGATGTCTGATAAATGAATGAAATAGAAATTATTGTGATATAGTCAATACATGAAGACTAAATTATTGTTCTATATGTTTATTTACGTAAAACATACATTACAATTCAATTGATTATTATTAATCTCTCAAATCTAAATCAAACACTTAATTCAATTAAAGTAATCATATTTTTTATGTAAAATTTATTTTCAATATCATAAAATATTATAGTTCCATATCATATATATATAATGTCTTTTATTCATTATATAATTAGTTTTCAAAATAATGATGATAAACAGTTGTTTAATCTTTTTGTTATTCAAATAAATAAAATGGTTTTTATAAGAAATTTTTGTTCTTAAATCTCATTCAGCTGCCTGAATAATAATATAATTTCATCATCATGTGTGAAAGAATTATTCTTCTATGGGAAATTATTTATGTTATCATGTTTATCCTTTTTAGAATATTATATATATTTGGAGTCTATAGTCATTCTTCTAAAATAAATTAATTTTTTTCATAATAAATATAAACAAAACAATTCCTATTGAAAACTTATTTCCTTTATAATATGATATATTATATTTTCTTCATTATATTTAATATAATTAATATAAATTTATGGTAATTACAAGAATATTTAACATTTTTAATAATATAACGATGATATCTAAATAAAATAGAAAATAATAAATAAAAACATAAACCACCTCCATATAATTATTCCAAATAAATATATAATATATTCTTCTACCAATTCATGTTATTTTTTGGATTCACCTATAATTATATTAATTCCTTTCAAATAATAAGTTATATTTTAACACTTCCGTCACTAATTATTAGATGATTCTCATTCATTATTGTAACGTCTCGACATTAATTAGGTACGAACAATTTTTAATTTATTGCATTCTAATTAATTAAGCAACCGGGGCGCACACCTGTACACCTCATTGTGGGTCCCAGATAGTTTTTTAATGAATTTAATTAACTGCATCCATTTAATGAAAAATGCAATGTCACGCCATAGCATGATGTTCGGGTTTATATAATTAATTAAAGATTGAAAAATAATAATAAGAGATTTAAAGATGATATAAAAGAATAAAATAATGGATGAAAAGAAATTTTGAAATAATAATGAAAGGGGGATACAGGAAAAATAAAAATAATTAAAATGGGGGATTTCCATTTTTAATTATTTTTATATTTTATTTTATTTCCTTTATTTTATTTTATTTTTTTCTATTATTTTATTTCCTTTTTTCCTTATCTTTTATTTCCTCTTATTTTTCATTCTTTTCTTTTTCTTGCTTTTATTTATTTCTTTCCTCTCCTCTCCCACTCTCCCTTCACTCATGTTGCACCACTCCTCTCCCCTAGGATGTGCACCAACCAGAAGTCCCTTCATAAGGCTTCTCCTCTTGAAAACGACGTCTGATTTCTTCATAGTTAGGTGAACAATAAACCATAGGTAAAGGATAACGTTGTACATTTTGAATCATGTATTTTCGTTGAGTAATCTGAGCGCAGTTTTTCAAAGTAGATTCTTACCATATTTTTGGGATTTTCTAAAATCGTTCGTTTTCATCCATTTTTGGTCAAATCGAAGCATATTACAGATCTTATTGTCATCTATGAAAACAAGGTAGGGTCCCTACTCCCTTTCCCTCCATTTCTTTGCATTTTATAAAAATGCATCATTGTGTCATTAGTCAGTGCCAACCGGCTTTGTGAAATGTTACCCAATTTAATTATTTTAATTGTTTTGCCGAGTTGATACAACCATAATCATCTAAAATTAAATTTTTTTATTTGTTTCAATAATGTTGGACACCGCTATGGGCATGCCGACATGGTGTGTGTATTTCTCTATTAGCCAAGTTTATAAATTAATCTACTGTTAGAATTGCATAACCCTTTCATATTGTTTTTAAATTAAATGATTAGTTGGTTGAATTGTTGAAATAAGGTCGGACACCCCTTTGGGTGTCCCGACATGATCAATGTATTTTTTGGTTATCTAGGCATATAATTTAATTAACTACAGGTATATTGCATCCCTCATTATTGATATTAAATTAAATAAATATTTTCTTGAACATGAACTTAAATTATTGGGCCATTGGTATTTTTTTCTGAACTGTTTATTTATTTAAAATTACAATATCTACTGATGTTGATACAATATATTGCCTTATTATGTTTCTATTTCTTAAATGTTAAATTTATTCCTTGTGATACACGAGTGTTTCTAGTTAGTTTTCATGCTTTCATTTTATATCCTGATTATTTCATATTTGCTATTGTTAAATAATTATTTATATTCAGGTTGGGGAATAGAGGTGGGTAGCATATTAAGGGAAACACTCAGATCCTTCGTTCCTGATGGGTTACCTTAATGTACCGGGTGTGGTGTCATTGGCTTTACCAGAAATAGACTTCCCCATGCGTTCTAATACTTTTGAGTTATACTAGTTCCATAGGTACCATCAGGATAGATCCATTGGTAATGTGGATTAGCCAGCCTCTGATGACACTTGACCCCTTTTTGTGAGATCGTTATGGACTCAGGGTAAATCCATGCCTCGGGCCATACTTGGTCTTTCGAAAGATTGCCTGTGACATTCTCAGTGGTATTGGATAAATTGAAGGATGTTCTGTTGTGATACATTGTGGACGGGCTCAGACTCTAACTACCAACTTGATCCTTAAATAATGATATACTTAATATTTATGTTATTTCTATTTTAGTCTCTTGAGATTTGAGATATTCCTCTGATATGTAGAACTGCACCTAGTTGACAATAGACATAGACCCCAAGTTAAAGCACAAGCTTGGGTATATTTTTTCCATGTTTTACCTTGGATTCTTGGATTTATATATATGTGTGTGTGTTTATGCATTCTACTGATAGGTACCCTTTTAGACTACCAGCTTAGGATGAAGTAGGTGACGAGGTACGGGTGTCGTTTGGGACCCGACACAACATATTTATTTCCTCGCACTGAAATTAATTTATTTTTAATTGTTAGGTAATGGCACAATACATTTTTTTTGAACAAAATGGAATGTTTAGACACCATGGCTGCTGACTTGTTGGGATTTTATCTCACACCCTACACGGTCTTCGTTGACACTCATGTAGATTACATGCACACAGGTATTGAAAAATGGAAGCGTGTTGCTTTTGATGCTTGACTGTTCATTACTTCATAGGATGAAGACTAGGGAAGAGGACTGGGCCTTGCTCATGATGCATTTTCTTCTTGTTTATTTTTTTTTTCATTGACATTGTTTTTTAGTTTTTTTCCGTACTTTCAATTTATACTCATGTCGTTTCATAACATCGTTTTGTGAGCTTCCGCACTTTGTTATTATCTTTTAATTGAATTTATTTATATTGCTTCTCTTGTACTTTAATCATTTAAAGGCTTCCGTTATTGATTAGTGTTGCAGGTTACTTACGTTGTGATATTATTTATTTCCTATGAAGGTATAGTCTCCCCCACAGACACAAAAGAGCCCTCACTGTTAGTCAGAAATACCCAGAATTCGGGAATATGCAGTTGAGGTTATGTAACCCACCGGTCCTACTCCATTATAGAGGTTAGCTGGGTTGGAATGTGGCAAAGTGGTATTATAATAGTTTTTTATTGTCATACTATTTGGGTTAGACATGACATTAGGATATAGTTATTTGGAATTTACCCTATACTTGGACATAGAAAACCCATCTACAGTGGAAGCCCAAATCCCTGGGATGGGATTCCAGTTCTTGATTATGCCAGTTACTATTGATATGATTTCATTGTTGGGTTACTCACTTGTATTGCATTGTAATTGTGTTGATATAGTTGAGATAATGGTTTTACCATTTCATCCTGATGATATGAGGGAAATACATTCCATTCATCATAATAGGAACTATAGTATTTAAATTCCATGCATATTTCCATGCCATATCTACTTTCATCATGCATTTTCCTATTTTCATGTGAGTGTTGTTGTGCCTAGTGGTAAAATTTTGAATTGCTAGTTTATTGAATAAAAGGTTGTGATAGTCTATTATATGTTATCCTGACATAACCTGGGAGTATATTGTAGTCCTTTTTTAATAATCCTTTTGGGATTCCTCTTCTATATAGAAACCCAACCCTTGAGGTGGTTTGTCTATTGTTTAATGCTCAGAGGCATGATATGTACCTAAACTCTTCTACACATTACATGTTTTTCTCACCTTCTTTACTCATTGTCTAATGGTGTGTGTTGGTTTGTTGTAGACAAATGATGCAGCCACATCTTCGACATGTGCCTCTAGATAGAGGCAATGAGCACATTCTGGAGATAGTGGGTCACGAACCACAAGTGGTACCTCTCATCGAGCCTCATGTTGCACTACCTCCTGTTGGTCTTCTAAGGGACACTAAAACTCAGTTCAGGGATAGTCTCCTAAGGTTTATGCAGTCATTTCAGAATATCCCCAGACCTTCCCTTTCTATGGTAGATGTTACACGGGACTTTCTGTAGCAGCACCCTCCCACCTTCTCGAGGAGTGGCGACCCTCATGATGCATATTGATGGATAGAAGCAATAAGTACTATCATTGACCACCTTGATATGCTTCAAGAGTAAAGGGTCAAGATGGCAGTCTGTATGCTCCATGAGTCTGCCAACCGTTAGTGGGAGGTTGTTTATCATGCTTAGGAGACCAGTGGCATGGCTTGAGCTGATTTTCAAGCACCCTTATACAATCACTTTTTAGCAGACTCCGAGAGATGATAATTCATGGGAGTTTATACCAGTTCAGTAGGGCTCTATGACTGTGTTAGATTATTCTAATATATTAATGGAACATCAGTGTTTATGTCCTTCCTTCTCATCAGCTTCCAGTGGTATAGGATCTGCATCTGCACCTTTGGTAGGTATGATCTCTATGACTCCACAGTAGGCTGGATGTTCTTTTCCCACTTGTTGATCAAGTCATGGTAATGGTTGAGATCATGGTTGAGGAAATCAAGTTACAGATTATCAGCATCCACAGAGTGGACCAGGTCAGGCCAACCAGGTAGTGTATCAGGGTCATGGATCAGGTCTCACGTATGCAGTGTAATTAGCACCATTGGAGTAGAGAGCAGGGACTTCTACAGTGAGAGTTACTATCTTAGTATCATCGACTTTAGTTTCTGTTCTTTTTGATATCAGTGAATCACACTCTTTTAAACTTATTGTTGTTGTAGAGAGTCATGGTTTTCTTATTGAGTATCATTACGACATCATGTATCTCGACACTCTGCATAGAGTTAGTGTAAAGGGCATATGGAAGTACCAAGAGTTCCCCCTTGAGATAGGTAGATACCGTTTTGTATGGAATTTCTATATCCTTGATTTGTCTGGCATTGAAGTCATTTGTGGTATGAACTAGATCACACCTTATCGTGGTGAAGTGGATTTCTATCACTGTCGAGTGTCCTTTACATCCCATAAGGGCAACACATATCTTCACAATGGAGAATGGGATATGAAGGTATACCGAGCTATGCCTAAATATACTGGGTTGGGCGGAGTGACAACTCAGTTGTAAATTATCTACAAGTGTGATCATAGAAAACACCTAGTTGAATTTTTTCTAGTGGTGGACCTTTTTAGGGATGTCTTCCCTAACAATTTCACAAGAATAACTCTTATGAGAGAAGTGGAGTTTACTATCGGACTCATGCCATGTGCAGAACCGGTGTCTATTCCATCTTATTGGATGGCACCAACAGAGCTACATGAACTCAAAAAGTTGCTTGAAGACCTTGAGGCTAAGGGTTTCATCGGACCAAGCACATCATCGTGGGGTTCACCTATCCTTTTTTTCAAGAAGGCAGACGGTACCCTAAGGTTATTCGTTGATTATATTTGACTCAACCAGCTCCTGGTAAAGAATCGATATGCCTTAACTCGTATAGAAAATCTCTTTCAATAGCTTTGGGGAGCAGCAATTTTCTAGGAGATTGATCTAAGGTCAGAATATCACAAGGTACTTGTGTGATCAGCTAACATACCACGTATGGCTTTTTGAAGCTGGTATAGCTTATACGAGTATTCGGTTATGCCATTTGGCCTCATGGATTCACCAGCAACATTCATTTCTCTAATGAATGGGGGTTTTCACCCATATCATGATTTTTTTGTGGTAGTCTTCATGGAATAAATCTTAGCGTATTCGCATTCTAGAAACGACCAAGAAACCTATATTGATATCGTATTGAGTACACTGAGAGAGCACCAGCTATATGAAAATCTCATTAAATTACACTTATATATTGATAAAGTACCCTTCCTGGGTCATATTATATCTGAAGAAGGGGTATCAGTTGACCCATAAAAAGTGAGTGTTGTGGATTCATGGTAGCAGCACAAGAGTGTCTTCGACATTCGTAGTTTCTTAGGAATTGCTGGCAATTACTGGTGACTAATTCAGGATTTCTCCCGCTTATAAGATCCTCTTACACCCCTGAATAAGAAAGCTATATAATTCATCTATTCAGAATCTGGTGAAAATTCTTTTCATGAATTAAAAAAAAGACTAACTTCAACCCCAATCCTAATTCTGCATGAACTTTGTTAGAGCAATACAGTTTGTTGAAATACTTTATGAATTGGACTGGGTGCAGTTTTGATGATTGGTGATCGAGTCGTGGCTTAGGGATCCCACTAGCTAAGACCTCACGAGTTAAATTATCCTACACACGACCTTGAGTTGGCTGTTTTTGTTCATGATCTATGTGGTTGGAGACACTATATTGTGGGTGAAAGATACATTGTTTACCTAGATCATAAAAGCTCTAAATATATCTCCACTCAACAAGACATGATCTTAAGGAATCAAAGGTCCATCAAATACTTCCAGTCGTTCAACATTGAGCATTATTATACTCCAGGTAAGGGTAATGATGTGAAAATTTCTTTATGCCGCAAGTCATAGAATCAGGTCTTGCATTTAGCCAGTAGTGAGAGGCAGATGATGGCCTTGTTTTCAAAGATGCATCTGGAGGATCAGGAGCAGAGTTGACAACCAGTTCTAGTAGCTCTTGCAGCGACATCCTCCCTTCTGTAGTGATTACACATGAAATAGTTGAATGATCCTGAGAGGATCATTTTTAAGGAAATTATTTCAGGAGAGAACCCACCTCTTGGTTGGGTTGTTGATGGTAGTGAAACTTTTCATTATTGTGGCCGTGTATGGGCACCTTCAGGTATTCAGGTAGAGATGATGAAAGAATCTCACACCACCCTTTGTGAAGTTCACCCTGGCTTGACCATGATGTATAGAGATATCTATCGATAGAATTGTTGGCCTGGTATTAAAAAGAATATTGTAGGTTTCATCACTTGGGGAACCACCAGCCAATAGGAGAAGGCAGAGCAGCGATGACCCACTGGACCCCTACACCATCTATCCATTCTTGAATAGTAATTGAATAACATCACCATGGACTTCATTATAGGAATTCCAAGATCACCTCTAGGAAGCGATGTAGTATGGGTGGTTGTCGATTGGTTGACCAACGTTGCACACTTCTTGCCTAGCCGAGAGACCTTAACGATTGATGAGATGGGAAGGTTGTATATCCGGGGGATTTTGCGAAATCATGGTGTACCTCATTCTACTTTCTCAGATAGGGATTCCCTCTTTACTTAACAGTTCTAGAAAAGGTTGAAAATGCACCGGGATCACAAGTACTTCTGAGTACTGCATATCACCCTCAGATCGATGGGCAGTCCGAGAGAACAAAATGAGTGTTTGAGGATATGTTACGGGCCTCTATTCTTGATTTTGGAGGTTCATGGGAGAATAATTTACCTAATTTTGAGTTTACCTACAATAAATGCTTCTATGAGGCAATTAAAATCGCTCCGTATGAGGATCTCTATGGTGGACCATGTCATTCAGGTATATACTGGCTCAAAGCAGGTGAGACAGCTCTATTGGGTCTTCATCTGGTTCATTAGGCCTCTATGAATGTTTAGCTGATTTAGAAGCATAGGACTATAGCTTAGTCTAGTAAAGTGTCTTATACCAATCACCGCTGCAGACCTATGGAGTTCGACGTGGGACATCGAGTCATTCTACATGTTTCTTCGAGGTTGGATCATAGGCGGATCAGGTGGTAGGGGAAGTTATCACTGAGATACGCTGGGCCATTCGAGATAATGTAGAGATATGGGCCAGTAGCTTATCAGTTACTACTACCTCAGAGGTATTGTTCTATGCACACCGTTTTCCTTGTATCTTAACTTCGACAATATCATCTAGACCCATCTCATTATTTTGACCCTAACAACATCAAACTTGATGTTGATGCATCCTTTATGGAGCATCTCCCCGTATCAACGACAGTATAATGAATGTCATAAAAGTCATGTCAGTCCCACTAGTTCGGGTGTTGTGGAAACATAAACGCATTCAGGATGAGACCTTGGAGCGACAGATGGATGTACGTGCGCAGTGGCTGGATCTTTTCTCTAACGACATTCCCCACCCTTGGAAGGGAAACTCAGGGATAAGTTTTTTTAAATCAGGGAGGTTGTAACATCCTGAAAATAATCAGGTACGAACATTTTTTAATTTATTATAGTCTAATAAATTAAACGACTAGGGCGTACTCTTGAGAACCTCGTTGTGTGTCCTGGATAGCTTTCTAATTAATTTTTTTAACTACAACAATTTATTTTAAAATGAAAAGTCATGCCTTAGCGTGATGTTTAGGTTAAAAAATTTAATTAATTACTGAAAATGAATAATAATAGATTAAAAGAAGTTTTAAAATAATGCAATAAAGGATGAAAAGAAATTTTGATATAAAATTGGAAGGGGGATATATGAAAAATAAAAATAATTAAAATGGGGTATTCCTATTTTTAATTATTTTTATCTATTTTCCCTTCCATCCTTTTATTTTATTTTATTATTTTCTTTTATTTCATTTTTCCATTATCTTTTATTTTTCACTTATATTTCATTATTTTATTTTTCATTATTTTCTTTCTTTTTTTCTCTCCTCTCTCCCTCTCCCTTCACTCACGTCGCACCTCTCCTCTCCCATAGGTGGCACACCAAACAGCATGCCCTTAGTAAGGTTGATTCTCCTCTGTATGAGGTCTGATTCATTCTCTTTTAAGTGCAAAGAAAACCATAAGGAATGTCTGACATTGCTCATTTGTAATCGTGCATTTTTGTAGAGTAATCTACACATAGTTTTCTGGGGAATATTCTTACCATATTTTGGGTCTTTTGTAAAATCCTTTGTTTTCATCTATTTTAGGTCAAATCAAAGACTACCACGGATCATATAGTCATCTACGAATAAAAATTATGGTTCCTACTTGCTTTATATTTGTTTCATTGCGGTTTATAAAAACACACAATTGTGCCATTTGTTGGTGCCTACCGGCTTTGTGAAATTTTACCCAATTTAATTTTCTTACTGTTTTTTCCTTGTTGTTACATAATTAATCATCTTAAATTAAACTATTTGATTTGTTTAAACAAGGTTAGACACCCCTTTGGTTGTGCCGACATGGTATGTGTTTTACTTATTATGTCGAGACTATAAATTAATCAAATGTTGGCATTTCATATCCCCTTTATGTTGTTTTTATATTAAATGAATAGTTTTTTGTATTGCTACGACAAGGTCGGACACCCCTTTAGGCATGCTGACATGGTCAGTGTATTTTTCCATTAGCTAGGTTTATAATTTAATTAGATGTAGGTATAGATTATCCTTCTATATTAATATTTAATTAAATAAATAGTTTCTTTATCATGAACATAAATTGTTGGACCATTGGTACTTGTTTGATGAAATTTTTATTTATTTAAAAGTGCACTATCTGTTGATGTTGATACAATATATTTTTTTATTAAGATTCCATGTTGTAAATGTTGAATATATTCCTTGTGATTCACGAGTGTGTCTTGTTAGTTTTTAAGATGTGATTTTATATGCTGATTATGTCATATATGCTTCTACGAAACCATTAATTAAATTCAGGGCGGAGGACGGAGTTAGGTATCATATTAAGGGCCACACTTAGATCCTCTATTCCTAAAGGGATTCCTCTATGTTCTAGGGGCGGTGTCATTGGCTTTTCTAGACCCAGGATTCCCAGGGATTTATAATACTTTTGAGTGGAACCTGTTCAAAAAGGGGTAATCGGGACAGATCTGTTGGCAATGTGGATAGGCTAGCCTCAAATGAAACCCGACCCCTTTTTTGAGAGATCGCGATAGACTTAGGGTAAATCCATGCATCGGGTGATACTTGGTATATGCAATATTTCCATGGACGGGTTCAGTGGTATTGGATAATTTGAATGATGTTCTGTATTGATACGTTTGGGACGAGCTCAGACTCCAACTATCAACTTGAACCTTAAATGATGATGCACATAACATTTATGTTATTGCTATTTGAGTCTCAAGAGATTTGAGATATTCCTCTGATATATGGATGTGCTCCTAGTTGACACTTGAAATAGACCCCAGGATAAAGCACATGATTGGGGTGTATATTTTTCCTTGTTTTACCTTACATTCTAGTTTATATATATGTATTTGTGTTTATGCATTCTGCTAATAGGTACACAATCATACAACCAGCTTAGAATGAAGTATGTGAGTAGGTACGGGTGCCATTTGGGACCCGATCTGACTTATTTATTTCATCAAACATAAATTAATTTATTTAAAATGGTTATATAATGGAACACTTCATTTTTCTTTTTGCACGAAATGGAATGGGTTAGTCACCGTGGGTTCCAGCCTACTCGGATTTTATCTCACACCCTGTTCGGGCATCATTGAAACCCGAGAAGATTACATGCTCACTTTTATTGACAAAGGAAATCATTCTACATCCAATTTTTGATTGTTCATTACTACATAGGATGGACACTGCGGCAGATGACCAGGGCTTTCTTGTGATGCAGTTAATGCATGTGTCTTTTCTCTTAATTGAATGTTTGTTTGAGTAATTTTTTCCATACATTCAATTTAGACTCATATCATGGCATGATATCCTTTTATGAGCTTCCACAATTGGTTATTATATTTTAGTTGGATTTATTTATATTTCTTATGTTACAGTTTATTAATTTACATGATTCTGCTATTGATTATTGTTTCTAGTTACTTCTACGATGATATTATCTATTACATGTGAGGTCATAGTCTCCCCCATAGATGCAGAAAAGCCCTCGCTGGTAGTCGGCAGCCTCTGGCATTCCGGGAGATGCGCTTGAGGTTATGTTACCCTTCGGTCCAGCCACTAGCATAAAGGTGATCTAAGCCAAGACAATACAATCATCATGTCTAATTTTACACATTAAAAATAAATTATTTTTCTCAATTATACATCAAGTTATCTTCATACAACATTAGATATATATATATATATATATATATATATATAACTGAAAATACAACTATTACTATCCCAAAACATTATATTTTCCCATAATTTTTTTAATTCAATATCAGTATTGATCAAAGATGTATCGATTTCATCATCATGGGATTAAATAATTATACTCAATCGTCAATAGACATGTTTTCATATTAAATTATATTTTCTTACTAATTATTTTTATGCATATAATATATAATAAATTCTAAATTAAATAGATAGCAATAATATTAAACACTTATTATTTTTTAAATATTATTTTATCTATAATTTAATGAATACTATATTTGTTTTCATTAGAATACAACTCATGTTTATATTCTTATAATTCTATGGATGTGTAGCTTACCATAACTACATTGAAGATAAATATTAATTTTCAAATATAATCCAATTGATCATTGTAATCAAATAAATTAATTCCCCAACAAGAATTTTAACCATCATAAAATTCATATCTAATTGGATTTCATAATTTTTTATATACGAAAAGTATTCATTTCATATTTATAGAAATTCAAACAAATTGTTCATCATGTCATTATTTAAATTAATATCTCAATTCAAAATTTTTTATTTTTTATATAAATGATTTTTCTATTATATGATTTTTTTGAAACATATTTCATAATAAAAAATACAACCATGTTTATAATTAAAAAATATAAATAGCATTTTTTAAATCATGAAAATGTAGGATTATAGTTTTTAAAAAATTTAGTTATATTTTTGATTTTTATAATTATATAATAATTCAGTGTTAAAGACTAATTTATGGTTTCATATTATTTAAATGGAGATGATATGATCTTTGATGGAAACATATCATAAAAATGGTTATATTAATACGGGTTATTACATTAAAGTAAATGAAGTGTAACCATCATCCCAGATTAGGTGGGATCACCTTTTGAGAAAATTTGGGTAATAATATAATATTACATAGAAAATAATGTATTGTTAAAATAAATATACAATAGTGGAAAAATTATTTTCATGGATTCATGTATTTTTAAAAAGAGTTTCTACGTTGTACTAATTTCAATTATATTCATCATTAAACCCATTTCATTGATCAGAATGTGGTTTTGGTGAATGTTTTGGGAATCACAGTAAAAAATGAATTGTATAGAAATTCAAAATATTATAACAATTTTTTAAGAAATTATAATAGAATATTCCAAATTTATAATTCATGGAAATTACACAATACCAATGGTTTTTAGGATTTTTTTCATTTATCATAAATTTAATATCATCTATTTCAATTGATATAGACAACAACAAATCGAAATGAACTATGATATAGTTTACTACTATAATATAAAAGTTCAATAGAAAGCTAAGAATACCACTTTCAAAAATATAAATGTTATAATTTTGAAACATGTATAATAGATATTTATTGATTATAAATTGATTATAAATGTAAATAAATATATGGTCATAGTAAAACAAATACTTTTATAAAATAAAAATTCAATGATTTTAATGTATGTTTATAACAATAAATATAATTAATCTATATTTATGACTTTTAGTAACCCATGGTACTAAGGTCCGATGAAATTGACCCTTGAAAATATATTAAAGAAAACGTATAGAAGAGTTAGAAAAAAGGGGTTCTTACATTAGCAGGAGTACATATCACCACATCTATCGGACTTTACCAGTGATTCATAGTAGTTAGGCATCTCGAAGGACTACCATTAGCCATTTTCAATGATCGGGTGTATCACCAGGGTATTCACCACCTTTTTGGACTCCTAGAATGTGTGCAATAAATTAGATCAATTTGAAAAAATTTATCAAGGAAATTAACCGATTTAGGTTACAAATTTCAGGGAAAACAACATGTTCATGTTTTCAATGCATGCACTACAATCTTCGAGTCAAATACAAGCCATATTATATTCCAATTTTATTATAAAACATAACTTATATCATAAATGATCAGAATTTAATTGTGCATCATAAGCATTGCTGAATCCAACATAATGGAAGAAGATTCCTTTAATAAACCTCCATCAGGTGCAGAATACTTCCCCACCACCTGATAGACCTGGTGCACCTGAGGACACTCTGTTGACGTTAACTTTGATACATGGTTAAATTGGGGGTATCCACCATATAAAATTATGCATCTAGGGCCATCATAGCCTCTAGGTGACTCCATGTGATCTAAAAATTTTTAGGTCATAAATATCATTAAACATCATACCTTCTTGAACATGATAATCTGCATATACTTCCTGATAGATGGACACTATTCCTTGTTTTACAAAATTGAATTCCCTATCAATGAAGGTCGAGTTCCTAGATTCCCATAGATATGAAGAGGTTGCATCGATAGTCACAAGTAGGTGTTGTTGAACCTTTTTCCTACAGTGTGCCAAAGGCAGTACTCCCAACAAATCATTAATAGAAATATAGATACTCACATTGAAACTAAACATGTATCCAATGTTTGAAAAAATATTTTTATCATCGTAACATTCCAGAAAAATGTGTTTTATAGACTTCTCAGAACACATACATAAATGGGATATCGATGATGGTTGAAGGCCAACTCGCTGAAGCTATGAAGAGAGAGGGAGCCAGCCTTTCCAGATCCTTCAAAGTATCATGAATCTAGAAGGCCTGATACACTTGATTTGGATCCTCATATGCCTGGAATGTGGGTGGGAGGAACCCCAACATTCAAGAAAATAATTGTCACGATAGTTAAACTTTCCAGTTCTGCTATATTTCCATATAAATGTGTTACTTTCGATGAAGTTGTAGGACAAACTTTCATTTTCTACATGGGAGGGAATTGTAATTTTTGCAGATTTCAATTGTAAGAGGAGCCCAAAAATAAATAGTTTTGAAATATCAGGTGTCACATCCATTTACTGAAGAATATACTCATCCCAATTTATATTCCATCAATTAAATGTGGAGTTCCAACATACCAATAATTTTGTGTCTTGCATGATCTTTATGAAATCATGTTTAAGGGTTGAACAAACTGATGAAGAAAAGTAATACTTTTTTCCATCAAGTATACTTCTTGAAAATATATTTACAAGAAAGTCATCGAAACTATTCTCAGATATTAGACCACTTTTAAATTTCCTAATCATGCCATTATTGAATTTTCTATGGTATTTAACTCCAAGACCTCTATGTTCTACTAGTTTGATTCACTCATTCCATGCACCAGAGATCAATTTCTTATCGAGAGCTCACCTTGTCCAGTTGATGTCAAGAATCATGCTTTGAATGTCATTAATAAGGCCTCTAGAAAATATTTATAAATATTGAATGCTGATTTTAGTAAAAATTATTTTTTATATATTTGATAATTTGTATTATAATAAAATAAATTTTTTTATAAGTCTAAGATATATATAAATCTTGTTTTGTGATTAAAATTGTAGTTAAATAATCTTATTCTCACATTTTGTGCAGTAATAGTTTTTTAAATAAATTTGATCCAAAAACAGAATGAGTTTTATTGATGAAAATAATATTTTAAATGAGAATGTAAATTTTTATTGGAATTTATTTTTAAAAATATTTTGAAAATAAAAATTGTTTATTGAATAACGAAAATTAATGATTTTTTTGAAAAAATTTAAAATGATTTAAATCATTTAAAATTTTAATAATTTATTAAAAATGGGTTTTAAACAAAATTAGTCCAATTAGATTATTATTATTTATATTCTAATCATTGGTATAAATTTCTTGTATAATTATTGTTTATAAATTTTTATACATATAAAATTAATTTCATTTGAAATTTTTTTCTCTCTCATGGCTGTAGTTATAATTTAAAAATAATCCAACCAATTAAATGAATTTATTTATTAAAAAATGTTACCATTTTTAAGACCATAATAATTGTAATTTCAATGTCTTTTCAAATAAATTAGTTTTTCATCATGAAACATAAAACTAGAGAAATTTTTTAAACAAAAATAAACCAAAAACACAATTATGTTGGGTTAAACTAAAATGATACGAGTTAAAATGTCCTAAAACATATCTCATTTATATTGTATAGATATATTTATTATTTGTATTGTCTAATATTAAAAAACATTTCTTTATGGAACAATTTTTAGATATAATTGGTTAGAATTTTTTTTAAACATTGAATATTTTCAAATGTGCCACTCGCCTAAATTATAAAAGGGGACCTCCTCCCATAACTTCTACACACCACAAAAGAACTTTTATGAAAACCATAAATATTATATTAAAAACATTAAAATCCACATTATGGTGATATTTATATTCCAAAATGGTTAACCATAGGGTCATTAATAAGACATGAAAAGGGTGATTTACTAGGTGAATGCAATTATCTCCACAAAACATTTTAATTTTACTTATTATTATAAAAAATTCAACTGTTTATTGATAATTAAAATATATCAAAACAAATATATTATGTATTTTTTTGTGTTAATTTTATTATTTAGTATATTATATCTACTTATACTTCTATGAAATAATTAATGAAACCATCGATCATGTGGACAATAAAATGTCACCTTGCTAACTGATGCAGTTGATTTTCCATCACCATCTCTAAAAACAGATTATAATGATGTGTTTTAAATACATATATTATATATATTATATTACTATTATTTTTTAATTTCCATTTCACATATATAATCATTTTTTTCAATCTATTATAAAAAATGACTTTTCTCATCTATATGATTACAAATAAGGCCACCATGTAGTGATATGATTTTTTTATTTCTAGATTACATTGTTTATAATAATAAAAGATTTATAGAAATTATATGAAATATTTGATATAATATTGATGAAATAATGATTAATTAGTATTTAATGTTATTTTTCCATTATTTTAGGATTGTCAACGGTGTTCATGATTACATTTCTTAAACTATCTCAATGAAGACTGTAATTAATTTTTCTATCAAAAAAAGTATTGATTAATGAAGTTACATATATAATGGATATATTAAATTTATTTCCATATTGTTATTCATTAGATGATTTATCTTTGATTAGAATAATGGTCACAAACTACTAATCTAAAACATACCTGAAATGTGAAACAGTTAATACATGGAATATTGATTTTAATTATGAATTGTTTTAAAATGAGTGAAAATTATTAATAGTAAATCTTATATTTTTTTAAAATATATATTTAAATTTGTATAGTTTATATATAATAAATTAATATTTTTTATATATTTGATTTGAAAACGTAATATGGATTTTGATATTGAGGTTATAGATTTTTTCAAATATCAACATAAATCATGATAATTTTAATTAAATCCTTTCTTTTGGGAATTAATTTTTATTTCATTATTAAAAGGTTTATTTTCATCTCATATAGTTATTAATTAAAATAATAATTTTTTAACTAATTTTTCACTCATTATATACCCTCAATATTAAAAAAATATATATATTGAAAACATACATTGATTTCCAACATGGTCAGGAGTCAATTCTTCGATATCCACATTTTTAATTTAACATTTTAAAAAATATTTTTATTTTTATACAATGATTTAGGAATGAATTTTTTTCCAATTATATTCTTTTAAAATATGTAAAATGTAACATTAGAATCATTTTCCCAATGATTTGTTTTTTTATTTTTTTCAATATTACAAAACAAAAATTTATTTTTCTTATATGGAATGAATGACTTTTCTTATTATCATTAACACTGAATTATTTTGTTGTCACATTAAAACATTCAAATGTTCATATGGAAAATTTTATTTGTTAATATTAGGAAAATATATATTTCAAATTAAAAAGTGTATTTTCCTCATGAAATCATCCAATGATCTCATTATGGTACATTTTTATAATTCAACATTATTTAGAGGCATTTATTCTTTAATACATATGTAATTTTTTTATATACACAATATTTCTTTGGATGGATTATGATTTTTTATTGAATAAGGAATAAATTAAATTTTTTAATTTATCATTTTTAATATGAATATTAATATTTATTATGATTCACCTCTTTCATAAAGAAAATCTTCAAACATTGAATGTTGTGTGTGGGGACCAATATTACTAATAAATGAAACTGTATGTATCACGACAAGAATAAGAATAGCTATTTGGCCATATAAAAACTATTTTATGTATAGTTTATTGGAAAGACTATATAATGGATAGTTTATTATAATCAATTTTCTTAACTACATCATTATTAAATCATATATATATATATATATTCATGTGATGAATTGAATAGTTGTGATATCCATGGATATGTTTCAATCTCATGGTATTTGTATGCAATTATTTGATATTAATTCCTTCTTTACATAGCATAATGTGTGGTCATGTTATTGATTTTATGAAATGTGATTTAATATATTTATCATTCTATAATAATTAGTCCAAAATATGTATTATATGTTTGACTATATACATACAATTTCTAAGTGTATGATCTCACCCAATTCATAATTTTCCCATTAACTAGTATTCTCGAAACTATATTTTGAATAATATGTAGGGATATTAAAAATGGAATAATGGTGTTCTTAATTTAAAATATACTTTTTATTTATATGTTTTAGATGTAATTTGATATTCATTTTTTACCTATCATTCCTGAACTACTTTTTTTAGTCCATTGTGATGAGGTTGCTTATATAAATTACATATGAACATATATAAACCCTGAATTTTTGCTACATGGTTCAAGGTTTCTATAGTAGATAAAATATAAAGTTTATTAGACCGTGATGGAACATTATTATTGAATACCTGGATTTCAAAATATAACCATTTTAATGGATTTGAGGATAATTCAATGTCTATGATAAAATCATATTTTTTATAAGGTGGATTATATATGGTATTAATGAAAATACATCCCTATCTAAATTGTGATAGTGGATTAGGTTTTTTAAAAGATATATCCACATGTAATAGTTATGAAAATAGTTTGTTTTCAAATATATAGACATAAATTCTTGTGCATAACATGTGTTACCTTACTAATCACTTAAAATAACACACCACTGGGATATTAATGGGTTGATTTTTTTCCTTTAAAACACATTTTGATGGATTTTGAAATAATTTAATTATTTTATAATATTAAAAAATTAACAATGTTCATGATTCTGTTGTTATGTATGCTTAAATATTTTAAATTTTTTTGGATTGTAATTTCTTCTATGGTCAAATTTTTGTATCAAAATTTCATGATCTAATATAGTATATTTCATTGTTTAAAAACGATTCACTATGAACCCAATGAAATATATATCAACTCAAATAGTCCATTTTGTGGTTTCCCTCAGAGAAATATAATAATGATTTTGTTGGAATTGAAGCTAAGGATAAACAAATTATAACTATATTGTGGATCCAAAGTCATTTGTATACCTTTAAAAATGAACAAATGGAGTATGCTACTAATAGAAAATGTGTTGTAACAATCCTAGTTCACATATTTTGTTAGAAAACTAAAAAAATGGACTAAAAATATAGATGCATATGACTAATTGAAATGATCTATAGAGAATATAATTTACTATTTTGGGAATTCAAGAAGTAGAGAAGGTTTTGAGGTATGATTAACATCTATCATGGGATACTAATAAATAATGGTAATTAATTTGAAACAGTAAG
Source organism: Viscum album (assembly GCA_963277665.1). Taxonomy (NCBI): domain Eukaryota; kingdom Viridiplantae; phylum Streptophyta; class Magnoliopsida; order Santalales; family Viscaceae; genus Viscum; species Viscum album. The sequence continues at coordinate 1,748,233,338 of OY728157.1, read as the reverse complement.
AATGATTAGGATATATTTATAATGGATTGGAAGGATTTTATAATTATCTTTTGGAAAAATATATTCCTAATCAGCACATAGTGAATATAGAGATATATTTGGTGAGTTTGAAACAAAATGTTTTTTAAAATATTTCTATGTATGAAAATATCATTTTCTGTCTATAAATACATTACACATACTATATACATAAACTATTGTGTGATATTGACCATTTAATTAATGGGATAATGAAAATCCTTTGATTGGAAAAATTTTCATAGACCATATCATTATAAAAGTACAAACTATAATGTGATATCGAGAAAAATAGTGCATTAAACATGTCTTTGGACATTGAATGAAATATTGATAAGAGAATGTATTCTAAGTACTCTATACAATAGAATAATGATATAAGAACTGAATTTTTGTATTTTTGTAATATCTAAAATTTTCTAAGTATTATTTTTAGGTATTAAATGGATTAATAAAAATACCAGGCACTTTGACAGCGTGAAATTTTGAGGTTCTTTGTGCCCAAAAAAATTGATTGAAAAATGATAAACTTTTGATTTACCGAAATGCATAGTTTCTTAAAAAAGTCTAATAGCTCCTAAAAGTATTCCCGAATCAGAAATTTGAGTGTACAATTGAACTCACAACATGAATTTTATCATAAAAATGACTTCTGTTTTTTCAACGTGGGTCTTCATCGTAATAACTCAAAGAGTATGTAATCATCATAAAATAATTTAAATAAAATTTATTTCAGTGAGGAAGTGTAATGTTTACATTTTATTTAACATTTGTTAAAAATCTAGGTCCATCTCCATAACATTGGAATTCCTCTGAGACATAGAGAAAAAAATACTCTCAAATGGATAATGATGGATAAGATAATGGATCGTGGAGTGTCATACCATAAATGTTGGAATATCTCATCGATGATAACATCACACTCACTCCTTGTCAACAACTGATACCAAATCCATGTAGGGTGGTAGACAATTGTTTTTCCGCATTTTATTTTCCATTATGAAAGTGGGTCAATCTAAAATTATAATGATTAGTGTTTTTTTGCGGGATGATTTATTGTTGCAAAATTATCGGGAGATTAGTTTATCCTCTTAGATTATCCTTCTAATGGGAAAAAATCAAGACTGACTTGAAAAATGAACAATTGTAATTCTTCAAAAATTATTGCTGTTTTTCTCTCCCATGTTGTTTAATTTATTTAACGTTGGATCCTCATGACTGCAACTAGACATTAAGAGATTATTTGAACTAGATCAGACACATATATTGGAGGGAAGATGAAATATTGTTCTAATCTATGTAGATCAGGACCCGTTGATTGTAGTGGTTATTTTATTCAAGGTTTCGACAACCAAAGAATGATATGATTATCAGAAAATAGTCAATAGTGGTGTGAGGGGTCAACTGGTACTTAGTGGGAGAAACCTGTGATTTGACAAAGAAGGTGGGGTCGGAGGTCACGATATGTGGCATGACACCATATGGTACAAGGTGGGGGTCACCAGAGGTGATTGCGTAGCAGACCAACTGGACAGTGGGACAGGTGTGTTGAAGGTGCCAAGAAAATATAGCATGCTAGGCCAGATAGGTGTTCTTGTAAAAGCAAGAATGGGCTTGCCCTAGTGGACTGGGTCGAAATGATGGACCAGGTTGGGTTTGTTGGGTTGGGTCAGACCCCATGGGTTATGGCAGACCCATGTCAGACCCATGATGGACTTGGCTGGCTATACCGGGCCACATTCGACCTAGATATCATGCATCTACGACATCAAGGGAATAGAACTCTTTAGTGGTAGCTTGAGATACCACTAGGCAGTCGACCACCTTGGTCAGTCAACAGCCTAGTGAACACCCTTTTCAAAATTTTAATCATCTATATCATTCAAACCAGATTTTCATTTGATGGTCTGCCTACAACGTTTAGACCCTTACAACGAGAACATAAATTTTAAATATATAAAGTGTATTTTTTTATTTATTTTTCTTACGAACTAATTTTATAAGGAGTGAGTTTATTCATATCAATCATGACTCATGCAAACATTTATATCACTAGTTGTGACTTAGAGATGCTGTGCCTTATAAAGAAAGTATGTCTTATGGAGATTGTGCCTCTTATAAAGACGGTATGTCTTATAAAAGATGTATTTATTATGGAGGTAATGTGTGTTGTTGAGACTATGTATCTTATTGGATTTATTATATCGGGATGTTCTTGATATATCTACTATAAACATATATTTGTTAAGATCATTATGGGCATTACTTTATGGAATTTCTTTATGGTATTCCTTTTTTGTATCCCTTCCCAGTGCTTACTTTTTTTTATTACTTCATGGTATTTTTATTGTCGTATTTCTTTTTGATATTTGATAATTATATTTCCTTTATGGAATTTCTCATGGTATTCATTTTTTGTTTTGGCATGTCCTTCTGATTATTGTTTTACAAACCCAAGCATGATTTTTTTCCACACCTATTGTGTCCTAAATAGGCGATAAACTCTTCGATGGAGTTCCAGACATACTAGTACTAGGCAGTTCCTTGTGAACTGTGTAGGTTGAAACATGTTATGGTAGATTTTATAATGAATATACCATTACCTCTTACTTTATAGGTTGGACTTATGGATGTAAACTCTTTTCAAATAGTGTTCTTATTCTAACCCTGTTTTCTTTCCCATATATTCATTGTTTTACTATGGATGTTGGATATAGTTGGTTTCATGAATTTTGTAATTAGTAATTTAATATTTCATCATTTTTGGCATGGATATGTGTGCAAAAATATAAATATTTAAGAAACAACCTCTAATTTTGTGAATATTCCTACTCGATGCTAGTCACTATATCGTGGTCTATTAGAGGCCATCTTAGGGTTGTCATAGAATGGTCCCCACTGGGACTAGTCAGAAATGAATGTTATTAGACGAGGTTGGTTTATCTTTAGGAATGATAGACTCATATTTGGGTTTCGTGAATTGTTTTCGGTGTTTTGAGTTTGGCTTTCAGTCTAGAAAATCCATTATTGCTATGATGGTTGAGGTATCATTACACCAAGAATCAAGGAACCATCTATTTGACTTGGTAAAAGATCACAATAGTTATAGAGATAATAATGTTAGATGAATCATATATAAATGGTATTTTTATTCAATTTCTTGTATGAGTCATCTCTCCTGATATACTCTTTTAACCCTAGTACATCTTCTTATATTACATGACGCATATATATAGTTATCCCTCTTGGATTTTGTTTCTTGGTAATGAGGATGATCTTACTAATGATGAGTCATCAATATATAAGAATGTACATGAGATATCCCATTTAGTTGGGTTTCCAGCTTTTCCACCACCCATCAAGTAGAGTATCCTATCAACATTATGAGCTAACAACAAAAGAATACCAAGTGAATTTCACAAGTTTTTGAGGTTGTGAACACATTGGTTATGGGTTATCCAGACCCCTAGGAAGCAGATAATTTCCTAGAGGTTGTTACTCATGTCTTCACCCTTGTAAAGATTCCTTCCGACTAGATTTCAGTCATTTCTATGAGACTTTTTCGGGGCTCTACAGGGCGATGGTGGACCTCAATGACCCAAGAACTTGATGATATGACTCTATATTAGGTATAAATCATGTGTTTATTTATAGAGGAGTAATTTCAAGACATGTTTGATTGATTCTCTTTAATGGACCGGGTTTTTGGGGGTCCATTACTTTGTAAACAAAAACAGATGATGGGTGTTCTGGGTGTTCTGGGAAGGTTATCGAGGATTCTTGGTGAGTTTTGACTACTAACGGTGTGCCTACTAGTAGCCTTAGCCTATCGGTAGAAGGCCTACCTGTTTCTCAGCCTACCGATAACCGTAGCCTACTGGTAGCTCGGCCTAACGGTGGCTGCACCCTATAGGTAGCCCAGCTTCTAGTAGCTATCAGCTACCGGTAGCTTGGCTACCAGTAGCTGTCAGCTATTGATGGATCTTGCCTACCCCGTGGGTTTTCCATTAGTGCCTCCCTTTTTCACAAATTGGGGTTTAAACCCTATTTTGACCTTTTTAAGTTTTTTATAAAGCCCAGTAATGCCCATAAATGCATTTAATAAAATGTTTAAGAGTTGTGCGTCTGTTTAAACTGCCTCCAAAGGTGAGGACCCCTTTAATGACGTGGGGGGTCGTGTGGTCAACCCACGACCCCGCTCCATACGTGGTTTCACGTTCTTATCTCAACCATCCTCGGCCCATATAAACTAAAGGGTTCTCTTGGGGTTTCCTTTTCTCAATCA